>CM040119.1:104567193-105767193 GCA_022559845.1 Amorphophallus konjac | reverse complement strand
TAGAGCCAGCGGAGGCTAACATAGACTTGGATGTTTCACATTGTGCTAATAGAATGGAGAATTTATCGGTTCCATTGGACCGCACACATTTTAAAGCGAGCAACCCTTGTGTTCAAGGGCTTGGAGAAGCTGGATTGAGGGACAATTGCACTGGTGGTGTTATCTTACCCCTGTGGTTACAGGGAGCTAGAGATTCTTTGCTTGCGGCGGGAAATGGCAATCAAGGGTATTCTGGGAAGAGCAGTGGAGAGGCGAGAAATATAATCCAAACTGATTCTGTGGCTGCACAGAAATGTGGTTTGGAGTTTGGTAAATCATCTATCTTGAGTAATGCCAGCATTGAATTTGTGAATTTGATGGAGAATGCATCACAGAACAGTAACTCTTTGCCTACTGAACCAGTAGATGGAAATTCTGAGCAAGGAATCTCAGGAGCATCTGAGTTATTGGGTTCTAAAATTGGAAACATAGAAGAACTTGAAAACACCCAGACAATTCTCAAGCATGACACAAATGCTGAAGAAGACATGGACTCAGTCAAAGCTTGCTCCTGTTCTTTTTGTCTGAAAGGTTGTTTCTCCATTTTCCCTTTTTAACTTCAACGGACTATTACAGGTCTTCTTTCTCCTTCTCTTGCTCTGACAAAAGGTTTTAGCTGTATGAATTAAGCTCAGGGGAATTGCTAGCTTTAAACACACTAAGATTGTGAGCATTTATGTTTCTTTCTTATTTCGTTTACTTGTAAGCATTTATGTTTCTTTCATATTTTTTTTTTACTTACTTTTCCTGTTGATGTTATATTACAGCTGCTTATATGTGGACTGACCTTCTCTACCAGGATTTCAAAGGCCGTCTCTCTGGTAATCTGTAATCCTCCATGGAATTTTTCTTCAGAGAAGATTTTTTATAGTTCTTCATCTCCTTAGGTCATGCACATGACCTAAATTTTCTTTAGATATTGTCTCATTCTCCTTTTTACTTTTCCTGCATTTGAATTAGTGAATGCTATTCTCTTGTAGAAATAAATAAGAGCAGACGAGATGCTAAATTTTTGGCAGGAAGAAGTTATGCTCATGATCCTATTACCAGCAGTTCTGGGAACCCCAGAAAGATGGTGGGATTGGAATCAGAACTTATGAAACGCTGGAGGGCTCTCTTTTTACATACTGAGAATGTACTTATGTGTGAAAGTGCACGGCTTGTGAGTTCCCATTTTTAAGTTGTTTATCATATTTGTTGTGCTAGTAATTTGGCTTTCTTGGCTCAGTTAAAGCAAAGAAAATATTGACATAAAAATAAGAAAAGAACTAGTACACCACACTTTTAAGAAGTTCTGAGGAGTGGTGTACCACAATTATCGAGAGCTATCTAATCTTTTCACCAGATGGCTACCTTTATAAATATTTTCAGTGCACAAAGGAAATGGCAGATTGCTGTTGTGTTAAAGGTGTTGCCAAATGGAGCTATCTGATGAAAGGATTGGATGCTTCACAATGAGCATGGTATACCACATTTAAAGTTGTGGTGTACTAGCATTTCACTGAAAGTAATGTAAGCTAAGTAGGTTAGATAAACTGGATTGTTTCTTGACATTGGGTTTGGAAAACAAGTCAATGAATACCAATTTTTTTGCTTAGGAATTGTCCTACAAAGAGAAACATATAAATCTTTGGTTTTGTCAAATAAAATGTTTAATATGTGGAGATGCTCTTTAAATTAATGGTGTTATATTATTCAGCAAAATGCATCTTAATGGATGAATTATGACATCAAAAATGTTAATCCTATCAGTTCAGGATTTTGTAATATCTTGCCCAGAGAAGAACTCACCTAACCCACTGTGGGGTTGAGCCCCACCTTAATTGGGTGGACGGTGCACCTGCATTTCCTCACCCCCACCCCCGCCAGCCCCCTTTTCTCCCCCTTGAACACTCTTTTTACCCACCACAACCACCATGGGTGCTCAAATTTGCCGCCTCCACATGTACAATGGGATCCCTTACCATTGGGCCATCCCTCATGCGCCTGCTCATGCCTGTATCACAATTCTCACCGTGAATGAAGTTTTCTGCTTGTCATCTAAAAGCATCTTTGGTTGCCCGCTTTTCTCTTTGGCTTGACCTCTGGACTTGTTAGTATCCTTTTGAACATCATGGTTTTCAATACCGCTCACTACGTACTGTACTGGGCTGGTAGGTAAAGGTTGCTTCCTTAGCCAGTCCGATTCTGCCCTTTTTCTATAGGTATCGACTGGTACAGTTTGAAAAACATAATAAAAAATACCGGACGAACTGGGTTGTACCCCTCGATTCCCTTGTCAGGTCCACCCGATAAGGGAGTTGGGAGGCTCTCACGGGTTGACAGCCCGTGAGAGATCCCTCCCCCATTCCAGGCCGCATACTCCCTCATCTGCTGTCGCCAACCGGATGCCGTCCTGCTATCTACCAACTGGCTGTCGGAGCTTGTTGCTAGTGATCGTAGCAAGCAATAGCTCACCATCTCCCTCGCACAACCGCACAGGCCGTAGCGGTGCAATGAGTCCAACTGTCCGACTTGCTAGCCAGGTCAATGCCGGCGATCGTCGCCATTCAATGATCGAAGTTGCCGCCGCCGATTAGATTCGACCGCAGCTTACCAGATCCGACCTTTACTTAGCTGGAAAATCTCGTTTTCAGATTAAGTATTTTTTTAACTCAAAAAATTAAGTGTTCAAATAAAATTTTAAATGGCCTAATTAGGGTTTAAGGAGTGTTTAATAACTACGATTGCATTCCAACTGAAATTGAAATTGGGCAAATCCTAAATTGAGCCCTAATTAGGGTTCTAAAATTGTGGCTTTTATTAAATTAAATTAATTTACATGCAATTGAAGATCAATTTAATGTCATGTGACTTAATTAGGGTGAATGAGTGTTGAACTATAGTCCAATTGAAATTGAAATCAGGAAAACCCCAATTTGAGAATTAATTAGGGTTCTAAAATTTGGGGATTTTATTAAATTAACTTTATTTTTTATGCCGAATAGATCTACTACAGAAGCTATTTTCTTACTACGGCAGCTAATGAAGAAGTATAGAGAGATGAGAAAAGATTTGTATATGATTTTTCTTGATTTAGAGAAGGCGTGTGATCGAGTATCGAGAGAATTGATTTGGTGGATATTAAGAAAGAAAGGAATCTCTCAAGGATATGTTGATTTGATTAAGGATATGTGCGACGGTGCTATTACTAGTGTTCGAACTATTGCTGGAGAGAATGGTGAATTTCCAGTTTCTATAGGTTTGCATCAAGGTTATGTACTAAGTCCGTATCTCTTTGCCTTAATTATGGATGAAGTAACAAAACAATTGCACGAGGATATCCCTTGGTGTATGTTATTTGCAGATGATATTGTCTTAATTGATGAGAGTATTGATACTTTAAATACTAAGTTAGAGCGTCGGAGACTTGCCTTGGAGTGTAAAGATTTTAAAATTAGTAGGAGTAAATCAGAGTTTATGCATTGTAATTTTAGTAATGGGAGAGTGATATAGGAAGACATGGTTCTAATTGATGGGCATAACATTCCGAAGAGTAGTAGCTTTCGATACTTAGGGTTTATCATACAAGAGAATGGAGAGATTTATGACAACATTACACATAGGATTAAGGCATGCTAGTTAAGATGGAGAAGCACATCAGGAGTCCTCTGTGATCGTCATATGCCTGTGAAACTCAAAGGGAGGTTTTATAGAACGGCTGTGAGACATGTTTTGTTATATGGTACCGAGTGTTGGGCAGTACGAAAGGAACACATTCACAAAATGTGTGTAGCAGAGATGAGGATGTTGAGATGGATGTGTGGCAAGACTAAGAAAGACAAGATTAGGAATGCGCACATTCATAAGGGTTTAGGGATAGTACCAATTGATAGTAAAATGAGAGAAAATAGACTCGGGTGGTTTGGTCATGTGCTTCGTCGCCCTAACTCTGCGTTGGTTAAAAGATGTGACCGAATCTTAGTGGATGTTAGTAAAAGAGCTCGGGGAAGGCCTAAAATGAGATGGTGTGATGTTATTAGGAATGACTTTAGCTTTTTGGGTTTAAATGTGAATATAGCACTTGATAGAAATCTTTGGCGGAGTAGGATTCATGTAGCCGACCCTAAATAATTGGGATAAGGCTCTGATGATGATGATGATTAAATTAAGTTTATTTACATGCAATTGAAGATTAATTTAATGTCATGTGACCTAATTAGGGTGAATGAGTGTTGAATTGCAGTCAAATTGAAATTGAAATCAAGAAAACCCCAAATATAGCCCTAATTAGAGTTTTAAATTGGGACTTTTATTAAATTAACTTACTTTACATGCAAGTGATCTTCAATTTAATGTCATGTGACCTAATTAGGGTGCATGAGTGTTGAATTGCACTCCAATTGAAATCAAGAAAATTCCAAATTGAGCTCTAATTATGATTTTTAAATTGGAATTTTTATTAAATTAACTTAATTTACATGCAATTGAAGATTAATTAGTTGTTATATCTAATGTATTGTTATTTTGCATGGATTTTCTATAGATATGACATCTCGTGTCGAGGATATTGGGTGGCAATATGTCACTTTAGTTAATGCAAAGACCAAAAGGGTGAGATGCAATCTTTGTGGGAAGGAAATTGGTGGAGGGATAGCAAGAATAAAGGAGCACATAGTAGGAAAAAGAGGAGATGTCAATATTTGAGAAGCTTAATTAGGCCATTTAGAATTTTATTTGAACACTATTATTTTTTTGAGTTAAAAATACCTTCTTAATCTGGAAACGAGATTCTCTGGCTAAGAAATGGTCGGATTTGATCGACGGCGGCCGGATCTGATCGGTGGTGGATTTGATCGGCAGCGGCCGGATCTGATCGGTGGCGGTGACTTTGGTCGGTGGATGGTGGCGATCGTTGGCGTCGACTTGGCTATGGGTCGGGCAGTCAGGCTCGCTGCACCATTGATGTCTATGCGGCTGTGCTGGGTAGATGGCCAGCTGCTGCGGCTCCTGTGATCATCGGCGGCAAGCTTCGGTGGTCAATTGGTCGCCTGTAGGACGACAGTCGATTGGCGGCGGGCCTGGTGGAAGCAGAAGAGGGAGTAGGTGGGTTGGAATAGGGGAGGGATCTCTCACGGGTTGTCATGCACACAGTGTAATCTCTGAGAGCCTCCTAACTCCCTTATCAGGCGGTCTCGACGAGCGAACTGAGAGGTACAACTCGGTTCATCTGTTTTTTTCCCCAAACTGTATCGACTGGTATCTGTAGAAAAGGGCAGAAACAGACCGGTTGAGGTTGATACCGGTATGTACCGGCCTGGTGCGGTACTGTTGCACTCGTAATTCTCTCAAAATATTTTGAGAATTTTATTTCATAGCAACCGGCGAAAAATATGGCGTAGCACCGATTTTGTCGGTTCGCGGAGTACCTCCGCAATTTAGGGTCTCTTGATCCGACCTTACAAGTGCAAGCGACGTCGCAGCAAGGGAAATCAAGAGAAACTATGCATGCACACCTGTCAAAGTGACCGAACAACTGTGTATCACACGGCACGGACGGGTGCAAAGACTCCCCTCTAGGCGAGCGTGCGCAAGCAAACAACGGACGAACAAGCATGTGCTCCTACACTGTTCTTCACCAACGCGTTGTTGCCATGTGGCGAAGAGTGGGCCCCGAGGAACAATAAATGTAGGGCAACGGCTTCTCTCCCACCTAGGGCGACAAAAAAAGTGCAAAAAAGAAGCGAAGAGGGGCCAAAAGGGCCGCCCCGGGGTCAAATGACCCAGCTGGCCTCCATGGGGGTGCTGACCGACCCACGCGGCCACCCCGCTGGAACCCAGTGGGGTCAACCGGCCCCGCGCGGGGTCGCGCCGGCCCTTTTACGACCCCATCGGGGTAACGCCGGCCCGCTGGGCCCCCAGCGGGGTCAACGTGACCCTTGCGGGGTCATTTGACCCCGCTGGGTCCCGCCCGCGGGTCGAACGACCCTCCCGGGTCGTGTTCCCATAAAAAAAGAGAGAGATAAAAAAAAGAAAAAAAGGAGAAAAAAAGGATGGGTCATCCCACCTTGTCAGAATTGGGGCTAAAGCTTGTTTTTTCGTCAAAATTGAGGCAAATTCTCAGGTTTTTGACAACCTGGGTTCTCCTACTTCTATAAATAGCCCCCTGGGCCAAAAAAGGGGGAGGAGGCATTTAGCACCAGCATACGCGAGGAGAATACTTGTTCGTTGTTTTGACCTTTGAGGGATAGGTGATCCCCGGGTCTTGTATTTATGCCCCTAAGGGGTATTATTGTAATTATGCCCTTCTGCGGGCCATGTTTGTTGGTTTCTACGCCTCGGGGTGGCTAAATTATGTAGTTCTGCCCCTATGACGGGGGAATTACAAAGATGCCCTCCCTAGGTTGTTTGCAGTTTTGCCCTGCAATCTTTTGTAATTGGGGTTACGCCCCTACTTTTCGCGTTAGTGCGGATATCTGTGATGTACTGTCGACAACTCGTCGACAACCCTTGTACCCATTTGGGCCCTAAATACATTCAATATACTTTACGGGTTTTCTTTGCTCACCTGTCAGAGGGAATTATAAGAAAATCCTGACTTCTGAGGAATTGCATACATGCCCCTACCTTTGCAAGTTGATGCATGTGAGCCTTCTATGAAGCCCCTCGCCACTCTTTTGGTTCGAGGACATTGTCAGCTCAGTCCGACACTTGGGTGCCGCCTCAAACCTAGGTCCGTGTTGGGTTTGGTAAATTAGTAAAATACCCTTGTGACCTAGAAATGGCCTAGTAGTCCTTAAAACTCTCCATAAATGGCCTCAACGCCTTGGGAAGTTAGGGATTTTACCCTACTTTCCTTCCAACCTGAAAATTTCAGAAACACTCTTGGCCTGGTAAAATTATCAAAAAACCTCTGGAAACGTAAAATTACCAAAATATCCCCCGGGGTCCAGGAAATCTCCCGCTACTTCAAAAATGCCTATGGCGCTTGTAGAATTGCCTTCATACTCTTAAATTCTTAGGTTTCGCCTGAACTTAAGAGGCCTTTGATGAAACCCTGGTTTCGTTAGTTTGTAGGTGGTGAATGAGTGGTAATTGGGAGTCACCCAAGCGAGCATGCCCTGAACATCAGAACCTATGTGGGGGACTTTAAGGTTTCTTTGACAGTCAAACAAAGGTGTTCGGATGTTAGGCTGATGTAAATCAACACTGACTGCGGTCAGTCGGAAAAGGTCTAGCACTAGAACCCAAGTTGTTTGATACGATACACACCCACGGAATAAACCTTTATATAAATATGTTTCTTTTAAAAAAGAACACCCCAAAAACAAAATTTGAATGTAATTATGTGGCCAACAGACTGGCAAGCTCGGTGGGACTTTTCCCGTCTTTTTTCTTTCTGTTAAGGAAATCCCCAAAACCTTCTTCAAAGTTCTGATTGCCCCTCTTCCTTTTACAGGACGGGAAGAGGAGGGTACATTTCCCTGCTTACTTGAGGGCTCTTTGGACATTTGCATGCCACTTTACTCGCATCACCACCACCAACAACAACAAGAGGACGATGGCCGCTGTCACATACGGCCCCCAGGTCATCGCCAACCATGCCAGGTTCGGATACCTGGCGACGCCGCTCGTCTTTGGCCACTTCCCAGCGGTCGTCGGTTTGCCCTTTTTCCTGGGCGTCGTACCTGTGGCTGAAGTCAGTTCAACCACGCCTGCAACAACTACCGGGGGTGTCAGGCCCTTAACCTCAAAAATTGGTCGGGACTGCCCTGTCAACAAAGTAACGGTCGGGGGTGTCTGGCCCTCGGCTTCAACAATTGGTCGAGCCAGCTCAATTGATAGATCACTTGTCGGAGGTGTCAGGCCCTCTGCGCCAGCAGCCGATCGGGTCTGCCCGGCCAACTCTCCATTGACCAAGGGTGTCAGGCCCTTCGTCTCAGCAATCGGCCGAGTCCGCTCGGCTGCCATGACAACGGCCGAAAGTGTCAGGCCTTCTGCCCCAACAAATGGTCGAGTCTTCTAGGTCAATCAAGTTACTATCGGCGCCGCTCCTGCTCAACGGGGGCAACGCCGTCGCCGCAACAACACTGATTCTACCGCGGTCGCCCTCAGAGGAGTTGTTGCGCAACGGGGGTAGCGTCACCGCCGCAATGACGCCGTGCCTACGGCAGGCGTCACCAGCACCGTTCCTGCTCAATGGGGGCAGCGTCATAGCCGCAAGGGCGTAAAGCCTGCAGCGGCGACATCCCGCTCTGGCAAGACTATAATTGTCGGGGATCTCCGCATCCAGCTCGATGGAGGCGAGCCGATTTTGCCTCTAGACCAACACGTCCCAACCATTTCTACCTCCAACCGCTTCGAGCTTCTTTGGCAAGTTCGGGAGGACGGAGCGAAATTGAAGAAGCCTGCCGTACAGGTGGCAAACTAGGGTTCAAGGCAGCGACCCATGTTGAAAACATGTGCACCATGATTACTATTATGATTTTGATGATAGCAACTACTATAAGTCACATTGTGTTTGCATATGATGTCATTGTGTATCTGTTTAAGCAGTTTGTCATTTCATCGAACATGTTGCGGGCATGTGCACTGCATTCCAAGTCTAACGTTGGACAAAGTCTATACGTTGGACAAAGTCTGTACATTGGACGAAGTCTATACGTTGGACGAAGTCTATACGTTGGACAAAATCTATACGTTGAACCAAGTCTATACGTTGGACAAAGTCTATACGTTGGACGAAGTCTATACGTTGGACCAAGTCTGTATGATGGACAAAGTCTATACGTTGGACAAAGTCTATACGTTGGACGAAGTCTATACGTTGCTGAACATGAAGTCTGTACGTTGGCTGCCTAGCACAACTTGAAGTCTATACGTTGCTGCAGATGAAGTCTATACGTTGGCTGCATGCACAAAACAAAGTCTGTACGTTGGTTGATGGCTGCAACACAAGTCTATACATTGGCCGGCTACTTCACACGCAAAGTCTATACATTGCGTTATGTTGTGTTCGTGCATCAAGTTCCCAAGTCTGTACGTTCATGAAGTAAGTATGTACAGGCTCATGCATGCTCAAGGTGCAAAGTCGGTACAGAGTTCATACATGCACACAAAGTCTACACGTTCAAGCTTTGATGCAAAGTCTATACAACAACTACAAGCTTCATTCAAATAGCCAAGGCCACTGCACAAGATGAGAGTCAAAAGTCAAAGATTCAGTTGGTACTTTATAGACCAACACGGATGAAGTTACAGACATGAACGGGCTGTTAATGGAGTTGAACGACGGAGCTGAAGCGGATAACGGACCGACCCGGGCAAGCCCGGAATCGGCCCAGCTGGCGGTCGACCGCCATCACAGGGGCGGTCGACCGCCCCAGCCAGCATCCGCCAGAATGTGTGTCTTTCAATAGCGGTCGACCGCCAGCCATTAGCGGTCGACCGGAAATTCCAGGGACTAATCCTCTACAGCGATTCTCAGTGGAGGTCGACCGCCAGAAGCCACAGGTCGACCGCCAGCCCCGATGCAGCCATGTTTGACTTCGAAATCCACCTCGTGGCCAGCCCCTTTCCATGGATTTGTTTAATCAAAACTCATCTAATCTCCCATGATTTGTGGATCTGGTCTGGGGGGTGTCCAAGGACCATTCAAGGTCTATAAAACCAACACATGAGGGGTTGGAAACCCTATCACTTCAAGGCTTCAAGGGAGATCAAGGGAGGCCATTTTCGAGGTACTGTAGCACCTCCGTGAACAGTGTTTCGGGAGGAAGTTCTTCATCCATCCAAGGTGATTCAAGCTCAGATTTGAAGCCAATCAATCTCCAACAAAGCTAGAAGCACTCAAGGGCAAGAAGGGTGATCAAAGGAAGCTAGAAGGAGCGTATTCCAAGAAGGAAATCAAGCTACTTTGGGAAGAAGCTCTTTATCGAATCCTCAAGAGATTCAAGCTCCAGCAAATCTCAGACAAGATCTTTTCTCTTAAGCATATTCTATATCTTGTTTGAGTGTTTTTCATAAGTTGTTCTTTTTCTATTTCACTCAAACACTTGGAAGTTGAGAATCATCCCTACCGGTGGTTAGTAGGAAGGCAATCGGAGGTTGTCCGATCTGCGGTGTTGACGTCCCTACCGGTGGTTAGTAGGAAGGCAATCGGTGGTTTTCCGCGCGGTTTGGTGTGCTGCACTAGTGAAGCCTCACCGGATTTGGTGAGGGGTGGACGTAGGACTGGAGATTCAGTCCGAACCACCTTAAAATCTCGTGTGTTGTGGTTTGCTTGTGCGATTGCTTTATGTTAGATGCATGTTTAGGTTCAATATCTATATTGCGTAATCATCTTGCCAAGCAAATCATTTGTGTTCTTCGTCAAGCTAGTTATATTCCGATGCTTATTTCATCATCTAGCTTTAAAGAGGGTTGCATTGCGAAAAGAGGGGCAGATTTATTCACCCGTCCCCTCTAGCCTCGCGAGGCCCCAAAGACTCTGGCAGAGATCATCTCGCCATTTGACAAGTCCCGTGTCCGGGCGGACCGCAAAATATTTCATCATATGAAGCGGTTTCCAACAAATGGCATCATTTGGGAAGCCATCGTTTGGAGCAAAGATCTCAGGGAGGCTCTTGTCAAGATACTCTAAGACCCAGAGGCCTATGAAGCCCATGTTGTTGAATTACAGGCTCAAGCATACGAGGCATTTGCAGTCAACATATCCTTCACGAACAAAGACATGTTACTGTCCTCTCCGTGTCACAATCGCCCCTTATATATGCGAGGGATGATCAATGGGCATGATGTGAATCAAATTTTGGTCGACGCTGGAGCGGCCATTAACATCATGCCTTTGAAGACTTTCAAGCCTTTATACTTGACGCCTTATTTGCAAAAGGTGAGCGCGTTCAAGATTTTGGGATTCAACCAGGATTCTGAGGAAACGCTTGGTCGGGTTGAGGTCAAGCTAGCCTTGGGCCATTTTGTCACCTGAACAATGTTTTATGTTATCAACGCTAACACATCTTATAAGGTGCTGCTTGGGAGGCCTTGGCTCAACGAAAATTGGGTTGTCCCTTCAACTCTGCACCAATGCATTAAATATGCCAAGGGAGGGGAGCAACATACTGTCTTCGTAGATCAGGCTCCATTCCACCCCAACGAGTGTCACCGGCTCATGCTTCCTTATATTTTGGGGAGCTCACGCTAGCAATCCCCAAACCCGTAAAGGACAAATGGAAGCAAAAAGTGAACTATGAAGTTGAGGAAGGGCAGATGTTCACTGTCAACCAAGACTTAGCAAGACTATATAGGCTAAGCCTCAAGGCCGCCTCCAAGCCGACTCAACCAGAGAGGCGAAGCATTGACTTTGAAGCCAACCTCATTAGCCGGGTCATTGACCGGAGCATCTCCTTACCGCCCAAAAGTGTTCAGCTCTCGTTTCAACGGGAAGAGCACGAGGTGGAGCAGTTGAAGACTTTCACAGTCTCTTACCAGCGGAAAAGGAGGAGTAAAAGGGCAAGGAAGATAAGCCAATTATCTTTTACAAAGGAGATTTAGTCCCACCGGGCCCTCTCGAGGATGATTTCGGCTGGGATACTCCCGCCAACACTGCACTCGGGTTAGTCCAAGAAATGGACGATCTGCCACAGCGCATCAGGGAAATGTGTAAAAAGTAGCATATCCCTCAGGTTCAAGATCCCACACGAGCAGCATATTTCTGCCAGCTGTGGAATCCTCTGCAAGTCCGTGGGCAGCCTCCCACCGCCTTATTGCTTAGGCGACAAGGCGAAGCGCTTAGGCGAAGCTTAGTTTACATAACTAAGTACATTGCAAGAGAACTACTACTATACATTTTCTACATATAAGTTCTATCTTAGTTAATAAAAAATTTGATATTCACAAATCTTCAACATATACCTATGTTTTAAAATTCAAAAATATAATACATGACAAATAAAAATAAATTAATAAGGAGAAAACTAATACGAATTTGCAAATACATGTCAATCAATACACAAATTTTAATCTAAAAGATGATATTCAAATAGTTATTCTCTATATTAAAAGGAAGCATAAATGACACATTTTTTGGTAAATTATAAGCACATCAACATAATAGTTTCATAATTTTCTACTTGTGAATTATCAAAAAGAGACAATAGTACTAGCTTCAAAAAGTGCACCAAACAAATATGAATCAATGTCTTTAAGAGGAGGGAAGAGGAATCGATAGGGAGAAAAATCCGAGAGAAAGAGGAAAGAGAAATGGAAGTCTTATCTTCTCTTTCCAATCTTCACATAGCATTTGTCAATTTTTCAAAATTATGTCTAAAAATTTATCAAAATACTAAAACCTACCTCAAAAAAAAGGAGTGGATGTCTTGCCAAGGCAGGCTAGACAGGTCCAAGGTGGCCTATGTGCACCAAGGCAGCCAGGTGAGTGCCTTAGGGGGCAGCTCGCCTAGGCGCTTGGTCGCCTTCGGAGCCTTGGACCGCCTTGTCGCCTAGGCGTCGCCTAGGCGACGCCTTGAAAACAATGAGCCTGCCCCCTCAGGCTGGTCCGTCTAAAACCCATCCAAAAAAAAAAGATTTTTTTTAACGAAAAAACCCCTCCGAAGAGGGGTTTAGGCTGACCAAACCAACCTCTTGGGCTGGTCCGCCTAAACCTCCCTCCCCCACTTCGTGAAACAAAAAAGAATAATAATAAAAATATTTTTGAGGGTTTTACCCGGACCAAGTTGAACCCTCAACTTGGTCCGCCTAAACCCTACCCCATGACCCTTCAAATTCTTATAAATTCCCCCCTTAGAAGCTCAAGGGGCATGAACAATTGAACGCATGCACAAGCAGACTCCCGGACGGACGGACAAACACCTCCGACCTAATTGCCGCACCCTCGGACTCCCGAGGCTTTCGGCATGGGTCGGGAACGCGAGAAGATAAGTGCGCGCGCGGTTGACTTGCTAGTCGGCTCACACACGCCGAGGGTATGCCACGTGTACTTCTCTCAGGCGGCGTTTAGCCGTCTCACACAAGTCCATCCTTGTCGCATGTAAGGTGATTATGTCAACGGCGAGTACACCCGTATCCCTAGTCCGCCCGTATACGCCAACTTACGGTGACGAAACGCACTCCATGATGCCGCACCTAATTCTGACACGGAATCGCGTGCCTACTGCTCACCCGCCAGCCGGTCGTTGGCCACTCGGATTAACAACTCGAGTCTAGTCGGACCTCTGGCCCGGGAATCATAGTCGCGGGGCCGACCTCGACTCCCCAGCATGACGACACTCGCCGTCCGAGACCCGGACCCGACCGCTCACCTCGAGCCGTGTCCGACCTCCACATGGCGCCAGTCCACGTCCGCCCCTGCCACCAAGGCAGTCGGGCTCGCATCTATCTCTTTATAAAGAGTTTCTGTAAAGCACGCGGATATCCGCTTTATTACGCAATGACCCGGGGACCGACCCACGTGTCAGAGTTGTCCCGCGGCTTGCGTCAGTTGTACTTTGGCCCTCTCGGCCTATTTGTAAGGCCCACGTGGCCCTCATGCAGCATAAAACTAGTGGAATACAAGCGCCCGCATTCGGGTCCCCAGCTTTCTACCTACACCACTCGACATACGTGCCTAACATCCTGACTCCAGTAAACGCCCCTCAGTCGAAAGCGCACCCACAACTGCGGAATGCTCCTGGCCCTCTACCCACGGCTTCAGATATATATACAGGCTTCTCTTCGGCATGGAACGAAGGTGTTCGGATTCAATCCGATGTAAATAAACACCGGTTACTTGCAGCCGGTGGGGAAAGGCGTCCAGTACACGATTCCCACAATCGCCTGCGCACTCGCACCCGTGGAACCCCTTCTCTCCACGTGTCGCCCGATCTCTCGAGCCCACGTGCCGCGTCCTGGTGACGCTTCTCTGGTTAACCCTTGGTTCCATGGGTGATTGTCGAGAAATTGACTGGCACGCCCGCACCTTGTCCGATTAACCCATACCCTTACATTTCCGTGCCATTCGACTCTTTTCGACTTTCCGTAAGAGGAGAGTGCCCGATACCGCCGTGAGAGGCATGCAACCGTAAGGAGGATACCCGAGATACATCAAACTCCCGTATTTTCCTTCCCCCGCTGTATCCCTTCCTTCACTCGGTCATCGGCATAAAAACCCCCGCAACAGAGAGGATGGCACGCTCGGTGGGACGTCTCCCGCCTTCCTTCTTTTTGCTGAAGAAAACCTTATGCCATCCCTGAAGCCCTGGTGCCCTTTCCCTGTCCTTACAGGAGAGGCAGAGGAGGGTACTCGCGCGCGCATTCTCTAGCAGCTTCCGGTTCGCGTTCTGACTGTCGGACCGCGCCCGACGACTCTCAGCAACCGTCACCTCCGCAGCACTCAGCGCTCAAGTAACCATGGCGGCCGTCACTTACGGTCCCAATGTCATTGCCACCCATGCCCGGGTGGGCTACTTGGCGACGCCGATTGCTTTCGGCAGCTTCGCCCCCGTCATCGGATCGCCCTTTGTTTTGGCGTCATCCCTGTGGCTGCTGCTCAGCCAATCCCAGTTTCTCCGTCGGCTCCCGTGGCCGATGCGCCACGCGCGCCTCCAGCACCGGTGGCTCACCTGAGCACCAGGCTCAGGACCGCCACCATTGGCCCATGCAGGGCCCCCAGATCATCACTGGCCCGGGTAAGCGTTAGCTCCCGAGGCCATCCTCGTCCGATCTCCAGCACGGGCCCCGCGCCCCGGATTTCGGTCGCTACCTCAATACTTTCTTCGGGCCTCCAACCCCGAGCCACAGCAAAGCCGGCACCCAACACGGGCTCCTAGCCCCGGGTTCGCGGCTTCCCAATACTTCCCTCGGGCCTTCAACCCCGAGGCCAGCCTCAGCCGGCACCCAACACGGGCTCCCAGCCCCGGGTTCGCGGCTCCCCAGTACTTCCCTCGGGCTTTCACCCCGAGACCAGCATCAGCCGGCACCTAACACGGGCTCTCAGCTCCGGGTTCGCGGCTCCTCAGCACCTTCCTCGGGCCTTCAACCCCGAGGCCAGCGTCAGCCGGCACCCAACACGGGCTCTCAGCCCTGGATTTCGGTCTCTTCCCCAGCACTTCCCTCGGGCCTTTAACCTCGAGGCCTGCTTCAGCCGGCACCCAACACGGGCTCTCAGCCCTGGGTTCGCGGCTCTCCAGCATTGTACTCGGGACCCCGGTTCCGAGCTCCAGTCGAACCGGCTCTTCCCGCGGGTCTCCTACCCAGGGGGCAAGGTTCCTCAGCACCCTCCTCGGGCCTCCCGACCCGAGCCCGGACTACGCCGGCACTAACCATGGGCCTCGACCCAGGGGCGTCGGCACCCCAGCAGTTTCAACGGCATCGTCCCCCGGTGCGAGAGCGTCATCTCGAACATCGGCAACGCTTCCCTCGGCACGGGTCAGGGCTTACACCCCAGTCGCCCGGCTGTTGACTCCAAGGGTGGGCCTCGTACACCGGGGGCCGGCCTCTGTACCTTCCACTGGCAGCTCTGCGCCGCCATCCATTGTGGGTCGGGTCTTCTCGGTCTACCATCTCGGGGCGGAGTCTTCCTCGGCTCCCCAGAAGAAGCGTCGTCATGGCCGCAAAGGCAGACGGCTCTCCGCTGCAATTAGCAACTCCGGCAAGACTGTTCTTATCGGTGACTTGCGGATTCGCCTCGATGGGGGTGAAGCCATCAGACCTCAGGAATGGACCATTCCTACCGTTCCCACTTCCAACCTCTTCGACCTCTTGCGACAGACACATGTGGATAAGGCGAGGCTCAAAGGAGCGGGTACCTCGGTGGCAGTCCGGGGGCATCCCCATCGGCCCGACTCCCAAGCTCCTAAGACGACCCTTCAGAAAAGTGGCGACAAAGGAGACCAACAATCCGACTTGAGGACAATCTGGGTCACCCCTAAGGAAGCTCAAGCCGTTCGAAGGGCGGGTATTAGAAACCCCCTGCGAGCACTCAGACGCGACATTAAGCAGGATGCAACTGGCCCCACAGTAGCACCGTCTGACGACGCCCAGTCGTCTAATGCCCCCCGCACAAGCAAGTGGAGGCAAAGGCGAGCCTGTTCTCGGGTCCTCCCGCAGCCTATCTCGGACTCTCCTCCGACCAATATCGGGAGTGAGCCCCCTCTGCAACGCACCTGGGTCTTTGACATACTAGGGGCCCCTGTTCGCCTCGAGCGGCACCCACGCAGGAAGCGGACGGCCCGGTTCATCAACGACGCAGTTCGAGTGTTCGCGTGCTACACCACCGGACACCCAGTCTGATGACCTGAATCTGCCCATGTCCCATTTCAGGAGGCCGCACCATCAGGTTCCACCGCCTCCCCTAACTGGTCAGATCGGCACTTCTGCCGGACCGCAGTTGTCGGAACGCGCGGAGGAGATCATGGTTGAAGACCGCGACCCTCCTATCAACGCGGAGCCGGTCAACAACGACCCTCCTGCAAACGAGGCTCAAGAAGTGACCCTCGACACTCTCATGAAGGAGAACCAGCATCTGAAGGCCCTCCTGCAAGACCTCCTCCAGGAGCAGGACCTCCATCCTCAGCAACCTGCTAGGCCCCAGGCCGAGGCACTGGCACCGCCAGCAGCCCGCGATGCTGCCAACACCTCAGCGGCGATTGCGCGAACTCCGTTGGCAACTGGGTTTGGCTCAACCACGAGCCTCCAATACGCCAGTGCCAGAAAATCTCCTGGCGCAATGCCAGATGATCGACCGTATTGTCGAGACAAAGCTCGCCCAGTATGGTGAAGGGGTTGTCACAGTAGACCTCTACAGTGTGCCCTACCCGCTTCACCACCAGCTGAAAAAGCTTCCCCCAGAGTACGCCAAGCCCCCGAAGCTGCAAAAGTTCGACGGGCAGGGGTCTCCACATGAACACCTGGCCTACTATGTCACGGCCATGGGCGAGTTAGCGTTGGATGAGTCATACCTCCTCCGCTACTTCGCCACTTCGCCACTTCGCTTACGGGAACAGCCTTCCAATGGTACTCCCGCCTGAAGCCCAACTCAGTGATCGACTGGGCGGATCTCCAGAAGAAGTTCCTCGACCTCTTTCAAACGGCCGAGCGAAAGATTTCCCTGGCCGAACTCTGTTCTCTTCTGCAGAAAAAGGGCGAGAGCGCCCTTGACTTCATCAAAAAGTGGCGAGACCTCATCATGAGGTGTGTTAATCCACCCGTCCAGGAGGACGCCATTACCATATGCCCTCGAGGCTTGGCGGTCGAGGTCAGCGAGAAGCTCATCGGCACCAACATCAAAGGCTTCGACCAACTCAATTCGGCAGTCGCCGAAATATAGATGTTCTTCGCCGATAACCCGAGCTATACTGCGGCAAAGGGTAAGTGTGGTGCCCCGGACCCTTTTGGATCCTTCTTCTTAGGTCCCGGATCTGCGTTTTCGGTGAATTTGGCTCCGTTGTGTTCGGAATTATGTTCTGGACATCTTTCGTGTTTGGATCCGTGCGATTCGGGTCAGTTCGGAGGCTCGGAACGTGTTCCGCGGCTTTTTCCGCGTGTTTTCCGATTCCTGTGTGTGTATCTCGGAAACACCTACGGAACCCTGTAGCGGGTGGACCGGGTCGTTCATCTACCCGCGAGTGGTACCGTTGCGATTAGCGGGTCGCGAGGAACGAGGAGGTGTATTTTTCTATTTTTCGAGATTTTCCTGATTTTCCGAATTTTCTATAAATACCAAACCTTTTTCTTTTCTTTTTCACCTTTTTCTTCTTCTTCCTCCTTCTTCCAACTGTTGGAGAGCGCCCTCCCCATCGCGACCGTTCTTCTTCCCCGGACGACTGAGACGCGGCCTCCTTCACTCCGGCAACGGCGTGGCGGCGGCGGCGGTGGCGAGGCGGTTCCGGTGGTGGCCTTCTTGCGGCGGGAGGCGGGGCGTGTGGCATTCAAAAGCTTCTTCCTTGACTTCGGCGGTGATTCGACGGAGCATTCGCTCCATTGAGGTAGGGGGACGAATCCCTATGCTCATCCCGTCATCCCCCGCGATTTGTAGGCCGAATTGGAGCCGAGAGGGGTGTGTTTGAGCGGGTTAGGGCAAAACCGTGTTTTGGGGAGAGTTCGCCCGATCTATGAATTTGAGCTGCGATTCGGCGTTTTGATGGCTTTGAATCATGCTAGGGGTCCCCAGGGGTCTTCCCCTTTGATTCTCCCCCTCTCCTACGGAGGTGTGGGGACGTGGTTGGAATTTTTGGACGTTTCCCGTCGTTTCGCCCTCGGGCGGGTGTGACGGTCCTTCCAGTGGCCGTCACACTATGTAACGTGCCCAGCTGGGTGTGTTACAGCCCTGAGTGCAGCCAAGTGGGGTCTGTGGGCTGTGACTGTCCCACGATAGACTGCCACGGTGCTGTGACGCACCTAGGTTGGACGGTCAGGGGCGTTCGACCGTTGGCTGCCGATCGTTGGCTTTTGACCGTTGGGGGTCAAGGCATGTGACGCACCATGCCTGGTGTGTCACAGTCTTGTAACGCCCCTGTGTGAGTGTGTCAGAGCAGACGAACCCATCTCCCCTGACGCGCCAGGGTTGGTCCGTTAGGTGCTGTGACGCCCCTAGGTGGGTGCGTCAGAGCCTGTTTTCACCTCGGCTTGTGACGCTCCAGGGTTGGACCGTCAGAGCCTTGTGGCGCTCCAGTGTAGGTGCGTCACATCCTGTGACGGCACAAGGTTGGACCGCCAGGCTCCGTGCTGTACCATGTATGTGCGGTCCCGTTTCTTTGACGGTGGTTTCCGTGAGTCAGTCCTTACTTCCAATGACCTGTCCACTAGTCGTAGCTTCCTGCGCACGCGAGTGCGGACCCACCTGGGAGTGGTGGAGAGCTAGACCCGGTGAGAGGCGGTTTTTAGGCTGGTTCCCGTAGGGCCCCTTGCCTTTGCCACCAGAGTCCGGTGGGGGGGGGGGGAAACCAGCTAGAAGACCCGACCTAGAGCAGATGGTCTGTGTGTGCACACGTAGTTGGGGGCTTAGGACACGCGCTGACGAGCGTGACCCCAGTTAGTCCTTGTTGTGGTACTTGTTGCGTGTCTGAGTCTCACACCCGGGGCGTTGTAGCTAGACACTTGTGACGCGGTGTAAGACGTCAGGGGACGCATCCGGTCGTTCTTCTAGTGGGTAGTGCTCCCATTCGCTGGCAGGTGTGGACTCGAGTTTCGTTGGACCGAGGTTCAGTAGTACGTGCTATTAGAGTAGACGGCTTTCCCGCTTATTTACTTTAGCTTGTTGGTTCTACCATACTCCTGTTAGGTAGGGTTGCTTTTCTGCTTTCTTGCTTTCCTGCGTTGGTTTCCGTGCGAGGTGGGGATTCGCGGGATCTCTACTGGGCCAATGAAATGAGGCTCACCCCTGCTTTTCAGGTGAGGCGGGGTCTTCGAGAGGTGCGGCCGAGTTTCAGCGTGGTTCTTCTAGCCAGGGTTAGCCGCCAGTCTGCCAGAGCCGGGGGATGCCCCGTGTAGTTGTACGCGGGGGATGCCCCGTGTAGTTGTACTTTTCTTTCTGTTGACTGTACTTTCATTTGGACATGAGATACACTGGACCTTGTAGCAGTTTAATTTATTTATATTATTCTGTGCATTTTATTTTAGTTTATTGTGCTATCTCTGCGGTTGTTTCAGCTTCTCTTGCACTTTCACACTATCCCTTTCTACCCTTCCGAGTCTTCGGGCTCGTGGGTTGGCGGGCCGAGATTCGAGACGCGCTGGTTCCTTTCCGGCACTCGGATCCCGGGTCGTCACAGCTGGTATCAGAGCGTAGGTTGTGGAGGTACATCAGAACTTGAAACGAATTGCGGTGGTCCAGAAGGTCCATGAACGTCCTGTACAGTCGGCCACTGGCTTAGGGTCGTGTGTTTTATTGATTTGTGGTTGTTTTCCTTGATGCCAGGTGTGTTATGGCGTCTCGGAGGAGGGCTCGTCCCCAACAGGGAGAGTCTAGTGATGGTCCAGAGGAGCAGAGCATGGCTTCAGTTTCCGAGGGTGTAGCTGGAGGTGCGAGAGCTCCAGGGATGGACGATTTCTTCCGAGGTATGTTTGAGTATGTGCTTCAGCGGCAGCCGGGAGGTCAGCAGTAGGGAGATCACCAGCAGCAGGGCGGCGATGCTGGTGAGGACCGGGCTCGTGGTGGTCATGGTCGTGTGCTGAAGGAGTTCTTGCTGTTTCAGCCTCCTTCCTTGAGCGGGCAGCCAGATCCTGAGGTGGCCAGAGAGTGGCTGGATGATGTGCAGCGGATTTTCAGTGCGATGGAGTGTCCTGAGGAGGAGCAGGTAGCGTTGGCTACTCATCGTCTTCAGGGAGCGGCCCGTACTTGGTGGGCGTCAGAGTGGGGTTCAGTGTTCTGGTCTCGTCCTCTTCGGCAGATTGCGTGGCAGGAGTTCGTCATGGCTTTCAAGCGTGCCTTCTGTCCGTCCTTTGTCAGGTCGCAGAGGTTGCGTGAGTTTATGGAGCTGACTCAGGGTGACATGACGGTGATGCAGTACCGTGCCAGGTTTATCGAGTTGGGCCGTTATGCTCCTCATATCGTGGCAGATGAGGAGGTGAAGACCGATCAGTTTGTGGGTGGTCTGAGGCTAGAGTTGAGGCATCATCTTCTTGCGTCAGGTTTGACCACTTTGGACGCGGCATGTAAGGCAGTAGCGGCGCTGGAGAGAGACTTGCAGAAGGTTCGAGGGCAGGGCAGTGCCAGTCAGGTGCAGGCAGATTTTAGCCAGCCGACGGGGATGCAGCAGCAGAGTACCGTCCAGCTTTCAGCAGGTGGATCAATGGCGACGCAGTCTGTGGCTCCTGCGCCAGGGTCGTCATCCTTTAGATCGAAGCTTTAGAAGTTGCTTAAGGAAGCTGGTTTTAGTAAGAGGCGTCAGGATCGTAAGGAGTCGAAGCAGGAGTCGATGGACAGTGTTCAGCAGCCGGTGGCTTTTCAGCGTCAGGGTTCGATGACTGGTTCGCGGGGCGGTTGTCCTAGGTGCGGTGGTTCTCATCCGGGTAGACCGTGTTCAGCGCCCGTGATTTGCTTTAGGTGCGATCAGCCAGGGCACATGACACGTGACTATCCGCAGAGACCGAGCCAGCCGCACGAGTTTCAGCAGCAGCAACAGTTTCAGCCCCAGCAGTTGTCATCACAGCCGCAGCAGTACCAGCAGCAGGGACAATTTCCTCAGTTGTCACGGTCAGCTACTGTAGGGAGGCAGAGATCCCGAGGCAGAGTGACTCACATGACCAGGGCAGAGGCTGAGGCGTCGCATTTGGTGGAAGGTACTCTTTCGATTTTGGGTTGTGCGGCTCGTGTTTTGTTTGATTCAGGTGCTTCTCATTCGTTCACCTCGGAGGATTTTGCTCAGAGTGTGGAGGGCCCAGTGACCGAGGTGTCCTGTGACTTGGCGGTAGAGTTGCCTACCGATGACTTCATGACCATCCCGTACTGCTTTGAGAAGGTACCTGTGTGGGTGGAAGGGCGGAATTTGCCGGCTAGACTCTACGCGTTACCGCTTCAGGACTTCGATGTGATTTTGGGCATGGATTGGCTCGAGGCTCATCATGCCTTGGTGGATTGCGGCTTGAAGAAGGTCTACTTCCGACAGCTTCGTGGACCCACCTTCTTTTTTCCAAGGTATTCGGTCTCCCTCTTCCCGCTTGCTTATTTCGGCTATCCGTGCGCGTCGCTTGCTTGATGCGGGTTGTCAGGGCTTTCTCGCATCCGTGGTTTTGAGTGATCGACAGTGTTCTGAGGTAGAGGACATTCCTGTCGTGTGCGAGTTTCCCGATGTTTTTCCCGAGGAGCTACCAGGGTTGCCACTACAGCGAGAGATTGATTTCGTGATTGAGGTGGTGCCGGGTACGGCGCCTATGTCGAAGGCCCCTTATCGGATGGCGCCTGCAGAGTTGCGAGAGCTGAAGGCGCAGTTGCAAGAGTTGCTGGCCAAGGGGTATATTCGTCCTAGTTATTCCTCGTGGGGTGCGCCGGTGTTGTTTGTGAAGAAGAAGGATGGTAGTTTGAGGCTGTGCATCGACTACCGTCAGTTGAACCAGGCGACTGTTAAGAACTAGTATCCGTTGCCTCGGATTGATGACTTGTTCGATCAGCTTCAGTCGGCCCGAGTGTTTTCGAGGATCGATTTGAGATCGGGCTATTACCAGCTGCCGATTCGAGAGTCGGACGTGGAGAAGACGGCGTTTCAGTCGAGGTATGGGCATTATGAGTTCTTGGTGATGCCGTTCGGGCTCACCAATGCCCCCGTTGCGTTCATGGATTTGATGCATAGGGTGTTCCGTCCGTATCTAGACCAGTTCGTGGTCGTGTTTGTGGACGATATTCTTGTGTATTCGCGGTCTGCTGAGGAGCATGTGCAACATTTGAGGGCGGTGTTGCAAATCCTGCGCGGTCACCAGTTGTATGCCAAGTTCAGCAAGTGCGAGTTCTGGCTTCGAGAGGTGCACTTTCTGGGGCATGTTATTTCTGGTGATGGTGTTTCCGTGGACCCGGCCAAGGTCGAGGCTATGGTGCAGTGGCCGAGGCCGAGTTCTATCGCGGAGATTCGGAGTTTCTTGGGGCTCGCAGGCTATTATCGGCGGTTTATTCAGAATTTTTCTTGTATTGTAGCCCCGATGACCAGGCTTACACGGAAGGAGGTGCCGTTCGTCTGGATAGTGGAGTGTGAGCAGAGCTTCGTGGAGCTGAAGAGATTGCTTACCACTGCTCCGGTTTTGGTGTTGCCATCTGGCTCGGGTGGTTTCGTGGTGTGTACGGATGCTTCCGGGGTAGGTCTCGGTGCTGTGTTGATGCAACATGGGAGAGTGGTGGCGTATGCGTCTTGACAGTTGAAGCCACATGAGGCGAACTACCCTGTTCATGATCTTGAGTTGGCGGCGGTGATTTTCGCACTGAAGATCTGGAGGCATTATTTGTACGGTGAGAAGTTTGAGCTTTTCACGGACCATCAGAGTTTGAGGTATGTGTTCACGCAGAAGGATCTTAACCTCAGGCAGAGGAGGTGGATGGAGTATATGGAGGATTATGATTTCACTCTATCTTATCAGCCTGGCAAGATGAATGTCGTGGCTGATGTTCTGAGTAGGAGAGTAATGGTCAGTCGGATGTTGTTGAGGAAGTGGAGACTTTGGGAGCAGGTTCCGGCCATGACTTTTAGGCTCAAGGTGCCTCAGGACCAGGGTTCGGCTGTCCTTGCGAGTCTGACTGTCTCGCACGCGGTGCGTCGACAGGTGACTGAGGCTTAGCGAGCGGACCCCGAGCTACCTCGTATTCTGTCGATGGCCGAGGTGGAGTTTGGTGAGGATGGAGCTGAGGTTCAGAGGTAGGTTGTACTTGCCAGTCGAGGAGCAGGTGCGGCGCACGGTATTGCGCGAGGCTCATGGGAGTCGGTATGCCGTGCACCCCGGATCGGCTAAGATGTACCAGAACCTGAAGAGGCAGTTTTGGTGGCCTGGCATGAAGAGAGATGTAGCGGAATTTGTGGCCAGGTGTTTGACCTGTCAGCAGGTGAAGGCTGAGCACCAGCGACCGGGGGGCACACTTCAGCCTTTGGATGTTCCTGCGTGGAAGTGGGATCATGTGACCACTGATTTCGTGGTTGGGTTGCCGAGGACGTCCAGCGGGGAGGATAGTATCTGGTTGCTAGTGGATAGACTGACGAAGACGGCGCGGTTGCTGTCGGTCAACGTCAGTTGGAGCGTGCATCGTTGGCTCGTTTGTACGTGGAGCGAATTGTTCCGTTGCATGGAGTTCCCATCTCCATTGTGTCTGATCGTGATCCCCGCTTCACTTCTGGATTCTGGAGGAGCTTTCAGAAGGCTCTAGGCACCGAGCTGGCTTTCAGCTCGGCCTATCATCCTCAGTCGGACGGTCAGTCTGAGCGGACCATCCAGACTCTAGAGGACATGTTGCGAGCGTGTTGCTTAGAATGGCAGGGGAGTTGGACCTACCATCTGCCATTAGTGGAGTTTGCCTATAACAACAGCTATCATTCGAGTATTGGTATGGCTCCCTTTGAGGCGTTGTATGGGCGACCTTGTCGGACTCCGCTTGATTGGTTCGAGGTGGGCGAGCGTGTCCTGACCGGACCAGATTTGGTGCAGCAGTGTGTTGAGGTGGTGCATCTCGTTCGGCAGAAGATGTTGACAGCTCAGAGCCGGCAGAAGAGTTATGCCGATCGGAGGAGGCGACCTCTCAGCTTTGCTGTGGGAGACCGAGTTTTCTTGAGAGTTTCTCTCATGAAGGGTGTGATGCGTTTCGGTAGGCGCGGGAAGCTGAGTCCCCGCTACATTGGTCCCTTTCCCATCGTTGACCGTGTTGGGGAAGTTGCTTATCGGTTGCAGCTACCTCCGGAGCTTTCCGCCGTGCATGATGTGTTCCACGTGTCGATGCTTCGGAAGTATATGCCCGATGATTCCCATGTTCTCGAGGATGCCGTTTGGCCTGAGGTGACCCCAGATCTGTCCCTTCCGGAGTTTCCTGTTCGTATTGAAGATCGGCGAGAGCAGCGCCTGCGGAACAAGGTTATTCCTCTGGTTAAGGTGGTCTGGCAGCGTCATTCGGGTGGCGAGGCGTCTTGGGAACGTGAGGATGAGATGCGAGAACTGTATCCTTATTTGTTTGTGTGAGTCTTTCCCCCGTTCTTGTGCCTTGTTCTCGAATTTCGAGGACGAAATTTGTTTTAGGGGGGAGGACTGTGGTGCCCCGGACCCTTTTGGATCCTTCTTCTTAGGTCCCGGATCTGCGTTTTCGGTGAATTTGGCTCCGTTGTGTCTGGAATTATGTTCTGGACATCTTTCGTGTTTGGATCCGTGCGATTTGGGTCAGTTCGGAGGCTCGGAACGTGTTCCGCGGCTTTTTCCGTGTGTTTTCCGATTCCCGCGTGTGTCTCGGAAACACCTACGGAACCCTGTAGCGGGTGGACCGGGTCGTTCATCTACCCGCGAGTGGTACCGTTGTGATCACTGCGTCGTGAGGAACGAGGAGGTGTATTTTTCTAGTTTTCGGGATTTTCCTGATTTTCCAGATTTTCTATAAATACCAAACCTTTTTCTTTTCTTTTTCACATTTTTCTTCTTCTTCTTCCTCCTTCCAACCGTTGGAGAGCGCCCTCCCCATCGCGACCGTTCTTCTTCCCCGGACGACCGAGACACGGCCTCCTTCAGTTCGGCAACGGCGTGGCGGCGGCGGCGGTGGCGAGGCGGTTCCGGTGGTGGTCTTCTCGCGGCGGGAGGTGGGGCGTGTGGCATTCAAAAGCTTCTTTTTTGACTTCGACGGTGATTCGGTGGAGCATTCGCTCCATTGAGGTAGGGGGACGAATCCCTATGCTCATCCTATCATGCCCCGCGATTTGTAGGCCGAATGTCAGACGAGAGGGGTGTGTTTGAGCGGGTTAGGGCAAAATCGTGTTTTGGGGAGAGTTCGCCCGATCTATGGATTTGAGCCGCGATTCGACGTTTTGATGGCCTAGAATCATGCTAGGGGTCCCCAGGGGTCTTCCCCTTCGATTCCCCCCTCTCCTACGGAGGTATTGGGCGTGGTTGGAATTTTTGGGCGTTTCCCGCCGTTTTGCCCTCGGGCGGGTGTGGCGGTCCTTCCAGTGACCGTCACACTATGTAAAGCGCCCAGATGGGTACGTTACAGCCCTGAGTGCAGCCAAGTGGGGTCTGTGGGCTGTGACTGTCCCACGATAGACCGCCACGGTGCTGTGACGCACCTAGGTTGGACCGTCAGGGGCGTTCGACCGTTGGCTGCCGACCGTTGGCTTTTGACCGTTGGGGGTCAAGGCATGTGACGCACCATGCCTGGTGCGTCACAACCTTGTAACGCCCATGTGTGGGTGCGTCAGAGCAGACGAACCTATCTCCCCTGACGCGCCAGGGTTGGTCCGTTAGGTGCTGTGACGCCCCTAGGTGGGTGCGTCAGAGCCTGTTTTCACCTCGGCTTGTGACGCTCTAGGGTTGGACCGTCAGAGCCTTGTGGCGCTCCAGTGTAGGTGCGTCAAAGTCTGTGACGGTCCAAGGTATGACCCAAAAGATCGTCGAGCTGCCAGAAATCTGCAAGCCGGACGAGGCTCTGAAGACCGACGATCCTAGCTATTGCTCGTATCATCGCATGCTGGGTCACTTAATTGAAGATTGCTACATCTTCAAGACTCAGGCGCGGAAGTTGATCTGAGACGGCCTCGTTAAAATGAAGAGCGGTCTCGTCGATCCTCCGCAACCACATACGTGGACCAGGTCAGCTAAGGCATCACGCGTGGTCCACTACCTGGCCAGCGTAATCCACATGATGGCCGCATTCTCCCTTTCCGACGTCGAAGGAGAGGAGCCCAGTACTAGTCAAGGCGATCATTCACTCTGGTATCCGGGGTGGAGGCCCTGGCATGATCACAGACCCCTGTCCTTCCGCAGGGAGAGAACCCGGCGACTCTTCGATATCCTCGTCGAGAATGGGCAAATCATGCCCCGCGACTCGCCTGCCGACTACACCCATTGGGACCATAGTCACCCTCAATATTGCCCCTTCCACGCTAGAATTTGCCACCCGATCGAGTCCTGTGAAGAAGCTCAGCACCTCATCTAGGAACAGATCCAATGGGAGCAGATCGATGCGGAAGGAAACTCCATGTCGCTCCTCAGGCTTCGACAAGCTGTCGAAGAGACCCTGAGCACTGCCAGGAGTGCGCCAGAGCGGCCAGACTCCCCTCAAGAAAATGGGCACGGGCTGCTTAACCAGCATCTGCCAGAATGGCTCGAGTTCCGGATTGACAACCGAGAGGCGCCCAAGCGATTGCGGAGGCGTAGAGAGCAGGATGCCAGTCAAGAGACGGAGCCGACCGACTTCTCGGTCAACGTCATCCATTCCCCTGCTCCTTCGGCCCCTGCGGGCTCGCAGACATCAGCATCCGGCCAGCCAACCCCAGCCACTTCAGCTGTGCGGTGGCGGTCCTGGCGGGAACTAGAATCTCTCCCTTTCCCTGAAGAAGACACCGCCAGGCTCCTCCGGGTCCTTGTCGACCTAGAGGACGTTCTGGTGGGTGAGACAACGACGGGCTCCCCAGCTCTCTCTCGTCCTTCCCCTGTCCTATCTCCGTCTCCGGCATCCGTGGATAGGAAGGGAAAGCAAAAGCAGGGTGAGGTCTTGGCCCAGCCTTGTCACACTCCCTCAGCTGATGGGCCGTCCCTTGAACGCAATCCGAAGTACAAAGAAGACATCTTCGGAGTCTTCAGCGGCTTGGATTCAAGCGGCGGGCCCATCGCCACAAGGCTCAGCCGGTCCGCAGAGTCGGGGTAACTGTGCAGAGCAACAACATCCTGCGGCGCCGTCAGTTGTCGCTAGGCCCGGCCCTCAGCATGATTACAACGGCAAGGCTAAGGAGCAAGACAACAAGCACATCTCTCAGTCCGCTTCTCAATAAAAGCTGTCGCCACCGCGGCTAAGGCATCAAACCGCGCATGCGTCTCCGGACGCCAGCACCAGTCAACCCACTCTTCATAAGCTCCTGTCGCCACCGCGGGTAAGGCACCAAACCGCGCACACGTCTTCGGACGCCAGTACCAGTATTCCAGCATACTAGGAGTTGCCGCTCTAGGTAATCGAGCAGGCGATCAACGCCACCTTCGAGATACAACAAGCGGAAGGCGCCTGGATTGAAATTCGGGCGAAGAAGAGCCGTCGGCCCCACTCGACCAAGGCACTAGCCCGGGGACACCCTCCGCAGATTTTATCAACTCCGGCTCAAGCACCTCTCCCTCCTACTCCCTTGGAGGACGCTATTGCTAAGGGACAGGAGAAAAATAGGAGGAAGAGCCTCAGAAGACGGCTCAAGAAAGAGGCCGAACAAGCGATCACCCTGCAATCCCCGGCCGAGCCGACGCCTCTCCAGAGGCTCCAGCGGCTCATTGATGACCTAGAGGAATACGTTCCTCCTCGTCCTACCAGAGCTCTCCCACTCGGCAGCTATATCCCGTGGGAAGAAATGCAGAAACGAGCCCGCCTCAGAAATTGGGTCCAAGAGATAATCCAGAAGCTTAAGAACGGCGAAAGGCTCTTGATCCCAGACGAGCTCTCCTTGTGCTATAAAGACAAGGAGATCACAACGGAGCAGCTAGAAGAAATGCTTCGAGGCTGCACATGTAACATGGTGGCCATCCCACCTCCTGATAATATCAACGCTTCTCGGCGAGGCGAGCCCGTGGCCTCCCGAACCAGGCAAAGAACCATTGCCCCGCTTGGGCTACAGCCAGCTTCAGAACACACAGGTCGTGGCCGAGGTCGCGGCCGGGTACGCGGTAGAGGTCGTGGAAAGGTTCCCGAGCTACCCCTTCACTCGTTCACTTTCGACCTGGAACAAATCATCCTCTTTCGAGGAGAGGAACCGGCTCCCATTCCGAAAGTAGAAATTCGGAGGGGACCCGGTATCTTCGATCCTTCCGGCATGGAAGAGGCTACTGCTAGCCTCCCTGCCCCTGCACCAGTACCAGCCTCTGCAGCAGAGCAAGCGGGACCGTCCGGCAAGGACGAGCCAGCCCGCCAGTCACCCCCAGAAGAGCCATCATTGGCACCCCTGTTCCACGAGTCCACTGGCGATCAAAGTCTGTCCGATCCCGGTGGTAAGGGCAAGGCAGTGCAACTTCCCGACGGGGAACAACACGGCAGCTCGCAGAAGGTTCAGCCTGACATACTACCCTCTTTGGAGGATGCTCGAGCCCGAGTTGACTGGAAAGTCCTCCACCAGATGAAGCACTTCCCTATCAGTATTACAATTTGGGAAGCCATCGCTTGGAATAAGGACCTAAGAGAAACTCTTATCAAGATACTCCGAGAGCCGGAAGCCTATGAAGCTCATGCCGCGGAAATGAAGGCGGCTGCCTATGATGCCTTCACAACCACCATCTCCTTCACGGAGAAAGACATGCTGCTCTCCCCTCCGTGCCACAACCGTCCTCTCTACATGATGGGGAAGATCAACGGGCATGATGTGAACCGGATCCTGGTAGACGTTGGTGCTGTTGTTAACATCATGCCGCTCAAGACATTCAAGGCTTTATATCTGACACCGTACCTTCAGAAGGTTCAGGTGGTCAAGATATCCGGCTTCAACCAAAACACCGAGGATGTCCTCGGCCAGGTGGACGTTGATCTGGTGCTTGATGACTTCGCCTCCAAGGTGACGTTCTACATCATTGACTCCAACACGTCCTATAAGACACTACTGGGAAGGCCTTGGTCCATAAAAATTGGGTCGTTCCATCAACTCTCCACCAATGCATCAAGTATGCCAAGGACGGGGAGCAGCACACGGTCTTTGCAGACCTGTCACCGTTCACGCCAGCAGAATGCAACCTGGCCGACGCTGCGCTTTACTTCAAGGGGATTAGTCTGTACCTTGTGATTAAGAGCAGAAGCAACGGTTGGCTCTCAGAGGAAGACGATGACGATCTCTTCTCCGTGGACGAAGAGAAGGCCAAGCTTCATCGGCTACGCCTCAGCTCCAAGTCAACCCCAGATCGCCCCGAGAGGCGCCAGATCGACTTCGAGGCTAATCTGTTTAGCCGATCTATCAGCAAGAGTATATGCTTGCCACCAGACTGCATCCAGCTCCCATGTGCATCCGAGAAGCACAACGTCGAGTCACTGACGACATTCATTGTCACCTCCAAGCGACAACTCCGAAACAAGAAGAAGGCTAACGTGGACAAACCCATTGTCTTCTATAAGGGAGACACGGTCCCTCAAGCCCCACCGACTGACGACTTCGGCTGGTCCAGGCAAGCCGATGACACCCCTGAAGCCGTCCAAGTGCTGGACGACCTGCCACCACACATGCGGGAAATGTGTCTGAAGCAACACATCCCTCAATGGCAAGGTTCCGCGCGACGTGAATATTTTCACCGACTGTGGACCCCTCCTCAAGTTCGAGGGCAACCCCCGTCCTTCCACAAGGATACCAGAGGACTTGGCTACGAGCAAGACCCGGACTTTCACGTCCAGTTTGCAGTCAACGTCATAGGCATGACACGACCAGCCGACGACCGGGCAAAAGTCGAAGTCAAATTCGACAGCTCTGGGGACGAGGAAGAGGAGATCCTGATCCCGATCCCCGTCAAAGCCAGCACCCCAGTTCTTCAAGCAGTCGAGGAATCTTCCTCGCCTCCCTGCCAAAACGTCGGGGCTGAAAAAGCTCCTCTCGCCACCCCGTTGGGCGACAGACTTGGTTCAGTGGACTCTCCTGACGAGGGAGCTAGCCAAGATGCTTACCACGAGGGATTGTCTGCTCTAGCAGGCAACCTCGCGGAAACCTCGACAACTCCAGCGGGCAACTGCTGGCTAGAATGTGGCGGCCCAGACCAATCCTCGAGGGATCCCAGTAACAACGACTCTCCAGTCCCATCGGTGTCGACCAGTGGCTTCGAAAATCAAGAAATACACGAAGTCGACACCGATGATGAGGATTTCATCGACTTCCAACTCCCTCCTCCCGAGCTGGAGGACGGCGGCCAGGCGACCGTGGACGAGCTCGTTGAAATCAACTTGGGCGAAGATGAAGCTCCCCAGCCAACGTTTGTCAGTGCTCTCCTTATCGAGGCAGAGAAGTAGGACTACAAGCAACTCCTGCTCGAATACAAAGATTGCTTCGCCTGGACATACAAGGAGATGCTAGGGCTAGACCCCTCCGTAGCGGAGCACGAGCTAGCCATTTGTCCCTCAGTTACTCCGGTTAAGCAACCACAGCGGCGCATGCGCCATGAGCTGGAGCTCCAGGTTTCGGCCGAGTCCATAAAATGGTAGAGGTCGATTTCATCGAGCCGTGTATCTACCCGATTTGGCTCACTAACATAATTCCAGTCAAAAAGAAGAGTGGTCAAGTCCGCATCTGCGTCGACTTCCAGGACCTCAACAAAGCTTGTCCGAAGGACGACTTTCCAGTCCCGATCACAGAAACAATGGTCGACATGACCACTGGACATGAGGCCTTGTCCTTTATGGACGGGTCGTCCGGTTATAATCAAATCCGGATGTCCCTCAAAGACAAGAACCACACAGCTTTTAGATCCCCCATGGGGACTTTCAACTACAAGCGCATGCCCTTCGGTTTGAAGAATGCCGACGCTACTTACCAGAGGGCCATGACTAAAATCTTCGACGAGATGCTGCACAACACCGTCGAATGCTATGTCGACGACCTCGTCGTCAAGACTAAAAGACGCGAAGACCATTTACGCGATTTACGCCAAGTCTTCGACCGTCTCCGGCAATACGGGCTCAAGATGAGCCCCATGAAATGCGCCTTTGGCGTATCCAGCGGCAAATTTCTCGGCTTCGTCGTCAGGTACCGAGGAATCGAGGTGGATCCCAGCAAGATCAAAGCAATCCGGGAGCTTCCACCACCCAGCAACATCACCGAGCTCAGGTCCTTCCAAGGGAGGCTGACCTACATTTGGAGGTTTATTTCTAACCTCTCCGGTTGATGCGCACCTTTCGGCAAGCTGATGAAGAAAGACGCCCCGTTTACATGGGACTCGGAATGCCACGCGGCTTTCGAGCAAATCAAGGAGTATCTCCTTACTCCCCCAGTCCTGGGGGCACCAATCAAGGGTAAAACCCTCATCCTTTATATTGCTGCCATGGACGCTTCGCTAGGAGCTCTGTTGGCACAAATCAATAAGAAAGGTAAAGAACAACCCCTCTATTACTTCAGTCGGAAGCTAGTCGGTGCCGAGGACCGCTACTCCCTTATGGAGAAGGTTTGCTTGGCATTGGTGTTCGCAGTTAAGAAGCTGCGGCATTATCTCCTGAAGTATCTCCTTCGGCAACCTGTCCTCTCAGGCCGACTGGGAAGATGGGCGCTCCTGCTGATGGAGTACGACATTACTTATATTCCCAGAAAAGCAATCAAGGGACAGGGCATGGTTGAATTCTTGGCAGCCCATCCAGTGCCAGACGACTCACCTTTCAGCTCGGAGCTCCCGGAAGAGGAGTCCCTTGCTGCTCAATCACAACAACCGGTTGAACAGAGCGGAGATGTCTTGCATTACTAGCATCAAAGCGCTCTCACAACCAGCGTACCTTGCTGGGAGCTCTACTTCGATGGCGCTTCCCGAGGGATTACCCGGAGCAACCAGGATCCAGCCACCGTGGCAGGTGCCGGCATCGTTTCCTGACTCCTCAGGGCGGAGTTTTGTACAACTCCTGTGCTCTCATGAAACCTCTGACAAACAACGAAGCTGAGTATGAAACTCTACTCATTGGGCTCCAGATGGCTCTCCACTTGGGCATTAAATGTCTCAAGGCCTACGGGGAATCCCAGCTGATAGTCCGGCAGGTCCTCGGCATCTATGACGTGCGGAAGTCGGAGTTGGTCCCGTACCACGCCGCCGTCACTAGATTAACTCAGAAGTTCTATTTCTTTGAGATAGATCATATCCCCAGAAGCAGCAACGCTCAGGCGGATGCCTTAGCAAAATTGGCCGCGGCCATCAAGCTCCTGCCCGAGGGCGAGGTCGACATCGTCATCAAGCACAAAAGGCTGATACCGAGCTCACTCGAAGGCAACACCGGTCTCACCATTTACGAGGTCCACGACCTTGACCAGAGCACGCCTCCAGAAGAGGAGGATTGGCGTGCGCCCATCATCAAATTCAAGAAAGGGTGGCTCCCCCCTGACCGGGCTCAAAGGATTCAACTGCTCCGTCGAGCGGCCTCCTATGAGCTGATCGGCGACTTCTTTTACCGACTCGTCCATGAGAAAGACAAGTCTATTCTTCTGAGATGTGTCTCTGTCGCGGAGGCTCAATCCGTCATGCAGGAGGTCCACTCCGGGTTGTGCGGCGCGCACCAGGCCGGAGACCGAATGAAGCACAATATCAAGCTCAAGGGTTTCTATTGGCCAACCATGTACGCTGATTGCGTCGAGTACGCCCGTACGTGCCATCAATGCCAAGCCTTTGGCCCAGTACCCAGAAGACCTCCTAATCCATTGCGTCCTACAGCCCCCACCTGGCCATTTGCGGAGTGGGGCATGGACATCGCGGGGCCTTTCCTGCCATCTTCTAAGGGCCACAAATACATTTTGGCCGCCACCGACTACTTCTCCCGATGGGCGGAGGCCGTTCCCTTGCGAGAGGTCACCGGGGAAATCGTTGCTAGATTCGTCTGGCACAACATCATATACCGATTCGGTACTCCCAGTCGTATAGTGTCCGACAACGGGACACCATTCAAGAATAAGGCCGTATACCAGTTGGCAGCCAAATTCCACATCGACTGGAGAACCTCTTCGGTCTACAACCCCCAGGCCAATGGCTTAGCGGAAGCCTTCAACAAGACCCTCTGCAAGCTCCTGGCTAAGATGGTTAGCCACTGGAAACGCGATTGGGGTGAGAAGGTCTTCGAAGCCTTATGGGCCTATCGGACAGTCTACAAAACCTCCACGGGGTGCTCGCCGTTCTCCCTTGCTTACGGGACAGAAGTAGTTATCCCCATCGAAGTCTAGTTAGCTTCTTACCGTGTGGCGGTCAACACCGGCCTTGTCGGCTCTGACATAAGTGAGTACCAGAGAAAGCTAGAAGAGCTCGCCGATCTAGAAGGTAAACGGCTCGAAGCCTACAAACACCTGTAAGTATACCAGGCCCGCATGGCCCGGGCTTATGATAAGCTCGTCAAGCAACGAGCTTTCAAGCAAGGTGACTTCGTCATGATCAAGGAAAAGGAAGTCATGGCAGGGCGCTCAAGTGGAAAATTACAATTGAATTGGCGCGGTCCATACATCATCCACAATGTCTACGAGGGTGGGGCTTACACGGTTGTCGATTACAAAGGTCATAAACCGTTCTCGCCTCTCAACGGCAAACATATGAAGCTAGATTATGCACCAGAGCACGAGTTCGCGCGTCAGCCAGACGAAGGCGCACGTCCCAGCTACTACCAGTGAAACCGGCCCCTCCCTGTGGGAGGGGGGGAGTTCTAACCAGTCATTCCTTCCAATCTCCAGCCGAGCAACAGGGTTAGCCAAGCCCTCCCAGAACCATCGCCACTCACCTTCGGGGGTTAACTCCCCGCCTTCGTCCTTGCCACGATGATAGCAAAGGGTACCTCTACCCTATCAGTAGTCCAGCCATCAGGCCCTCAGGTAAGTAAAAACCAAAAAAAATATATACAAAAAGAAAGTGGGGTTAAAAATAGAGATATCCCGACAGACTCGGTCGTTCTCTTCCTCAAGGAAGCGGTTGGGGGCAAAAAGGCCAACAACTCGGCTGAGGTGGAAACCCGGGAGAGCACCTCAGGCAAAATTGGGAAACCTCTCGACGTGAAAACCCGCTAGGGCGCGTCGGAAAAAACTAAAGGAGGTCGGCTCTAGCGAAAACCCGAAAGGGCGGTAGAGCCGATAACGAGAAAATTTTCATTTCCCCACCAGTCGGAACGGCCTTCCACCCACTCCTCCGCGAGCCGTTAGCCTCACCAAGAGCCAGTCTTCAATCAACTTATACTGCTAGAGCACGAACCCTGTCATTCCCAGTTGGCCTTGCACTATCCCCACTCAGCTCGTTCAACCTTCTGCTCTTGCTTCGACACTACAGGTCAATCAGTCCCTGTGACAATCAAGGTCCTAGTCACCATCCCATTAGACTTCCGCCCCAGCACATCCCCAGACACTTATCATTCTTTGCCACTACATCCTACATCCCCTGCAAATCCAGGGCTTTCAAGTCTCATTATAATCCCAGTTCTCTCCTACCATCCCTGATCCACTAGCCATAACTCCAGTCACATCTTGCCATGACAAAGTGGCCCTTCGCCACCATGGCATGAGGATTAGTAAAAACCTTTATTAATGGCGGAGCAATATCCATCTACCCACACCTTCCAGTTCCAGGTCACGTCCCCTGACGACAACACGCTATGGACGGCAGTCTCCAAAAAATATATAGAAAAAAGAAAGAAAAGAATGGGGTTAAAGTTGGTGATACCTCGGCGGGCCTAGTCGGCTCCATTACAAGGAGGCGACTGGGTGCAAAAATTGCCACCAACCCTGCTGAGGTGAAAACCCGAGAGGGCGCCTCAGGCAAAATCGGGTAACCCCTCGGTGTGAAAACCCGCAAGGGCGCATCGGAAAAAGCAAAAGGGGCCCAGCTCTGGCGAAAACGCGCAAGGGCGGTAGGGCTGGTAAAGAGAAGACAAAAAAAAAAAAACTCTCTCCCTCTCTACTCCTCACTGATAGAAGCCGTCAACCATGACATCTCGTCGATGGCGACCTCAGCATTACTCCACAACACCGGTGGCCACTACGCCCCCGAGGGTCGGCCATCGCCAATCCCAGTTCCAGTATTTGGCTATACACCTCCACGGTTAGCCAACCAGCTCCAGTGTTCCGGCTACTGCACACCAGCAGTCAGCTGCCAGCCCTCAGCTCCCATTCCCGGCTACAACGCCTTCATAGGCCAGTAGCCAGCCCTCATCTCCCAGTCCCGGCTACAACGCCTTCATAGGCTAGCCGCCAGCCCTCAACTTCAGTTTTGGTTACAACGCCTTCACAGGCCAGCCGCCAGCCCTCAGCTCCCAGTCCCGGCTACAACGCCTTCATAGGCCAGCCGCCAGCCCTCAGCTCCTAGTCCCGGCTACAACACCTTCACAGGCCAGCCGCCAACTCCCAAGCCCCAGCTCCGGCTACAACGCCTTCACAGGCCAGCTGCCCAGTTCCAACCGCCAGCTCCCAGTTCCTGCTCCGGCTACAACACCTACACAGGCCAGCCGCCCAATCTCCAGTCCCAGTTTCTGCTACAACGCCTTTACAGGCCAGCCGCCCAGTCTCCAGCTCCAGTTTCAGCTACGATGCCCGCGTAGATTAGCCGCTCAGCTTCCAACTCCAGTTTTGGCTACAACGCCTCTACAGGCCAGCCATCCGGCCTAGCTCCAGCTCCCAGCTATCAAACCTTTCCAGGTCACCCAACTGGCTTCAGCTCCAGTCCCCATCTCCAGTCACAGTCCCAGTTTCAATTTGCAGTCCTTGTCTCAGTCCCGGTCTTGGTTGCCACGTCTTCCCAGGCCACCCAGCCAGCTCAATCCCAGTTTCCCAGACACATGCGAATCCCATTTTTCGGCTAACTGCATAATGCTAGCCATTACTCCACCATCCGGTTCGGGGTCAATACACCCTCCAGAATCACCTCTGCAACCCCAAACCACGTAAATTGCCCCGTTTTTATGGGCCTACGTTGGTTCCCTGGTATGCAGGCTGTCATCCTCCAAGAGGATTGGCCCCCACATATAGCCTTTTCTTTCCCCTACTACCCAGTGCTCACCCTCCAGTTTCTAACATCGGGTTCCCGGAACCCGGTGCTTGTTGTCCCCTATCACTCATGCCAGTATATCGCAGAACAAAGAAGCACGACTAATGATAAGTGGTCCCCTGTTCATGCACACCACTCCATTCCATCGAAAAAGGAAGGGAACAACCCATGAAACAAAAGATCCGGAGTTTGTCATTAATACTCTGTAAAAGGAGCCCAAGACATGTCCTTGGGGTGACAAAATTCATATACTCCGGATAGCACAAACAAGAAAGGAGAGAGATATAATCCAATCTCAGGCTCGGTTCCCTCCAGTGCCGCAAGGTGAGAGTTCGCAGCCGCAAGCTCCGCCTCCAAGGTAGACAAGTGCTGAGCGCTAGCTCTGGCTGTCGTCTCGGCCGCCAGCCACTCAGCTCGGACGCGCTCGGCGACTGCCTGTTGCTCCTCCCAGGCCTTGCTCAAGGCCTCAGCCTGGCTCTCCACCTCCCTCAGCTGTGCGGCGCGCTCCTGAGATGCCAACGTAGTCGCCTCGGCGTGACTCCACTGCTCAGCTACGGCTGACACAAGCTGAGCCCGCTGCTTCTGCGCCTCTCGGATCGCCGCTAGCCTTCGAGCTCTCTGCTCCTGAGCCTCGCGGAGTCGCAGGTACGCGGCCCAGATCCCAGCTAACCCGGACATCCAGAGCTCGCGTGGGAAGCCAAGCGCGTGGTAGCCCTGGGTGCACTCCCGCAGCCGCTGCCTCAGATCCTCTGGAGAAGGAAGAGGGTCGCTCTGCGAGTAGCCTCGCGCCCGCTGGAGCAGGGCGACACCTGCACTCGCCTCCAGCAATGGCTCTGGCGGAGAAGCGGATATAGGCCACTCAACCCCTAAACCCAGGGAGAGGTCGCCAGACGCGGTTAGCACTCTAGTGGAACCTGCATAGTCCCGACAAACACCAAAGGGAGTGAGCAGTACACGCAAGACTTCCTTCGACAGATAAGGTGAAAAACCTGAGAAAAAAGACAAGTCTTGGCTCCTTACTTGGAGCAAGTCCGGCTATCCCTGCGGCGTCATCTGCCGGGGTCGGGGAAGGCAACTGCTCCTCCGCCTCGACAGCATCACCCGTCGGGGTCAGAGAGGGCAGTGATTCCTCCACCGTCCGGTCGTCCCCAGCAAACACAGGTGGGACAGGGGGCTCTTTCTGCCCGCCCTCGTCAGGAGCCGACGCGTGCTCCTCTCTAGACCCTCACGCTACGGGCAACCCAAGATCGTCAGCACTCTGCCATATAGAGCAAACAAACACCAAATGAGGATGGGAAGAACCACCATATACCTCCAGAAGTGGTCCCCGTCGGAACCTCCCTACTTGCAGAGACCTCGGAGGATGAAGAGCTCGAGCTCGAACTCTCCTCCGTCTCCATCGCCGAGCTGTCGTCATCTGGAGAGCTCGACAATGCCTCTGATGGACTCCCTGAGGTGGCCAAACCAGAAGCTCCTGCAAGCCAACAAAGCAAACAAGGTCACTACACGACCCAGCTTCTTACAAGGGCGGCTCTCCAGCTAAGAGTTACGAACAGGAAACTCACCGGCCGGAGCGCTCCGCTCCGAAACCTTCTCAATGTCAACGATCTTCTCGTCGCCCTCAATTGGAACCACTCCCGTGGTCCCCTCTTCCACCACCTCAGCCCTGTCGCGGGTAGCTCACCCTCTTCTAGAGGCGAAGGGGTACCTGTGAACAATGCCAACAGGATGTCAGCACTAGCAGACAATCAACACAAAGGGCTTACCAGAAATGGTTGAGTCCCCAGCTACATACCTTAGGGTCCCATGCTCGAAGACCCAACCAGTCCCCCAGTGCAGGCCGACACTACAGTTGGCAGGGAAACACGGCCCATCCCCGCCAATAGCTGCGGTAACAGACTGGACGTTTCTCCAGCCGTGGGCGGCACTGAAGCACTCCTCCCTCCAGGCTCCCCCTCAATGGAGGGAAGGGACACCGATGGGCCAGTACGGACTAGCTCTTGAATCATCTCCAGAGTGGCGACTGGATCCTCACCTGTCAAGTAACAGCATAAATCCAGTCAATGTCTGCGGCCCAGCCATTGTACAACGAAAGGGCAATGCCCTCCGTGGCGATTCAATACTTACCCGAGCCATCCTGGATCGCTGCTGGCTCCTGCCCGTCAATCGATAGGGGCACCTTTCCCCGCATCTCAGAGGGAGATGTGGTCTCTGATGCCCCGGCCACCTCTACACGACACCAGCAACTATGTCAACATCCAGAATCAAGTACAGCCATAGACACAACATGCTCGGTCTCAGAATTGTTTACCCGACTGGGCATCCTTTGAAACCTTCCATGACTCGAAATCGGGAAAGGTCTCAATATTGGGGGCAGCCTCGTCCATCAGACGAAGGAACCCCTCCATATTTATCTCGCAATCGACCCCGTCGTCAGGTAGTGGGTCGATCTCCTGAGGTGGCGAGAAGGCCATGTCAGCCTCGGCCTCCAGCGGCGCTGTGAAAAGCAAATCCAATAGCACAAGGTTAGCCGATCATAAAGGCTGAATCAATATGAAACAAGCAGGCGGATATAGCGCTTACTCAGAGCCGGTTCTGCCTCAATATGATCCCCAGCAGGGGGTCCCCGAGAGGACTCGCTGGCCTCCCTGGCTCCGGTCTCTACTCGGGGGCGCTTCCGCTGGGGCTGGAGGACCCCGTCACTGTCTCCAGAAGACGCCCCCGTGGAGGGGTGATCCCTGTCAGCCGCAGAGCCTACCAATAAACACAACCACATAAAATGTCTCAGTCATGTACCCTAGAAAACAATAAAGCGGGGGCAACATGCTAACGAAAAGGTTTCACCTGAAGCCGTAAAGGGGGTCAGCGGCAGAGGAACCAATTGCTCCGGCTTCAAGCCCACGACCCGTGTAGCCTTCGCGACCGCCTCCTTCACGTCCCTCAGGGTGTAGGCGCACTCGATGAGAGACGCGAGCTCCACGGGTCCAGCCGACCCGATCGCATGGGCGATATGACGCCTCCAGTCATCGATCGCCGTGTCTGCAAAGCTCCCCTCAGGGAGCACTCGGTCCAGTAGGCCCTTCTTCTCGAACCCGCAGTCAGCTAGGAACTGGGTCCGCTAAGTCCTCTACGCCCCCGATCGAGGCGCCCCGGCTCCAGTACCTCCAGGCGCCGGCCGCGCCTGCCTGAGGGGCTTTAGTGCCCCGTTGCCGCTCCGTCTTGCAGACAGTGAGCCTCGGCTGCCCCGTGGCGCCTGCTGTGCCAGCCGCTTTACCTCCCGGCGGATCCGGGAGAAGCGAGTCTGCAGGTACCCGTCGTCTAGCGCAATGGGAGGCAGATCCTCCCTCAAGAGACGGGCCTCCTCAGCTTTTCGGATCGCTGAGGCCTTCTGCCGGTACAGGTGACTGTGCTCGAACCACCACCTGGCATAGTGGACGTCGAACCGTCCCCATGCGCCCCGGCCCAGGCGTCGGTAGTGGCTCTAGCTCCCGACGATGGTAGAAGTCCCACCACGCCGCAGCTAGCATGTGCGAATCCCGGCCTCTGTACTGTCGACCCGCTAGAGGGAACTCCTGGTTCGACGGGATCCCCTGGTCGTACCCGAAGTTTCGAGTGAACCTGTGCGGGTAATATGGCTCCAGGAAGCTCGTCACAGACCGGTGTAGGGTCAGCACTGTCGGCCGGGTACTCATCACCCACTCTGTGTACAATGCCGCATCCGGCTCCCGCTGATAAGGAAGGGCGCAGGCTGCCCCGCCACTCGAAGGCACCAGAATCAGGTGGGAGTCTCTGGTGGCGCCATCAAAGGGAAGCCCCTCCTCGCCCCTGCCGGGCAAGTAGCACAAAACTCTCCTAGCCCCTTCTAACTGTGCGACTGCGTCTCCGTCCGGCTGCCCAGTGAAGCTGAATAGCAATGGTGCTGCCTGGTTCGCCACGGACCCGCGAGACACCAACCTCGGAAACAGCAGACAAGCCCACACACTGAGGTAGTGGGTCGGTAGAAGAAGACTCCGCTCACGTGGCGTCGGGTGCGCCGCCAGCACCCCCAGTCCCTTGTAAACGTTGGCCAGAGCCGCCGGAGTTAAGGCCAGCCTTCGTCCCTCCGCCAGTAGGCACGCAGGCCACAATAACTCCACCCTCAGTTGGCCGTCTTACCCGTGTGGGACCACAAACGTCGCCAACCAGTACGCTAAGTACGCCGCTAGATGGGTCACGTCCGGCAACCGATGGGGGCTCCACCCCTCCTGTGGTGCATAGATGTACCGGGTGTACGTTCAGAACCGTAGCTCCACCTCTGTGTACTCCTCCCATGGAGTCTGGTCTCTCGCAAACTCCTGATAAAAGCAGAAGGGCCTGTTGTAGAAGTGGCGGACCCACGCGTCAAGCGGCACCCTGAGAGTCTGTGCTGCTCTCTCTCTCCCGGCTAGGGCTAAATCCCTCCACGTCTTCAGCAAATATCGGTAGCTGTAAGGAACCCGGTATCTTCCATGCCTGTCTGTGTGGTTGCGATGGAGGTCATCCAGCACTACCTCCTCGTAACCGTCGCCGCTGATCGGCAACCCTGAAATCTTGAATAGAGACCACAGATTTAATGAAGTCTCTCCTTCGGCCGTCGCCACGGTGTTCCACCTGCGGTTGAAGCGCTCTGTCAACGCCTGTAGAAGCCTCGTATAGCAGGGGTACTCGTACAAAGCCGCCGTCACCGCATATCTAATGTCAGCCCGGTCCAGCAGCACCCGGTAGTGGTGTACTATGCCCATCAGGCACTCGGTAGCTCCCTGGCGGTATCTGTGCGAAGGAATCACCGCCCAGCGGCCATACCAGCTAACATCACTCTGGCGCAGAATCTCGGACAGGAGGTTGTGGTCGTCATAGCCCTCCCCGGCATACTCCAGCCCTGATGGCTCCAACGCTAACCCTGGACTGCCCTCTGTCTCTGCCCGGTGGTGTCCGTGCAAAGCCCAGGAAGCGGGACCCATCACTCCAACGGGGACTCTGAACTGGTCCGCCCTGCCGAAAAAGCTCAGGCACTCAGCACTGGGGAACTGACACTGTCTCCAGTAGTGCCCGGAGAAACTCGGAAAGCCGCAGAGGACGATCCCGTGCAAACCGTCTCTGCCCACCAAGATCGCCCGCTCCAGTCGGCAACGGGCTCCGGCAACCTGAGAGTCCCCCTCCTCCATGCCTGGTGGAACAAAGCGCCTGATGAACTTGAATAAGTGACGGTCCAGAGGGAACTCCACTGGGTAGCCGCCGCTGCGATCGTAGGTGTAAAGCCCACCCGTCTCCGACGCTCGGGCCAACTCCACAGCCCCAACTCCGCTGCCGCGCTCGCCAACGGGGCCCTCTGCCACAGTCGTGTGCCCCAAGTCAAGCTGCTCCACACCAGCTACGGTGATGACCGCCGGTCCCAAGGGGGGCATGGGCCGATCGGTCCTCCTCACCTAGTGGTCCTCCTCCTGGACCACACGCCTCGGGACCCTCTCGTCTCTACCAAATCGTGCCATAACTGCAAAACAGAACACCAAAATGGTCAGCACGCCAGAAATTCAACACATGCAATACAATAAAGCAAAAGCACATGAAGCGTCAAAATACAACTATAACAACTTAGAAGGAGAGGTTCACGGGCCGTACGCCCTCGTCTCCGCCTCCAACGCACGACCCGTGGGGGGCATTTGTTGTACCCGGACAATTTCCCCAGCAAAATACCAAGAAATAAGGGTTCAGGAATTATCCCGAACACCTTTAAGGCAAGAGCTACCCGGCCATCCCTACAACTCCCGTGACCTCACCAGGCGCCCTAACCAGTTTGCCGTGACATGCGGCTACACGGACGACTAACCGGGACCAATCCCGGCTACTCAACTACGGGCTTTGTCCGTACTCCACATGGCCGCCCGGGCCAACCCGGGGGCGCTCCGACTTCGAGCCACGCCACGTGGCACCCAGTGAAAGGGCCGAGGGCCCACTCCGAGACACTTACTTCTAACCCTTCAAGGTCAAAGGGAGACTTAATTAGGCCAACTACAAGCTTTGGAGGCCCGCCGCATGCATATACGGCTCACATGTGTGTGTTCGGCATTTTACAACACCTTGTGGGCGCGTATATTCCAGCCCTTCTACACCAAACCACGGGCCGCCCCGTGGTTCCAACACACTAATTGGGTTCTACAACGACCCCCCCAGCAAGTCGGGGCGACCCACGACCCTCAGACACGTGGCAATGAGCCACTTAACCTTAGCTCTCGGGCCAACCCGAGGCTACTCCGACAACCCGCCGTGCAACGCGGTACGCAGCCCGAGGCACGGCCCACGATCCCAAAGTGTCTCTCCTTAGCTCCCATGTGCTCTCATCCTCAGCCCAAGGCCCATCCCGAGGCCCCACAGCCAGTTACCCAAGCTGTTCGACAACCCGGGGTGTGTCGGGCATTTACCCGAACACCTTGCAAGTGGCTACTATGACTCGAAGAACAACGGCCCCCACGGGCCATCCCAGTATCCCGAAGCCCAGTGTCCCTCAAAGGACACTCCCAGACGACAAAAGAAGACCCCCGGGGGCCATCCCTCCGGGTTGCGACGTGCCCGGTGCCAGTTCGCCCCGGGGCGAGGCCGCGCACCCCCAGGGTGGGCGAACTCCCTGGGGGCCGTGCCCTCTCACCAGCCCGGTGGCTCCACGGCCCTGCTCAGTCCTAGTTCGTTCGATTATCAGTCTCCGTTTGTTCGACTCCCTAATCCGGGGGGGGAGGGCTCGCACTGTTCGTCTGTACCAATTCGTGGGAGCAACACGCGGAAGCACTAAGCAACAGCACGGTGGAGCGGTCCTCGACAGTCAACACGCTCACAAGTCTCCACGTATCCTCCCTGCACTTGTCCTTTCTTCTTAGTTTAATTTAGGAAGAAAAATAACAAAAAAATGGGATTTTATAGAGGTGGGGCCGCCCCCCTCTCTCTCCCTCCACCCAGTCCGCCTTAACCCCCCCAGGGGGGGGGGTTAGGCGGACCAGGCTGACCTCTCAGGCTAGTCCGCCTAAACCCCATTACAATAAAAATAGGGGGGGGGGAGGGTTTAGGCGGACCAGCCTACCCCCTCATGCTGGTCCGCCTAAACCCCTTTCCATAATAAAAAAAAAGTTTTTTTACGAGAAAAAGGGCCATACGTGGCCCGCCTAAACCCCCCCTGGGGGAGGGTTTAGGCGGGCCAGCCTCGACCCCCAGGTTGGTCCGCCTAAACCTTATCCAAAAAGGGGTTTAGGCGGACCAAACCAGCCCCTTGGGCTGGTCCGCCTAAACCTCCCTCCCCCACTCCGTGAAACAAAAAATAATAATAATAAAAATATTTTTAAGGGGTTTACCCGGACCAAGTTGAACCCTCAACTTAGTCCGCCTAAACCCTACCCCATGACTCTTCAAATTCCTATAAATTCCCCCCTTAGAAGCTCAAGGGGCATGAACAATTGAACGCATGCACAAGCAGACTCCCGGACGGACGGACAAACACCCCCGACCTAATTGCCGCACCCTCGGACTCCCGAGGCTTTCGGCATGGGTCGGGAACGCGAGAAGATAAGTGCGCGCGCGGTTGACTTGCTAGTCGGCTCACACACGCCGAGGGTATGTCACATGTACTTCCCTCACGCGGTGTTTAGCCGTCTCACACAAGTCCATCCTCGTCGTATGTACGGTGATTATGTCAATGGCGAGTACACCCGTATTTCGGGTCCGCCCGTATATGACAACTTACGGTGACGAAACACACTCCATGATGCCGCACCTAATTTCGACACGGAATCGCGTGCCTATTGCTCACCCGCCAGCCGGTCGTTGGCAACTCGGATTAACAACTCGAGTCTAGTCGGACCTCTTGCCCGGGAATCATAGTCGCGGGGCCGACCTCGACTCCCCAGCATGACGACACTCGCCGTCCGAGACTCGGACCCGACCGCTCACCTCGAGCCGTGTCCGACCTCCACCAGGCGCCAGTCCACTTCCGCCCCCTCCACCAAGGCAGTCGGGCTCGCATCGATCTCTTTATAAAGAGTTTCTGTAAAACACGCGGATATCCGCTTTATTACGCAATGACTCGGGGACAGACCCACGTGTCGGAGTTGTCCCGCGGCTTGCGCCAGTTGTACTTTGGTTCCCTCGGCCTATTTGTAAGGCCCACGTGGCCCTCATGCAGCATAAAACCAGTGGAATACAAGCGCCCGCATTCGGGTCCCCAGCTTTCTACCTACACCACTCGGCATACGTGCCTAACATCCTGACTCCAGTAAACGCCCCTCAGTTGAAAGCGCACCCACAGCTACGGAATGCTCCCGGCCCTCTACCCACGGCTTCAGATATATATACAGGCTTCTCTTCAGCATGGAACGAAGGTGTTCGGATTCAATCCGATGTAAATAATCATCGGTTGCTTACGGCAGGTGAGGAATGACGTCCAGTACACGATTCCCACAATCGCCTGGGCACTCCCACCCGTGGAACCCCTTCTCTCCACGTGTCTCCAGATCTCTCGAGCCCACGTGCCGCGTCCTGGTGACGCTTCCCCGGTCAACCCTTGGTTCCATGGGTGATTGTCGAGAAATCGACTGGCACGCCTGTACCCTGTCTGGTTAACCCATACCCTTACATTTCCGTGCCATTCCACCCTTTTCGACTTTCCGTAAGAGGAGAGTGCCCGATACCGCCGTGAGAGGCATGCAACCGTAAGGAGGATACCCGAGATACATCAAACTCCCGTATTTTCCTTCCCCCACTGTATCCCTTCCTTCACTCGGTCATCGGCACAAAAACCCCCGCAACATGTGTATGTCGAGTGAAGCCATCTTGAAAGCTCGGATATGTCAAGGAACATAATCCTTGCATGCTGTCCCTCCCCTCTAGTATGGCCCGCTCAAGGCGGCGCCTCTCTTCAGGCAGTGAGGGGTCATCATCCTGCATGCCGATCGGTATAAAGCTTTGAAGTAACCTATAAAGGTGACGATCTAGGGGGTAGTGACGCGGATGTCCCCCCGAGCGGTCATATGTATAAATGCCGTCCGTCCTCGTAATGCGGGACATATCCACAAGGCCTTCATTTTCACCGGCACTCTCGGTCGACCCACAGATAGCCGAAGTCAACCCGACTGAAATTGTCTTCAACAATGACACGGGGAGGGAAAGGCGGCATGCGCTGGTCGGTGCGCTCAATCCGACACTCATTTGTGCCTCTAGCCCTCGGCCTCCTCGACCGACTCCTATCTTCGCTGCTACGAGCCATGTCTACAAACGTAGAGAAACAAAAATGGGAGAGCAATGTCAGGTCAAACACTCCAGGACAGCACTACAAACAGTCGTACAAAGCCAAAAGTCTTTGTGAAGAATACATAGTCATCCGTCCCTTTGCCCCCGCCTCAGGCCGTGACGGATGTCTCGTGGGGGGCATTTGTTGCACCCGTAATTCTCTCAAAATGTTTCGACAATTTTATTTCATAGCAACCGACGGAAAATATGGCGTAGTGTCGATATCGTCGGTTCGCGGAGTACCTCCGCGATTTAGGGTCTCTTGATCTGACCTTACAAGTGCAAGCGGTGTCGCAGCAAGGCAAATCAAGAGAAACTATGCATGCACATCTATCAAAGTGACCGAACAACTGTGTATCACACGGCACAGACGAGTGCAAAGACTCCCCTCCAAGTGAGCGATGCGCAAGCAAACAATGATCGAACAAGCCTTCGCTCCCGCACGGTTCTCCACTAACGCGTTGCTGTCACGCGGCGAAGAGTGGGCCCTGGGGAACAATAAATGCAGGGCGACGGCTTCTCTCCCACCCAAGGTGTAGAAAAGAAGCGAAGAGGGGCCAAAAGGGCCGCCCCGGGGTCAAATGTCCTTGCTGGCCTTCATGGGGGTGCCGACTGACCCAGGTGGGGTCGCGACCACCTCGTTGGAACCTAGCTGGACCCCAGCGGGGTCTACGTGACGCCTGCGGGGTCATTTGACCCTGCTGGGTCCTGCCCGGGGGTCGAAGGACCCCCCGGGGTCGTGTTCCCATAAAAAAAAGAGAGATAAAAAAAAAGAAAAAAGGAGAAAAAAGGATGGGCCACCCCACCTTGTCAGAATTGAGGCTAAAGCCTGTTTTTTCGTCAAAATTGAGGCAAATTCTCAAGTTTTTGACAACCTGGGTTCTCCTACTTCTATAGATCGCCCCCTGGGCCAAAAAAGGGGGCGGAGGCATTCAGCACCAGCATGCGCGAGGAGAACACTTGTTCGTTGTTTTGACTCTTGAGGGGTAGGTGATCCCCGGGTCTTGTATTTATGCCCCTAAGAGGTATTATTGTAATTATGCCCTTTTGTGGGCCATGTTTGTTAGTTTCTACGCATCGAGATGGCTAAATTATGTAGTTCCGTCCTTATGATGAGGGAATTACGAAGATGCCCTCCCTAGGATTGTGAAGAACGAAAGTCCTATTCTTTGCAGTTTTGCGTTGCAATCTTTTATAATTGGGTTATGCTCCTACTTTCCTTGTTAGTGTGGATATCTGTGATGTATCGTCGATAACTCGCCGACAACCCTTGTACCTATTTGGGCCCTAAATACATTCAATATACTTTACGGGTTTTCTTTGCTCACCTGTCAGAGGGAATTATAAGAAAATCTTGACTTCCGTGGAATCGCATACATGCCCCTACCTTTGCAAGTTGATACATGTGAGCCTTATATGAAGCCCCTCGTCAGTCCTTTGGTTCGAGGACATTGTCAGCTTAGTCCGACACTTGGGTGCCACCTCAAACCTAGGTCCCTGTAAGATTTTGTAAAATTGGTAAAATACCCTTGTGACCTAGAAATTGCCTAGTAGCCCTTAAAACCCTCCATAAATGGCCTCAATGCCTTGGGAAGTCAGGGATCTTACCCTACTTTCCTTCCAACTCGAAAATTTCAGAAACACCCCTGGCCTGGTAAAATTACCAAAATATCCCTGAAAATGTAAAATTATCAAAATACTCCTGAAAATATAAAATTACCAAAATGCCCCCCATGGTCTAGGAAATCTCTTGCTACTTCAAAAATGCGTATGGCGCCTGTAGAATTGCCTTCGTATTTTTAAATTCTAGGGTTTCGCCTGAACTTAAGAGGCCTTTGATGAAACCTTGGTTCCGTCAGTTTGTAGGTGGTGAATGAGTGGTAATTGGGAGTCACCCAAACAAACATGCCCTCAACGTCAGAACCTATGTGGGAGACTTTAAGGTCTCTTTGACAGTCAAACAAAGGTGTTCGGACGTTAGACCGATGTAAATCAACACTGACTGCGGTCAGTAGAGAAAGGTCAGCACCCGAATCCAAATCGTTTGATACGATGCGCACCCACGGAATAAACTTTTATATAAAAATGTTTCTTTTTAAAAAGAACACCAAAAACAAATTTTGAATATAATTCTGTGGCCAACAGGTATGTTATGTATCGGGCAATATTGAAAACTATGAACTTTTTTTGTGAAGTTCAATATTTCAAGTAAATCCATGATTTATTGTGTAAGTATGTAACCATGTTGCAATAAATTATTGTTTTACTTGTTGTAATTCTACTTGTTATGCTATGCTGGACTTATCGCTTCTTTCTTTTTCCTCTGTGGCAGCAATCTGGTCTCGTGAAATTGAAAGAATTAAGGAAAAATTGTAAGTGGGATGTAGAGATGAGGGTGCCTTCAAGCAAATCATAGGCTCTCTTAAGGGAAAAAGATGCATGGTGCTTCCAATGGTTTCAATTGACAAATGTAAGTTGTTTTTCTAGATACTTTTTAATTTTCTGTTGAAGTACAATAGTAACATTTTCTAAACGTAATGGAGCTTTACATTGTTTATCCATTTGGTGTCACTGTCATATGCTTATGTTCCATTCACCCTTTGTTGTTCAATAATTAGCTTCCTCTTGTCATTGTCTCTAACCATATTATACAGTTGGAAATTACTTATAAGGTTGGTAGTTTTGGTCGAAATCGATACCTTTTGACCGAAACATATCGATTTCGGACCGAACCGATACGAGATCGGACCTGCTCATTGTAGCAGGTCCGAAACTTAAAAAATACATTTTTATTAGTTTCGAGCGAAATCGATATCGGTTTCGCCCGTTTCGCCCCGAAACCGATCGGTTTCGCCCGAAACCAGACGTGAACTCCTTTTAAGAGGGTTAGTTCCTCCCTCCCCACAGATCTGAGAATTTGAGGGGTTGCAGGTCCAAGAGCTTGTTGCTGCAGGTGGAGGAGCTTGTTGTCGTCGTCGCCGCAGCCGTCAATGTTTCTTACTGTTTATCGCGTGTAGCCGCAGTCGCCGTCATTTCTTACTGTGTCGGGTGCGTAGATTTCTCGAAGATCTTGTAAGTTTTTGGTTTTTTCTTGGTATGATAGTTTTTTTATTATAGGTAAGGTTCTCTTCAATATATTAATTTTCATATGGTAAATATGTTAAATCTTCAAATTAGGGCCTAATTAGTGATTTAACTTTGGGGCTTTTGTCTAATTAGGTAAGTTTAGCATTGAATCTAAACTTCGTTGAATGTTTTAGTGCGGGAGCATGTTGCTAATTATATTAGACGCCTTATAATTAGAGTAAATCCCCAAATTAGGGCCTAATTAATGATTTTTATTTGGGCCTTTTGTCTAATTAGGTTAATTAGCATCATTTGAAGCTCGATTAAGCTTCATTGAATATTTTAGGGTGAGAGCATACTGCTAATTGTATTACATGCCGAGTAACTAGGGTAAATCTTCAAATTAAGGCTTAATTAGGTATTTAAATTTGGAACTTTTGTTAGATTAAGTTAATTTAGTGTCAATTGAAGCTCAATTAAGTTTTATTGAATATTTTTGGGCGGGAGCATGTTGTTAATTGCATTTAATAAAGGGTAATTCGGATAAATTTCTAAATTAAGGCCTAATTGGCCATTTAAATTTGGGGTTTTTGTTAGATTAGGTTAAGTTAGGGTCAATTAAAGTTCAATTAAGCTTCATTGAATAATTTAGGGTGAGAGCATGCTGCTAATTGCATTTAATGAAGGGTGATTTGGCAAAATCCCCAAAGGAGACCTTAATTAGCGGTTAAATATTGGGACTTTTAGCTAATTACCTCAATTCAACATAATTTGAACCTCAATTATGTTTTATTGTATTTTTCATTGTACTTACAACCATTTGTCTTTGGTTGTTTTAATGCAACATCATTGGTAGACGTGAACAGGGTCAGGAGCAACAAGGGCAAGACGATTCGGGGTGAGCTCACCTCTCCTTAGTTGGTGCTAGAAGAAGAAAAGTGAAATGTAATTATTGTGATAAGGGGATACATCTCGGAATTACTAGAGGAAAGCAACATTTGGCAGGGATAATAGGAGATGTTAGGTCCCTTAGTGCAGTAGGCGGATCTAGAGGGGGGGCCCTCTAAAAATATGAGCCAATTAAAACAGTTCACTCAGTTTGACAGTAAACAAAAATTGAGATGCTGAAGAGCTTAAACAAATGCTAAACCTCACTTGCAGCGGAATTAATTCAAACACAATGAGTATTATTGAGGTATGCTCAGAATGGTATGGAACGTTCTTTGAGGATAAATGTTCGAACAACAATTAGACTTGTGAGCAGAATGTGTGTGAAGATTCAGTAAATGTTCACAGTGAGCAAAGAGTACATGTGATGTCCCGGACCCTTTCGGATCCCTCTTCTTGGGTCTCGGATCTGCGTTTTCGGTGAATTTGGCTCCGTTGTGTCCGGAATTGTCTTCTGGATATCTTTCGTGTTCGGATCCGTACGATTCAGATCAGTTCGGAGACTCGGAACGTGTTCCGCGGCTTTTCTGCGTATTTTTCGATTCCCGCGTGTGTCTCGGAAACATCTATGGAATCCTGTAGCGGGTGAACCGGGTCGTTCATCTACCCGCGAGTGGTACCGTTGCGATCAGCGCGGCGAGAGGATCGAGGAGGTGTATTTTTCTATTTTTTAGGATTTTTATGATTTTTTGGATTTTCTATAAATACCAAACCTTTTTCTTTTCTTTTTCACCTTTTTTTTTTCTTCTTCTTCCTCCTTCTTCCAACCGTTGGAGAGCGCCCTCCCCATCGCGACCGTTCTTCCCCGGACGATTGAGACGCGGCCTCCTTCACTCCGGCAACTGCGTGGCGGCAGCGAGGCGGTTCCGGTGGTGGCCTTTTCGCGGCGGGAGGCGGGACGCGTGGCATTCTAAAAGCTTCTTCCTTGACTTCGGCGGTGATTCGGCGGAGCATTCGCTCTATTGAGGTAGGGGGACGAATCCCTATGCTCATCCCGTCATCCCCCGCGATTTGTAGGCCGAATGGGAGCCGAGAGGGGTGTGTTTGAGCGGTTTAGGGCAAAATCATGTTTTGGGGAGAGTTCGCCCGATCTATGGATTTGAGCTACGATTCGGCGTTTTGATGGCCTAGAATCATGCTAGGGGTCCCCAGGGGTCTTCCCCTTTGATCCCCCCTCTCCTATGGCTTCAAGCTCCAATGCCTCCGAAGCCGGGCCTTCAAGTCGACAGCCCAATGGTGGTCCCAGAGCCACTCCTTCTCCATTCCCAGAATGTTTAGCGCTGCGGAGGACCATCCGGAAAGTCCGATGGGAAAGTCCGGAAAGTCCCAGAATGTTTAGCGCTGTGTGTGAAGATTCCTCCGAAGGTATAAGGGTTCAATCTATTCGCAGTCATTAGAAGGACCTTACTCTCAGTGTTGGTTTAAACCTCCTTTATTTAAATGTTATCTTATTTTTATATACATATTTTTGCCTCAAATCTTGATTATTGTTAATTTTATTAAAAATCTTGATTTTATGTATGTATTGTCATTGATATTTAGACATATATTTACATTTTTTAATTATATATATATATTTAATAAAACACCTCAAACGCCTAGGCCATCGCCTAGGCGTTTGAGGCCTGAGGTGACCCCTTGGTCGCCTCGGTCGCCTCACACCTCGGACTACATAGTTTGAGCATCTACCAACTCCGAGTCTTTTGTTTTCTTTATGCAAAATAGTCTCACGAATCTTGTGGTTGCTAGGGCCTCTTAATTCGAGACCAGACTACCCTACAACATCCAACATGGTTTGGAAGCTATGTAGGTGCACGGTATTGAATAGGATTCCAATTTGATATATCCACCTATCTAAATATTGCATGACCCATTCCCAATCCCACTTTTCCCATTTCTTGTCTTTGGTGGTCTTGCTAATAGTCTGTTCTGGATTAGGAGTACAGTACCTATCCATAGGACTCTTCATCTATAGGGCTTTGCAAAAATGTCATCAAGTATATTAACTTAAGACACTGTTGGAAGCAAATTTTGTGTGCAAAAAAATCCGCGCCGGGGTGAAAAGAACTCGCCCGGGGTGAAAAGAACCCGTCCGGGGTGAGAGGGACCCGTCTGTTGGACTTTTGTGACCTCCCTAGTGTTTTGATGATGTGCATCACTATGTTAAATATTGTTATTTTTAATCAGATATCATGAGTAATGTTATGCATTCGAACTTTCCATGATTAATAAGAAAAACTGCTATGAGTTAAATACCCTGCATGTCCGTACTGTTCCCTTCATTCTTCGTGTTGGTTGTGTTCACTTCACTTCGTGATGTCTTTTTTCAACATCGTGTTGTTCCAACAATGCTTGTTGGTTGTCTTCGTGTCGTGTTTTGTTCCAGCGCGTGCTGAACACTGCAGGACCTCGTGCTGTTTTCTGTACCACCTCGTGTCGCTCCATCCTTGTCACCCCTAATTCTTCAAAGTCTATACGCTGGATTGTCCTTCTGTGTGTCTCATTCAAAGTCTATACATCCACCGTCTTACCCAGCGTCTTATGCAAGTCTGTACAGCCTCTGCGTTTCAAAGTCCATTTGTTGCACTATCAAGTCTGTACATTGCCTTCAAGGCATCAAGTCTACAGTGGACTGTGCTTCATGCATTGGTCAAGTCTGTACATCGACCTGTTCACTCGTTTGAGCAAGTCTATACATTGTGTTGCCTTACCTACGTTCAAGACCACCAAGTCTGTACATTGGGTAAAGTCTACACATCGCCTCAGTCACTTGCTTCAAACTCTATACAATGTGAACATTCATGTCTGTACAGACTTCACCTCATCTCAAGTCGAGTCTAACTGTGTTGTCTCCATGTCGTTCTTAGTTCGAGTCGTTTCTTTGTTATGTCTGTCATCGTGTTGCTTCTCGCAGATCTCGTGTCTTTGAATTGTTCCATGTTGTTTTCGTGTCGTCCTCGTCTTCGAGTCGTTTGTAAGTTCGAGCGAGTTTGTTATGTCGTGTTGTTTTTGTATTCATGTCTTCGTGTTGCTTTTCCTAGACCTCGTGTCTTTCTTGTTTTGAAACCACACTTCGTGTCGGTTTCTGTTTTCGTGTTTCTCTTGTGTTTATGTCCGCGTGTTGTTTTGCTTCTACCTTCGTCCAGGTTTCCTCTGACCGCGTGTCTTCCTTTTTACCTCGTGCTGTTCTCTTTCTACTTCGTGTCGTTCTTTTTGTGGTGTTAGTTTTATTATAATGTATCTCGTGTCGTTCTCTTCATAGTGTTTGTTTTGTTACAGTGATACTTCATGTCGTTTTCTTTGTGGTGTTAGCTTTATTTTTATGTATTTCGTGTCGTTCTTTTTGTGGTGTTAGTTTTATTATAATGTATCTCGTGTCGTTCTCTTCATAGTGTTTGTTTTGTTACAGTGATACTTCGTGTCGTTTTCTTTGTGGTGTTAGCTTTATTTTTATGTATTTCGTGTCGTTCTCTTTTTACTTCGTGCTGTTTGCATCTGACCTCGTGTCATTCTCTCCTTGTCTCGTACTGTAATAATCTTGTGTATCTCGTGTCGTTCTCAGTAAAGTGCATCTCGTATTGTTATCACATACCTCATGCAGTTTTAGTTCTTGTGGCCCTCAGTGTTAATGGTTTTTTTTCCTCCTTGCAGGTCCGAGGAAGAACATTCACCTGTGTTTGGGCTGCACGTGATCCGATACTAAAGGAACCAATGCTATAAGGACACGTGGCAAGAAGGTTCTGGATGAAGCGTGGGAGGCACACGCATTCTGCACCTTACCCACCTGCTGCTGCGGCTATATAAGGAAGCCTTCGTCCACAGAAGAAGGTTGATCGAAAGGAAAAAGCAAAAAAGGAGAAGTGAAGAGAGTTCGATCCAGAAGAAAAGAAAGAGAAGAAGAGCAGAAGGAAAAGAAGAGAAAGAGAGAGTTAGAGAGTTAGAGAGCTCGTAAGGGTGAAGAGAAAAAGAAAGTGAGAGAGAAGAGAAGAGGAAGAGAAGCCTACCTGAAGATCTGTCAACTGGACCGTGGATCAGATCCAGGCCAGTCAGCTCCGTTGAGAGCCACATTGTGCATTTCGCTTTTCAGCGTCTGTTTGCTGAAGTTATCTTTCATTTCGTGTTTCTGTTTTTCTTCTTATTTGGTTTTCCTTGTTCTTTCGATTCTCAGTAGTGAGGTCGGGTTCCTCCTGTGGATCAGGAGAAGGGAGATCTGATCTCCGGTTGTAAGTAGCTGGGAGCTACTTGTGGGTTCCCTCTGGTCAGAGGAAGGGAGACTTGTCTCCGGTTCTGGGCTTGCGGGTTGCAAGTCCAGGGGTCCCTCCGGTTGGGAGGAAGAGGGGAGGCTGTTCCCCTGGTCAAGCTGTGTGGCAGCAACTGTTTGCAGACTGAGTCTGCTTGTCTAGCATTGGCTAGTGAAGCCTCACTCCGGTTGGGAGTGAGGGGTGGATGTAGGTCTGGAGGATCGAACCACCTAAAAAGTCTATTGAGCAGTGGTTTGCTTTGTGTGCTTGCTTCCGCTAGATGCTTGGATAGGCGCGCTTCTTGTGTTTGCTCATAAGTTTAATTGAATTCGTTTCATTCTGTGTTTGCGTCTAGCATCTGAGTTTTTAATTGGCCATTATTCATTGAAGGATACATTCACCCCCCTCTGTATCCGGGCCTAGTACCCTAACACTTGGTATCAGAGCGGGTATTTCCCAATATGTGGTCCAACGGCCAGGGAAACGGATCCGCTGGTCCTCGCAGCTACATTGCTGAAGGGCAGTCAATCACCCGTCCCCCTTTCTTCGATGGTAATAACTATTTTTTCTGGAAGAACAGGATGGAAGTCTTTATCAGGGCCCAAAGCCACAAGCTCTGGAGAGTAATTACAGATGGTCCGTACCAACTTCCACCGAATGAAGACATATGGACAGAGGAACAGGTAAAACTCTCTGCACTGAATTGGACAGCTCTTAGCATCATACAGTGCGCCGTCCACCCTGAAGAGTACTTGAGGATTTCAGCGTGCAAGACTGCAAAGAAAATGTGGGATGAATTGCAGTTAATATATGAGGGCACATCTCAAGTAAAAGCTACCAAGATCAATATGCTTACAACTCAGTATGAGTTGTTTAAAATGAAGCCAGAGGAGTCGATCACAGAAATGTATGCTAGATTGTCTGTGATCATCAATAGTCTGAGAGGATTTGGAAAGGAGATTCAGCAAGAAGACATTGTCAGGAAGATCCTTAGGTCCCTAACTCCCATCTGGGATACTAAGGTGACCGTCATAGAGGAATCAAGAGATTTATCTGCCATGTCAGTAACCCAGCTGATTGGGTCTCTCATGACCCACGAAATGAACTTCAGACAAGGGAATGATGGACATGACAGAAAGGGAAAGAATGTTGCTCTGAAGGTCTCACGACATACTAAAAAGAGCAGCAGCAGCAGCAACAGTGGTGGTAGCAGCGAAGACTCTGACGGATTCTCAGAACTGGACAAGAGCGAGCAGGCCATGCTCACCAGGCAATTCAGAAAATTCCTGAGGACTAAAGGGAAATTCTACAGGAGAAAGAGATTCAATGCTGCAAGGAAGTCTCCTGAACGAGAACTTGAGAAGAACCGGTTTGTTAAGAAGGTTACATGCTACCATTGTCAGAAACCTGGTCACATGAAAAGTGAATGTCCAGAGCTGCAAGCTAAGGCTCCCGGATACCAGAAGAAGATGGTGCACAAGAAGAAGAAAGCCATGCTGTGCACATGGAGTGACGAGGAGGAGGATCCAGAAGCCACCTCGTCCAGTGAAGATGAAGAGAAGACTTGCCTCATGGCCAACCATGAGGAAGAGGTAACGAACTTATTTGAGAATTTTACTTTGGATGATTGGGAGGACGCTTATGGCGACCTGTTAGCTAAATATAATTTTCTAACCAAGGAGCACAGAATGCTTAAACGAAAGTTTCACTCTGTTTCTGAGGAACACTCTATTGCTGTTACGGACAACATGAAAATCAAGGAGATGGCCATTGAGTTAGATCAGGCCAGAAGTGAGATCGAGAAGTTTAGAATGGAAAGAGAGGAAAATCTAGCTAGGATGAATGAGCTGAAGAGTGAAACTGAAGAGAGTAAAAAGGAGTTTAGACTGATTACAGAAAAATATGAGGCGGTTAGAAAAGTCAATCAAGAACTCCTGGACCAATGTAATGAGCTTCAGAAAGAGATTGAGGACAAAAGAAAAATGCTAGAAAAATTTACAGAGGGGAGAAACAATCTGGATGCCCTTCTGGGGTCGAGAGTAAACTTCAATAGGGAAGGATTAGGATACAGTCCCACAAGTAAAAAACCCTTTGACTTCAGAACTGTCACGTTCTGCCCCGCCAAGGGCAAAGAAAAACTGGAAACCCCATCCAGCTCCAAATCTGTCTCCACATTGAAGGTTTCGACCAGCAAATCTACTCAACCCACTGGTCAGCAGACTAAGTCAGGAAATCCTGAGACTAGAACTGTTCCTGTGCAACAGGTGTGGAACAAGGGTTCTCACACGACCATTCCTATTGATGTCACTAGAAAGGTGAACAGTTTCGCTACGAAAATTCAGCATGATAGTTATCAAGGAAAGCATGCGAACATGCATCACCTTCAGCATAATTCTCATTTGAATAAAAATGGCTACATGAATTATGCTCAGCACACACGTGTTTCCTCTAAGAGGCCAAACAACAATTTCTCTGCTCGGAAACAGCATAATTTTAATAGGAATAGGCTCATTCAACACCCACTGAGAAATGCCAAGAAGGAAGAATCAATTTACATGAAACCTCTGAAAAGAACAGTAAAACAAATGTGGGTTCCTAAGTGTGATTTGGATAAATTGAAAAATGTCTTTGGACCCAATTTGAATTGGGTCCCACATTACTTTGTCTGAACTTTCGCAGGTTAGCCTGGCAGCCGAGCATAACAAGTGGTATCTTGACAGCGGCTGTAGCAGGCACATGACAGGAGACCGGTCCAAATTTAGCAAACTGAAAATGAAGTTTGGGGGCCTGGTCAAATTCGGTGGAAATAACAGAGGAAGAATAATTGGAATTGGTACAATTGGTAAGTCCTCTACTAACTCCATTGAAGATGTGTATCTTGTAGAAGGACTTCAGCACAACTTGATAAGTATTAGTCAACTCTGCGACAAAGGACACAAGGTACTCTTTGACAACAACTCCTGTACTATTTTTGAGCTGAATTCTGATAACGTCATGTTCAAAGGTCATAGAGTAAACAATGTATACATCGTAGACCTGGATGATAATCCTGAAACTCACTTGTGTATGTATGCTAATTCTGAACAGGTTGCGTTTGACTGGCATAGGCGTCTAGGCCATGCTAGTTTGTCTACATTAAATAAACTGTCTAAGCATAACCTAGTTAGAGGTTTGCCCCGAATAAGATTTCAGTTAGGATCCAAGCTATGTGATGCTTGTGCACTAGGTAAACAGACTCGTGCAGTTTTTAAGTTGAGACGGGGTCGTTCACCCCGGGCTGGACCCATACCTGCCCGGGGTCATTTGACCCTGGATGGGTCCGGGGACCTCCCACCCCAGGCAGCCTCCATCTCCCGCGCACGAAAACCCAGGGAAAGACCTCCCCGGGGTCATTTTCACCCCGTTTAACCCGTACGGGTCCAGACGACCCCGGGGAGGTTCCTACTTCTATAAATAGACCCCTAGCGTCCAGAAGGAAGAGGAGATACACATCATCTACAAGCTACAACCTACGGAAGACACTCGGAAAGTTTTGTTCGTTTGTCTTGGCCCGCGAGGGATAAGTCCCCGGGTCTTGTGTGTGTGCCCCTATGAGGGTATATTTGTAATTTTGCCCCTCAGTGGGCCGTGTTGTTGTTTCTAAGTCCTGGGATGACTATGTCATATGCTTGTACTCTAATAATGTGAGAATTGCATAAATGTCCTCTCCGAGGTCCGAGAAACATAAAAGTCATGTTGTTTGCAGTTTTACCCTGCAACTTTTTGTAATTGGGGCTACGTCCCTACTTCCCGCGTTAGTGCGGACTTTTGTACAGTCGACAACTCGCCGACAACCCTTGTACTCATTCGGACTATAAAAGCACTCAGCATGTTTTATGTATGTCATCGGGGGAAAATTATAAGAAAACCCCCGACTTTCACAAAAATTGTGCATATGCCCCTCCTTTGGCGAACTTGACACACATGAGTATTCTAGGAAGCTATTGTCACTCCTTCAGCCAAGGAACGTTGTCAGCTCAATCTGACACCCAGATGTCACCCCAACCCCAGGTCTATGTAGGGTATGGTAGAATTACCAAAATACCCCTGGGTTGGTAAAATTACCAAAACACCCTCGGGGTCCAGAAAATCACCTTCTACATCAAGATGCCTACAACTTCCGCATATTTGCGTCTTTATTACAAAATCTTAGGGTTTTGTTCAGACCTAGCCCTAACTCAATTGTTTCTGTTGGTCGGTGGTGAGTGTGTGGACATCGTGAGCTCTTCAAGAGAGTTGCCCTCAACATCAGAACCCCCATAGAAGACTTTTGGGATTTCTTTGACAGTCAAATAAAGGTGTTCGGACGTTAGGCCGATGTAAATCAACACTGATTACGGTCAGTGGGGAGAGGTCCAACACTCGATCTCAAATCGTCTGATATGATGCGCATCCACGGAATCACCCTCTATACTTAGAGGGGGATGTTTCTTTTCAAAAAGAACAAAATATATATTTTTATCTACGATAAAAACCGATTCAGATTTTTCCGTGTCACAAACTGGCACGCCTGGTGGGACCTTTCCCGCCTTTCTTCTTTCTGTCAAAGAAAGTCTCCAAACCTTCGTCAAGGTTCCGATTGCTCCTCTTCCTTTTAAAGGACGGGAAGAGGAGGGTATACACATCTCTCTGCTCGTTTGAGTGCCTTTTGTGCCTCGGCGCACTTCTTCATTCGTGCTACGCACCACCACCACCAACAACAGCAGCGATTGTCGCCGTTACCTACAGCCCCAAGATCGTCTCCAACCACGCCAGGTAGGGATACCTGGCGACCCCACTTGTTTTCGGCGACTTCCCAGCGGTCGTCGGCTCGCCCTTTTTCCTGGGTGTTGTGCCCGTGGTTGAGGTCAGCTCAGCCACGGCTGTGACGACAGTCGCTGAGGGTGTCAGGCCCTCTACTGCAACAACTGGCCGGGTCTGCCCGGTCAAGAACACAACCGTCGAGGGTGTTAGACCCTCGACTCCAACAGTCGGCCGGGTTCACCCAGTTAACAAGACAATTCTCGAGGGTGTCCGCCCCCTCACTGCAGCAGCCGGCCGGGTCCGCCCGGTCAAGAAGGCAACTGTCGGGGGTGTTAGACCCTCGGCCCCAGCTATTGGCCGGGTCATTCCGGTCAACAAGCCTGTCACTGGGGGAGTCAGGCCCTCAGCTTCAGCAATTGGTCGAGTTCCCTCGGCCAGTAAGCCAACTATCGAGGGCGTCAGGTTCTCGGCTTCGTCCACTGGTCGGGTTCGCTCGGCTAGGAAGACGATTACTGAGGGTGTCAGACCCTCCGCTCTATCGGCCGACCGGGTCCGCCCGGTCAACAAGACCACCATTGGGGGTGTTAGACCCTCAATCCCAGCGGTCGGCCGGGTTCGCCCGATCAACAAAACAACTAGCAGGGCCGTCAGGCCCTCGGCCCCATGAATTGGTCGGGTTCACTCGGCCAAGAAAACAATCACTGAGGGTGTCAGACCCTCTGCTTCATCAACCGGCTAGGCTCGCCCGGTGAAGGAGACCATCTCTGGGGGTGTCAGGCCCTCTACTACAATTTCCGGCCGGGTTCATCCGGTCAACTCTTCAATTGTTAAGGGTGTCAAGCCCTTCATCCCAGTTCGACTCTCATGCCAACGGCCGAAGGTGTCAGGCCTTCTGCCCCAACTCTTGGCCGAGTTTTCTCGGTGAACCAAGTCACTGCTGGCGTCGCTCCTGCTCAACGGGGGCAGCGTCGTCGCCGTCACGGCACCAGATCCACTGCGGCCACCCCTAGAGGGACCGTCCCTACTCAACAGGGGCAGCGCCGCCGTCTTAACGACGCCATACCTTCGGCAGGCGTCACCAACGTCGCCCCTGCTCAACTGGGGCAACGTCGTAACCGCAGGGGCGCACATCCTGCAGCAGCCGCATCTCGTTCCGGCAAAACTGTAATTGTCGGAGACATCCGCATTCGGCTCGATGGAGGCGAGTCGATCTTGCCACGGGATACCCATGTCCCGACTGTCTCTACCTCCAATCGCTTCGAGCTCCTTCGGCAAGTCCGGGAGGACGGAACGAAAATGAAGCAGCCCGCTGTATCGGCAGCAACTCAGGGTCCATTGCAGCGACCGAAGCCTCGAGCTCCCCGGTCTAAGACAGGGGCCAACCCAGTGGAGGAGCGTCACCTCCAGTTGAAGAAAATTTGGGTCACTAAGGAGGAGGCCCGAATCATAAGGCGCGTGAGGGTGGAGGAGCCCTTCCGCACGTCGGATCTGCAACATATGCGGAGTCCGACAAGCACTAAAGCCTCGACCTCTCCCAAGTCTACAACTCAGCCCCTACGTGGGCATAGACGCCGAAGAGTCGGCAAGAAGGTGCGCCCGACCTCCCCGTGGGCCAGTTCTACGCACACCGAGGAGGATCGCTCCTCTCAAGCTTCTACATCCCGAGTGTCTGTCTTTGACAGACTTGGGAGGCCGCCCAAGCCGGAGCGACAACCACCTAGGAAGAAACGGGTGGTCCAGGTGACCAATGACACTGTCAAAGTGTTCACCTGTTACGCCACCTCCGGCGACAAACAGCTCGAGGACACCTCGGGAGAGCTTGACCAACCTATCTAATATTTAAGGAGGTCAAGGCCGGTCTCCCGGATTCTAGCGCGGACGCAGTAGGTGTCGGCTGCTGGGACATCTCAGCCCGAGCCGGCACGACAAGAAGAGCGTCAGGAGGATGTCCATAGCATCGACGGGGTAGCAACCCCGTACAGGAAGATCTTGGGAGAGGGGTTCAAACTCTCACGCTGGAAGAGCTTCGTCGCGAAAACCAAGAGTTGAAAAACCTCCTGCAGTCATTACTGCGCGAAAAGGAGGTTCATGCTCCGCCTCCGGCGGTACCTGCTGGGATTGAACCACAACGTCCTCCCATTCCGGTTGCGGCTAACGCCTCCGTCACCGCGGCGAAAGTACCGTTGGCGGTGGAGTTTAAAGTCCCACAACATGAAGCCAATGCGCGGTCATCTGCTACTCCTGCTACAGAGAGCCTCATGGCGCAGAAGCAGATGATCGAGCGCATTGTGGAGGCAAAGTTTGCCCAGCACGGGGAGGGGGTGGCCAACGTTGATTTGTACAGCGTGCCTTATCCCCTCCATCATCAATTCAAGAAGTTTCCGCCTGATTGCCCGAAAGCCCCGAAACTTTAGAAGTTCAACGGGACAGGGCTCTCCACATGAACACCTGGCCTATTACATGACGGCCATGGGTGAATTGGCACTGGAAGAGGCATATTTGCTGCGGTACTTTGCCACGTCTTTGACCGACACCGCCTTCCAGTGGTACACCAGGTTGAAGCCCAATTCGGTAGTTGATTGGGCTGACATGCAAAAGAAGTTCGTCGATCGCTTCCAAATGGTCGGAGGCAAAATCTCCATGGCAGAGCTCTGTGCTCTCCGTCAGAAGAAAGGTGAAACAACGTTAGACTTCATCAAGCGATGGAGGGACGTCAGCATGCGCTGCGATAATCCTCTGACGCCTGAGGACGCAATCACCATCTGCTGCAGGGGTTTCTCGGCAGAAGTCAGCGAAAAGCTTTTGGGCTCAAACATCAGAAGCTTCGACTAGCTCAACACGGTGGTCGCGGAGATTGAGATGTTCTTCGCTGATCATCCTACACAAGCCTCTACAATGGGCAAATCCTCCAAAGACCGTCTGGCTAGCGGCAAGGAGGTAAATGCCGTCGACTTCTCTCCGACAAATGGAGATAAAGGGGTAGCAAAGTCCAAAGGCAAGGGCAGAAAGCCTGATGATAAGGCGAGTGCGTCTCTCTTAGCCGAGCGCATGTAGACGCCTTATTCCTTCAGGAAAGAGCACACTAAAATGCTCTTTGATCTCTGCATGAAAGAGCAGCTCATCACCCTGCCGGATCCGCGGAAGCCCGCGGAGGTGGGTAAAACGGATGATCCTACCTATTGTGTATATCACCGAAGGTTGGGTCATACTATCGGGGATTACTATGCCTTCAAGAATATAGCAGAAGAGCTCATTCAAAAGGGCTTGGTAAATATCTTGGGCCATGCAGTTGACCCACCGCAGCTGCATGCTTGGAGTCGATCGAATCGGTCGGCTAATGTGGTCCACATGGTGGCGATGGTTTTGAGCTCCGATGCCTCATAGGTCGGGCCTTCAAATCAGCAATCTGATACCGGTCCGAGAGCCGCCCCTCCTTCACTCCCTGAATGTTTGGCATTACGGAGGACTATTCGGAAGATCCGAGGAGAAATCTGGCAATTGCAACTAGAACAAAGGCGCCTGCTGCAGTTCCTGGAGAGCATTGATCAGCAGTTGTCCACCTTCCCCTTTGGCCCATTCGCCAGGGGGTTAGCTCCGGCCCACATACAGGAGACAGGTGTATCACCTACTGGCCGGGCTCCGCTCAGGGGCTGGCTCTCCGAAGAGTCCTCCGATTCATCTGAAGACGAGGGGGACTTGCTGGAAAGCGAGGAGGCTCCACTTCAAGTCGAGCTGCCAGAAAAGCTATACTCATTCCCTTGCGAGAAGACTCCAAACATCTTCTTCGCATGCCAGGGAGCGGGACTGATAAGCCCTTCACCCATGGAGCAGACACCAGGTGCTGCTTTTCATTAGGGCTATTGCCCGTATCATGAAGTTGTTGGCCATATCATCCACAACTGCGAACCATTCAAGGACCTCGCCGAAGACTTAATCAAGCGAGGGAAGGTTAATATGGGTGAATTCCTGGTCAATCCACTGCGGCCGCATGTACAGGAGAGTTTTCAGTTCTCCGTCAATGTCATACATGCCTCAGCAACTTTTCAATTCCAAGAGCCACAGGAGGGGGGAGTAAGCTCCCACAGAGTTAGTTTCCAGCTACCACAATCCACACTGTGGTACCCAGGGTGGCGACCCTCTCATCAGTGTTCTTTCCCCAAGGAGGACACGGAGAAGATCTTTGACAAGCTCTTGGAAGATGGTCGGGTACTGACACATGATCCGCCGTCTTACTACAATGAGACGGCCAAGAGCCACCCTCGTTACTGCAAGTACCATGCCAGGGTGTCTCATCCTACCCGGCAATGCTCGGAAGTCCAAGACTGCATTGAAGTCCTCATTCAAAGAGGGGAGATCGATGCGCAGGGGAACTCTATGACAAGGCGGCGTCTTAAAGAGGCCGCTAAGAAGATTCTCTAGCAAGTTCAACAGGAACGGACTAAGCTGCGTGGGACCAAACCCACCCCTCAACAAGTCCAACTGGACAAGTCTTCGGGCAGTGGCGAATCTCAACCGGACCCCAATGGCAGGGTTAGGTGCGAGGGGCCTAACGCCCGGAGCCCGAAAAGCCAAGCTGAGGGTGAGGGAGCCTCTGGTCAAAAGGGGAAACCAGGTTGAGTCAACCCGACATCGTCATAAGGGGAAACCCTCCGCCAGACGACAAAGGCAATGCGAAGGTGAGGGAGCCTCTGGTCAAAGCTCCTGTCAAGCCAGCAGGTCTGCCAATTGTGGAAAGGCCTCAATAGCTCAAGCGAGCCAAGCCACCAGTCCAAGCAAAGTCGGTGGAACTACAAAGCCCCCAGAGGCCCTACTGTGGACTGGCAGAGTTCCAGGAGTTGCCTCCGGAAATAATTGCTTAGGCAATCAATGCCACCTTCTAGGCTCAGTCGGAGGAGACCAATTGGACCAAGGTTGTTCCCAGAAAAAACCGTGGCACTAAAGCTCCTAAGGAGTCAGCCCGGAGCAATTCTCGGGGCAAACAAGTCCCACCTCCGAAGCGAAGTCCACTTTCTTCTCAAGAGGCGGCACGCCAAAAGAAGCAAGAGAAGAATCGCAGGAAGAATTTGAAGAGGAGACTGAAGAAACAAGCTGAGCAAGCGGCAGCTATGGAAGCTCCTAAGGAGCCAACTCCTTTACAAAGACTTCAAAAGCTCATAGATGAGCTCGAAGAATACACTCCCTCTCGTCCCACCAGGATCGTCACTCTGGACGAATGCATTCCCTGGGACAAGCTTGGGCGAAAAGCCTGCCTGCTACAATGGCTCCGGGAAATGGTTCACCGTCTTGAAGAAGGTGAAGACTTTCCAATCCCAGAGGAGCTCTCCTTATTCTACAAAGATGAGGAGCTCACTGTCGAGATGCTCGAGGAAATGCTGCAAGGGCTCTCCTGTAACATGGTGGCGATTCCGCCGCCCGACAACATTTATTCTCTTGTGACGGATAGCATTGGAGGCAAGGCTCCTATGGCGACATATCAGCGTCGCTCGGCAAGAAATTGCCGGGGACGTGGCCGAGGTCGTGACCGAGGATGCGGACGTGAAGGTCCCCTGACTCTCGACCGGGTCATAATATTCAGAGTTGAAAAGCCGGGTCCTGTCCCAGAAACTCAAGTTCGGGGAATCCCTTTCATCCTCGGCCCCTCAGAGGGATCAAGCCCCATCTTCACGTCTAAGCCGGGTGCCGTTCCTTTTACCATCACCTCCTCTGATGAAGAAGAGGAGCCAGCCAAGTCGCCAGTGCGCGAGAAGGAGTAAGAGCAGGCCAACCCCTCTAACAGGGCCGAGCCTGCGGGCCCGGCCGATCCTTCTAATGAAGGCCAGCATGATGAGTCTTTGCCACCTCCGGAGGAGTCGTTGGCTCCGCTATTCCAAGAAAATGCAGAGGGTCAGAATGAGGAGCGCCCTCCCAAGCGGGAGAAGCCTCGCCAGGCGCCGAAGACTCTGGCGGAAATCATCCCGCCACTTGACAAGACCCGTGCTCGGGCGGACCGCAAGATCATTCATCACATGAAGCGTTTCCCAACAAATGTCACCATTTGGGAAGCCATCGCCTGGAGCAAAGATCTCAGGGAGGCTCTTGTCAAGATACTCCAAGACCCGGAGGCCTATGAAGCTCTTGTTGCAGAGTTGCAGGCCCAGGCATATGAAGCACTCACAGCAAGCATCTCCTTCACGGATAAAGACATGTTGCTGTCCTCTCCGTGCCATAATCGCCCCTTATATATGAGGGGGACGATCAATGGGCATGACGTGAATCATATCCTGGTTGATGTCGGAGTAGCCATCAACATCATGCCTTTGAAGACTTTCAAGTCTCTATACTTAGCACATTATTTACAGAAGGTTACCGCAATCAAGATCTCGGGATTCAATCAGGGTTTCGAGGAGGCGCTTGGTCGGGTGGAGGTCAAACTGGCCTTGGGCGACTTTGTCACCCGAGCGACATTCTATATTATCAACTCCGACACATCTTATAAGATGTTGCTTGGAAGGCCGTGGCTGCATGAGAATTGGGTTGTTCCTTCAACTCTGCACCAATGCATTAAATATGCCAAGGAAGGGGAGCAACATACGGTCTTCGCAGATCAGGCCCCGTTCCACCCCAATGAGTGTCATCTGGCCGATGCTTCCCTGTATTTTTGGAAGCCCACTTTAACAATTCTCGAGCCTTTAAAAGACAAGGGGAAGCACAAGGTGGACCATGAAGTTGAGGAAGGGCAGCTCTTCACTGTCAATAAAGACATGGTAAAGTTGCATAGGCTAAGCACAAGGTCGACTTTGAAGCCAACCTCATCAGCCAGGTCATTGACCGAAGCATCTCCTTGCCTCCGAAGTGCCTTCAGCTCTCGTCCCAATGGGAAGAACATGAGGTGGAACAGTTGAAGACCTTCACGGTCTCCTATCAACGGAGAAGGCGACGCAACAAGAGCAAGGGGGACAAGCCGATCATCTTTTACAAAGGTGATTTAGTCCCACCGTGCCCTCCTGAAGATGACTTCGGCTGGGATACTCCTGCCGAAGTGGCACCAGAACCAGTCCAGGAGATGGACGATATGCCGAAATACATCAAGGATATGTGTAAAAAGCAGCACATCCCGCGGACTCTGGACCCTGCGCGAGCGGCGTACTTCCATCAATTGTGGAACCCGCCACAGGTCCGTGGCCAACCAGGAGACGGACTTCGAGGTCTATTATGCAGTTAATACTATAGGATTGCTGCCTCTCCCTAACGGGCAAACAGAAGTTGAGCCCGAGATTGATGACCCTGTAAGGGAGTCCGGTGAGGCGTCAACCACATCATTACCTTCATCAGAACTCAACAACAACCACCCCTCAGAGGGAGGGGCAGGCTAGTCTGCTAACCATCAACAAGATGAAGCAAGTCCCTCGACTTCAAGCCACGAGCAAGAGTGCTTCGAAGAATTTGAAGTCTACCAGGCAAACTCTGAGGACGAGGGAGACTTTGTCGACCTCCAACCAGCTCCACCTGAGCTCGAAGATGGCGGTCAAGCAACTGTGGACGAATTGATCGAGATCAATCTCGGAAGCAAAACTGATCGCCGTCCCACCTTCATAAGTGCTCTCCTCAGTGAGGAAGAGAGGATGTCGTATCGGTAGCTGTTGGAAGAGTTCAGGGATTGTTTGGCCTGGACTTACAAAGAAATGCCCGGGCTCGACCCTTCTATGGCTGAACATGAGCTGACAATACTTTCAACAGTCAAGCCAGTCAAGCAAGCTCAAAGGCGTATGCGCCACGAGCTGGAGTTGAAAGTCAATGTTGAGGTTGACAAGATGCTCAATGTGGACTTCATAGAGCCTTGCATGTACCCTGTGTGGCTCGCTAACATCGTCCCTGTCAAGAAGAAGAACGGCCAAGTCCGAGTCTGCATCGACTTCAGGGATTTGAACAAAGCATGCCCAAAGGACGACTTCCCTGTCCTAATCACTGAGACAATGGTTGATATGACCACTGGTCAAGAAGCCTTGTCTTTCATGAACGGGTCGTCGGGCTATAATCAAATCCGCATGGCAGTCAAAGACAAAGACCATACGACTTTCTGATCTGCTAAGGGGATCTTCAACTATAAAAGGATGCCGTTTGGCCTGAAGAATGCCGACGCAACCTATCAAAGGGCGATGACCAAGATCTTCGACGAAATGCTACATGACCTTGTTGAATGCTACGTCGATGATCTGGTCGTCAAGACAAGGAAGCGGGAGAATCACTTAGCTGATCTGCGTCGAGTCTTTGAAAGGCTTCGACAATTTCAACTCAAGATGAACCCAATGAAGTGCGCCTTCGGCGTCTTTAGCGGCAAGTTCCTCGGCTTCATCGTCAGATATCGGGGCATAGAAATTGACCCTGACAAAATCAAGGCCATAAGGGGACTGCCTCCGGGCCTAAGAACTTGACAGAGCTCAGATCTCTTCAAGGAAGACTCGCCTATATTAGGCGGTTCATTTCCAATCTCTCTGGAAGATACCTACCTTTCGGCAAATTGATGAAGAAAGGAGCACCCTTCATATGGGACGAAGACTGTCAGAAGGCCTTCGAGTTAATCAAGGAGTATGTGTTGACTCCTCCTGTCTTAGGGGCACCTGTCAGAGGGAAGTCCCTTATCTCTACATTGCTGCCTTGGACGCCTCTTTGGGGACGTTGCTAGCCCAGATCAATGAAGAGGGCAAGGAGCAGCCACTGTACTACCTCAGCCGAAAGCTGATCGGGCCTGAGCATCGGTATGCTCCTATGGAAAAGGTGTGCCTAGCTCTGGTGTTTGCTGTTAAGAAGCTGAGACACTACCTTTTGGCTCACCGGGTGGACCTCATCTCAAAATGTGATCCACTCAAGTTTCTGCTCAGCCAGCCTGTCCTCCCTGGTAGGCTCGGTAAATGGGCACTTATCCTCATGGAGTTTGACATCACCTTCGTCCTACGTAAGGCGATCAAGGGACAAGGCATGGCGGAGTTCTTAGCAGCGCACCCCGTGCCAGAAGATTCGCCATTCAACTTTGAGCTACCCGATGAAGAGGTGTTTGGAAAAGTCCCACCACAGATGGAGCCGGGTGTCCTCACCCTTGACCTCCCACACTGGGAGTTATATTTTGATGGTGCCTTCCGGACAATCAAAAGGGCCGACAGCCTTACCGACTATGTCTCAGGCGCGGGGGTAGTCTTTGTGTCTCCCCAAGGCGGCATCCTCCATAACTCTTGCGCTCTCATGAAGTCCCTGACTAATAATGAGGCCGAATATGAAGCATTGATCATTGGGCTTTAATTGGCACTAGAGATGGACATCAAGTGCATCAAAGTCTACGGGGATTCTCAGCTCGTCATCCGACAGGTCCTGGGCGTCTATGACGTCCGGAAGAAGGAGCTCATCCCTTACCATGCAGCCGCCATGAGGCTCAAGGAAAAATTCTACCTATTTGAAATAGACCATGTCCCTAGAGGCAGTAACTCCCGGGCTGATGCTCTTGAAAAATTGGCAGTAGCCTTAAAACTCCCGCCTGAGGGAGAATTAAATATTACAGTCAGACACCGAAGACTCATGCCAAGTGTGCTCGACGAAGAATCTGGCCTCACTATTTACGAGGTCAACAACATTCAAGAGGAGAATGCTCCCGAAGAAGAAGACTGGCGTGAGCCAATTATAAAGATAAAGAACGGCTGGCTTCCTCCTGATCGGGCTCAGAGGGTGCAACTGCTACGCAGGGCGACATCCTACCAGCTGATTGACGGTCCGCTCTTCAGGGTCGTCCATGATAAGGACCGATCGGTCCTGTTACGGTGTCTTTCAACTAAGGAAGCAAAGACCGTGATGCATGAGGTCCACTCCGGGTTGTGCGGCGCGCACCAAGCAGGAGCCAAGATGAAGAATAGCATCAAGCTCAAAGGGTTCTATTGGCTCACCATGTACGAAGATTGCAACCTATATGCTCGTACGTGTCATCAATGCCAAGCATTCGGGCTAGTCCCTTGGCGGCCGCCTAACCCGCTCCATCTAACAACGCCTACTTGGCCATTTGCAGAGTGGGGCATGGACATTGTGGGACCATTCCCACCATCATCTCAAGGCCACAAGTTCATACTGGCCGTCACTGATTACTTCTCCAGATGGGCGGAAGCCGTCCCGCTACGGGAAGTTACAGGAGAGATAGTTGCCCGCTTTGTGAGGCACTATATCAGATATAGATTCGGCACCCCCAGCCGGATTATATCCGACAATGGGACGCCATTTAGGAACAAGACTGTTTATGCTTTGGCGGCTAAATTCCATATTGACTGGAGGACGTCATCAATCTACAATCCCCAAGCCAACGGGTTGGCCGAGGCCTTCAACAAAACCCTTTTCAAGCTGCTGTCCAAGATAGTAGGTGGCCGCAAGTGAGATTGGGGCGAAGAGGTCCACGAAGCCCTATAAGCCTCGCCGGACCATTTACAAAACCCCCACGGGATGTTCCCCATTCTCCTTGGTCTACGGAGCCGAAGCAGTGGTCCCTGTGGAGATCGAATTAGCATCTTACCGCGTTGCTGTGCACGTCGGATTGCCAGGCCAAGACCAGTCCGAGATAGAAAGGAGGCTTGAAGAGTTGTCCAACCTTGAAGGTGAAAGACTTAAAGCCTACAAGCACTTACAGGTGTACCAAGCCCGCATGACACGTGCCTATGACAAGCTGGTTAAGCAACGGGCGTTCAAGAAAGGTGACCTCGTCATGATTAAGGAAAAGGAGGTTCTCGCAGGAAGATCCATTGGCAAACTCTAGCCTAATTGGCGTGGGCCTTACGTCATCCAGAAGGTCTACGAAGGAGGGGCTTATAAGGTCCTGACCATAAAGGGGACAATCCCTTCCCTCCTCTCAACGGCAAGCATATGAAGCTCTACCATGTGCCACCGCGGGAGTTTCTACGGCAGTCCCCGTAGGACATTACCTCTCCTCATTGAAGGTTCAAAAAAAATGGGGTTAAAAAATACTGATTCCCCGGCGGACTCAGTTAACCTTTAACGGTTGGCTGAGGGTAAAATGGCCATAGACCCGGTCGAGGTGAAAACCCGAAAGGGCGCCTCGGGCAAAAATGGGCAACCCCTCGGTGTGAAAACCTGAAAAGGCGCACCAGAAAAAGCTAAAGGGGGCCAGCCTCGGCGAAAACCCGAAAGGGCAGTGAGGTTGGTAATGTGAAAAAAAAAAATCCTCTCTCTGCTTATTATATGGGTGGCTCTAAGTCAATGACTTCATCCCATCTCGACCAAAACATCATATTGATATTATGGCTATGCCTTACATGTCATCCTATGACTACCTAGTCACACCGGCATTTTGACGTTGTCGTACTCTGTCCCATCGGGATTACCCGTCTCGAACTTCCTGAGTTCGGATCCCGTGTCCCTCCGGGCTATTCAATCTATCCTTCATATGTCTCATCGAGTTCGGCCTGTGGATGCCCCTTTCGGGTTGTGGATCCACTTTGCCTATTGGCTTCTGGATTTAGCTCTTGTATCTCTTTTGGGCAGTTAAATCCACTTACCATTTTACCTTCTTGGGTTTGATCTCAGCGTGCCCTCTCGGGCCGCCAAGCCATCATGCCTTTCGGTTCATTTTACCTTCTTGGGTTTGGTCTCAGCATGCCCTCTCGGGCCGCCAACCCATCATGCCTTTCGGCTCATTTTTCCTTCTGGGATTGGCCTCAGTATGCTCTCTCGGGCTGCCAACTCATCACGCCTTTCGGCACCTTTTTCTTTTTGGGATTGGCCTCAATATGCTCTCTCGGGCTGCCAACTCATCATGCCTTTTGGCACCTTTCTCCTTCTGGGACTGGCCTCAGTATGCCCTCTCGGGCTGTCAACCCATCATGCCTTCTGGCACATGTCCCACCGGGTCTGGCCTCAGCATGCCCTCTCAGGCTGCCAACCCATCTCGGCTATCGGCTTTCGTGTTTGACTCTCACGTCCCACTATGGCTGTTAAATCCATCATTTCCTTCTTCTGGGTCTGGCCTCGGCATGCCCTTTTCGGCTGTCAACCCATCCCGCCTTTTGGCCTCAGACTTGGCTCATATATATCCCACTGGGATCGCCAAGTCTAGTCCTTTGTCCCCACGGGCTTGGCCTCTGCATGTCCTTGTCGGGTTGCCAACCCTATTTGCCTATCGGCTCACGGATTTGATCCATACGTCCCACCCGAACTGTCAAATCTCCTCCTCATCCTTTCGGGTCTGGCCTATGCATGCCCTTGTCAGGCTGCCAACCCTATTTGCCTATCGGCTCACGGATTTGATTCATATGTCCCACTCGGGCTGTCAAATCCGTCCTTCATCCTTTCGGGTCTGGCCTCAGTATGCCCTCACGTGCTGCCAACCCATCCCGCCTATCGGCTTCTAGGTTTGACCCAAATGTCCCCTTCGGACTGTTAAACCTATTCCTTTGCTGTCCCAACCGGGCTTGGCACATGCATATCCGTTTCGGGTTGCCAACCCGTTCAATTTTCGGCTTTTAGATTTGGCTAATTGCGTCCCACTAGGGCAGTCGAATCCACCCACTTGTCCCACCTATGCGGCACACACGTCCCTATGGGAATGCCACTGTTTCCTTGCCTTCTAGCATTATAGGGTCAAAAAAAAAATACGGGGTTAAAAATATTGGTGTCCCAGTGGACTTGGTTGTTTCTGTTAGGGGAACAATCAAGGGCAACATGGCTTTTACCCGGCTAAGGTGAAAACCCGAAAAGGCGCCTTAGGGAAAAATGGGTACCCCTTAGTGTTAAAACCCGCAAGGGCGCACTGGAAAAAGCTAAAGGGGGCCAGTCCTGGCGAAAACCCGAAAGGGCGGTAGGGCTCGTAAAGTGATAAATAATAATAAAAAACATACATGCAAAAGGATGGAAGCAAATGCTACTACGCTCTGTCCTTTACTCATGAATTTCTTCAAAGAAGGGAGCTCGAGACGAGCCCTCGGGGTAACCAAGACAAGCATGTGCCAAATATAAGAGCCCTGCATACAAGTACAAAAGGGCGCCAAGGCCTATCAAGCATCAGACTCGCTCCGCCTTAGGTTAGCAAGGCGAGTATCACTCTGAAGAGCTTCCTCTTGGAGCCGCTCAAGCATACGGCGAAGAGTCTACATCAGCACGCGCAAGACTGCGCTCCTCCTCGGTCCCCCAGACCTCTCACAAAAGCTCCTCCACTCTATGGGAGGTCATCTGCTCGTGCTCGTGAGCGGCCTCGACCTGGGCGCCCACCTCAGCTTGGGCTCCCCGAAGTTTGCAAAGCTGCTACTGCTCCTGTTGAATCATCAGCTCAGTCCTCCGCCTCCGCTCCTGAATAGCATGAAGGCGGGCGAACTCTTCCCATAAAGACGCAAGCTCAGTCATCCAGGCGTCATGAGGGAGACCAAATGCATGCATCTGGCAATGGTACACCAAATTGAGGACCATTCGGCCACTCCATCACAAGGGCCCGGAAACTCTGAAGCAGCTTTGAAGCCTCACTAGCTGAAGCTAAAACAAAGAAAGGAGTTGCCTCAGCCCATGTACGGCCGACATCTACCCAGACCAACATGCCCTAAGGGCTGGTCTACATCAACCTTGGCTATTACAAGTCAACAAGTAGCCACCTTCAACATTCGGCGACATACCTCAGCGGTCAGCCGACACATCAACATGTTCGGCTACACCTCAGATGTTAGTCGACACATCTTCGGCGACATACCTCAGCGGTCAGCCGATACAATGACTGTTGGCCAACACACACCGAAGGGTCGGCCAATGTCAGTTCCCAGCTATCACAGCTCAACAGTCAATCAACGACGACTTAGACGGATGTGTCTCCGAGACATACCTACATCAACTTCGGGCCAACAAGTCTCTCAGAAGCAGGCTCCCGTCAACTTCGGGCCAACAAGTCTCTCAGAAGCAGGCCCCCATCAACTCTAGGCCAACAAGTCTCTCAGAAGCAGGCCCCCATCAACTTTGGGCCAACAAGTCTCTTAGAAGCAGGCCTACATCAACTTTGAGCCAACAAGCCTCGCCGAGGCAGGTCTACATCAACTACAGGCCAGCAAGTCTCTCCGAGGCAAGCTTGCCTCAACACCGGATCAATATGCCCTAAGGGCCGGTCCGCATCAATTTTCGCTAATGCACCCCCAAAGATTGGCCATTAGCCAATTTCAGGCCAACATGTCCTGGGGGATGGTGTACATTAGCTTTGGCCAGTATACCCTAAGGGTTGGCCGACATCAACTTCAGGTCAAAGTGCCTCGCTGAGGTAGGCCTATGTTACTTCGGGATTGGTGGGTCCCACCCAGACAAGCCTGTATCAACTCTCAGCTTTTTGGAAAGCAACGATGCAGTGAGGTGCAGCTCTACAGAGGGCACGGACCGTCTGTCTCTGCCCCGGCTTTGACGAACGTTCAGTGGGGGCATTTGTTGGAAGCAAATTGTGTGTGCAAAAAAACCCCCGCAGGGGTGAAAAGAACTCGCCCCGGGTGAAAAGAACCTGTCCGAGGTGAGAGGGACCCGTCTGGGGTCGGGGGGAGCCGGACGGGGCCGCTCGGCCCCGGGCGGGCTGGCATGCAGGTGGGCAGGGCCTCTCGGGGCCGCGAGGCCCCCGAGGTGACCTCCCCGGGGTCATTCGACCCCGGGAGGACCCACCCGGGGTTAAACAACCCTGGGCAGGACCTGCCCGGGGTCGTTTGACCCCGGAGGGACCTGCCCGGGGTTAATCCGGGGCATGCCAGCCTGGGGTCGAAAGCCCGGGGTCGTTTGACCCCAGACGGGTCCGGGGACGTCCCACACCAGGCAGCCTCCATCTCTCGCGCACGGAAACCCAGGGAAAGACCTCCCCTGGGTCATTTTCACCCCCGTTTAACCCGTACGGGTCCAGACGACCCCGGGGAGGTTCCTACTTCTATAAATAGACCCCTAGGGTCCAGAAGGAAGAGGAGATACACATCATCTACAAGTTACAACCTACGGAAGACACTCAGAACGTTTTGTTCGTTTGTCTTGGCCCGCGAGGGGTAAGTCCCCGGATCTTGTGTATGTGCCCCTATGAGGGTATATTTGTAATTTTGCCCCTCAGTGGGCCGTGTTGTTGTTTCTATGTCGACGACTATGTCATATGCTTATACCCTAATAATGGGAGAATTGCATAAATGTCCTCTCTGGGGTCCGAGAAACGTAAAAGTCTTGTTGGTTGCAGTTTTACCCTGCAACTTTTTGTAATTGGGGCTACGTCCCTACTTCCCGCGTTGGTGCGGACTTTTGTACAGTCGACAACTCGCCGACAACCCTTGTACTCATTCGGATTATAAAAGCACTCAGCATGTTTTATGTATGTCCTCGGGGAAAAATTATAAGAAAACCCTTGGCTTTCACAAAAATTGTGCATATGCCCCTGCTTTGGCGAACTTGGCACACATGAGTCTTCTAGGAAGCTATTGTCACTCCTTTAGCCGGGGAACGTTGTCAGCTCAATCCGACACCCAGATGTCACCCCCACCCAGGTCTATGTAGGGTATGGTAGAATTACTAAAATACCCCCGGGTTGGTAAGATTACCAAAACGCCCTCGGGATTCAGAAATTTTCCTTCTACATCAAGATGCCTACGGCTTCCACATATTTGCATCTTTATTCCTAAATCTTAGGGTTTTGTTCAAACCTAGCCCTAACTCAATTGTTTCTGTTGGTCAGTGGTGAGTGAGTGAGTGGACATCGTGAGCTCTTCAAGAGAGTTGCCCTCAACATAAGAACCCCCATAGAAGACTTTTGGGATTTCTTTGATAGTCAAACAAAGGTGTTCAGACGTTAGGCCGATGTAAATCAACACTGACTACGGTCAGTGGGGAGAGGTCCAGCACTCGAACCCAAATCATCTGATACGATACGCACCCACGGAATCACCCTCTATACTTAGAGGGGGATGTTTCTTTTCAAAAAGAATAAAATCTAAATTTTTATCTACGATAAAAACCGATTCAGATTTTTCCGTGTCTCAGACACCTCCACAGATGGCGCTTTGGAAGTGGAGTCCCTGAACAAATCATCTCTACTTTCAGCTTCCCTCACATGTGTATCTTTTCATTTCTAGCTTGCTTGGTCTTTTGCATGTATTCCTAGATTTCTAGCTTCACTTCCATTGGGGCCTTTAGGCAAGCTGTCACATTTGTAGATGTCTCAGCTAAATGTTGCTTCAACCAGTAAATCCCTCTTTTACACACCTTTTGACAAAAATTGCTTGTCAGTCCGTCTCTATTATGTTGATTGGCAAAGGTTCCATACTTTCACCTAATATTTTTTTATTTGCCTCGTTCTACATTAGGACTTGGAGTGCTTGTGTTTGAAGATGCACCACTGCATACAAATATAAATGTATTTGGTGTAGGTGTAGACATCTTTAAAAAATCAAACAACAAATTTAAATAAAATCAACAACAAATTTAAACAAGAAAAAAAAAAATCAAACAACCAATTATTGTTTGAGCTCCTTGTTGCGAGATAGAGAATGTTTCCCTACAAGGTGCGAACATGAGAGAGAGAGAGAGAGAGAGGGAGAGAGAGGAGGGATGTATCGGATCGCCGTTGTTTGCCGCTCGCCGACGTTTGCGAAACCATCACTGATCTCCGTTCGCATGCGGGCTGCAGGAGGAGATGCGAGTGGGAGAGAGCTAGGGTTTGGGGGAGAGCAAAGAGAAAGGGCCAATTGACGGGGAGAGCGAAGAGAGGGGAGAATGGTACCATTCATACTTGGATCCCCTTTAGGGCTCTCGCGGGTCTGGGCTGCAAATGGTGGGCTCATTGGCTGGGTTAGCGGGCTTGGGTTGGGGCGTCCCAAGGTGGGCCGCACGCGGGAGGTGGAAGAGGCAGCCTAAAAGCTACCAAGGTGATCGCCTCGGCATTTTGGTCCGGAGCAAAGCGGCTTCTTGTCGCCTCTCCTCACATCCTCACCTAGGTGACGTCCTCGATCGCTGTTGATAACACAAGATCCCCGATGTACTCCTTATGTGATTGGCCTTCATCTTGGTTACTCTCGCTTTCATGTATGATCGAATTATATGATATGTACTCGGGAATGGCACTTCCTTTCTTCTTTAAGGCCATAAGGGATCGAGTGACAGCCAGGGACCCATTTATTTGTCAATCGGTATTCAAATAAGCTTCACTTTTAGAAACCTGGAGTCTCATATTAACCTGAAAGCCATTTTCTTATAGATCATCGTGGCAAGCTTGGTATGTAGTTTTCTTTTATCTAAGTGGCTAGAGATATTTTGCCTCCTGCTTACTTGCTAGGGCTTGTGTTCTTGAAGTATGTAGCATGTATGCTCATATTTCTTTTAGCAGTCGCCAGTGAGGTGACCTTGCCATCAGCAACATTTATTGTAAAGGTGAGTGGTGGAGTTGGAACTGGGCGGTGGAGGCAAGTAGAGCAAGCTGGAGCAGTGAGAACAGCCCATGGTGCAGAAGGTGGATATAATGTAATACCCAGCGTGCAAAGGGGTGCTGTGCTGGATACAATAAGGAACCACCCATCAAGTTAATAACACTTCTAAATGAGGGCTGAACTGTGAGTAGACACCTGAATCTCTCAAACAGAGTGCTGAATGGATAAACAGATCTGAAATATTTTTGGAGAGACAGTACACTGAAACGTGAAAAGAGATGGATAATAAAATAGGCTAGCGTATGTCAAAGAGAATGCTGAATGGAAATATTGGACTGCACCGATGCAATCAGCATGTTGAAATACCCCTAGATGAATTATATAATATTATGATATGGGAAGGCAATGGTGATATGATGATGAGGGGGGACACGACATGCAGATATTCTGATGAGATTATAATGATATATTTACGGAAATTCTCTTCAATATAAGTGTTATTTTGTGTAGTTTTCATCAAACATTCTTAATGCCTCTGTTTCTTCTGTCAGTTGGGGAAGCCAGTTTTTTGTTATTCTGTGTGGTGAATGTTGATTTATTGCATTGGTGGACTGGTTCATGTTGATTACATGTGTTCTTGCTTAACTCAATATGCCTACCTATTGGTGATGTCATTTCTTCTATATTGTTGTGGTAAAACATTTAGTTGTATTGTCCAAACCTAGCATTTAGTATTCATTTATACTTTTGAGATCATTGCTTTGTTTGGCGGAGGAACTAGGTTCTTATGCAGTATGCTGTGTATTCTTTCACATCCCAAGTATGTAAAGATGGATTGTAGAAGTTTTGAAGTAGGACATTTCAATGGGGCCTCTTGGATTTGGAGGCATTTTGTCAAAAGAATAAAGGAATGGAGAAAGAGATTTGGAGGCAAAGACATTGCTGTGTGAAGGTTGGTCGCATTATGTTTTGTAAATGTAATCGAATGCAAGCTACTGGATGAAATCAATGATATGGAATTTTTGTGATACAGCACAAATGACAAGAGTGTAGGCATATACTGGTGTCACTGGAGGACTGTCTTTGGCACCAATGATGTTTTGGCTGAGAAAGTGTTTCTTCTTACAAACTTCCATTGGCAAGAATTTCTGAAAGAAACTGCTCTTTTCAATGCTTCCTATGATCATTAATCTGTCAATTGATGGTAGAATTTGCACTTTATATGTCGTGATATGTTTCTGACATGATTTGCTCTGTCATGCATAGAGGTTCCTATGCTTCCTGCTGGGAAATTTCAAAGTTCAACCTACTCGTGTGGGATGCTATATATCTGATTGTTAAATTCGGGGTCATCTCCCTATATTCAGGCATCATCTTTGAGGCATTTACAAGCTCTGTAGACTGAACGTCTCCCTATATTCAGGCATCATCTTTGAGGCATTTATAAGCTCTGTAGACTGAATAATAAGTTTAAACTAAATTACTTTAATAAATATGTATGTATACTATGATGAGTAATTCTTGGTGCACATCCTTTGAGTGCAGAGCTTGCACCCCAAACTCTCATTGGTCTATATGGTATTGATGAGATTTGGGGAGCCAAAAAAAGACCCCAAAAGATGTGGGGGTCCATGTTATTTCAAAAATTTTTTACTCAAGTTTCGTGAAATCTATTTGGACTAATGACAGTTTGGATTGTTAAGTTTGCCGCACTTTGGGTGTGCAATGAGTATTATATTGCTATGATTGTGGCTTGTTGGATCAGATCGACTTTATCCAACACAATTGTATTGTATTCGGGCTAGCTCGAGCCTCAATATGGTGTGTGACTCGGTCGAGACAACGTCCATACAATGGCTTTCACCGTCTGACTTGGTAGTCTGAGTCAGATCATAACGTACAATACTGGGGATAATGATAATATCATATTTTAGTCCTTCAATCAACGAATGGTACCTTGAAGATGATAACTTGTCTGTGGGATGCCATCTGGTTACGTGCCTGTGTGATGGGACGGTGTATTGCCGCATATACACCACTTTTTTGTGTAGGTATTTTTTTTTCTTTCTTGTGGCGGAGAGTGAGAAACTCGAGATTGAACTCGGGATCTCCTCTAACGAGGGAGCTGACGAGATCGTCACGCCACTTTTTTCGGTTTTGGCTTTCACGTCGTTGTCTCACTCAGATCTCAACATGAATTTTTCAACCAATTTTTCTTGCTTTTTTGAATGCTACCAGCAGATTAAAATTAGAACGTGCATTTTATCATAGCTTATTTTTTTTTGAATCTCTCTCTCTCTCTCTCTCTCTCTCTCTCTATATATATATATATATATATATATATATATATATAATTATTGTCATAAGTGGTAATAGGATAGTGGTGTCATCGATTTCAAAATCATATGATTCAATTTTTTTAATATCAAAAATTTAATTATATATAAAAAATTATTTTTATTAATATTAGATAACTATCTATTATATGATATTATAAAATTATATTAAGTCATTTATTTTATATTCATATGATGTATAATAAATAAATGCTGAAATCATATAACTTTTAATTCTTAATTAATTTTCTAATAATAAAAATATTTGACGGTAGATTAAAAAATTGAGATCATGTAGTTTTGAAATTGTTGACACGTTAATATATTTAAATTTATATAAGATTATAAAGACTGAAATGTAAAAATCTCGTTACGTTTATTTGCGTGTGAAATATCCACATCATGACTTCTCTATACCTGCCGGATGTCATTGTATGAGCAAGGGTGTGTTTTTGACATTCCACTTATTACATTCTTGAGAAAAATCAAGGATGTAATATGATATTTCTCATTATGATTTGAAATGTATTATCATTTAATTTAGATATCAAATTGTGATTGTATATTGAGGAGGGTAAATCTGATTTGACCCAGAAGCGGTTCACGTATGTGCGGCCCATTGAGGTTTGGATGCGCTAGGCCCAAGCAAGGAACGAACATACGTGTTTTCCCCAATAAGAAGATGATCGGCCCAACAAGGCATCGGATTTCACGACGCTGATGAGGGCGGCCCAAGCGCAGTTCTCGTCGGAGGACACTCCGACGACCGACTGTTGCCCCTCACGACGCCGGTCTTGACCCCGTAACGGGCGAGCACGCGCCATGAGTGCCGTAAGACTCGCCCAGGGAACGGCCGACGTCGGGGCTATCGCCCTCTAACGAAAAACTCCCGTCAACATAGCGGAGGAACGTTACTCTACTAAACGGAGCCTTCCCTATCAAGGGATGAGGCCCTCGCTCTAGGACAACCCATATAAAAGGGACATCGATAGAAGAGAAGAGCACGGTAGATTCTTCTATTAAAAAACCCTACGCTACTACGCAAGAGCATACTCGTGCCCCAGAGCTTCATACTGAGAAGTGAGCAACTCGACTAGCTACCACGACGAGAGGGAGGTCCGCTATATCCAGAGAGTTTCTTCCTCTTATGCGGCCTTACCACCCAGCGAGCACTCTCCGAGAGCCCACTGGGAACGGCGAGCACGTGCGCAGAGGATTTACACGCCTCTTGGATCGACGACTACGGCCCCTACTTCTCTCTCATCTTGCTCCTCTCTATTTGCTCATCAATCCCTAGCTGACTTAAGCATCGGAGGGTTGTCCCCTGGGGTAACACCCGGGACTCCATCTGACGCCCTTCTGGTTTCTTGGCGTGTGCAGGCATCCACGGACGCGAGACGACTTCTCTAACAAATAAATAGAGAAGGTGGTACGTGGCCTAGGAACCATTTTCCTGCCGCTACACTTCTTGGCGCCGTCTGTGGGAATCACGAGCAAAAAGCTATGGCCCCCCGTGGAAGCCTCCGCAACGCCAGCAACCGGGGGCGGGGTTTCCATCAGGGACCCAGCTCTCGCCGGGGATCACATGAAGCTTCTTCCGCGCACCACCGACAAGAGGTCACCCCAGGTGACCTAGATGAGCTCCGCCAGGAGATCCGAGCCCTGGCGGAATTCTGCCGAGAGCTCCGGGACCAGAGGCCCCAAAACGCCCCACCCGAGCAATGAGAGGGTAAGGGAGGCCAGGCCGAAGTGAACTTCCGGTAGATACGGGAGGCATCCCATGCCTCCTTCGCAAGAACCCGGCGGTCGCGCAGCGTGCCCGCGTCTAGGGGACGCAGCCCTCTCCACTCCAACCCGGAGATGGACCACCGACTCCGACGGTTCGACGAAATAGAGGACAAGGTCCGGTACCTAGACGACGTCCTCCTGGCCGCCAAGAACCGCGGCCTTATCGACAACGACCCGGACTTCCACGCTCCCTTTTCCAGGGAAATCATGGAAGCCCCTATCCCGCCAAAGCTCCAGCTGCCGTCATTCGTCTCCTACGACGGCTCCACCGACCCGGCCGACCACCTGCACGGCTTCGAGTCTCACCTGGTGTTTCACTGGGCCTCGGACACCGTGAAGTGCCTGCCGTTCGTCACGACCCTTCGGGAGAATGCCCGAGCCTGGTTCGAGTCCCTGTCGGCCGGGACGATCTCCTCCTTCCAGCAGCTCAAGAAGCTGTTCAAGGAGAACTTCGTGGGCTACCGAAAGGTAGCCAAATATGCAGTAACCCTGCTTCCCCTCAGGCAGGGGAAGGAAGAGGCGCTATGGGACTTCGTCTCTCGCTTGCGCGCGGAGGCACTCCGGATCCCCCATCTCGACGTCGTCATCGCCACCACGGTGCTCACTCAGGGGACGCGAGACCACATCGTCCGACGCGCGCTCGGAGTCGAAGCCCCAACGACCCTTCCAGACCTCCTCGTGCTAGCCCGAAAGCACGCGCATTGCGAGGAGAACACCGCGGCCCTGTGCCTGCGATCGGGTCCGATCAGCCCGACCGTAAAAGAACCGCCGACCCACCGCGCGAGGGCCGGAGCAAGCGGGAGCGGCGCGATGCTGACCACCGCTACCGCTCCAAGAAGGAAAGGGGTGGCTACCGCCACTATACACCCCTGACGGCCCCGCCCGACCAGATCCTGATGGAGATTCGCGAAGACCCATTCCTCAAGTGGCCCTCGCGGATGAAGTCGGATCCCAACTCACGGGATAAGAAGAAGTACTGCCGCTTCCACCGGGACCATGGCCACGACACCGCCGACTGCATCAATTTGAAGGATGCCATCGAGGACCTCGTACGCAGAGGGCTCCTCGATAAGTTCCTCGCTAAAAACGCCGAGAGACGACAGAAGATGCCTCCCCCGATCGATAATCATCCCAACGGAAAGGAGATCATGATGATCTCTGGGGGGCCCGCTGTCGGGGGAGACATCGCGAGCAGAAGGCATCGGTACGCGATGGCTATCAACACGGCGAATCAAGGCGACGGAACCCCAAGGGAGTTTTCCCCTTCAGGCCACCCGGGAGACCCCATAGTCTTCTCCGAGGATGACCTTAACGGCGTCACGACGCACCATTCTGATGCTTTGGTGGTTTCCGCCACCATCAATCAATGTACTGTGCGCCGCATCCTGGTAGATAATGGAAGTGGACCCGACGTTATCGCGTATGACTGTCTTGTGCTAATGGGTGTGGACGTGTCATGACTCGCGCCATTGCACACGCCGCTGTATGGATTCTCCGTCACGACTGTTCACCCAGAAGGGCGTATCTCGCTCCCGATCACGTTCAGGACGGCACCAAAAGCGGTAACCTTCCTCGCCGACTTTACTGTGGTCCGTACAATGACATGATACAATGCCATCATCGGCCGAGGAATCCTCGGCACGCTTCGAGGTATCCCTTCCTCCTACCATTAGATGCTTAAGTTCCCCACCCCCATGGAATAGGGGAAGTCCGGGGCGATCAACAGGAGTCCAGGAGGTGCAACATGAAACTCAACCCTGCTAAGTGTGTGTTCGGGGTGCGGTCAGGCAAGTTCCTAGGTTTCCTCGTTACTCAGCGAGAAATTGAAGCCAACCCTGATCAGATCAAACCAGTATTGGAGATGGAGCGACCCAAGCGGGTGAGGGACATACAGTGCCTCACTGGGCGCGTTGCCGCTCTGGCCCGATTTTTATCTCGAGCCGCCGAATGATGTCTACCCTTCTTCCAGCTCATCAAGCAGGCCAACCTGGCGCCAGAGTAGAAGGGATGGATCGACTGGGACCAGGAGTGCGAGCAGGCGTTCGAAGAACTGAAGCGTTACCTGACGACGCCTCCTGTCCTCGCCAAACCCCAAGGGGGGAATAGCTGCTCTTGTACCTCTCCGTGACACCCAGCACCATGAGTGCTGTGCTCACACGGGAGGAAGTAGGAGTCATGAAGCCCGTCTACTATGTCAGCCGAGCACTACAAGGACCGGAATTCTGGTACTGACGAACTGAAAAGTTTGCCCTCGCACTGATTACAGCTGCTCGCAAGCTGCCACCATACTTCCTGGCCCACCCGATCGCCATCCTCACCGATCAGCCCCTTCGGTAAATCCTTCAGAACCTTGATTCGTCCGGAAGACTGGTCAAGTGGGCCATCGAGTTGGGAGAATTCGACATCAAGTTTCGACCGAGGACAGCGATCAAGGCCCAGGCTCTGGCGGACTTCGTCGCCGAATGCTCCCTACTTGTCGAGGATTCACCCGAGCAGTCCTCGGGGCCCGCCTGGTAGCAATACGTCGACGGATCCTCCTGCGCCGCGGGCAGCGGCGCGTGGCTAGTCTTACTCTCACCAGAAGGAGTGGAGCTACAGTATGCCATGCGTTTCAACTTCCCGACCACGAACAACGTGGCCGAGTACGAGGCGCTCCTTTCTGGGTTACGCATGGCGAAACACCTGGGGGCGTCAAGTGTGCGAGCATACAGCGACTCCATGCTCATCGCCAACCAGGTCAGGGGGGAGTTCGAGGCCCGAGACCCCTCCATGATGAAATATTTAGAGAAGGCCAAGGCCGCGGCGAATGAGTTCGCCCACTTTGAAGTGGTCCACATCCCACGTGAGGAGAACATCCGAGGAGACCCCCTTTCCCACCTAGCATCAGCCACTACGGTCTCCAGCTCGAGATCAGTCCTGATAGAGGAACTGTCAGCGCCAAGCATAGGCGATCCAACACCCCAGGTGAACGCCATCGACTACGAACCATCCTGGATGGATCCTCTACTCGATTTCCTCCTTCGACAATAGCTCCCCGGCGATCACGCCGAAGCATGACGCACGCGGGCGAGAGCGGCACACTTCACTATGGTGGATGACCAGCTATATCGTCGGTGTCTCTCAGCTCTTCTACTCAAGTGCCTCTTCCCCACGGAAGCCAACCAGGCCATCCAGGAAGTCCATGAAGGACTCTGCAGAAGTCATGCGGGAGGATGAGCACTCGCGAGGACGCTGATCCGACAAGGGTATTGGTGGCCAACCTTGCAGCAAGATTGCCTCAACTACGTCCGAAGATGCCCCAATGCCAGAAGTACTCCCACCTACACCACCAGCCGGTGACGCAGCTCCACACCTTGACAGAGCCTCGCCCGTTTGTGCGGTGGGGGATCGACATACTGGGGCCCTTCCCTGAGGCACAAGGGAGGAAGAAATTCCTCGTAGTCACCATCGAGTACTTCACCAAATGGATCGAAGCCGAGCCATTGGGAAAAATAACAAGCGAAGTAGCTTAGAAATTCGTGCTACGGAACATCATTTGCCAGTTTGGGATCCCTGGGGTTCTCACTGCCGACAATGGCTGACAGTTCGCGAGCACCACCTTTCAGGAGAAGTGCTCGGAGTTGGGGATCTAGAACCACTACATCTCAGTGGGACATCCCCAAGCCAACGGGTTGGTGGAAAATGCCAACCGGACTCTACTCCACGGCATCAAGACTCGCCTGGACCAAGCAGGCGACGCATGGATTGATTCAATCCCCAGCATCCTATGGGCTCACCGGACCACCGCTAGAGCCGCCACCGGGGAGAGGCCATTTCATCTCGCCTACGGAATTGATGCAGTAGTCCCGGTGGAGATATCCAACCCCTCGTTATGAGTGGGACATTTTGATGAGGCCAGGAATAACCAGGCAATGCGAGAAAACCTGGACTTGCTCGAAGAAAGAAGAACCAACGCCCAAATAAAGCTTGCGGCATATCAGCAGAAGCTGGCGCAGTATTACAATGCCCGAGTTAAGGAGTGACACTTCTTCCCCGGGGATCTGGTCCTACGGCGAGCAAGCGTGGCAGACCCGCGAGGTTGCGCAGGAAAACTCGCACCTAACTGGGAAGGCCCATACCAGGTAGCAGAAGCACTTGGCAAGGGAGCGTACATGCTAGTGATGCTTGGGGGGAGAGAGGTGCCCAGGACGTGGAACTCCGTCAACCTCAGGAAGTTCTTCCAGTGAAATGTCACCAGCCATACTCCACTAGGGTAAGTTGCCCACAAATAAAGAAAAAGGTAGCCTGAGGGTTCCCTAGAGGCGAGTAACGCTCCCCTTAAAAATGAAGAAGGTAACCTAAGGGTTTCCTAGAGGCGAGCACCACTCCCCTTGAAAACGAAGAAGGTAGACTAAGGGTTTCCTAGAGGCGAGCACCGCTCCCCTTGAAAATAAAGAGATAGCCTAAGGGTTCCCTAGAGGTGAGCACTGCTCCCATTGAAAACGAAGAAGGTAACCTAAGGGTTCCCTAGAGGCGAGCACTGCTCCCCTTGAAAACAAGAAGGTAGCTTAAGGATTTCTTAGAGGCGAGCACCGCTCCCCTTGGAAACGAGAAGGTAACCTAAGGGTTCCCTAGAGGCGAGCATTGCTCCCTGATCACGCGAAAGTTCATCGTTTAAAACACGCGTATCAATCTTAAAAATTACAACTCGCACCAGATGAAAGAGAGACGTAATATGGTGGCGAGAAGGGTCGAATCCACAGGGAAGAAGAGATTTTTAAAGTTAAAAACCTTGTAACCTTTTAGAAAAATACTTGTGATTTTATTTTGCTTAAAGAAAATAGTGAAATGAAAACAAACCAAACACTTAATTAAAAACACCTATGATTATGCGCCTATGCTATAGAAATTAATTACATGAAGTGAAAAGAAGAGATAGAAGAAGGGGGTAGAGATGGAAGAAGATCAAGAACTAGATCAAAAGAACAACTCTCTTCATTAACTTAAAAGAAAGAGTACATGAAGTGCAAGACAAGCTTACAACAAAAAGGTGACAAGATTACAATGAAGTATCATAACACAAAAGCAACAATAAAAAGAGGGGCATGAGATGTGAAGATAGTTGTAGCAATAGTGATGATGCCGTCGTCTCCTCCTCGTCGAGCCTTGGAAAGGATCGCTCCGCCCTGAAAGAGATCACCGTGGAAAGTGATAGATGAAGAAGCCGTCGTCGTCCACGTCACGAGCCTTGGAATGTCGCCCGTCTTGATGTGCACACCGCCATGAAAGGAGAGTTCTGGAGGATAAACTTTAGAGAGGAATATAGAGAGGAATGTGGAAGGGTTTGTGTGGAGATGAAGAAGGAAGAAGATGAGAGAGCGAAACAGTGGGAAAATAAATATAACTTGTAAACTAAGAAGAATTGGAGGAAGTGATAGAAAAAGAAAATATAGATCTACAAGAGAGAAAAAACTTTAATGAAGAACTCAGAGAGAAATAAAGAGGGGATATGCTTCAAAACTGAGGAATAACAGAAGCTAGAATCTCGGATGAACAGTGAAATCACAGGACAACAAGTTGAAAAATGGAAAATAACTTTCAAATCAGAAAGAATTGGAAGATGATGTAGAAGAAGAAGTTGTAGAAAACTTAAAACCAAAGAACTTTCATGAAGATCATAAGAGATGAAAATGACTAGAAGGGGGAGAAATAAGGGGAAGAACAGAGAGAAATATTGGTTCACAGATGAACAGGACAGTACAGTGGAAAACATAAAATACCTTAAAAACCAGAGAGAATTAGAAGATGATGAAGAAGAAGAAGTTGTAGAGAACATAAAAAAAAGTACTTTCATGAAGACAGTAAGAGGAGAAGAGGGACGGAAAAGGGCGAACTCGGTGAACTAAAAGATATGAGAGGGAGAGAAAGAGTGAAAAATTACCAAAAGAAGAACTCCCTTTCTTCTCCTTGTCATGGGCTATTTATAGGGAAAGTTGGGTAGATGAAGGGTGGAGATTGTATCAAAAGGAGATGGATGGCTGAGATTTAAGTGGAATATGATGCATAGGGAAGAGGAAAAGTAGGTGGGCACCCCCTTTCTTGGACTTTGGGCACCCCCTTTCCCAAGGCTCATCATGTCTCTCCTTTATTTCAAACTTTGAATTCAATTTTCCCTCCAACCGAAATATGTGTTTCTTTTCCTCAATTTTAAACTTTTAAAATTTCTTTTCCCTCCAATCAAAATATGTGCTTTTGACTTGGTCAAAGTAGTGATGACAGTTTTACCCTCGGCTTCTTTTGTAATTACCTTTGGTGTCCTACACACACATAATTGTACTTTAGTCTAAAAAAATTACCACAATGTGCACATAAATCTCAAATGCTCATGATTATGCAATGGAGAATTAATGCTCATGGCCCTCAACTTTAATTTATTATTAAATAAGATAATCGAATTAATCAATTTACGTGAAAGTTCCAATTTAAATGCAGAGTTGAGGTTAACTATGAAATATGCATAATTACTTAATTATATGCACATAAAATGGTGTACATGTAATGAATTGTCATAAGAAATGGACACTTATCACACCCCCCAACTTACTCATTGCTAGTCCCTTAGCAATGCCAATAAATTGAATTTTAGGATTAGCAAGAGTTTACAAAATTCATGCTCTCATATCCAGTTATCCCTTCATAGAATCAACCAAAGATTAGGAATCTGGAATCATTAATGCACACTAGCCTTATGTAGGAACTTAATAGTACATGATTAAGAATTCAAATTAAAGCTCAATAGCACTTGTGCATGTGTAACTACCAAATCCACAGCTTAGACAGTTGCATCCCCCATTCGCTATTCCAAGCAAATGCCTTTCAACCCTGCACCTCTTAGATCAGAGCATTAAGAATATTAACTTTTTATGTGCCTTATTATTTTATCCCTTTGGGATCTTTTATACCACACATGATGCTGCACTATCCTTCACTGCTCAACGTGAACCACGACTCTTGCCTTAAGAGAAGCAGGCCCAGTTTTACAGATCCAGGTTCTCTTTTCCGTTTTACGCGAACCTCAACACGTCTTAGGTAAAGTAGGCCCGGTTACTAAGATTAGGGACATGTTTCATGGTGTTTTTTTTCTATCTTTTTTTTTCATAATGCCATTGCACTTATTTGATGGATAATTTGGCAGAAAGCTTTGTAAAAAGATCTCTTTTCTTAAGAAGTGCAGAATATCAGACATCATACCTAAAATGGCAGGGGGCTTGTCTTGCTTGTTTTATTAGTGTGTAATGTGAATTTCTTTTTTTTTCTAAAGTGCACATGAACTTTAAAGGGATTTTTATATCAATTTTCCATTGCTAGATTGACTAAATTTCCCATCATCCTTCTCCCTAGTCTTTTCTATTCCAGAATTACTTTTAATTTAAGCATGAATCATGAAACTCAAAATGGGATTTACATCTTTCTACGATGACATGCAAGACAGAACTCTTATCAGGTTGTACTATATGCATCATGAAAATTTTTCTCTCCCCCCAACTTGAATGACATTGTCCCCAATGGCATATATAATTGAAAGCAATAGAACAATGTATCAATAAATACTTCGGAGTGGGAAAGAGACAACCGGATATGCTGGACGACCTCCACCAATGTCATGGACGGCGACGACTTCCTCTCCTTGTCCTTAACCTGACTACTAAAACACACTCAAACTAAAACGTCAAAACGATAAAAACCGTGGGTTGCCTCCCAGAAGCGCTAAGTTTTTCATCTTCAGCCAGACATATGAGAGCTCACGAAGATTTTATTCCAGACCACTTAGGACAATAGATTCTTTTTACAACTGATCATTTTCCAAATAAGATTTCAATCTTTGACCGTTGACAGTGAAAATTTGACCATTTTTAGGATTCAAAATTTTGACGACACCGTGGTCAAAAGCTTTGACAACTACAAACGGTCCATCCCATCTGGACTTGAGCTTTCCAGGGGACAAACGCAGCCTAGAGTTAAAAAGCCATACTTTCTGATTTGGTTGAAAAGTTTTTCTTTGAATATGCTTATCATGGAAGACTTTCATTTTGGCTTTATAGATTTTTGAATTTTCATAGGCTTCATTTCTTAGTTCCTCCAATTCATTGAGTTGTAGAGCTCTTTGGGCCCCAGCTGGAATGAGATCAAAGTTGACTTGTTTGATGACCCAATATGCTCTATGTTCAAGCTCTACAGGCAAGTGACAGGCTTTTCCAAAAATGAGGCGATAAGGTGACATGCCAATGGGAGTCTTAAATGCAGTTCTATAGGCCCAGCGTGCATCATCTAGTCTCTCGGACTAGTCTTTTCTATCTGACCGAACTGTCTTATGCAGAATGATTTTTATCTCCCTGTTGGACACTTCTACATGGCCACTAGTTTGGGGATAGTAGGGGGTAGCGAGCTTGTGAGTGATGCCATATTTGCAAAGCAGAGCTCGGAATTGAAAATGAATAAAGTGAGAGCCCCCATCACTAATGATAGCTCTAGGACAACCAAATATAGAAAAGATGTGTTTCTTCACAAACTTCATCACAACCTTGTGATCATTTGTCCTAGTAGCAACATCTTCAATCCATTTCGAAACATAGTCCACCGCCACCAAAATGTATTCATTGCCAAATGAAGGTGGAAATGGTCCCATAAAGTATATTCCCTAAACATCAAAAATCTCTACTACCAGAATGGGACTGAGCGGCATCATATCTCTTTTTGAATTGTTGCCCATGGCTTGACATCTCAAACAAATTTTAGAACATTCATAAGTATCCTTGAATAAAAGTGGGCCAATAAAATCCACTTTGTAAAACTTTTGCTGTAGTTTTCTTTCCTGAGAAATGTCCCCCACAAGCCGAATGATGACAGAAATTCAACACAGACTGTTGTTCCTCCTCGGGGACACATCTTCAAATGATCTGATCAGGACCCATGTGAAATAGCTCCGGGTCCTCCCAAAAATAGTGCCTTAGCTTTGAAAAGAATCGATCCTTCTCCTGTTTAGATCACCCTTCTGGGATCTATCTTACCGCCATGTAGTTGACTATATGAGCGAACCAAGGGGTTGTTGTATGTGAGATGGAAAGAATTTGTTCATCGAGGAAGGAGTCGGACATAGGGGCACTTTCGAGAATTACAATCCTAGATAAGTGATCAGCTACAACATTCTCTAGCCCCTTCTTGTCTCTGATTTCTAAATCAAACTCCTATAGTAACAAAATCTACCGTATGAGACGGGGTTTGGCTTCCTTCTTAGACATCAAAAATTTTAATGCTGAGTGATCGGAATAAACAATGACTTTCGCCCCTAACAGATATGATCGAAACTTTTCGAGGGTGAACACAACAGCTAACAATTCATTTTCCGTGGTGGTGTAGTTCATTTGGGCATCAGCAAGGGTGCGGCTCGCGTAGTAGATCACCACGGGTTTCTTTTCAACTCTTTGACCTAGGACAGCTCCTACAGCATAGTCTGAGGCATCACGCATGATCTCAAAAGGGAGCGACCAATCAGGATATTGGAGAATGGGAGCTTGTGTGTGAGCCACTTTCAAAGAATTGAATGCCTCTAGACCGGACTCATCAAGATGAAAGGGAGTGTCCTTGGCAAGCAATTGTGTAAGTGGTCGAGCAATGGTGGAGAAGTTTTGAATGAATCTGCGGTAGAATCCTGCATGGCCAAGAAAGGAATAGATCTATTTGACCGAAGAAGGGGGAGGAAGATTAGAAATCAAATCTACCTTGGCCTTGTCAACTTCTATTCCCCTCTCTGAAACTACATGGCCTAAAACGATCCCTTCTCTTATCATGAAGTGGCTCTTCTCCCAGCTCAACACTAGATTCGACTCAATACACCTTTTCAATATCCGAGTTAAGTTTCCCAAACAATCTTCAAATGAATCACCAAACACTGAAAAGTCATCCATAAAAACTTCCAAGCATTCTCCCACCATTTCAGAGAAAATAGACATCATACACCGCTGGAATGTGGCAGGAGCATTACACAGCCCAAATGGCATTCTTCTAAAAGCAAATGTGCCATAGGGGCATGTGAACGTTGTCTTCTCTTGATCTTCCGGGTAAATAGCAACCTGGTTGTACCCGGAATAGCCATCTAAAAAGTAATAATACTTCTGTCCTGCTAGTCTCTCTAAAATCTGATCTATGAATGGTAGTGGAAAATGATCTTTCTTTGTAACTGAATTTAATTTTCTATAATCAATGCAAATTCTCCACCCTGTTGATAATCGTGTAGGAACTTCTTCTTCTTTCTCATTTGTTACAACTATCAGCCCTGACTTCTTGGGAACAACTTGAGTTGGGCTGACCCACTTGCTATCAGAAATGGGATATATGATCCCGGCATCCAACCATTTGACCACTTCTTTCTTCACCACCTCTTTCATACTTGGATTCAGCCGACACTGCATCTCTCTGCTCGGCTTGGCATTGTCCTCCAAGTAAATGTAATGCATACACACATCCGGACTAATACCCTTCAAATCTGCCACTGACCAACCTATCGCCCTCTTGTGCTCCTGAAGGACATCTAGGAGTTGGGATTCCTGAGCAGCGGTGAGGTTGGAAGCAATGATTACAGGCAGAGTTTGGTTAGTACCTCGATAAACATACTTCAAAGGATCCGGCAGAGGCTTCAATTCTAGACTGGGCGGTTGATCTAAAGATGGAAGAATAGGTTCAGCTTGAAGTGGAGGGAGTGGCTCTACTCTAGAGTAGGGTGCACTAGAAAGTGGAGAATCCTGGAGCATGCTACCCTCTTCTAGACATTTCTCATAAACTTCCGGACTTTCTTCAATTAGTTCTTCAGAAACATCAATGACACTACATTCCTCCTCATGGTCCGGATATTGAGATGCTTTGAACACATTTAGAGAAACCTTCTCTCCTCCGAAAGAAATATCCATCATCCCCGTGGCGCAATTTATATTGGCCTTGGCCGTAGCAAGAAAAGGACGTCCCAAAATGATAGGTGTGTGCTTTAATTCCTGGGACGAGGCCATATCCAGAATAAGTCTACCGGGAAATAACATTCATGCACCTTCACAATCACATCTTCCAATTGTCCCCTTGGAGTCTTTACAGATCGATCCGCCAGTTGAAGGATTATAGATGTGGGTTTCAACTCCCCTAGATCAAACTGCTCATATATAAAGGTGGGTAACAAGTTCACACTGGCTCCAAGGTCCAGCAATGCTCTATCAAATGTAATTTCACCTATATCACAAGAGATCAGTGGAGCTCCGGGGTCCTTCAACTTTTTAGGCAAATGATTCATAACAACTGCACTGACATCTTCGGACAAGCGGACCTTTTGTGTTACCGCCTTTGGTTCCCTTTTTGGTGTACATAGCTCTTTCAAAAATTTTGCATACGTCGGCACATATTTGATTGCATCCAATAGTGGAATATTGATGTTTACCTGTTTAAACAATTCCACTAGTTCTTCTTGTTGGACTGGCTTTCTCTTTTGAGCTTTAGGCTTCAATACATCAGGGAATGGGACCTTAAGCACATATTCTTGGGGTCCTTCATCGACTTTCGTCTTTCCTTTATCCAACTTCTTCTCTCCACCCTCCGACTTCTTTTTTTCTTGCACAATCATCGGCTCCTCATCCTCACTATTACTTTCTATGTGGGCATCTTGACCCGAACTACTGCCAACTTCCTTGATCCTATAAGGATTATCTAAAACCTTCCCGCTCCTAAGAGAAGGGATTGCCTTTGCATCCTCAAATTGGGGACCTACAGGAGGGGGCAGCTGAGGTTGATTGGGCTGATTGGGTTGAGGAAGAAAGGGAGCTCTTGGAGGGAAGCATGAAGGTTGTTGATTGCGGGGGTTGGCCACCGGTTGGCTAGGGAGCTGGCCTACCTCTCTTCTCATGTTATTAGCAGCAAGTTGCCCTATCTGGTTTTCCAACTTAGAAATGGATTGTGCTTGGGTAAGGATGAGTTGTTGGAGTTGTTCAAACTTATCATCAAAATTGGGGTGCGTAGGTTGAGGAGGAGGAGGTTGGAAAGGAACTTGAGTTTGAAAACGGTTTGGAGGATACTGATGATACTGGCCCTGAAAATGCTGAGTGGGAGGTTGAGGATACGGGGCCTGAGAATGCTGAAAAGGAGGTTGAGAATATTGTTGGAAAGGTGCATTGGATTGAGAGAAATTATGATGAGACTGAGCTTGTTGAAAAGAAGATTGGTAATGTTGGTGGGCTTGAGCTTGAAAGGGTTATTTTTGAAAAGAGGGATTAGATTGGGTAGATGAACCTTGCTGAGATTTCCAAGAAAAATTCGGGTGGTTCCACCAGCCTGGATTATAAGTGTTGGAATATGGATCATAAGGAGGCTTAGATACACCCTAAGCAGTAAATATTTGTTCTTGGATGAATGGGGGAAGTTGGGATGCTGTGGGGCAATCAGTTACCCCATGACCAGGGCTTGAACAAAGAGCACACATCTCTTCATGACTGGGAGTGGAGAATGGTTGAGGTCGAGGGGCTAAAGAAGAAGAAGGTTCATGCCTAGATAACAACTGATCTAGCTTCTGAGTTACAAGATCAACCTTCTCTATCTTCTGTGCCAACAAATCTATTTTATTCAATTTCTGAGTCAAGGCATTAATGTCCATCCTGTTCTCACACTCACCTTGGCTGTTAACTTCATAAAGTCCACCCCTCTTAGCCGATCCAATCATTCTCTCATAGGATGAGAGCGAGGCATGACTAATTGAATTCTCCCTAAGTATTTCAAATAAATCGTAAGCCTCATCTTCGCTCTTACTCATGAATGCTCCCCCACATGATGCATCCACCATATGTCTATAATTCTTCGTCAAACCCTCATAGAATGCCTGTACAATTTGCCATCTTGATAACCCATGGTGGGGGCATTTCCTCAATAAATCTTTCAGTCTATCCCACGCTTCATGGATATGTTCCCCAGGGTTTTGTGTGAATCCGTAATTGCTCTTCTCATGGTATTGGTTGGTCCTATGGGATAGAATTTCTTCAAAAATTCTTTTTATATTTCTGCACATGTATCAATGGTCCTACCCAAGGCTCCTAACCAATATTTGGATTTATCCTTGAGAGAGAATGGGAAGAGAGTTAGCCTAAGAGCATCATCAGAGAAATTCTGGATTTTAACAGTTGAGCAGATCTGAAGGAACTCATCAAGATGTTTGTAAGGGTCTTCATTGGGATTTCCATAGAAAGATGGCAACATTTGGATGGTACTAGACTTGATTTCATAATGGACCGCCTAGTTCTGAGGTGCTTGGACATAGAAGGACGGTTGGTATTGGTTAGGCAAGAAATAGTCCTTCATTTACTTTGGAGGATCAGGATTTTCGGCCATTAGATTTTGGTGGTGAGGTCTTTGATTGTCGGCCATGAGATCTTGTTGGAGATCGATACTTGGATACAAGACTCTCTCAATTTCTTGAATGGGTCCTAGTAGGTTTGGATGTTGAGATATTCTACCTTGCATGAACTAGGACGAAGAGAGAGATGAAAGAGATTTTTTTATGATGATTTTTGTTTGTTTTTTGTTTATTTTTTTTTGACACAAAGTAGGATGAAGAAAGAGAAGATGATGAATTTTTTTATTTTATTTATTTTGGTTATTTTTTTTATTTTTTATACAAACACAAATAAGTTATCACACAAATTACCTAATGACCAAGATGTGACATGTTCTGCCCCTGGTTTTGATGATGACAACCATGAGATTTGAATGATGTGTTCAATTCAGTGATGACTTAAATTTTCATTCAATAATACTTTCACTTGATTTCATTCTTGTTGCTAGAAAGGAACAGGGTCGACGCTGGGAGTTTAAAGCGTCCACGCATCAGTTGAAGAAGCCTTCACTGATATCCATAATGTTAACTCCACGAAGCAGAGACCTTCACAAGTTATTTCACTGCGTCAACGCATTCATCAAGTGGGGTTGACGCAGCAGTTACAAAGGAAGAGCCAATGATTTACTGGATTACTCTGGTGCGTCAACGCAGTCATCAAGTGGCGTCGACGCAGCAAGTTGATGGATCGACAAGGTGACCAGGGGGTGGACGTAGTTGCACAATGCGTCAACGCACTCCACACGAAACGTGAGAGGGTTGAAGCCATCTAAGTTCTGATGCTGGAACACCAATGCGTCAACGCAGCATGCTGAGAGCGTCGACGCAGCATGTCTATCTGTTGAAGCCTTGATCACTGGATCACCGATGCGTCAACGCAGCAGGTTGATGGAGTCAACGCAGCAGACTTAAGATTTACTGTAGAATGTCCTTGAAGTCTGCATCAACCCTTTGGAGCAAGTGAGTTGACGCCACCTGACTCTAGTTGCTGACACGTGGGCCAAGTATTGGGCAGGAAATGTGGAAGACACACGCCCTAGCCGCTGCTGGTATATATTGGAGCCTTCGTCTTCTGATGGAAGCTGATCGAAGAAAAAGCCTAGAGAGCAGAAAGCCCTTCGATCCACAAGAAGAGAAGAAGGAGAGAACAACGTGAGAGAAAAGGAGAGCAGAAGAGAAAGAAAGAGAAAAGGAGCAGAACAGAAAGAGTGCGTGAGCTGATAATAAGAAAGAAGAGGAAGAAAAGAAGAAGAGGAGAGAAGTCTATTGAAGACCTGGTCAGTCTGTTCGTGGCTCAAATCCAGAACGACTATTGTGATTCATTTCTAGCTTTCGTTGCTGTGCTTTTCATGTTTCTTATTTTTTTATATACTCCTATTGCTATTATTCTTCCGATTCTCTGGACTGAGGTCGGGTTCCTCCTGGTGGGTCAGGAGAAGGGAGATCTGATCTCCGATCTGCAAGCAGCAGGGGGGCTGCTTGTGGGTTCCCTCCGGGCTAGGAGGAAGAGAGGCTAGGTCTCTGGTGTATTGCTGGTAGCAGAGTGCTACTGGCTGGTTCACTGGTAGCGGGGCTGCTACTAGTGGGGTTCCCTCTTGGTATAGAGGAAGAGAGACGTGAGTCTCCGGTTTCTAGTGACCGTGGGTTGCTAGAGGTTCCCTCCGTGTAGGAGGAAGAGGGGAGATTGTTCCCCTGGGTAAGCTGTGTATCAGCGTCTGTTGGCAAGCTGTGTTGCCCAGCTGTTAGTGAAGCCACACTCGGTTTGAGTGTGGGGTGGATGTAGGTCCGTGGACCGAACCACCTAAAAATCTCTGTGCAGTGGTTGGTTGCTCCACATCTCCTATCTACTTCACAGGTTCATTGCATTCTCGTTTATATCTGTGCTACTTCCGCTAGTTGTTTATTTGGGCGCAGGTTACGTATTTGATCTTTGGTTTAAAAGGATATTCTACCTGTTCTTCAGATTGGTTGTCTTGCTTTGTTAGAGTTCTAGTTTTATTATTGAGCCGAAAAGTTTTTAAGGGTGGGATTCATTCACCCCCCCCTCTGAATCCTCTGCACCGATCCTAACAATTGGTATCAGAGCGGTTCCTTATTTCTCCAGATTCAACGATCTGTAGGGGATCCTGCTGGTCTAATAGGTGCATTTCTGATCGGGTCTTATTGCTTGGTTTTACTCCTGAACTGATTCAATGAAGCATCCACCGATCTTTAGTGGTTCTGGATTTAAGTTGTGGCTTAGAGGTCTGCGTATCTATGTTAAACAACTTGATCCGGATCTGTGGAAGTTGATTTCGCATGGTCCACACATACTGCCAAAGAAAACGTCCAAATGGACTGACAGTGATAGATACATGTGTGCTCAAAACATGAAGGCTATGGAAATTATGAAGGCTACCACTGACAAGGCCTTACACTCGTGTTTTTATCATTGCAGGTCAGCCACCGAAATCCTGGACAAATTGAAGATAGCTTTCCAGTCAAAGGAGGACGCCTGCATGATGGCCAATGGGACTTATCACAGCAACAATCAAAGTGATGAAGAGGACAATGATGATCAGGTAAATCCCTTTGAAAACTATGATTTAGATGATTGGGAAAATGCATATTCTGAGCTGCTTGAACCTCATGAACTGTTAAGGAAAAAATATAAAAAATTGAAGAAGGGTACTGGGTTACTTAGTTCAAGTTCTCCATGTAAAAATTGTTCTAAGATGAAGCAATTTCATAATGCCTGCATATTTGATATTCACACGCATAAAAATCAGTATGAAAAATTGATGAAGGAATTTGAATGTGTTAGCTCAGAATTAAGCAAGCTAAAATCTGAGAATGACTCTCTAAAACTATCTGTTAAAGAAAATGAAGGAAGGTTATAGAAACTCAAAAAGGAGAACACGGTGCTGACTGAGAAATGTAATGCCATAAAATCTGTAAACGTAGAATTACAGAAAGATCTTGAAAAACAGCAAAAAGACTTTAAGGAATTTGAAAACAGAGGAAAGCAAGAAGTCAATTCAGAAGATCAACTTCTAATAAATGAATTGGTTCAGAATGACAAACTTAAGGAAGAAAATGAGAAGTTAAAAATGCTGAACTCCACTATGTCAGAGAGACTTCTAACCTTAGAAAAAGGAAAAGCAGTTAGTGTTGAAGTTCCTGAAAAATTGAGCAATCTGGAACAAGAAATTGAAAATTACAAAACTGCTAACAAGGTGTTAACTGAGTGTGTGAATTGCAGTGAGCAAGAAATTGCCAGCTATGAGTTACAAATCACCTCTTTAGAAAATGAAATTCTAGATTTGAAGAGTTCCCTGTCTAAATTTGTTAATGGGCAGGATAATCTGAACAAATTGCTGGGAACAAAGGTCAACTTCCAGAAGGAGGGGTTAGGCTATAATCCTATAAATAAAAAGAACATTGAAAACAAAATTCAGACATCTTCTGTTTCTAGCTCTAATTTTAAGGAAGAGGGACTGGGCTACAGTCCAGTCGTGAGGAAGGTCGATGGATCCAATTTGAAAACCGTTTTTGTTAAATCTTCTGAACAGGAAAAACCTTCTACTTCATCATCTCCACCTCAGTATAAGGCTAAGAAAACAGAAAAACTGGATAAAAATCAGAAAATGATTGGAAAATAGAAAGTGAATAAAAAGGGTCCATCAGTGCATGTTGATCACAGTCTTCACACAAACTCACATGTATCTAAAAAGAAAACCTCATGCCATTACTGTCATAAACCTGGTCATTTGATGCATGAATGTAGATTGATGGAAAAGGATGATCTGAGTGCTAAGAAATATCATGTTAAAAATCCTTCATCTCAGCAAAGGAGTGTCACATGTTCTAATTGTGGCAAATTATGACACTCAATTGCTCAGTGCTGGTTTGCTAGTGGTAAGAAAACCTTCTATTCATATCATGCTAAATTCCCTGCAAACCAACATGTTTTTAATAGAAACAAGTCTATTTCAATGAACCAATACATCATCTGTTTTAACTGCAACAAAATTGGTCACAAGACCTCTGAATGCTGGTCAGGTACTTTTGAAAGAAATTCTCTCAAATGCTCTCACTGTGGAAAGCATGGCCACACAGTCAAGGACTGTTGGCATGCTCAGGGTAGAAAAGAGAATTTTAAACATGCTAAAATCTCCGCAAATAGACATGCTGTTCATGAGAATTTTAAGAGAATAAATTCCTCTCATTGTTTTAACTGTGGAAAGCCGGGTCACAGGGCTGCAACCTGTTGGCTGGCAGGATACCAAAGTAATACTGGTTTTGGTAAACAGAACTTTAATTCTGTAAACAGAAATTTTCATACATATGCACATAAAAATCATGTTAATAAGAATGTGCATAAATCCAATCTGAAACCTGCTGCATCTTGCCATTATTGTGGTACAATTGGTCATTCAATGAATAATTGCTACCTGATGAAATTCGATGACCATGCTGCTAGGAGATTGTTTAGAAAATCTGCTAGGAATGTCACTGCTAATTCAGGACCAATAATTTCTTGGGTGCCTATTTGTGCAAGATAGCTTGCTAACCTACAGGTGTGCCTTGGAAGCTGAAGAATAAAGAGGGGTAATAAACCAAGGCACTCAAGAAGAAAAACCCCTTCCCGAACTTTTCAGGTAAATTTCTTGCACTTCCTGGTTTTAGTGTTACTGCATAGCATGGTAAATGTTTTTTCTTATTCACTCTTCATCTGCATTGTCTGAATTGATGTTTCTGAATTTTCCTCATCTGAAGTGCATATATGTGACTTGCATGCATAGCTCACTGAACCTCTGAATTACATATAGGATTGCATGTTCTCAGGGGGAGCTTAGTCATCCCTGCTTGTTGTGTCTATCTTTCCTTCAATCATCTCATCATGAATACAGTTTCAGCTTGATACTCATTTTATTGGCTGTTATAATTTCATTCATACATGGTCTGAGGGGGAGTTAGCTTAAGATTAATTTCTCGGTGACAAAATGTTGAATAAAGTACAGAGTTGTTACTGCTGGTTGGATAAGTGAGTTAACGTAGTGTGGAAATAGAGTTAACGCACCAGACAACTTATTCTTTGTGAACCTGATGTGAAGTGCCTCTGGTTGAGTGAGTTGACGCAATGATGAAACTGAGTTAACGCTGTGGGCAATTGGTTTCTGAATTTGAGCAAATGTTTGTGCTGTCTAGTTGGATGAGTTGACGCAGTACTGAGGTTGAGTTAACGCACTGAGGAATATAATTTGGAAACTGGATTGGTTTGTGAGCTAGAACTGAGTCAAAACAGCTATGCCATGGTAAAATCTCTCTGTTATATCTTTCTTTTGGAAACTTCCCTATCTCACATCAACTTGTTTTGTCCATCAATTCCGTCCCTTCAGTTCTTATCCCACAATAAAGCCTCCTTGACATCTTAGTATGAGGGAAGAACTCTAGGGCACTGAGATATGTAGATGATGTCTTAAATTCAGGGGGAGATAAAGTGATAATTCTTGTTGAGTATGAGATATGTTCTGAATAGCTCTATGATATGCTAATGATAGGAGATCTATAATTCTTATGATATTTGAATTTAAGAACTTTTGAACCCAATAATGCACTATGTATGGAACAAAAGCTGAACTTTTTAATAAAACCAGGACATTATCATCTCTCGAACCTTATTGCTCAAGAGTAAAGAAACCAATGTGTGCAGAGGAATTTAATATTTGTATTGATAATTGTTGGGTTCGGTGCAGTATTCAGAGGGGGGGGGGTGAATGAATATGACTTTAAAAAACCCTTCGCCCAGTTAAAATTTCGCTCACTAAAAATGCTAGTTCGCAAACTAAACAAACTTGAAGGCTAAATGGCAGTTGTGGAACTAACCAAACACACAGTGAGATCACTGGAGTGCTAACAAGACAGATTTAGTCAATCTGAAAACTAATATACTCTTCTGCTCAACCAGAAACTAAACACATGGAGCGCCCCTATGCAATCACCTAGCGGAAGCACAAATAGACAAGTCAAACCACAGTGCACAAGGGGTTTTTAGGTGGTTCGGTCCAGCAGACCTACATCCACCCCACACTCAACCCGAGTGTGGCTTCCACTAGCTCACGCTAGAAACCGCAGACTCAGCCTGCAACAGGTGCTGCCACACAGCTTGACCAGGGGAACAACCTCCCCTCTTCCTCCCAACCGGAGGGACACCCCAAGTGACTCCCAGCCACTTGGAAACTGGAGACGCACAGTCTCTCTTCCTCCAAACCGGAGGGAACACACCAGTGACTCCCAGTCACCAGCAAACCAGAGGTCGAAGACCTCTCTTCCTCCAGACCAGGAGGGACACCTGGACTTGCAACCCACAAGCCCAGAACCGGAGATCAGATCTCCCTTCCTCCAAACCGGAGGGAACACACAAGTGACTTCCAGCCACTTGTAAACTAGAGGTCGCAGACCTCTCTTCCTCCAGACCAGGAGGGACCCGACCTCAATCCAGAGGATCAGAAGTACAAAGCTAACCAAATGAAAAAGGAAAAATAAGAAAGGAAAAATACACAGCGATCAAAAAGCTGTAAAGAAAGATAACACAGATGTGGCTCGCATGGAGCTGACTGGCCTGGATTTGATCCACGGTCCAGTAGACAGATCTTCAGGTAAGCTTCTCTTCCTCTTCTCTTCTCTCTCACTTTCTTTTTCTCTTAACCCTCACGAGCTCTCTAATTCTCTCTTTCTCTTCTTCTCCTTCTGCTATTCTTCTCTTTCTTTTCTTCTTCTTTCGCAGGCTCTCTCTGTCTCTTCTCTTCTCTTCTTCTTCTGCTTTCTACTGCAGCTCTTTTCTTCTTCTGCTTCTTCACTCTCTCGATCTCTGCTCCTCTATTTTCTTCGGCTCACACTTACTTTCGCTCGATCAGCCTTTCTTCTTTTTATAACAGCAGCCAGCAGGAGGGCAGCACTGGGCGCGTGTGGCTTCCACATTTCCCGCCCAGAACTTTTGGCCACGTGTCAGTCTCTCAGCCAGCTTCAGCACACGTGTGACAATCCTGTCTGCCCTTCCAGCCTCGGATCACGTTCTTCTTTTTGTTTTTCTTCTTCTCCTGCAAAGAAATTAAAACCATTAAAACTCAGGGCCACAAAAACTAAAACTGCATGAGGTATGTGATAGCAATACGAGATGCACTATACTGAGAATGACACAAGATACACGAGATGACTACAGCACGAAATAAAGAGAGAATGACACGAGGTCAGATGAGAACAGCACGAGGTGAGAAGGAAATAACACGGAGTGAAACGATAGAAACACACGATCAGAGGAACCTTGGACTAAGATAGAAAGAAGCAACACGAAGACACAAATACAAAACCAATGTGAAGACACAAAAACAACAACACGAAGACACAAACACAGAAACGACACGAAGACATAAAAAAAATGACTCGAATACAAAATTGCTCGAACTTACGAACGACTCGAAGACGAGGACGACACGGACTGAAACCAACTCGAAGACGAAAACAGAACCCTACACGAAGTGTGGTCACAAAGCAAGAAAGGACACAGGGTCTAGGAAAAACAACACGAAGACAGAAGACATGAACGGCTACAACGACACGCGATAAAACAGTGAGAGCAGGAAAACGACTCGAGTAACTACAGTAAATGACACGAAAACACAAGAGCAAAAATAAAAAGGATGACTCGAGATGAGCAACTAAATACTGAAGAAACGACACGAGGTTCACAGGAAAAACGACTCGAAGTTCATCAGAACAAATCGAGCTGCTTCAGTAAACAGCACGAAGACAATCAAACATAGTTGGAACAACACGACGTACAAAAGGACAACACGAAGTGTAGTGAACACACACAACACGAAGTATGAAAGGAACAGTACGGACATACAAGGTACTACCTCATAGCAGTTTTCCTGTTAATCATGGAAATTTCAAATGCATAACATTACGCAAGATATCTGATTAAAATGACAATATTTAACATAGTGATGCTCATCATCAAAACACTAGGGAAGTCACAAATAAGAAAGCTGTGAACAACAAGACATGTTGTACAGACTTCAATCAATATGCATCAGATGACTGTGTATGGACTTGAAGACCCTTAGCCAATGTATAGACTTCAAGTGGAGACCAATGTGTAGACTTCACGTGAAAGCCCAATGTGCAGACTTGTCGAATGGCTCAGCAATGTATAGACTTGGAGAACCACGGTCCAATGTATAGACTTGAAGCCTGTAGCATTGAATAGACTCTACACATGCAAGCAATGCAGCAATGTATAGACTTAGCCTAAAATGCTTAAGACGCTAAGTGAGACGGTGGAGTCTGTAGAGACTTGCTGTAACAGTCCGATGTACAGACTTTGCCCAAAGCCTTAGACGCTAACAGAGACGGACCGATGTACAGACCGATGTACAGACTTTATGAATAGTGATGCATAGCCAATCGGATGTACCGATTTCACTTAGCACAGTCTGATGTACAGACTTTGTCTTAGACTCTAAATGAGACTGACAGTGTATACACTTAGCCAATGCAATGCACTGTATGGACTTCCATGAGACGCTCAATGAGACGCTCAATGTACAGACTTAGCTTTGAGTGTGGGCTGTACAGACTTTATGAACAATGCAAACAGGGAGATACAATGTATGCTGAGACACATTAATGCAATCTATTCAAACAGAAGAATGCATTCAAAACATCATTTCATCTTCATTCATGTTGCTATCATTTGCAGAGTGCTCAAGGATAAGGATGCACAGAAATGCACTCACTTTGTTGCAATCATCGAAACAAAATAGCATTGCTATCATCAATTCAACAACACTAAATAGCACATGCTTGTGCCTAAGGGGCATAACATTCTCCCCCCTTTTGATGATGGCAACACAAAGTGACAATGAGTCACACAGAATTTTCTCCCCCTTTGACATGATCAAAAAGAGAAAAACAATATGAACATGTGTGCAACATGGCAGTATGCATGCAAACTTCCCTTAGATCAATAAACTCCCCCTGAAGATAGGACTGCCCCTGAATTATTTCTCCCCCTAAATAATAGCTCCCCCTTTGAGAAGGAAAATGGACAGATATACAAAGGTAGAGAAGGTAGGAGGGTCACTTGACAACAGCTGAATCATTGGTTTCGAGAATAAGCCTTATTATAAACAACAGTTTAAAGTATAAGAATCAGCAACATACAGTTTTGACAAAAATTCAGGTTTAACAGTGATAAATCTAGAGTAAAGCAGCTGACCCCTGAAAAAGAGTTTTAGACTCCATTTATAGCAATGAATCTAAGGCACATGGTATTAATAGATAAGTCAGAAATAATACCATTTTGTGATTAAACATGGAAATTCAAGAAAGGCAACTTGAATATGTATTGAGAAAAATAATTTTCACTCATTGACTTTTGATTTCAAAGGGTTACAGCAGTTTGATTTTCATTTTGGAATTTTCAGAAACTGAGCTAAGTGAATAGACTAGTGGCATTTATGCTTTTGACATTAGGTGTACACCTTGATTAGAGGCAGGTACCCCCAGTTACTAGGCATAAACTACTAGATCTATTTCAGATCAAGACCTACAAGGAACAGTTTTCCCTTTGACATTAAGGGCACACCTTGATCAGAGGCCAGTACCCCCAGTTACTAGGTGAAAACTCCCCCTATAGATATGACCCTATGAACAGAGGTAGTCTGAAGCACTTCATGACTTATGAGTTCTCCTGCTTCATTTGAGGAGATCACAGTTTCTCAGTGCAATCACCCATTGCTCTGTCACTATGTTCAGCTCTTTGCATTTATGATCTTATTTACTGCTGCCCTTAATTCTTTTAGAGTGATTTTTCAAAAATTAGTGCACACTCTTATTCACCTTTTCTAGATATTTCCAGATTAACACATTCAGGTATATATAAAAAAAACTTTTTCCATTCTTACCATAAGACAAAGATTAAGAGCTATAAAAGTTGTCTTTTTATCTATAATTCTGAAGGCAGACACATAACTCTTCAATTTATAAAGGTTAAACCTTTAGTTCCTTTCAATTGCAAGAGTGATTCTTATAAAAGAACAATTGTAATAACTGTAACTCAATTCACTAAACCATGAGCAGTACTGTTGTTCAGTGAAGGTTAGGGAAAAGATAGCAATTGGCAATATGGTTCAATAGCATCTGATGACAGTGTGTATGAATGAGTTGAATGGGGACAATGAGAAGTAACAAGGATTCAATGAATTGAATAGAACTCTCAGCTCCCCCTGACACCATGATGCAAAAATATGCTATGCACTAGACTGTTCTACATGCAGACTATGCAACAATGATATATGAGGCAAGTATGCAATCAATTCAAGTTTATGCATCCAAGTCATGAACATTTTTATCCTTTTTCAGATTTTTCAAAAATATGATGCAGTACACTATTCTACATGAGGACTAGACCCATGGTACTAGGCGGAGAAGCTGATCACAAGGACCATCTCACACATAGTAAGAACCTTCAGGCAGATTTCCTTGCCTTTTAGTAACTTACCATTTGATATACCAGGGTTATGCAGATGATATATGCAGTGCAAAGCAATCCTATTATGCATTGAAAAACATGCAGTCTTCAGCAATAGGCAAATGATAGTCATGCAAATGAAATGTGCAAACATAAGACACATGCATTGACTGTGTGTACTAAATGACCCAATTAAAATCAGTGCAAGTTATGCATTTAACAACAAGCATGCAATGTATTGAGCCTCAATGCAAAATATGGCAAGAGAGAAGAGCATCATATATGCAGAAGTAAACTCAGTAGCTGAGTCTAGAATGCAGACTGATCAGCTAGACAAGAAGAGATCATCATCCATCAAGCAAACAATTCAACAATTTCAGATATCAAACAGACAAATCAATATTTTTAGTTGATGAAATTTAAAACAAGAAGTTCAGAACTAACCTGAAGAGTTGAATCATGGGGTTTCCATTTGAGTGCCTTGGTTTGTTAACCCCTGTTTATTCTTTGACCCAAGGCACACCTGCAACATTATCATCATTTTGATCCTGCAGGGACCCAAGCAGCTTTGGGTCCTGCATTTATCCTGATAGATGTTCTAAACATTCTTTTTGCAACATTATCATCAAATTCCATTAGAACACAATCATACATAGAATGTCCAAAATTTCCACAATAATGACATGAAACAACAGACTGTCTGGTCCTATGATGCTTATCAACAGAAGCATGAGACCTATGAGATTGAGCATGAATTATTCTGTTGTTTTCATGAACATTTTGTTTCTTACCAGTAGCATTGGGAGCAGGAAATTTTAAAGATTTAGAATTAAATCTACTTCCTTGAGCATGCCAATAGTCCTTGACTGTGTGGCCATGCCTCCCACATTCGAAGCACCTTGGATGCTTACCTTTGGAGCCAAGGTTATTTCTATCAAAAGCATTTTTGTTAACATGGAAATTAACAAATTCAGAATTGAATCTCTTTATCGGATTCTGCCAACATTGAGTAGCAATGTGGCCAAACTTCCCACAACAAAAACAATTTAGATTCTTTCTCCTAAAAACATGATTTCTAGCATGAAATTCTTTAACATTCAGATTACCCTTTTTCTGATCAGACAGAACTTTTCTAGCATACTTTTTGTCATCTTGTTTCATCACAAAACACTCACTCATAAAGTGTCCATGCTTACCACAATAATGACAAGAATAAGAGCCATTAGATTTCTTTAAAACATGGCACTTATCAGATGATTTTTTAGCATGCAGATTGTTCCTTTGAGTTTTTGGGGTTTTCTGATTTTTATTTCGTTTTTGAATTTCCTGAACAGCATGCACATATGAAGAAGAAGCTGAAGTGCTAGCTAAACGAGAGCTACGAATAAAAGTGGTGTACAGCTGGTTCTTCTTAGCTTGCTTAATTTCAGAAATGTTATCAATCTCTTCACATTGATCACTAACTTCATCTTCAGAGGATATTTTCATTTTGCCTTTATCCTTATCAACCTTAGATGAAGTACTATTCAGCTCAGTAATTTTACTTTCCAAAGAGATTATAAGATTTTCTGAATCAACTTTCTCCTTCTCATAACCAGCCAGTTTTTCTTTTAACAAACCAATTTCTTTTTCCAAATCAGCAGTGTGTATTAAAAAACTAGCAATTTCTTCGTCACTGCAATTGATACACTCTTTCAATACTGATTTCTCCTTTTCAATTGTCATCCATCTTTCAGAGAAAACAGTGTTAAGAACCATTAGCTTTTTATTTTGTTCCTTCAGATGAGCATTTTCTTCAACCAACTTTTCTTTTAATTTATCAATTTCCTTCTTCTGAGTCAGCAGAGAATCATTTTCTTCTTTCAAGGAAGTGATTAAATTTTTCTGTACATTATCATCAGAATGTAATTTTTCAATCAATTCCTTCAATTTAGATTTTAGATTTTCATTTTCAGCCTTTAGACTTGTGATTTCGGCATTTTTCTCTTTTCTTAATTTTCTCTTTTCTGATTTGACTCTTTCATATTTATCTAGAAGATGCTCATGCATGGCAACTAACTCATCATGGCTAATATCCTCGGTCTCAGAGATTACCTGGGATGAGGACTCATCTGATTGATCACTCCTTCTTGCCATGAGACATTCTTCTTCCTGTTCCACATGTGTTGCAGTCACTCTATCAAAAATTTCCTTTGCAGTGCTACAATCTGAGATAAAAGGAAAATCGTCAGAATCAATTGCAGCCTTCATTAGATTTAGAGCTCTCACATTATCATCATTTTTCATCTTGTGATCATAAGTCCACTTAGACCTATCCTTAGGAATTTTATATGGACCGTGAGATATAACCTTCCACAGTTGGGGATTAATAGAGTTAACATGCTTGCACATACGATATAGCCAGAAATTAATATGTGAACCACTGAATAGCGGAGGATGAGCCATTAACACAGATCAAAACTAATTCAAAGTAGTGAATTCAACCCAATAAACCAAATCTAACAGAAATGCACCGAAAACAGCAGAATCGGATCTGTAGGTCGCTGGACCTTCTATGCAGACACCGCTCTGATACCAAGTGTTGGGTTCGGTGCAGTATTCAGAGGGGGGGGGGTGAATGAATATGACTTTAAAAAACATTTCGCACAGTTAAAATTTCGCTCACTAAAAATGCTAGTTCGCAAACTAAACAAACTTGAAGGCTAAATGGCAGTTGTGGAACTAACCAAACACACAGTGAGATCACTGGAGTGCTAACAAGACAGATTTAGTCAATCTGAAAACTAATAAACTCTTCTGCGCAACCAGAAACCAAACACATGGAGCGCCCCTATGCAATCACCTAGCGGAAGCACAAATAGACAAGTCAAACCACAGTGCACAAGGGGTTTTTAAGGTGGTTCGGTCCAGCAGACCTACATCCACCCCACACTTAACCCGAGTGTGGCTTCCACTAGCTCACGCTAGAAACCGTAGACTCATTCTGCAACAGGTGCTGCCACACAGCTTGACCAGGGGAGCAACCTCCCCTCTTCCTCCCAACTGGAGGGACACCCCAAGTGACTCCCAGCCACTTGGAAACTAGAGACGCACAGTCTCTCTTCCTCCAAACCGGAGGGAACACACCAGTGACACCCAGTCACCAGCAAACTAGAGGTCGAAGACCTCTCTTCCTCCAGACCAGGAGGGACACCTGGACTTGCAACCCACAAGCCCAGAACCGGAGATCAGATCTCCCTTCCTCCAAATCGAAGGGAACACACAAGTGACTTCCAGCCACTTGCAAACTAGAGGTCGCAGACCTCTCTTCCTCCAGACCAGGAGGGACCCGACCTCAATCCAGCGGATCGGAAGTACAAAGCTAACCAAATGAAAAAGGAAAAACAAGAAAGGAAAAATACACAGCGATCAGAAAGCTGTAAAGAAAGATAACACAGATGTGGCTCGCATGGAGCTGACTGGCCTGGATTTGATCCACGGTCCAGTAGACAGATCTTCAGGTAAGCTTCTCTTCCTCTTCTCTTCTCTCTCACTTTCTTTTTCTCTTAACCCTCACGAGCTCTCTAAAAAGAGGGGCATGAGATGTGAAGATAGTAGTAGCAATAGTGATGATGCCGTCGTCTCCTCCTCGTCGAGCCTTGGAAAGGATCACTCCGCCTTGAAAGAGATCACCGTGGAAAGTGATAGATGAAGAAGCCGTCGTCGTCCACGTCACGAGCCTTGGAACGTCGTCCGTCTTGATGTGCACACCGCCATGAAAGGAGAGTTGTGGAGGATAAACTTTAGAGAGGAATATAGAGAGGAATGTGGAAGGGTTTGTGTGGAGATGAAGAAGGAAGAAGATGAGAGAGCGAAACAGTGGGAAAATAAATATAACTCGTAAACTAAGAAGAATTAGAGGAAGTGATAGAAAAAGAAAATATAGATCTACAAGAGAGAAAGAACTTTAATGAAGAACTCAGAGAGAAATAAAGAGGGGATATGCTTCAAAACTGAGGAATAACAGAAGCTAGAATCTCGGATGAACAGTGGAATCACAGGACAACAAGTTGAAAAATGGAAAATAACTTTCAAACCAGAAAGAATTGGAAGATGATGTGGAAGAAGAAGTTGTAAAAAACTTAAAACGAAAGAACTTTCATGAAGATCATAAGAGACGAAAATGACTAGAAGGGGGAGAGATAAGGGGAAGAACAGAGAGAAATATTGGTTCGCAGATGAACAGGACAGTACAATGAAAAATATAAAATACCTTAAAAACTAGAGAGAATTAGAAGATGATGAAGAAGAAGAAGTTGTAGAGAACGTAAAAAAAGAACTTTCATGAAGACAGTAAGAGGAGAAGAGGGACGGAAAAGGGCGAACTCGGTGAACTAAAAGATATGAGAGGGAGAGAAAGAGTGAAAAATTGTCAAAAGAAGAACTCCCTTTCTTCTCCTTGTCATGGGCTATTTATAGGGAAAGTTGGGTAGATGAAGGGTGGAGATTGTATCAAAAGGAGATGGATGGCTGAGATTTAAGTGGAATATGATGCATAGGGAAGAGGAAAAGTAGGTGGGCACCCCCTTTCTTGGACTTTGGGCACCCCCTTTCCCAAGGCTCATCATGTCTCTCCTTTATTTCAAACTTTGAATTCAATTTTCCCTCCAACCGAAATATGTGTTTCTTTTCCTCAATTTTAAACTTTTAAAATTTCTTTTCCCTCCAATCAAAATATGTGCTTTTGACTTGGTCAAAGTAGTGGTGACAGTTTTACCCCCGGCTTCTTTTATAATTACCTTTGGTGTCCTACACACACATAATTGTACTTTAGTCTATAAAAATTACCACAATGTGCACATAAATCTCAAATGCTCATGATTATGCAATGGAGAATTAATGCTCATGGCCCTCAACTTTAATTTATTATTAAATAAGATAATCGAATTAATCAATTTGCGTGAAAGCTCCAATTTAAATGCAGAGTTGAGGTTAACTATGAAATATGCATAATTGCCTAATTATATGCACATAAAATGGTGTACATGTAATGAATTGTCATAAGAAATTGACACTTATCACACCCCCCAACTTACTCATTGCTAGTCCCTTAGCAATGCCAATAAATTAAATTTTAGGACTAACAAGAGTTTACAAAATTCATGCTCTCATATCCAGTTATCCCTTCATAGAATCAACCAAAGATTAGGAATCTGGAATCATTAATGCACACTAGCCTTATGTAGGAACTTAATAGTACATGATTAAGAATTCAAATTAAAGCTCAATAGCACTTGTGCATGTGTAACTACCAAATCCACTGCTTAGACAGTTGCATCCCCCATTCGCTATTCCAAGCAAATGCCTTTCAACCCTGCACCTCTTAGATCAGAGAATTAAGTATATTAAATTTTTATCTGCCTTAAATTTTATCCCTTTGGGATCTTTTATACCACACATGATGCTGCACTATCCTTCACTGCTCAACGTGAACCTCGACTCTTACCTTAAGAGAAGCAGGCCCAGTTTTACAGATCCAGGTTCCCTTTTCCGTTTTACGCGAACCTCAACACGTCTTAGGTAAAGTAGGCCCGATTACTAAGATTAGGGGCATGTTTCATGGTGTTTTTTTTCTATCTTTTTTTTTCATAATGCCATTGCACTTATTTGATGGATAATTTGGCAGAAAGCTTTGTAAAAAGATCTCTTTTCTTAAGAAGTGCAGAATATCAGACATCATACCTAAAATGGCAGGGGGCTTGTCTTGCTTGTTTTATTAGTGTGTAATGTGAATTTCTTTTTTTTTTCTAAAGTGCACATGAACTTTAAAGGGATTTTTATATCAGTTTTCCATTGCTAGATTGACTAAATTTCTCATCATCCTTCTCCCTAGTCTTTTCTATTCCAGAATTACTTTTAATTTAAGCATGAATCATGAAACTCAAAATGGGATTTACATCTTTCTACGATGACATGCAAGACAGAACTCTTATCAGGTTGTACTATATGCATCATGAAAATTTTTCTCTCCCCCCAACTTGAATGACATTGTCCCCAATGGCATATATAATTGAAAGCAATAGAACAATGTATCAATAAATACTTCGGAGTGGGAAAGAGACAACCGGATATGCGGGACGACCTCCACCAATGTCATGGACGGTGACGACTTCCTCTCCTTGTCCTTAACCTGACTACTAAAACACACTCAAACTAAAACGTCAAAATGATAAAAATCGTGGGTTGCCTCCCAGAAGCGCTAAGTTTTTCATCTTCAGCCAGACATATGAGAGCTCACGAAGATTTTATTCCAGACCACTTAGGACAATGGATTCTTTTTGCAACTGATCATTTTCCAAATAAGATTTCAATCTTTGACCGTTGATAGTGAAAATTTGACCATTTTTAGGATTCAAAATTTTGACGACACCGTGGTCAAAAGCTTTGACAACTACAAACGGTCCATCCCATCTGGACTTGAGCTTTCCAGGGGACAAACACAGCCTAGAGTTAAAAAGCCATACTTTCTGATTTGGTTGAAAAGTTTTTCTTTGAATATGCTTATCATGGAAGACTTTCATTTTGGCTTTATAGATTTTTGAATTTTCATAGGCTTCATTTCTTAGTTCCTCCAATTCATTGAGTTGTAGAGCTCTTTGGGCCCTAGCTTGAATGAGATCAAAGTTGACTTGTTTGATGACCCAATATGCTCTATGTTCAAGCTCTACAGGCAACTGACAGGCTTTTCCAAAAATGAGGCGATAAGGTGACATGCCAATGGGAGTCTTAAATGCAGTTCTATAGGCCCAGCGTGCATCATCTAGTCTCTCGGACTAGTCTTTTCTATCTGACCGAACTGTCTTATGCAGAATGATTTTTATCTCCCTGTTGGACACTTCTACATGGCCACTAGTTTGGGGATAGTAGGGGGTAGCGAGCTTGTGAGTGATGCCATATTTGCAAAGCAGAGCTCGGAATTGAAAATGAATAAAGTGAGAGCCCCCATCACTAATGATAGCTCTAGGACAACCAAATATAGAAAAGATGTGTTTCTTCACAAACTTCATCACAACCTTGTGATCATTTGTCCTAGTAGCAACAGCTTCAATCCATTTCGAAACATAGTCCACCGCCACCAAAATGTATTCATTGCCAAATGAAGGTGGAAATGGTCCCATAAAGTATATTCCCCAAACATCAAAAATCTCTACTACCAGAATGGGATTGAGCGACATCATATCTCTTTTTGAATTGTTGCCCACGGCTTGACATCTCAAACAAATTTTAGAACTTTCATAAGTATCCTTGAATAAAAGTGGGCCAATAAAATCCACTTTGTAAAACTTTTGCTGTAGTTTTCTTTCCTGAGAAATGTCCCCCACGAGCCGAATGATGACAGAAATTCAACACAGACTGTTGTTCCTTCTCGGGGACACATCTTCTAATGATCTGATCAGGACCCATGTGAAACAGCTCCGGGTCCTCCCAAAAATAGTGCCTTAGCTTTGAAAAGAATCGATCCTTCTCCTGTTTAGACCACCCTTCTGGGATCTATCTTACCGCCATGTAGTTGACTATATGAGTGAACCAAGGGGTTGTTGTATGTGAGATGGAAAGAATTTGTTCATCGGGGAAGGAGTCGGACATAGGGGCACTTTCGAGAATTACAATCCTAGATAAGTGATCAGCTACAACATTCTCCAGCCCCTTCTTGTCTCTGATTTCTAAATCAAACTCTTATAGTAACAAAATCTACCGTATGAGACGGGGTTTGGCTTCCTTCTTAGACATCAAAAATTTTAATGCTGAGTGATCGTAATAAACAATGACTTTCACCCCTAATAGATATGATCGAAACTTTTCGAGGGCGAACACAACAGCTAACAATTCATTTTCCGTGGTGGTGTAGTTCATTTGGGCATCAGCAAGGGTGCGGCTCGCGTAGTAGATCACCACGGGTTTCTTTTCAACTCTTTGACCTAGGACAGCTCCTACAGCATAGTCTGAGGCATCACGCATGATCTCAAAAGGGAGCGACCAATCAGGAGATTGGAGAATGGGAGATTGTGTGTGAGCCGCTTTCAAAGAATTGAATGCCTCTAGACCGGACTCATCAAGATGAAAGGGAGTGTCCTTGGCAAGCAATTGTGTAAGTGGCCGAGCAATGGTGGAGAAGTTTTGAATGAATCTGCGGTAGAATCCTGCATGGCCAAGAAAGGAACGAATCTGTTTGACCGAAGAAGGGGGAGGAAGATTAGAAATCAAATCTACCTTGGCCTTGTCAACTTCTATTCCCCTCTCTGAAACTACATGGCCTAAAACGATCCCTTCTCTTATCATGAAGTGGCTCTTCTCCCAGCTCAACACTAGATTCGACTCAATACACCTTTTCAATATCCGAGTTAAGTTTCCCAAACAATCTTCAAATGAATCACCAAACACTGAAAAGTCATCCATAAAAACTTCCAAGCATTCTCCCACCATTTCAGAGAAAATGGACATCATACACCGCTGGAATGTGGCAAGAGCATTACACAGCCCAAATGGCATTCTTCTAAAAGCAAATGTGCCATAGGGGCATGTGAACGTTGTCTTCTCTTGATCTTCCGGGTAAATAGCAACCTGGTTGTACCCGGAATAGCCATCTAAAAAGTAATAATACTTCTGTCCTGCTAGTCTCTCCAAAATCTGATCTATGAATGGTAGTGGAAAATGATCTTTCTTTGTAACTGAATTTAATTTTCTATAATCAATGCAAATTCTCCACCCTGTTGGTAATCGTGTAGGAACTTCTTCTTCTTTCTCATTTGTTACAACTATCAGCCCTGACTTCTTGGGAACAACTTGAGTTAGGCTGACCCACTTGCTATCAGAAATGGGATATATGATCCCGGCATCCAACCATTTGACCACTTCTTTCTTCACCACCTCTTTCATACTTGGATTCAGCCGACGCTGCATCTCTCTGCTCGGCTTGGCATTGTCCTCCAAGTAAATGTAATGCATACACACATCCGGACTAATACCCTTCAAATCTGCCACTGACCAACCTATCGCCCTCTTGTGCTCCTGAAGGACATCTAGGAGTTGGGATTCCTGAGCAGCGGTGAGGTTGGAAGCAATGATTACGGGCAGAGTTTGGTTAGTACCTCGATAAACATATTTCAAAGGATCCGGCAGAGGCTTCAATTCTAGACTGGGCGGTTGATCTAAAGATGGAAGAATAGGTTCAGCTTGAAGTGGAGGGAGTGGCTCTACTCTAGAGTAGGGTGCACTAGAAAGTGGAGAATCTTGGAGCATGCTACCCTCTTCTAGACATTCCTCATAAACTTCCTGACTTTCTTCAATTAGTTCTTCAGAAACATCAATGACACTACATTCCTCCTCATGGTCCGGATATTGAGATGCTTTGAACACATTTAGAGAAACCTTCTCTCCTCCGAAAGAAATATCCATCATCCCCGTGGCGCAATTTATATTGGCCTTGGCCGTAGCAAGAAAAGGACGTCCCAAAATGATAGGTGTGTGCTTTAATTCCTGGGACGATGCCATATCCAGAATAAGTCTACCGGGAAATAACATTCATGCACCTTCACAATCACATCTTTCAATAGTCCCCTTGGAGTCTTTACAGATCGATCCGCCAGTTGAAGGATTATAGATGTGGGTTTCAACTCCCCTAGATCAAACTGCTCATATATAAAGGTGGGTAACAAGTTCATACTGGCTCCAAGGTCCAGCAATGCTCTATCAAATGTAATTCCACCTATATCACAAGAGATCAGTGGAGCTCTGGGGTCCTTCAACTTTTTAGGCAAATGATTCATAACAACTGCACTGACATCTTCGGACAAGCGGACCTTTTGTGTTACCGCCTTTGGTTCCCTTTTTGGTGTACATAGCTCTTTCAAAAATTTTGCATATGTCGGCACATGTTTGATTGCATCCAATAGTGGAATATTGATGTTTACCTGCTTAAATAATTCCACTAGTTCTTCTTGTTGGACTGGCTTTCTCTTTTGAGCTTTAGGCTTCAATACATCAGGGAATGGGACCTTAGGCACATATTCTTGGGGTCCTTCATCGACTTTCATCTTTCCTTTATCCAACTTCTTCTCTCCACCCTCCGACTTCTTTTTTTCTTGCACAATCATCGGCTCCTCATCCTCACTATCACTTTCTATGTGGGCATCTTGACCCGAACTACTGCCAACTTCCTTGATCCTATAAGGATTATCTAAAACCTTCCCGCTCCTAAGAGAAGAGATTGCCTTTGCATTCTCAAATTGGGGACCTACAGGAGGGGGCAGCTGAGGTTGATTGGGCTGACTGGGTTGAGGAAGAAAGGGAGCTCTTGGAGGGAAGCATGAAGGTTGTTGATTGCGGGGGTTGGCCACCGGTTGGCTAGGGAGCTGGCCTACCTCTCTTCTCATGTTATTAGCAGCAAGTTGCCCTATCTGGTTTTCCAACTTAGAAATGGATTGTGCTTGGGTAAGGATGAGTTGTTGGAGTTGTTCAAACTTGTCATCAAAATTGGGGTGCGTAGGTTGAGGAGGAGGAGGTTGGAAAGGAACTTGAGTTTGAAAACGGTTTGGAGGATACTGATGATACTGGCCCTGAAAATGTTGAGTGGGAGGTTGAGGATACGGGGCCTGAGAATGCTGAAAAGGAGGTTGAGAATGTTGTTGGAAAGGTGCATTGGATTGAGAGAAATTATGATGAGACTGAGCTTGTTGAAAAGAAGATTGGTAATGTTGGTGGGCTTGAGCTTGAAAGGGTTGTTTTTGAAAAGAGAGATTAGATTGGGTAGATGAACCTTGCTGAGATTTCCAAGAAAAATTCGGGTGGTTCCTCCAGCCTGGATTATAAGTGTTGGAATAAGGATCATAAGGAGGCTTAGATACACCCTAAGCAGTAAATATTTGTTCTTGGATGAATGGGGGAAGTTGGGATGCTGTGGGGCAATCAGTTACCCCATGACCAGGGCTTGAACAAAGAGCACACATCTCTTCATGACTGGGAGTGGAGAATGGTTGAGGTCGAGGGGCTAAAGAAGAAGAAGGTTCATGCCTAGATAACAACTGATCTAGCTTTTGAGTTACAAGATCAACCTTCTCTATCTTCTGTGCCAACAAATCTATTTTATTCAATTTCTGAGTCAAGGCATTAATGTCCATCCTGTTCTCACACTCACCTTGGCTGTTAACTTCATAAAGTTCACCCCTCTTAGCCGATCCAATCATTCTCTCATAGGATGAGAGCGAGGCATGACTAATTGAATTCTCACTAAGTATTTCAAATAAATCGTAAGCCTCATCTTCGCTCTTACTCATGAATGCTCCCCCACATGATGCATCCACCACATGTCTATAATTCTTCGTCAAACCCTCATAGAATGCCTGTACAATTTGCCATCTTGATAACCCATGGTGGGGGCATTTCCTCAATAAATCTTTCAGTCTATCCCACGCTTCATGGATATGTTCCCCAGGGTTTTGTGTGAATCCCGTAATTGCTCTTCTCATGGTATTGGTTGGTCCTATGGGATAGAATTTCTTCAAAAATTCTTTTTACATTTCTGCCCATGTATCAATGGTCCTACCCAAGGCTCCTAACCAATATTTGGATTTATCCTTGAGAGAGAATGGGAAGAGAGTTAGCCTAAGTGCATCATCAAAGAAATTCTGGATTTTAACAGTTGAGCAGATCTGAAGGAACTCATCAAGATGTTTGTAAGGGTCTTCATTGGGATTTCCATAGAAAGATGGCAACATTTGGATGGTACTAGACTTGATTTCATAATGGACCGCCTGGTTCTGAGGTGCTTGGACATAGAAGGACGGTTGGTATTGATTAGGCAAGAAATAGTCCTTCATTTACTTTGGAGGATCAGGATTTTCGGCCATTAGATTTTGGTGGTGAGATCCTTGATTGTCGGCCATGAGATCTTGTTGGAGATCGATATCTGGATACAAGACTCTCTCAATTTCTTGAATGGGTCCTAGTAGGTTTGGATGTTGAGATATTCTACCTTGCATGAACTAGGACGAAGGGAGAGATGAAAGAGATTTTTTTATGATGATTTTTGTTTGTTTTTTGTTTATTTTTTTTTGACACAAAGTAGGACGAAGAAAGAGAAGATGATGAATTTTTTTATTTTGTTTATTTTGGTTATTTTTTTTATTTTTTATACAAACACAAACAAGTTATCACACAAATTACCTAATGACCAAGATGTGACATGTTGTGCCCCTGGTTTTGATGATGACAACCATGAGATTTGAATGATGTGTTCAATTCAGTGATGACTTAAATTTTCATTCAATAATACTTTCACTTGATTTCATTCTTGTTGCTAGAAAGGAACAGGGTCGACGCTGGGAGCTTAAAGCATCCACGCATCAGTTGAAGAAGCCTTCACTGATATCCACAATGTTAACTCCACGAAGCAGAGACCTTCACAAGTTATTTCACTGCGTCAACGCATTCATCAGGTGGCGTCGACGCAGCAGTTACAAAGGAAGAGCTAATGGCTTACTGGATTACTCTAGTGCATCAACGCAGTCATCAAGTGCCGTCGACGCAGCAAGTTGATGGATCGACAAGGTGACCAGTGGGTGGACGCAGTTGAACAATGCGTCAACGCACTCCACACGAAACGTGAGAGGGCTGAAGCCATCTAAGTTCAGATGCTAGAACACCAATGCGTCAACGCAGCATGCTGAGAGCGTCGACGCAGCATGTCTATCTGTTGAAGCCTTGATCACTGGATCACCGATGCGTCAACGCAGCAGGTTGATGGAGTCAACGCAGCAGACTTAAGATTTACTGTAGAATGTCCTTGAGGGCTGCGTCAACCCTTTGGAGCAAGTGAGTTGACGCCACCTGACTCCAGTTGCTGACACGTGGGCCAAGTATTGGGCAGGAAATGTCGAAGACACACGCCCTAGCCGCTGCTGGTATATATTGGAGCCTTCGTCTTCTGATGGAAGCTGATCGAAGAAAAAGCCTGGAGAGTAGAAAGCCCTTCGATCCACAAGAAGAGAAGAAGGAGAGAACAGCGTGAGAGAAAAGGAGAGCAGAATAGAAAGAAAGAGAAAAGGAGCAGAACAGAAAGAGTGCGTGAGCTGATAATAAGAAAGAAGAGGAAGAAAAGAAGAAGAGGAGAGAAGTCTATTGAAGACCTGTTCAGTCTGTTCGTGGATCAAATCCAGAACGACTATTGTGATTCATTTCCAGCTTTCGTTGCTGTGCTTTTCATGTTTCTTATTTTTTTATATACTCCTATTGCTATTGTTCTTCCGATCCTCTGGACTGAGGTCGGGTTCCTCCTGGTGGGTCAGGAGAAGGGAGATCTGATCTCCGATCTGCAAGCAGCAGGGGGGCTGCTTGTGGGTTCCCTCCGGGCTAGGAGGAAGAGAGGCTAGGCCTCTGGTGTATTGCTGGTAGCAGAGTGCTACTGGCTGGTTCACTGGTAGCGGGGCTGCTACTAGTGGGGTTCCCTCTTGGTATAGAGGAAGAGAGACGTGAGTCTCTGGTTTCTAGTGACCGTGGGTTGCTAGAGGTTCCCTCCGTGTAGGAGGAAGAGGGGAGATTGTTCCCCTGGGTAAGCTGTGTATCAGCGTCTGTTGGCAAGCTATGTTGCCCAGCTGTTAGTGAAGCCACACTCGATTTGAGTGTGGGGTGGATGTAGGTCCGTGGACCGAACCACCTAAAAATCTCTATGCAGTGGTTGGTTGCTCCACATCTCCTATCTACTTCACAGGTTCATTGCATTCTCGTTTATATCTGTGCTGCTTCCGCTAGTTGTTTATTTGGGCGCAGGTTACGTATTTGATCTTTGGTTTAAAAGGATATTCTACCTGTTCTTCAGATTGGTTGTCTTGCTTTGTTAGAGTTCTAGTTTTATTATTGAGCCGAAAAGTTTTTAAGGGTGGGATTCATTCACCCCCCCTCTGAATCCTCTGCACCGATCCTAACAATTGGTATCAGAGCGGTTCCCTATTTCTCCAGATTCAACGATCTGTAGGGGATCCTGCTGGTCTAATAGGTGCATTTCTGATCGGGTCTTATTGCTTGGTTTTACTCCTGAACTGATTCAATGAAGCATCCACCGATCTTTAGTGGTTCTGGATTTAAGTTGTGGCTTAGAGGTCTGCGTATCTATGTTAAACAACTTGATCCGGATCTATGGAAGTTGATTTCGCATGGTCCACACATACTGCCAAAGAAAACGTCCAAATGGACTGACAGTGATAGATACATGTGTGCTCAAAACATGAAGGCTATGGAAATTATGAAGGCTGCCACTGACAAGGCCTTACACTCGTGTTTTTATCATTGCAGGTCAGCCATCGAAATCCTGGACAAACTGAAGATAGCTTTCCAGTCAAAGGAGGACACCTGCATGATGGCCAATGGGACTGATCACAGCAACAATCAAAGTGATGAAGAGGACAATGATGATCAGGTAAATCCCTTTGAAAACTATGATTTAGATGATTGGGAAAATGCATATTCTGAGCTGCTTGAATCTCATGAATTGTTAAGGAAAAAATATAAAAAATTGAAGAAGGGTACTGGGTTACTTAGTTCAAGTTCTCCATGTAAAAATTGTTCTAAGATGAAGCAATTTCATAATGCCTGCATATCTGATATTCACACGCATAAAAATCAGTATGAAAAATTGATGAAGGGTTTTGACTGTGTTAGCTCAGAACTAAGCAAGCTAAAATCTGAGAATGACTCTCTAAAACTATCTGTTAAAGAAAATGAAGGAAGGTTAGAGAAACTCAAAAAGGAGAACACGGTGCTGACTGAGAAATGTAATGCTATAAAATCTGTAAACGTAGAATTACAGAAAGATCTTGAAAAATAGCAAAAAGACTTTAAGGAATTTGAAAACAGAGGAAAGCAAGAAGTCAGTTCAGAAGATCAACTTCTAATAAATGAATTGGTTCAGAATGACAAACTTAAGGAAGAAAATGAGAATTTAAAAATGCTGAACTCCACTATGTCAGAGAGACTTCTAACCTTAGAAAAAGGAAAAGTAGTTAGTGTTGAAGTTCCTGAAAAATTGAGCAATCTGGAACAAGAAATTGAAAATTACAAAACTGCTAACAAGGTGTTAACTGAGTGTGTGAATTGCAGTGAGCAAGAAATTGCCAGCTATGAGTTACAAATCACCTCTTTAGAAAATGAAATTCTAGATTTGAAGAGTTCCCTGTCTAAATTTGTTAATGGGCAGGATAATCTGAACAAATTGCTGGGAACAAAGGTCAACTTCCAGAAGGAGGGGTTAGGCTATAACCCTATAAATAAAAAGAACATTGAAAACAAAATTCAGACATCTTCTATTTCTAGCTCTAATTTTAAGAAAGTGGGACTGGGCTACAGTCCAATCACGAGGAAGGTCGATGGATCCAATTTGAAAACCATTTTTGTTAAATCTTCTGAACAAGAAAAACCTTCTACTTCATCATCTCCACCTCAGTATAAGGCTAAGAAAACAGAAAAACTGGATAAAAATCAGAAAATGATTGGAAAATAGAAAGTGAATAAAAAGGGTCCATCAGTGCATGTTGATCACAGTCTTCACACAAACTCACATGTATCTAAAAAGAAAACCTCATGCCATTACTGTCATAAACCTGGTCATTTGATGCATGAATGTAGATTGATGGAAAAGGATGATCTGAGTGCTAAGAAATATCATGTTAAAAATCCTTCATCTCAGCAAAGGAGTGTCACATGTTCTAATTGTGGCAAATTATGACACTCAATTGCTCAGTGCTGGTTTGCTAGTGGTAAGAAAACCTTCTATTCATATCATGCTAAATTCCCTGCAAACCAACATGTTTTTAATAGAAACAAGTCTATTTCAATGAACCAGCACATCATCTGTTTTAACTGCAACAAAATTGGTCACAAGACCTCTGAATGCTGGTCAGGTACTTTTGAAAGAAATTCTCTCAAATGCTCTCACTGTGGAAAGCATGGCCACACAGTCAAGGACTGTTGGCATGCTCAGGGTAGAAAAGAGAATTTTAAACATGCTAAAATCCCTGCAAATAGACATGCTGTTCATGAGAATTTTAAGAGAATAAATTTCTCTCATTATTTTAACTATGGAAAGCCGGGTCACAGGGCTGCAACCTGTTGGCTGGCAGGATACCAAAGCAATGCTGGTTTTGGTAAACAGAACTTTAATTCTGTAAACAGAAATTTTCATACATATGCACATAAAAATCATGTTAATAAGAATGTGCATAAATCCAATCTGAAACCTGCTGCATCTTGCCATTATTATGGTACAATTGGTCATTCAATGAATAATTGCTACCTGATGAAATTCGATGACCATGCTGCTAGGAGATTGTTTAGAAAATCTGCTAGGAATGTCACTGCTAATTCAGGACCCACGATTTCTTGGGTGCCTATTTGTGCAAGATAGCTTGCTAACCTGCAGGTGTGCCTTGAAAGCTGAAGAATAAAGAGGGGTAATAAACCAAGGCACTCAAGACGAAAAACCCCTTCCCGAATTTTTCAGGTAAATTTCTTGCACTTCCTGGTTTTAGTGTTACTACATAGCATGTTAAATGTTTTTTCTTATTCACTCTTCATCTGCATTGTCTGAATTGATGTTTCTGAATTTTCCTCATCTGAAGTGCATATATGTGACTTGCATGCATAGCTCACTGAACCTCTGAATTACATATAGGATTGCATGTTCTCAGGGGGAGCTTAGTCATCCCTGCTTGTTGTGTCTATCTTTCCTTCAATCATCTCATCATGAATACAGTTTCAGCTTGATACTCATTTTATTGGCTGTTATAATTTCATTCATATATGGTCTCAGGGGAAGTTAGCTTAAGATTAATTTCTCGGTGACAAAATACTGAATAAAGTACAGAGTTCTTACTGCTGGTTGGATAAGTGAGTTAACGTAGTGTGGAAATAGGGTTAACGCACCAGACAGCTTATTCTTTGTGAACCTGATGTGAAGTGCCTCTGGTTGAGTGAGTTGACGCAATGATGAAACTGAGTTAACGCTGTGGGCAATTGGTTTCTGAATTTGAGCAAATGTTTGTGCTGTCTAGTTGGATGAGTTGACGCAGTACTGAGGTTGAGTTAACGCACTGAGGAATATAATTTGGAAACTGGATTGGTTTGTGAGCTAGAACTGAGTCAAAACAGCTATGCCATGGTAAAATCTCTCTGTTATATCTTTCTTTTGGAAACTTCCCTATCTCACATCAACTTGTTTTGTCCATCAATTCCGTCCCTTCAGTTCTTATCCCACAATAAAGCCTCCTTGACATCTTAGTATGAGGGAAGAACTCTAGGGCACTGAGATATGTAGATGATGTCTTAAATTCAGGGGGAGTTAAAGTGATAATTCTTGTTGAGAATGAGATATGTTCTAAATAGCTCTATGATATGCTAATGATAGGAGATCTATAATTCTTATGATATTTGAATTTAAGAACTTTTGAACCCAATAATGCACTATGTATGGAACAAAAGCTGAACTTTTTAATAAAACCATGACCTTATCATCTCTCGAACCTTATTGCTCAAAAGTAAAGAAACCAATATGTGCAGAGGAATTTAATATTTGTATTGATAATTGTTGGGTTCGGTGCAGTATTCAGAGGGGGGGGGGTGAATGAATATGACTTTAAAAAACCTTTCGCCCAGTTAAAATTTCGCTCACTAAAAATGCTAGTTCGCAAACTAAACAAACTTGAAGGCTAAATGGCAGTTGTGGAACTAACCAAACACACAGTGAGATCACTGGAGTGCTAACAAGACAGATTTAGTCAATCTGAAAACTAATAAACTCCTCTGCTCAACCAGAAACTAAACACATGGAGCGCCCCTATGCAATCACCTAGCGGAAGCACAAATAGACAAGTCAAACCACAGTGCACACGGGGTTTTTAGGTGGTTCGGTCCAGCAGACCTACATCCACCCCACACTCAACCCGAGTGTGGCTTCCACTAGCTCACGCTAGAAACTGCAGACTCAGTTTGCAACAGGTGCTGCCACACAGCTTGACCAGGGGAACAACCTCCCCTCTTCCTCCCAACCGGAGGGACACCCCAAGTGACTCCCAGCCACTTGGAAACTAGAGACGCACAGTCTCTCTTCCTCCAAACCGGAGGGAACACACCAGGGACTCCCAGTCACCAGCAAACCAGAGGTCGAAGACCTCTCTTCCTCCAGACCAGGAGGGACACCTGGACTTGCAACCCACAAGCCCAGAACCGGAGATCATATCTCCCTTCCTCCAAATCGGAGGGAACACACAAGTGACTTCCAGCCACTTGCAAACTAGAGGTCGTAGACCTCTCTTCCTCCAGACCAGGAGGGACCCGACCTCAATCCAGAGGATCGGAAGTACAAAGCTAACCAAATGAAAAAGAAAAAATAAGAAAGGAAAAATACACAGCGATCAGAAAGCTGTAAAGAAAGATAACACAAATGTGGCTCGCATGGAGCTGACTGGCCTGGATTTGATCCACGGTCCAGTAGACAGATCTTCAGGTAAGCTTCTCTTCCTCTTCTCTTCTCTCTCACTTTCTTTTTCTCTTAACCCTCACGAGCTCTCTAACTCTCTCTTTCTCTTCTTCTCCTTCTGCTCTTCTTCTCTTTCTTTTCTTCTTCTTTCGCAGGCTCACTCTGTCTCTTCTCTTCTTCTTCTGCTTTCTACTGCAGCTCTTTTCTTCTTCTGCTCTTTCACTCTCTCGATCTCTGCTCCTCTATTTTCTTCGGCTCACACTTACTTTCGCTCGATCAGCCTTTCTTCTTTTTATAACAGCAGCCAGCAGGAGGGCAGCACTGGGCGCGTGTGGCTTCCACATTTTCCGCCCAGAACTTTTGGCCACGTGTCAGTCTCTCAGCCAGCTTTAGCACACGTGTCACAATCCTGTCTGCCCTTCCAGCCTCGGATCACGTTCTTCTTTTTGTTTTTCTTCTTCTCCTGCAAAGAAATTAAAACCATTAAAACTCAGGGCCACAAAAACTAAAACTGCATGAGGTATGTGATAGCAATACGAGATGCACTATACTGAGAACGACACAAGATACACGAGATGACTACAGCACGAAATAAAGAGAGAATGACACGTGGTCAGATGAGAACAGCACGAGGTGAGAAGGAAATAACACGGAGTGAAACGATAGAAATACACGATCAGAGGAACCTTGGACGAAGATAGAAAGAAGCAACATGAAGACACAAATACAAAACCAACGTGAAGACACCAAAACAACAACACGAAGACACAAACACAGAAACAACACGAAGACATAAAAAAAATGACTCGAATACAAAATTGCTCGAACTTACGAACGACTCGAAGACGAGGATGACACGGACTGAAACCAACTCGAAGATGAAAACAGAACCCTACACGAAGTGTGGTCACAAAGCAAGAAAGGACACGAGGTCTAGGAAAAATAACACGAAGACGGAAGACAAGAACGGCTACAACGACACGTGATAAAATAGTGAGAGCAGAAAAATGACTCGAGTAACTACAGTAAATGACACGAAAACACAAGAGCAAAAATAAAAAGGATGACTCGAGATGAGCAACTAAATACTGAAGAAACGACACGAGGTTCACAGGAAAAATGACTCGAAGTTCATCAGAACAAATCGAGCTGCTTCAGTAAACAGCACGAAGACAATCAAACATAGTTGGAACAACACGACGTACAAAAGGACAACACGAAGTGTAGTGAACACACACAACACGAAGTATGAAAGGAACAGTACGGACATACAAGGTACTACCTCATAGTAGTTTTCCTGTTAATCATGGAAATTTTAAATGCATAACATTACGCAAGATATCTGATTAAAATGACAATATTTAACATAGTGATGCTCATCATCAAAACACTAGGGAAGTCACAAACAAGAAAGCTGTGAACAATAAGGCATGTTGTACAGACTTCAATCAATATGCATCAGACGACTGTGTATGGACTTGAAGACCCTTAGCCAATGTATAGACTTCAAGTGGAGACCAATGTGTAGACTTCACGTGAAAGCCCAATGTGCAGACTTGTCGAATGGCTCAGCAATGTATAGACTTGGAGAACCACGGTCCAATGTATAGACTTGAAGCCCGTAGCATTGAATAGACTCTACACATGCAAGCAATGCAGCAATGTATAGACTTAGCCTAAAATGCTTAAGACGCTAAGTGAGACGGTGGAGTCTGTAGAGACTTGCTGTAACAGTCCGATGTACAGACTTTGCCCAAAGCCTTAGATGCTAACAGAGACGGACCGATGTACAGACCGATGTACAGACTTTATGAATAGTGATGCATAGCCAATCGGATGTACAGATTTCACTTAGCACAGTCCGATGTACAGACTTTGTCTTAGACTCTAAATGAGACTGACAGTGTATACACTTAGCCAATGCAATGCACTGTATGGACTTCCATGAGACGCTTAATGAGACGCTCAATGTACAGACTTAGCTTTGAGTGTGGGCTGTATAGACTTTATGAACAATGCAAACAGGGAGATACAATGTATGCTGAGACACATTAATGCAATCTATTCAAACAGAAGAATGCATTCAAAACATCATTTCATCTTCATTCATGTTGCTATCATTTACAGAGTGCTCAAGGATAAGGATGCACAGAAATGCACTCACTTTGTTGCAATCATCAAAACAAAATAGCATTGATATCATCAATTCAACAACACTAAATAGTACATGCTTGTGCCTAAGGGGCATAACATTCTCCCCCCTTTTGATGATGGCAACACAAAGTGACAATGAGTCACACAGAATTTTCTCCCCCTTTGACATGATCAAAAAGAGAAAAACAATATGAACATGTGTGCAACATGGCAGTATGCATGCAAACTTCCCTTAGATCAATAAACTCCCCCTGAAGATAGGACTACCCCTGAATTATTTCTCCCCCTAAATAATAGCTCCCCCTTTGAGAAGGAAAATGGACAGATATACAAAGGTAGAGAAGGTAGGAGGGTCACTTGACAACAGCTGAATCATTGGTTCAGAGAATAAGCCTTATTATAAACAACAGTTTAAAGTATAAGAATCAACAACATACAGTTTTGACAAAAATTCAGGTTTAACAATGATAAATCTAGAGTAAAGCAGCTGACCCATGAAAAAGAGTTTTAGACTCCATTTATAGCAATGAATCTAAGGCACATGGTATTAATAGATAAGTCAGAAATAATACCCTTTTGTGATTAAACATGGAAATTCAAGAAAGGCAACTTGAATATGTATTGAGAAAAATAATTTTCACTCATTGACTTTTGATTTCAAAGGGTTACAGCAGTTTGATTTTCATTTTGGAATTTTCAGAAATTGAGCTAAGTGAATAGACTAGTGGCATTTATGCTTTTGACATTAGGTGTACACCTTGATTAGAGGCAGGTACCCCCAGTTACTAGGCATAAGCTACTAGATCTATTTCAGATCAAGACCTACAAGGAACAATTTTCCCTTTGACATTAAAGGCACAAATTGATCAGAGGCCAGTGCCCCCAGTTACTAGGTGAAAACTCCCCCTATAGATATGACCCTATGAACAGAGGTAGTCTGAAGCACTTTATGACTTATGAGTTCTCCTGCTTCATTTGAGGAGATCACAGTTTCTCAGTGCAATCACCCATTGCTCTGTCACTATGTTCAGCTCTTTGCATTTATGATCTTATTTACTGCTGCCCTTAATTCTTTTAGAGTGATTTTTCAAAAATCAGTGCACACTCTTATTCACCTTTTCTAGATATTTCCAGATTAACACATTCAGGTATATATAAAAAAAACTTTTTCCATTCTTACCATAAGACAAAGATTAAGAGCTATAAAAGTTATCTTTTTATCTATAATTCTGAAGGCAGACACATAACTCTTCAATTTATAAAGGTTAAACCTTTAGTTCCTTTCAATTGCAAGAGTGATTCTCATAAAAGAACAATTGTAATAACTGTAACTCAATTCACTAAACCATGAGCAGTACCGTTGTTCAGTGAAGGTTAGGGAAAAGATAGCAATTGGCAATATGGTTCAATAGCATCTGATGACAGTGAGTATGAATGAGTTGAATGGGGACAATGAGAAGTAACAAGGATTCAATGAATTGAATAGAACTCTCAGCTCCCCCTGACACCATGATGCAAAAATATGCTATGCACTAGACTGTTCTACATGCAGACTATGCAACAATGATATATGAGGCAAGTATGCAATCAATTCAAGTTTATGCATCCAAGTCATGAACATTTTTATTCTTTTTCAGATTTTTCAAAAATATGATGCAGTACACTGTTCTACATGAGGACTAGACCCATGGTACTAGGCGGAGAAGCTGATCACAAGGACCATCTCACACATAGTAAGAACCTTCAGGCAGATTTCCTTGCCTTTTAGTAACTTACCATTTGATATACCAGGGTTATGCAGATGATATATGCAGTGCAAAGCAATCCTATTATGCATTGAAAAACATGCAGTCTTCAGCAATAGGCAAATGATAGTCATGCAAATGAAATGTGCAAACATAAGACACATGCATTGACTGTGTGTACTAAATGACCCAATTAAAATCAGTGCAAGTTATGCATTTAACAACAAGCATGCAATGTATTGAGCCTCAATGCAAAATATGGCAAGAGAGAAGAGCATCATATATGCAGAAGTAAACTCAGTAGCTGAGTCTGGAATGCAGACTGATCAGCTAGACAAGAAGAGATCATCATCCATCAAGCAAACAATTCAACAATTTCAGATATCAAACAGACAAATCAGTATTTTTAGTTGATGAAATTTAAAACAAGAAGTTCAGAACTAACCTGAAGAGTTGAATCATGGGGTTTCCATTTGAGTGCCTTGGTTTGTTAACCCCTGTTTATTCTTTGACCCAAGGCACACCTGCAACATTATCATCATTTTGATCCTGCAGGGACCCAAGCAGCTTTGGGTCCTGCATTTATCCTGACAGATGTTCTAAACATTCTTTTTGCAGCATTATCATCAAATTCCATTAGAACACAATCATACATAGAATGTCCAAAATTTCCACAATAATGACATGAAACAACAGACTGTCTGGTCCTATGATGCTTATCAACAGAAGCATGAGACCTATGAGATTGAGCATGAATTGTTCTGTTGTTTTCATGAATATTTTGTTTCTTACCAGTAGCATTGGGAGCAGGAAATTTTAAAGATTTAGAATTAAATCTACTTCCTTGAGCATGCCAATAGTCCTTGACTGTGTGGCCATGCCTCCCACATTCGAAGCACCTTGGATGCTTACCTTTGGAGCCAAGGTTATTTCTATCAAAAACATTTTTGTTAACATGGAAATTAACAAATTCAGAATTGAATCTCTTTATCGGATTCTGCCAACATTGAGTAGCAATGTGGCCAAACTTCCCACAACAAAAACAATTTAGATTGTTTATCCTAAAAACATGATTTCTAGCATGAAATTCTTTAACATTCAGATTACCCTTTTTCTGATCAGACAGAACTTTTCTAGCATGCTTTTTGTCATCTTGTTTCATCACAAAATACTCACTCATAAAGTGTCCATGCTTACCACAATAATGACAAGAATAAGAGCCATTAGATTTCTTTAAAACATGGCACTTATCAGATGATTTTTTAGCATGCAGATTGTTCCTTTGAGTTTTTGGGGTTTTCTGATTTTTATTTCATTTTTGAATTTCCTGAACAGCATGCACATATGAAGAAGAAGCTGAAGTGCTAGCTAAACCAGAGCTACGAATAAAAGTGGTGTACAGCTGGTTCTTCTTAGCTTGCTTAATTTCAGAAATGTTATCAATCTCTTCACATTGATCACTAACTTCATCTTCAGAGGATATTTTCATTTTGCCTTTATCCTTATCAACCTTAGATGAAGTACTATTCAGCTCAGTAATTTTACTTTCCAAAGAGATTATAAGATTTTCTGAATCAACTTTCTCCTTCTCATAACCAGCCAATTTTTCTTTTAACAAACCAATTTCTTTTTCCAAATCAGCAGTGTGTATTAAAAAACTAGCAATTTCTTCGTCACTGCAATTGATACACTCTTTCAATACTGATTTCTCCTTTTCAATTGTCATCCATCTTTCAGAGAAAACAGTGTTAAGAACCATTAGCTTTTTATTTTGTTCCTTCAGATGAGCATTTTCTTCAACCAAATTTTCTTTTAATTTATCAATTTCCTTCTTCTGAGTCAGCAGAGAATCATTTTCTTCTTTCAAGGAAGTGATTAAGTTTTTCTGTACATTATCATCAGAATGTAATTCTTCAATCAATTCCTTCAATTTAGATTTTAGATTTTCATTTTCAGCCTTTAGACTTGTGATTTCGGCATTTTTCTCTTTTCTTAATTTTCTCTTTTCTGATTTGACTCTTTCATATTTATCTAGAAGATGCTCATGCATGGCAACTAACTCATCATGGCTAATATCCTCGGTCTCAGAGATTACCTGGGATGAGGACTCATCTGATGGATCACTCCTTCTTGCCATGAGACATTCTTCTTCCTGTTCCACATGTGTTGCAGTCACTCTATCAAAAATTTCCTTTGCAGTGCTACAATCTGAGATAAAAGGAAAATCGTCAGAATCAATTGCAGCCTTCATTAGATTTAGAGCTCTCACATTATCATCATTTTTCATCTTGTGATCATAAGTCCACTTAGACCTACCCTTAGGAATTTTATATGGATCGTGAGATATAACCTTCCACAGTTGGGGATTAATAGAGTTAACATGCTTGCACATACGATATAGCCAGAAATTAATATGTGAACCACTGAATAGCGGAGGATGAGCCATTAACACAGATCAAAACTAATTCAAAGTAGTGAATTCAACCCAATAAACCAAATCTAACAAAAATGCACCGAAAACAGCAGAATCGGATCTGCAGGTCGCTGGACCTTCTATGCAGACACCGCTCTGATACCAAGTGTTGGGTTCGGTGCAGTATTCAGAGGGGGGGGTGAATGAATATGACTTTAAAAAATCTTTCGCCCAGTTAAAATTTCGCTCACTAAAAATGCTAGTTCGCAAACTAAACAAACTTGAAGGCTAAATGGCAGTTGTGGAACTAACCAAACACACAGTGAGATCACTGGAGTGCTAACAAGACAGATTTAGTCAATCTGAAAACTAATAAACTCTTCTGCTCAACCAGAAACCAAACACATGGAGCGCCCCTATGCAATCACCTAGCGGAAGCACAAATAGACAAGTCAAACCATAGTGCACAAGGGGTTTTTAGGTGGTTCGGTCCAGCAGACCTACATCCACCCCACACTCAACCCGAGTGTGGCTTCCACTAGCTCACGCTAGAAACCGTAGACTCAGTCTGCAACAGGTGCTGCCACACAGCTTGACCAGGGGAACAACCTCCCCTCTTCCTCCCAACCGGAGGGACACCCCAAGTGACTCCCAGCCACTTGGAAACTAGAGACGCACAGTCTCTCTTCCTCCAAACCGGAGGGAACACACCAGTGACTCCCAGTCACCAGCAAACCAGAGGTCGAAGACCTCTCTTCCTCCAGACCAGGAGGGACACCTGGACTTGCAACCCACAAGCCCAGAACCGGAGATCAGATCTCCCTTCCTCCAAACCGGAGGGAACACACAAGTGACTTCCAGCCACTTGCAAACTAGAGGTCGCAGACCTCTCTTCTCCAGACCAGGAGGGACCCGACCTCAATCCAGAGGATCGGAAGTACAAAGCTAACCAAATGAAAAAGGAAAAATAAGAAAGGAAAAATACACAGTGATCAGAAAGCTGTAAAGAAAGATAACACAGATGTGGCTCGCATGTAGCTGACTGGCCTGGATTTGATCCACGGTCCAGTAGATAGATCTTCAGGTAAGCTTCTCTTCCTCTTCTCTTCTCTCTCACTTTCTTTTTCTCTTAACCCTCACGAGCTCTCTAAAAAGAGGGGCATGAGATGTGAAGATAGTAGTAGCAATAGTGATGATGCCGTCGTCTCCTCCTCGTCGAGCCTTGGAAAGGATCGCTCCGCCTTGAAAGAGATCACCGTGGAAAGTGATAGATGAAGAAGCCGTCGTCGTCCACGTCACGAGCCTTGGAACGTCGCCCGTCTTGATGTGCACACCGCCATGAAAGGAGAGTTGTGGAGGATAAACTTTAGAGAGGAATATAGAGAGAAATGTGGAAGGATTTGTGTGGAGATGAAGAAGGAAGAAGATGAGAGAGCGAAACAGTGGGAAAATAAATATAACTCGTAAACTAAGAAGAATTGGAGGAAGTGATAGAAAAAGAAAATCTAGATCTACAAGAGAGAAAGAACTTTAATGAAGAACTCAGAGAGAAATAAAGAGGGGATATGCTTCAAAACTGAGGAATAACAGAAGCTAGAATCTCGGATGAACAGTGAAATCACAGGACAACAAGTTGAAAAACGGAAAATAACTTTCAAACCAGAAAGAATTGGAAGATGATGTAGAAGAAGAAGTTGTAGAAAACTTAAAACCAAAGAACTTTCAATGAAGATAGTAAGAGACGAAAATGACTAGAAGGGGGAGAAATAAGGGGAAGAACAGAGAGAAACACTGGTTCACAGATGAATAGGATAGTACAATGAAAAACATAAAATATCTTAAAAACCAGATGGAGTTAGGAGATGATGCAGAAGAAGAAGTTGTAGAGAATGTAAAAACAAAGAACTTTCATGAAGACAGCAAGAGGAGAAGAGGGACGAAAAATGGCGAACTCGGTGAACTAAAAGATATGAGAGGGAGAGAAAGAGTGAAAAATTGCCAAAAGAAGAACTCCCTTTCTCCTCCTTGTCATTGGCTATTTATAGGGAAAGTTGGGTACATGAAGGGTGAAGATTGTATCAAAAGGAGATGGATGGCTGAGATTTAAGTGGAATATGATGCATGGGGAAGAGGAAAAGTAGGTGGGCACCCCCTTTCTTGGACTTTGGGCACCCCCTTTCCCAAGGCTCATCATGTCTCTCCTTTATTTCAAACTTTGAATTCAATTTTCCCTCCAACCGAAATATGTGTTTCTTTTCCTCAATTTCAAACTTTTAAAATTTCTTTTCCCTCCAATCAAAATATGTGCTTTTGACTTGGTCAAAGTAGTGGTGACAGTTTTGCCCCCGGCTTCTTTTGTAATTACCTTTAGTGTCCTACACACACATAATTGTACTTTAGTCTATAAAAATTACCACAATGTGCACATAAATCTCAAATGCTCATGATTATGCAATGGAGAATTAATGCTCATGGCCCTCAACTTTAATTTATTATTAAATAAGATAATCAAATTAGTCAATTTGCGTGAAAGCTCCAATTTAAATGCAGAGTTGAGGTTAACTATGAAATATGCATAATTGCCTAATTATATGCACATAAAATGGTGTACATGTAATGAATTGTCATAAGAAATTGACACTTATCACACCCCCCAACTTACTTATTGCTAGTCCCTTAGCAATGCCAATAAATTGAATTTTAGGACTAACAAGAGTTTACAAAATTCATGCTCTCATATCCAGTTATCCCTTCATAGAATCAACCAAAGATTAGGAATCTGGAATCATTAATGCACACTAGCCTTATGTAGGAACTTAATAGTACATGATTAAGAATTCAAATTAAAGCTCAATAGCACTTGTGCATGTGTAACTACCAAATCCACAGCTTAGACAGTTGCATCCCCCATTCGCTATTCCAAGCAAATGCCTTTCAACCCTGCACCTCTTAGATCAGAGCATTAAGTATATTAACTTTTTATCTGCCTTATTATTTTGTCCCTTTGGGATCTTTTATACCACACATGATGCTGCACTATCCTTCACTGCTCAACGTGAACCTCGACTCTTACCTTAAGAGAAGCAGGCCCAGTTTTACAGATCCAGGTTCTCTTTTCCGTTTTACGCGAACCTCAACACGTCTTAGGTAAAGTAGGCCCGGTTACTAAGATTAGGGGCATGTTTCATGGTGTTTTTTTTCTATCTTTTTTTTTCATAATGCCATTGCACTTATTTGATGGATAATTTGGCAGAAAGCTTTGTAAAAAGATCTCTTTTCTTAAGAAGTGCAGAATATCAGACATCATACCTAAAATGGCAGGGGGCTTGTCTTGCTTGTTTCATTAGTGTGTAATGTGAATTTTTTTTTTCTAAAGTGCACATGAACTTTAAAGGGATTTTTATATCAGTTTTCCATTGCTAGATTGACTAAATTTCCCATCATCCTTCTCCCTAGTCTTTTCTATTCCAGAATTACTTTTAATTTAAGCATGAATCATGAAACTCAAAATGGGATTTACATCTTTCTACGATGACATGCAAGACAGAACTCTTATCAGGTTGTACTATATGCATCATGAAAATTTTTCTCTCCCCCCAACTTGAATGACATTGTCCCCAATGGCATATAGAATTGAAAGCAATAGAACAATGTATCAATAAATACTTCGGAGTGGGAAAGAGACAACCGGATATGCGGGACGAAACCTCCACCAATGTAATGGACGGCGACGACTTCCTCTCCTTGTCCTTAACCTGACTACTAAAACACACTCAAACAAAAACGTCAAAACGATAAAAACCGTGGGTTGCCTCCCAGAAGCGCTAAGTTTTTCATCTTCAGCCAGACATATGAGAGCTCACGAAGATTTTATTCCAGACCACTTAGGACAATGGATTCTTTTTGCAACTGATCATTTTCCAAATAAGATTTCAATCTTTGACCGTTGACAGTGAAAATTTGACCATTTTTAGGATTCAAAATTTTGACGACACCGTGGTCAAAAGCTTTGACAACTACAAACGGTCCATCCCATCTGGACTTGAGCTTTCCAGGGGACAAACGCAGCCTAGAGTTAAAAAGCCATACTTTCTGATTTGGTTGAAAAGTTTTTCTTTGAATATGCTTATCATGGAAGACTTTCATTTTGGCTTTATAGATTTTTGAATTTTCATAGGCTTCATTTCTTAGTTCCTCCAATTCATTGAGTTGTAGAGCTCTTTGGGCCCCAGCTTGAATGAGATGAAAGTTGACTTGTTTGATGACCCAATATGCTCTATGTTCAAGCTCTACAGGCAAGTGACAGGCTTTTCCAAAAATGAGGCGATAAGGTGACATGCCAATGGGAGTCTTAAATGCAGTTCTATAGGCCCAGCGTGCATCATCTAGTCTCTCGGACTAGTCTTTTCTATCCGACTGAACTGTCTTATGCAGAATGATTTTTATCTCCCTGTTGGACACTTCTACATGGCCACTAGTTTGGGGATAGTAGGGGGTAGCGAGCTTGTGAGTGATGCCATATTTGCAAAGCAGAGCTCGGAATTGAAAATGAATAAAGTGAGAGCCCCCATCACTAATGATAGCTCTAGGACAACCAAATATAGAAAAGATGTGTTTCTTCACAAAGTAGAGGAACCTCCCAGACGTTCAGCATCAGCCGAAGGCATAATGGAGACCAGCTCCATAGCTGATCACGATAAAGGGAAGAGGAAGGAGACGCGTCCCCGCAATCCTAGTCCGCCAACCAAAAAGCGGAAGGCATCTGCTGTCAGGAAAGAAAAGAAGGGTTCATCTTCGGGCTCTGCAACAGGTCAGAAAGGTGCGGACAGATCTCTTCCAGTCATAGTAGAAAAACCTCTGAAACTTCTCATCTCCCGGTATGTTGATGCTACCGACCATGAGATGCTTGTAGTTTTTCCGGAACTATTTCCGACCTTAGACTATCAGGGCTGGTGGTCGTTTGTCACAAACCATAAGGTCTATTATCCTACCTTGGTCAGAGAGTTCTACAAAAATTTGAAATATGAACCACAAGTTCCAAAACTTACATCATCTGTCAAGAATGTCTGTTTCGAACTAACAAATAAGCTGTTTGCCCGAGCCTGGAAAATCCCCAAAAATGGAGTTCAGCTGCATGATTTTGAGTATGATGAACACGATGCTTTTGCACTCCTGACTGACAAACCCAGTGACCATTCCGATGTCAGGGAAACCTATCTAGCCAGTCTCAAAGCCAATCAATTCCCTCCATTGAATAGACTGCTCCACCACATTTGCACTTCAATGATCACACCACAGAGCAGTGGTAGAGAAAGGGTGACTGAGATGCAAAGGTTTCTACTTTACTGTATGCTGAAGAGAATACAGATTTCCCTGTCTGATGTAGTGATTCAAACTATGGGGTCTTGTCTCACACAGTCCAGAACACTTCCTTTTGCTGCTCCATTAACTGCCATTTTTAGAAAAGTGGGTGTCGACTTTGGTTCTGAGAAGAAAATAATCATTCCTCAAGGGAATGTTTACACCCTTACTTACATTCAGAAGTTTATGGGATTTAAAGTCATTGATGGTAAGCCAGTTAGAATTCTTCCCAGTCAGAAAACAGCTCCATCAGAAACAGGTCAGGCATCAAGAACAGCCACTATGGATGAAAGTCAAGTGAACAGGACAGAGATACAGATTCCATCAGATGTAAGAGAAGAAAGACCAGAGGTTGAGGACACATTTGCTAGATCATCTAGCCCTCAGTTGGAAACTGGGGAACCCAGTGGTTCTGCACCTACAATGGAACCCCTTATAACTGGAACCATTGATGTTTATAGGAGACCTTCTCCAACTTCTGATGCAGCTCCACCCCCAGCAACTATTGAAGAAATGTTAGTGAACATGACTATGATGATGTAGCGTCAGGATACCAAGATGGACAAATTAATGGAATTCACAAATTACCATCTCAACAAATTGACTACTAGGATTATACAATTCGAAGTTTCTGTTTTATCTGAGTGGCAAAAATTCTTACTCTCCAAGATGCTTTCTGACCAAGCTACAAGGACAGTCCTTCAGCACACATCATCTCTCCTTGACAAACTAGCCACTTTGATGACAGAAATGCACAGCCAACAAGCTACAACTTTTTCATCCTTTGCCAAGATTACTGATCTGTGCTATGATGTGAGGATAGCAGTTGAAACCATCAAGAGTCCTATCAATGCAATTCCCCAATGCCTCAAAGATGTGTTAGAAAAGATTGACAAAGTGACTGCAGCAATTCAGTCACTTGGAGACAAGTTTCACAATAAGGAATCTGCCACAGCTGATCTCTCTTCTGCCATTGACAGTGTGCGCACCACTCTAAGTCACCAGCTGGGCGAAATCTCTCAGGATATTAGGAATATACTGGCCAGAGATCAACCTGCCTCAGGACAGCAGTTTCATCAGCCACCTCAAGGGCAATCCTCTCGTCAGCAACAAACACCTTCTTCTGCCAGAAAATTCAATCATTACTTTCCATAGCTCTCCCACATCTACTCCCCTTCCTGATGTCAAAGGGGGAGGAGAATTATGAAGTCAAGCTGGAATCTAAACTAGAGTTCATTGCATCTGCATCAATCCTGCTGACTAACTATATGTTTTCTTCTTTTTGTCTGGTTCAATGATGTAAAGTCTGTAAAGTCTTGAACTTGAATGGGCGACAAAATTAATGCTCGATTCAGTCAATGAATAGATTTCCTGTTAATCTAAAGCTCCTTGCTTGATATGAATAACCATGGTTGTTTAGATGCAATGACATTAATGGCATTCACCTCATAGTTGCCATCATCAAAAAGGGGGAGATTGTTGTGCCCCTGGTTTTGATGATGACAACCATGAGATTTGAATGATGTGTTCAATTCAGTGATGACTTAAATTTTCATTCAATAATACTTTCACTTGATTTCATTCTTGTTGCTAGAAAGGAACAGGGTCGACGCTGGGAGCTTAAAGCGTCCACGCATCAGTTGAAGAAGCCTTCACTGATATCCACAATGTTAACTCCACGAAGCAGAGACCTTCACAAGTTATTTCACTGCGTCAACGCATTCATCAAGTGGCGTCGACGCAGTAGTTACAAAGGAAGAGCCAATGGCTTACTGGATTACTCTGGTGCGTCAATGCAGTCATCAAGTGGCGTCGACGCAGCAAGTTGATGGATCGACAAGGTGACCAGTGGGTGGACGCAGTTGCACAATGCGTCAACGCATTCTACACGAAAAGTGAGAGGGCTGAAGCCATCTAAGTCAGATGCTGGAACACCAATGCGTCAACGCAGCATGCTGAGAGCGTCGATGCATCATGTCTATCTGTTGAAGCCTTGATCACTGGATCACCGATGCGTCAACGCAGCAGGTTGATGGAGTCAACGCAGCAGACTTAAGATTTGCTGTAGAATGTCCATGAAGGCTGCGTCAACCCTTTGGAGCAAGTGAGTTGATGCCACCTGACTCTAGTTGCTGACACGTGGGCCAAGTATTGGGCAGGAAATGTCGAAGACACACGCCCTAGCTGCTGCTGGTATATATTGGAGCCTTCGTCTTCTGATGGAAGCTGATCGAAGAAAAAGCCTGGAGAGCAGAAAGCCCTTCAATCCACAAGAAGAGAAGAAGGAGAGAACAACGTGAGAGAAAAGGAGAGCAGAAGAGAAAGAAAGAGAAAAGGAGCAGAACAGAAAGAGTGCGTGAGCTGATAAGAAGAAAGAAGAGGAAGAAAAGAAGAAGAGGAGAGAAGTCTATTGAAGACCTGTTCAGTCTGTTCGTGGATCAAATCCAGAACGACTATTGTGATTCATTTCCAGCTTTCGTTGCTGTGCTTTTCATGTTTCTTATTTTTTTATATACTCCTATTGCTATTGTTCTTCCGATCCTCTGGACTGAGGTCGGGTTCTTCCTGGTGGGTCAGGAGAAGGGAGATCTGATCTCCGGTCTGCAAGCAACAGGGGGGCTGCTTGTGGGTTCCCTCCGGGCTAGGAGGAAGAGAGGCTAGGCCTCTGGTGTATTGCTGGTAGCAGAGTGCTACTGGCTAGTTCACTGGTAGCGGGGCTGCTACTAGTGGGGTTCCCTCTTGGTATAGAGGAAGAGAGACGTGAGTCTCTGGTTTCTAGTGACCGTGGGTTGCTAGAGGTTCCCTCCGTGTAGGAGGAAGAGGGGAGATTATTCCCCTAGGTAAGCTGTGTATCAGCGTCTGTTGGCAAGCTGTGTTGCCCAGCTGTTAGTGAAGCCACACTCGGTTTGAGTGTGGGGTGGATGTAGGTCCGTGGACCGAACCACCTAAAAATCTCTGTGCAGTGGTTGGTTGCTCCACATCTCCTATCTACTTCACAGGTTCATTGCATTCTCATTTATATATGTGCTGCTTCCGCTAGTTGTTTATTTGGGCACAGGTTACGTATTTGATCTTTGGTTTAAAAGGATATTCTACCTGTTCTTCAGATTGGTTGTCTTGCTTTGTTAGAGTTCTAGTTTTATTATTGAGCCGAAAAGTTTTTAAGGGTGGGATTCATTCACCCCCCCCCTCTGAATCCTCCGCACCGATCCTAACATGACATAGACCTACAAATTGGGTTTCACAAAATGGCTAAAGTGCAACTTGAGTTCACCCTCAATATTTCCACCGGCCAGGTAAGGGATGGGGTAGTGGGAGGCTCCCCCTACTTTCGTAGGGACCTAATTACAAACCATTAGCCCGCTTAAGGCGTTTGCCGTCCGACCATCTTGCCTTAGGCACCGTTTTCACAAGAGGGTAAGCCCAAATAACACAAGAACCACAGTGTGAACCTAGGACCAATGTCTACTGAATTTTATTAGGGTCTAGGTGATGCAAAGATGAAGGAAATTATGATTTGTGGGGTAAGGAAGGGTGATGAAATCCCCACCTTATCTTGCTTATAGGTGTTGTCCTTAGAATATTTTAAAAATGATATGCAACAAATCAAGTTCAAACAAGATGTTCTATGCACGTGTGCATGAGCATGTGATTAAGAAACAGACTAGAAAAGAACTCACCTTGCCCCTCGCAATCTCCAAAATGTAATGACCAAAGTTAAATAACAAGGAAAAAGAACTTCTATCCTAAATGATGCATGACTTAGAACATGAAAGTGTGATTTCTACTCTTGGAATGAAGATTTTTATTGGGTTTAAGTGAAGAGTTTTTTTTTAATTATTTTGTGAACCTATCTAATCACAATATGCAAGAATCATTAAGGAAATGACACAAAATCAGAGAATATGTTTGAAGACTTACTTGATGCGCAATCCCTCGTTCTCTCTTTTTTTTTTAAAAATGAATGACAAACTCAAAAGATGAAAGAAAGAAATGTAAACTTACCTCTAATTTTTTTGGATTTTGTTTTTAACCTGTAAAAAAAGAAAAAGAAAAGAGAGCTTTATTAGTACACTATATACACAAGGAAAATAAAGTTCTTAAATCAAAAATCATCATTCTTCCCCGGCAACGGCGCCAAAAATTGATCACGCGAAAGTTCGTCGTTTAAAACACGCGTATCAATCTTAAAAATTCTAACTCGCACTAGATGAAAGAGAGACGTAATATGGTGGCGAGAAGGGTCGAATCCACAGGGAAGAAGAGATTTTTAAAGTTACAAACCTTGTAACATTTTAGAAAAATACTTGTGATTTTGCTTTGCTTAAAGAAAATAGTGAAATGAAGAATAAACTAAACATTTAATTAAAAACACCTATGATTATGCGCCTATGCTATAGAAATTAATTGCATGAAGTGAAAAGAAGAGATAGAAGAAGGGGGTAGAGATGGAAGAAGATCAAGAACTAGATCAAAAGAACACCTCTCTTTATTAACTTAAAAGAAAGAGTACATGAAGTGCAAGATAAACTTACAACAAAAAGGTGACAAGATTACAATGAAGTATCATAACACAAAAGTAATAACAAAAAGAGGGGCATGAGATGTGAAGATAGTAGTAGCAATGGTGATGATGCCGTCGTCTCCTCCTCATCGAGCCTTGGAAAGGATCGCTCCGCCTTGAAAGAGATCACCGTGGAAAGTGATGGATGAAGAAGCCGTCGTCGTCCACGTCACGAGCCTTGGAACGTCGCCCGTCTTGATGTGCACACCGCCATGAAAGGAGAGTTGTGGAGGATAAATTTTAGAGAGGAATATAGAGAGGAATGTGGAAGGGTTTGTGTGGAGATGAAGAAGGAAGAAGATGAGAGAGTGAAACAGAGAGAAAATAAATATAACTCGTAAACTAAGAAGAATTGGAGGAAGTGATAGAAAAAGAAAATCTAGATCTACAAGAGAGAAAGAACTTTAATGAAGAACTCAGAGAGAAATAAAGAGGGGATATGCTTCAAAACTGAGGAATAACAGAAGCTAGAATCTCGGATGAACAGTGAAATCACAGGACATCAAGTTAAAAAATGGAAAATAACATTCAAACCAGAAAGAATTAGAAGATGATGTAGAAGAAGAAGTTGTAGAAAACTTAAAACCAAAGAACTTTCAATGAAGATAGTAAGAGACGAAAATGACTAGAAGGGGGAGAAATAAGGGGAAGAACAGAGAGAAACACTGGTTCACAGATGAATAGGATAGTACAATGAAAAACATAAAATATCTTAAAAACCAGATGGAGTTAGGAGATGATGCAGAAGAAGAAGTTGTAGAGAATGTAAAAACAAAGAACTTTCATGAAGACAGCAAGAGGAGAAGAGGGACGAAAAATGGCGAACTCGGTGAACTAAAAGATATGAGAGGGAGAGAAAGAGTGAAAAATTGCTAAAAGAAGAACTCCCTTTCTCCTCCTTGTCATTGGCTATTTATAGGGAAAGTTGGGTACATGAAGGGTGAAGATTGTATCAAAAGGAGATGGATGGCTGAGATTTAAGTGGAATATGATGCATGGGGAAGAGGAAAAGTAGGTGGGCACCCCCTTTCTTGGACTTTGGGCACCCCCTTTCCCAAGGCTCATCATGTCTCTCCTTTATTTCAAACTTTGAATTCAATTTTCCCTCCAACCGAAATATGTGTTTCTTTTCCTCAATTTCAAACTTTTAAAATTTCTTTTCCCTCCAATCAAAATATGTGCTTTTGACTTGGTCAAAGTAGTGGTGACAGTTTTACCCCCGGCTTCTTTTGTAATTACCTTCGGTGTCCTACACACACATAATTGCACTTTAGTCCATAAAAATTACCACAATGTACACATAAATCTCAAATGCTCATGATTATGCAATGGAGAATTAATGCTCATGGCCCTCAACTTTAATTTATTATTAAATAAGATAATCGAATTAATCAATTTGCGTGAAAGCTCCAATTTAAATGCGGAGTTGAGGTTAACTATGAAATATGCATAATTGCCTAATTATATGCACATAAAATGGTGTACATGTAATGAATTGTCATAAGAAATGGACACTTAGCACTCCCCTTGAAAATAAAGAGGTAACCTAAGGGTTCCCTAGAGGCGAGCACCGCTCCCCTAAGGGTTTCCGCGGAGGACACGGGCACTGTGGAAGACGAGCACGGAGGATCACCTAGGAAAGCATGCAGAAGAACTCCAGTAAAAGGTACACATCAGTATTGGCTCAGAATCAAAGAATTTATATTTCTTTAGTCAAAGTACAAGCTGCCAGAAAATTGGCAAAGTGCCCTCACACGGGCCAAATATAAGTACATAGAGGGATAAAACGTGCTCGATGATGGTGACGTATGACTCCAACGACTCGCTTCCCGGATACCATCCTCACCGGGAGCACTCGAAGTAGCTTCGGGGGAACTTCGCCGAAGACTAGGCCCTCCACTGGCCACCGACGCTACGGGTGGACGCACCAGAGGAATGTCGACAGGGGCCGGATACTGCAACCTCCCCGGGGCGAATGCAACCTGGGCTGGGGGGGCGACGACCGACACCTGGCCGATTCCCGGAGTGACGTGATCCAAGGGGCGAGGAGCAAGCCGCGGCAGCAGGATGATTTCAGGGGTCCACCCTTGCGCTTCAACTGCCCCTGGTAGCAAAGACGAGGTTAGTCAAGCATCAGCCACTACCACCACATCCCTACGGGGGGCAAGACTAGTACCCTGCGGCAACGGAGGACACAACTCCAGCTCTCGAAGCAGTGCCGGGGTCAAGACGTGGTCTACATCGATGAGAGGATACCGGGAAATCACCTTCAGATCCTGACGACCCTCGGCGTTCAGAGAAGGCTTCGAGTCGTGCCAAGGGTGAGGAAAGCCACCCCGCATCCAGCCATCAGAGGCTCTCTCTCTGTCCTTCGACTTGATCAAGTAAACATACCATTCCGCCCTCCCCTTGCGGTTGGACGCGGTATGGGAGACATAGATAAAATGGTCACGGGTACGGGCCTTGAAGTAGGCGAAAAAGGTGTCGGACGGGCAACTCTAGAGGAGAAAGAACTGCTGGAACAGATCGACACTCGGCGCCACCGACGCTTTACGTCAAGCATAGACAAACCCGTAGAGGATACTGTACGAATTGGGGGTTATCCCCCCAGGGTTCCGCCTGTAATGGTGAAGGATGGCTCCAATGAAAGAGTGGACCGGAATACGAAGACCCGTCTGGAAGGAGGCCACCGGGATCATGATCCCGCCAGAAGGATGACTTGTTATGTCGTCTCCCGCAGTAGGGAAGACAATGTCGTACTCAGGGGGGATCTGGAAGGTCTCTCGCAAGCCATGGAATACCCAATAGGCCACTAGAGGCTGGGAATCGAGTTGGATAGTGCCCGCACCCGAAGTGCGCGGCACACCGCCCCGGCCTTGAGGCGTATCCTCCGAAAAGGAAGATTCGACAGTGAGAGCTCTCCTATGCTGACGCATCGCTATCCAATTAAAAAAGAATAGAGAAAAGATGATCCTCACTAGGCAAAGGGGAGGAAGATGCCTACGACGGAGTGCGACGACCAGTGGGATGTGGGTGTGGTTTGCGAGAGCCCCCTCAACGCTCCTTATAAACCGCCCACGATAATTCGACAGTTGCACCCCCTGAGGGTCAGGTGAAGGGACGTCGACTGCTGCGGTGGTACGACTACCAAAGCCAGGTGACCGTTCTGAGCCCACATCCCCAGAACAGGACAAGACCTAGCGTCATCATTGCCAGCGTGGCTTCTGCCATCGCCAGAGGCACCTTGCGCGCCAAGCAACCCTCGAAGCTACCAACTCTCGCCGTACGAGGAAATCGTCTTCGGATCACACCCTCCAGAAGAACCCTCTCTTGGGCTACTCTCAGTCCCCTACGAGTGCTCGGCAACTAAGAGTTGGGGGGGGGGGAAAGTGAGGAGGGTAAATCTGATTTGACCCAGAAGCGGCCCACGCACACGCGGCCCATTGAGGCTTGGACGCGCTAGGCCCAAGCAAGGAACGGACATACGTGTTCGGCCTAATAAGAAGATGACCGGCCCAATAAGGCATCGGATTCCACGACGCTGATGAGGCCGGCCCAAGCGTAGTTCTCGTCGGAGGACACTCCGACGACTGACCGTTGCCCTCTACGACGCCGGCCTTGACCCCGTAACGGGCGAGCATGCGCCATGAGTGCCGTAAGACTCGCCCAGGGAACGACCGACGCCGGGGCTATCGCCCTCCAACTGGAAAATCCCGCCAACATAGCGGAGGAACGTTACTCTACTAAACGGACCCTTCCCTATCAAGGGATAAGGCCCTCGCTCCAGGACAACCCATATAAAAGGGACATCGACAGAAGAGAAGAGCACGGTAGATTCCTCTACTAAAAAATCCTACGCTACTACGTAAGAGCATACTCCTGCCCCAGAGCTTCATACTGAGAAGAGAACAACGCGACTAGCTACCACGACGAGAGGGACGTCCGCTACATCCAGAGAGCTTCTTCCTCCTGTGCGGCCTTACCACCCAGCGAGCACTCTCCGAGAGCCCACTGGGAACGGCGAGCACGCGCACAGAGGATCTACACGCCTCTTGGATCGACGACTACGGCCCCTACTTCTCTCTCATCTTGCTCCTCTCTATTTGCTCATTAATTCCTAGCTGACTTAAGCATCGGAGGGTTGTCCCCTGGGGTAACACCCGGGACTCCTTCTGACGCCCTTCTGGTTTCTTGACGTGTGCAGGCATCCACGGGCGCGAGACGACTTCCCCAACAAATAAATAGAGAATGTGGTACGTGGCCTAGGAACCATTTTCCTGCCGCTACACATATCTTATTTTGATATGAGATACTTTTATATATGGTAATATAGATTTTTATTAAAAATCTGAAATGAGGTCGAGGAACTCACTTGTGACTAGAAAATCATACGTTCATGGAATAGTTTTGGTGTCATGCAACCGATGTTTGTCATTCGCCAAAAATATGTTATAAGATTAGGTGTCATAGATTTTAGTTACTAAATTATATTGTAACTTCTGATATCTTTAGGTTATAACTTATAAGGCTCAGTTTCTTTGTTAACATTTTTCTTGAATTATACAAATTTGAGCATTTGAAATGACTGTTTATCACATTAGAGTTTTATAAAAGGATGAATGTGATTAATGTTTAAAGTTATGTATAAAATTTGTAAGAATCATAACTGTTACTCTTGCAAATGGAAATTTTATTTAGGGATTTTTGCACGAAAGTTATTGTTAAATACGAATTTTAAAAAAATATTTCTAAAAATATATTAACAGTCATATCATTACGATTAATTCAAATAGTGCATAAATATCATTTATGCGTTATTTTTTTATAATTTTTAGCAAAAATAAGTGGTATGACGGTAAATAAATATGATATTTTTACATAATTCAGATTTACACAGTGATATGTTTGTTAATATATTTTTAGAAATATTTTTTTTAAATTTTCATCAAACAATAAGTTTTATAAAAAATTCTTCTATTTATAATGATCTCCCTTTTTCATTTTATTTTTTTTTGCGTACGTTTAGTTTGTAAATCACCATTGTGATAGGTTAAATCAAGACAAATCCGGACGGGGGCATGACTTTGTGTTGCAATTGTTCATATTCACCACTTGTTCTTATTTTTTTTAATGTGCATGTTCAAGGTCCAACTGGTAGTCACATTAAACTTAGGCATAAGACATAATTTGGGTAGAGTAAGGCTCGTTGCACACCCAGGGTGCATTGTACACCCCGAGTGTATAGTGACCTTAATTTTTTTTAAATTTTTTTTTGAAGTGACCTTTAGGATATCTTAACTTGGGGTACAGACCAAGTGGACCTTAGGAATATATGGACCTGACTACGGCTTGGGAGGACCTTTGGGATATCTTGATCACATAGTCATTACTTATATTTTGGTCAGGACGGGAAGCCACTTCGTGTGCTCAAATGAAGACTCAAATCTTCTATTTTTTATGATGGAAAATAAAGAAATAAATATGGCATCCATTATCCCTGAAATAATGGAAAATAGGGCAAAAGAAGCCAGGAAGATTGCCAAGATGGGTAGTAGAAAGCAATTCCATTGACTGCCATATGGATCCCTAGTTACCACAATTCTTAAGCATTTCAATGTTGATATTAGTAATGAGAAAGTCAGCCCTTACATTTCCATTCATGCCAGTAATTTGAAGAGATGTGACTTCGTTCAAGAAAGTGGGCAGTGGGTGAGGGCTAAAGCATCAAAATTAACTAAAGCCTGCCCAGGAGTTGGAGGAAGCAGGGCAACCTTCCCAACCAACAGTACACCAAAGGGAAATAGAAGAGCCTGCTCCTAGCAAGAAGAAATTGCCATAGCCAGCATACAAGTTGATACTGTCGCTCAACAACTGGCTGAAGAAGAAATGTTTATAGAACCATGAATTGAGAGGGAGCTCCAAATTGAAGAAAGTGCACATATTGAGGGGGAGCTCCAGACTAAAAGGACACCACTGAGTGAGGGGGAGCATGAATTACCTACTCACACAGAAGAACATGTAGCCCCCTAGATAGAGATTGAAATTGAGCAACTCTCAATTGCGACTCCTTAACAGGAGTTAGTCAGGAACACCTCTACAGAAGTACCTCCTTCTACCTCCACGGTCCAAATTCCTAATGATATCCATAAAGGCCTTAAAAACCTCCACAATGAATTGACTACTTTAAAATCGATGTTGAAAATTTTTCTGATTATATCTGTTAGGTAGTGACCGACGTGGAGAAGTTACTTGACTCTCATGGGGACCTTGAGGAGAAAATGGTAGAAGTCAAACATGACTTAACTCAAAGCCTACAAGCTCATTATGACCTTCCCAACCAGCAGTACAACAAAGGGAATTGACTGCTTTAAAATCAATGTTGAAAATTTCTCTGATTATATCTGTTAGGTAGTGACCGACGTGGAGAAGTTACTTGACTCTCATGGGGACCTTGAGGAGAAAATGGTAGAAGTCAAACATGACTTAACTCAAAGCCACAAGCTCATCATGAAGATATCATTATGATAAAGAACCAATCTCTGTTTGCCTCTCACACACAACAATCGATCATCAACCAAGTCAAAGCTAGTCAGGTCTCACATGAAGCATGACTGACTAAATTAAAACTACATTTGGACAGGAAAATTGACAGCCAACAAGATGAAATCAAGAAGGTCAGGCATATGGTCCAGACAAATCAAAGTCCTCTCATAATCATGATGGCTCAATTACAGAGGATTGCTGCTTCGCTCATCAAGACACCTGCTCCTTCAGCAATTGTTCCATCTAGTGATACTCCAGTAAGTCGGCCACACATCCCTGAGCCATCTCCCGAGCCAACTCCTACACCTTCTCTGGTTCCTTCTCCACTAATTTTCTCTTCTTCTTCTCCTGCTCCTCAAATACCACCTCCTGTCTTATCTCTTGTTCCTATTCCTTCATCTCCACATACTTCCATTCCTTTACACTGTATAGACATAATTCGTTGTACACCTCCTTTCATTCTTTTACCTTAAGTATTACTATCTCCTCCTACTACCTCTCGAAGAAAGCGCCAGGTCTCTTTCATTTGTAAGCAAGCCAGACCCTCTGAAGGTTCCTCTTCTAAAACTCCATGTATAAAGTCTCCTCCACCTCTAGGAATTATAATGCAGTCCCAGCATGCAATTCTAGAAATCAAAATAGAACGGGAGGACATTCACCCTTTAGTGGCCAAGAATTTTGAGGATTATCTTGCTGGAAGGTGTGATCTTATTCCTCTATCCAAACCTAGAACCAAGACAACAACTGTTTGACCATCCACATCCAGACCTATTCCTTCCTGGCATTCCACTTCTGTCTATCCTGAGATTGACCCTCAACCCCAGTCACAATTCATTCCTTCTCTTCTTGGACAAGAGCAAAAGTATCCTCTCTTTCAAACCAACTTCTTTAAGTATAAAGCATGTAGAGCTCTATTTGTTTGCATGATACGGATAAACACAACCTTTAAACTTCAAGGACAAAGCACACTTGAAATAAATTAACTTCTCAAAAACTGTATACAACAAGGATGTGTTACACTCGAAGCAATTATGAAAGTTCGACGTGAGTCCTTCCAGTATACCTTCGACAAATGGATATACATTACTAAAGATGCAAGGTTATATAGGGAGGAGCTGGAGGAGAGACTGTGTGACGACCTGGACTCCGGATACCGGATATACCCGATACCACTTGGAACCCGTGAAGCCTCCCAAGAGCGGTAAAGCTCCGAAGGGATAAAAGGATTATCGTGTAGTACATTGAAGTCGCAGATATAACAGTAAGCAATTAAATTTCATTAGATCGGTTTGCTAAAGTAGCAGAAATAAAATTACTTTTTAATTAACAGTTTTAAATTAACAATTATACCAGAGTCCAGTCCAAAGGAAAGATAAGTACAGTCCAACAGAAAGAAGACATACGCTGAGGTCGAGGGAAGCCCGACGCAGGTACCGCTGGCAATTATGAGCACGCCACACCAGGAACAGCGAGGAAGCAGAGATGACCACACCTGAAAAGTAGGGGTGAGCCTCATGTCACTGGCCCAGTAGGGGTCACGCGGATCCCCACTGAAAAACACACACTAACACGGAAAAATAACTAAAACAGCAGTAGTAGTAAAGCATGAAAACTACCACTAGAAAGCTGTAAAAGAAAACAAGAACAATAGGAGTAGAACAGCTAAAGGAAAAGGGAAGAGCAAAGGGGAAGAGAGAGAGACCGTACCTGATAAAATAGGATTGTCGAAGGAAGTACGGCTCCCTAAGCTACTCTAAACAGCGATAGAAAGGCGAACCCTGATTTCACGAAGTCAGGAGTTACCGATCCGTCAGCTGAACATTAGCCCAAAGGCTAAAGCCCATGAAAAGACCTAGACAGACAACAGACACGGACGCACACATGACTAGATCGTCATGCACGCAACACTGTACTGACCTCGGGTAAAGTCAAGAGAAGACTAGCCCAGGAAGGTCACGACGTACGAGAAACACGAGAGTCACATGTCAAGTGACGGAAGCACCTCCTCACTAGAAGAACAGCCAGATACGTCCACTGACGTCTTACACTGCGCCACAAGTATCTCGCTATGGACGTCGAGAACGACGGAGACTGAGATATACACAGAACTAGAACAGGAACTACAGTAACGAGTGACTAGCCAGGGTCACGCCCGTCGACGCCAGTCCAACGCCCCTGACCACGTGTGCACACACCGACTCTTGCCTAGAGCCAGGCCCCTAGCTAGTTTTCCCCCCCAACAGGACACTACCGTTAAGCAGGGGCCCACGGAACTAGCTTAAAAATCGTATATCAGGAACTACCGTACCACCTACTCCCAGGTGGATCGACACTCGAGGTCGTAAGGCTACGACTAGTGGAGGCTCACTAGACACAGAGACTCTAAAACACGAGTGCTAGAGTACAGACAAGCTAAGAAAGCGTTGTCGCTAGTACTACAAAGCACCAAGCAGTATACCAACTGCCAACAGACTCAGGATAGGGCAACTAGACCTGAAAACACAACGATCCTTGAGTCAGAAGACTCGGGGTCAAGATCATCGTACAAAGCGAAACAAGCTGTCAATCGGTCTAATCCTAAGCCAGAGAAAATGACACATCCGGAGGAAACGACTCACGGAGACCTGAGGAATCACCAAGACCCTCAACACAACTGGATACGCAAACCGAGGAAAGATGATACCTCAAGGCATCCAGAACCACTGTCTCGATCTATACAGAATAGCCGAGACACACACAAGGTCATGTGTCAACCACTGGGTCTAACCGGGTTGACCGGAACCTAAATACAACTCTACAGTAGTACAGAAACCAAGGCATGCCTGACAACCTTATATCGTGGTCATAGCCCTCATAGGACATCAAGAGACATCCACGGGACAACGGGCAAACCACAAGGTCAAGCCATGACAATCGGAAACCAAAACATCGGTAAACCATCCTCTGGGACGCAAGCGGTACATCACTCGGCCGCTAAGCAACACAAGCAGTCAAGGAAGAAGCCGCTACACACACATAGGCAAAGACTCTGGCGGACTTACACTGGGCCGCTAGGTGACTGTGGCGGTCAAAGATATGGCCGCTACACCCAGTCAACACTCAAACCGACTTATCCATTCAAAGCACCATAGCGGTCTAATAAAGATGCGCTACACGGACGTGGCGATCTAAGAATGAGCCGCCACACTAACCGCCCTAAAACGTCGACCTAAGACGAACGGACTATAGCGGCCTAAGAAGGGTGCGCTACAAGGAAGAAACGCATGAAGGTTAGGCCGCTAAGGCCAACCGACTTAAAACATTGACTAACATCAAATACACCGTAGCGGTCTAAGGATAGCCCGCTACAGCACAATGGCGGTCAGAACTAGGGCCACCAACTCGAACCGATATACAACTGACCGACACACTATGGAGTGTGACGGTCCATCGTGGGGCTGCCAGAGACCAGTAGTGGTCTCTGAAATGATCGCCAAAATGTTACGACGGGAAAACTGGGGAAATGGCCGATCTCGGTCGTTCCACGCCCCATACGCGTCTAAACGCAGGGGAAACAAACCTAATAACCAAAAATAACCTTCCACAGGCCGGAAGGGGTCGATGCAACATATAAATCGTAAGAAACGGGCGATTCCAACGAATCGACCCTAATTGGGTCACCGGGGTTCCCTGACTTGTACCGGCCCCAAATGACGACTGATCGCGATGAAACTTGCGGGAATGGAAAGCTAACATGCTGGGGGTTCCAATGATACTAATCTAGCTGAAAACCGTCACCATTTTTCGGCAAACCCAACGAACACCCCAAAAGCATGGTTTTCCCAAAATTGAAAGAAACCCACTCGAATGCTCACCGTTCGGCGTGAAACTACTTGAAAATGTAACAAAGAAGTAGGCGATCAGTCTCCCTACCTCCATTGAAGATTCAGTGCACCGAAGTGACTAAATCGCGCCGAAAACCACGTCGCAAGCTCGACCGTCGGCTTTGAATCCACCGTTCGGGATCGTGCCAGAAACGGTCCGAACCTCGTCCCATCGCGCACCCGACCATCCCCACGGCATCTCCACTACTTGCCCATGCCTCCTCCGTCTGCAGCCAGAGCTAGGAGGGTGAGAGAGAAGAGAAAACGGGGGAGAGAGAGGCCACGGCGGCGAATGAAAGGGAGGAGGGAGGAAGAAGAAAGAAAAAGAAAGAAATTAGGAAATTTTCCTAATTTTTGAAAATTCGATAATTGGTCCGAAAATCTACTAATTCAAAAAAACACGTAAAAATAGTCAAAACGATCCTCGGGAAGAGTACATCGCAACCGCAGCGTCCACGAGTCGATGAATTGAGAAATAAACTCACCACAGGGTTCTATAACTAGTACGAGAGAAAAACCCACGTGGATCGTAAAACTCAACTCAGGAGCCATAAAAGCGATCCGAAAGCACTCCGATAAGAATCTAAGGTATTACAGCCTCCCCTCCTTTAAGAAATTTCATACTCGAAATTTAAGGAACGAAGAAGAAGAAGCATGGAAGAACAAACCCAAAGACACAGCTTGAAACAGCACGAATCTCGAAAAACATAATTCAGAGGAACACCGCCAGACCATCATCACAAGCACACACTCTGGATCTCAAGGGAAATCGATCCAAGGGACGAGCATGGCACACAAGTGAACACAAGTCTGACACCTCCGAAATAAGGCAACGTCGCTTACGTCTCACAGGAAAGGAGACACGACCCATGCCAAGACAACAACAATCGATAAAACAAAATGACAAGGAATCGTGAAACCTACACCAGCAAAAGACTGTACTGGACTTTCAGGACTCTGGATACTGTATATCTCGGATTCCCATGTACTTCACACAATAACAACTCTGATACCACCTGTGATGACTCAGACTCCGGATACCGGATATACCCGATACCACTTGGAACCCGCGAAGCCTCCCAAGAGCGGTAAAGCTCCGAAGGGATAAAAGGATTATTATGTAGTACATTGAAGTCATAGATGTAACAGTAAGCAATTAAATTTCATTAGATCGGTTTGATAAAGTAGCAGAAATAAATTTATTTTTTAATTAATAGTTTAAAATTAACAATTATACCAGAGTCCAGTCCAAAGGAAAGACAAGTATAGTTCAACAGAAAGAAGACGTATGCTGAGGTCGGGGGAAGCCCGACGCAGGTACCGCTGGCAACTATGAGCACGCCACACTAGGAACCGCGAGGAAGCAGAGACGACCACACCTGAAAAGTAGGGGTGAGCCTCGTGTCACTGGCCCAGTAGGGGTCACGCGGATCCCCACTGAAAAATACGCAGTAACACGGAACAACTAAAACAACAGTAGTAGTAAAGCAGAAAAACTACTACTAGAAAGCTGTAAAAGAAAACTGGAACAGCATGAGTAGAATAGCTAAAGGAAAAGGGAAGAGCAAAGGGGAAGAGAAAGAGACTGTACCTGATAAAATAGGATTACCGAAGGAAGTACGGCTCCCTAAGCTACTCTAAACAGCGATAGAAAGGTAAACCCCGATCTTACGAAGTTAGGAGTTACCGATCCGTCAGCTGAACATTAGCCCAAAGGCTAAAGCCCATGAAAAGACCTAGACAAACAATAGACACGGATGCACACATGACTAGATCATCATGCACGCAACACAGTACTGAGCTCGGGTAAAGTCAAGAGAAGACTAGCCCAGGAAGGTCACGACGTACGAGAAACGTGAGAGTCACATGTCAAGTGACGGAAGCACCTCCTCACTAGAAGAACAGCCAGATGCGTCCACTGACGTCTTACACTGCACCACAAGTATCTCGCTACGGACACCGAGAACGATGGAGACTGAGATACACACAGAACTAGAACAGGAACTACAGTAACGAGTGACTAGCCAGGGTCATACCCGTCGGTGCCAGTCCAACGCCCCTTACCACGTGTGCACACACCGACTCTTGCATAGAGCCAGGCCTCTAGCTAGTTTCCCCCCCAGCAGACACTACCATTAAGCAGGGACCCATGGAACTAGCTTAAAAATCATATATCGGGAACTGCTGTACCACCTACTCCCAGGTGGACCGACACTCGAGGTCGTAAGGTTATGACTAGTGGAGGCTCACTAGACACAGAGACTCTAAAACACGAGTGCTAGAGTACAGACAAGCTAAGAAAGCATTGTCGCTAGTACTACAAAGCACCAAGCAGTATACCAACTGCCAACAGACTCAGGATAGGGCAACTAGACCTGAAAACACAACGATCCTTGAGTCAAAAGACTCAGGGTCAAGATCGTCGTACAAAGCGGAACAAGCTGCCAATCAGTCTAATCCTAAGCCTGAGAAAATGACACATCCGGAGGAAACGACTCACGGAGACTTGAGGAATCACCAAGACCCTCAACACAATTGGATACGCAAACGGAGGTAAGACGATATCTCAAGACATCTAGAACCACTGTCTCAATCTATACATAATAGTCGAGACACACACAAGGTCATGTGTCAACCACTGGGTCTAACCGGGTTGACTGTGAAGGGGCGTGATCTCGCGCTGGTCCTGAGATTGGAGGATGATCACCGGATAGTGAACTGCAAAGAAAGGGAAACGAATTAGGAGGCCCTGGGATAGTTCCTTGAGAAAATCCTCCGATGCTTAAGTCAGTAGAGCAATGGTGGAAGGTATTGAGGGAGGTTGAAAGAGATGCGCGAGATTCCCCAACACCAAGATGGTGAAGTGGTTCCTGCTCAGGGAGTGTTAGGCATCTATCTGCCTTACCTGCTGCCGGAGGGAGTCCTTGGTTTATATAGCGAGCTCCCCTGAAGAGTCCTATAAGCTGAGGAGTTTTAGGCGGGAGTTACGTCCTCATCATGGGATCGTTACGTCCTCATCGTGGGCTCTTCATGACCTTGGGAGATCGTGGCACCCTTATCCCGCTGAACTCCTGCTCATAAAGGACTGTCAATGGCTGCATGGATAAGCATTTGTCAGTTGATCCAAGCATGAGAAGTGCCAGCCCTGTCCGGGCGATGGGCGTAGCTCGGATGCAGTCAGATCGGAGTGGGCGCGGAGCGCCTGCCCTTATCTCGGTGGGGAGATGGCTCGGGCGTGGGTCTTCCTCCGTTCTAACGTTCGGGCCTTCCGAGCCTAAGGGCCGCCGAGGAAGGATGGGATCCCGAGTGATCTTTATTGGGCTTTTATGGCCGAAGTGGGCCTGAGAGGGCTGTCACTTGGATGAGCTGAGCCTCGTTCGATCCTGATGGGCCTAGTTTGGCTGCTCTTAATTAGGCTACAGAAATCCCCCTCTCCAGACCAGAACCTGAATACAACTCTACAGTAGTACAGAAACCAAGGCATGCCTGACAAACTTATATCGTGGTCATAGCCCTCATAGGACATCAAGAGACATCCACAAAACAACGGGTAAACCACAAGGTCAAGCCATGACAATCGGAAACCAAAACATCGGTAAACCATCCTCTGGGACGCAAGCGGTACATCACTCGGCCGCTAAGCAACACAAGCAGTCAAGGAAGAAGCCGCTACACACACAGAGGCAAAGACTCGGCGGTCTTACACTGGGCCGCGAGGTGATGGTGGCGGTCAAAGATATGGCCGCTACACCCAGTCAACACTCGAACCGACTTATCTAGTCAAACCACCATAGCGGTCTAATAAAGACGCGCTACACGGACGTGGCGGTCTAAGAATGAGCCGCCACACTAACCGCCCTAAAACATAGACCTAAGATGAACGGACTGTAGCGGCCTAAGAAGGGTGCGCTACAAGGAAGAAACGCAAGAAGGTTAGGCCGCTAAGGCCAACTGACTTAAAACATTGACTAACGTCAAATACACCGTAGCGGTCTAAGGATAGCCCGCTACAGCACAATGGCGGTCAGAACTAGGGCCGCCAACTCGAACCGACATACAACTGATCGACACACTATGGAGTGTGGCGGTCCATCGTGGGGCCGCCAGAGACTAATAGCGGTCTCTAAAACGACTGCCAAAACGTTACGGCAGGAAAACTGGGGAAATGGCCGATCTCGGCCGTTCCACGCCCCATACGCATCTAAACACAGGGGAAACAAACCTAATAACCAAAAATAACCTTTCACAGTCCAGAAGGGCTCCATGCAACATATAAATTGCAAGAAACGGGCGATTGCAACGAATCGACCCTAATTGGGTCACCGGGGTTCCCGGACTTGTACCGGCCCCAAATGATGACCGATCGCCATGAAACTTGCGGGAATGGAAAGCTAACATGATGGGGGTTCCAATGATACTAATCTAGCTGAAAACCACCACCGTTTTCTGGCGAACCCAACGAACACCCCAAAAGCATAGTTTTCCCGAAACTGAAAGAAACTCACTCGAATGCTCACCGTTCGGCGTGAAACTACGAGAAAACGTAACAAAGAAGTAGGCGATCCGGCTCCCTACCTCCATCGAAGATTCTGTGCACCGAAGTGACTAAATCACGCCAAAAACCACGTCGCAAGCTCGACTATCGACTTTGAATCCACCGTTCGGGATCGCGCCAGAAACGGTCTGAACCTCATCCCATCGTGCACCCGACCATCCCCACGGCATCTCCACTACTTGCCCATGCCTCCTCCGTCTGCAGCCAGAGCCAGGAGGGCGAGAGAGAAGAGAAAATGGGGGAGAGAGAGGTCACGGTGGCGAATGAAAGGGAGGAGAGAGGAAGAAGAAAGAAAAAGAAAGAAATTAGGAAATTTTCCTAATTTCTAAAAATTCGATAATTGGTTCGAAAATTAAGTAATTCAGAAAAATACGTAAAAATAATCGAGACGATCCTCGGGAAGAGTACATCGCAACTGCGGCGTCCACGAGTCGATGAACTGAGAAATAAACTCACCACAGCGTTCCGTAACTAGTACGATAGAAAAATCCACATGGATCATAAAACTCAACTCATGAGCCACAAAAGTGATCCGAAAGCACTCCGATAAGAATCCAGGGTATTACAGACTGGCTCATGAACAACCAATAGTTCCCTTTCCAGAATATTCTCTCTAGCATACATATAAACAGTTTGAGGATGAAGTGGCCAGAGCTGCCAACTTCTATATGTGCACCAACAGAGAAAAACATGGACTGACCCTTATAACTTTTGATATCTTCTTGGATCAGGAAGCCTTATATAAGCAATAACTTATTGCAACCGGTGCTTATCCATCACCGCCACCAACTCATCCCTCAAATATTCCCTCTTCTTTTTCCCACAAATGCACAAGAAAAAGAAGCCCATCTCCCCCAGCCAACGTGAATACATACGGAGGGCTATTATAGCACTATGGTAGTTTGCTCAGAAAGCAGTTTCCATGTGGGCCATGAGTATGGCCAATGATCGTGAGTTTCGTGACCCAGCGAGGGGTGCTGGGGGCTTCTTAGTCTCCCTTAGAGAGGGAATGAGCACGATGGTTATGAACCACCTCATGAGTCCTTTTGACTGTGTTTTCTGACTCTCGGATTAGGGTGGTTGTGTCCCTGTGGTTTTGATGATAGCAAACACTATGAGTCATCATGTGTTTGCATGAAGATTGAATGATGATTGCAATATGCATCTGATTATGCATTTAGGCATTACACTGCACATTAATGAGGTTTGATTGCTATGCATTGATGTTTTGTACATTGAATTGAATGATCATTTGCATGATGTGCATTTTTAGATTTATGCACTCTCATGCTGCATAGAACCTCATCAGATTGCATGCACAGTCATTTCTTCGAACATGTTATGTGCACCAAGTTCTCTCAGGTTTGATAAGTCACATGCACATACTTAGGTCGATATTAGTCGGTGTTAGCATACAGAACCATGCATCAGAGTCTGTGCTAGTTGCTCCATCTATCACACTCAAAGTCGGTTCATGTTTGCGTACGCATAATGCTTGTCGGTGCATGAATTCATTTTTACACGTAGTCAGTGCAAGCTTTAAGCATGTAGGTCGGTGTAGTCTGCGTCTCATGCTACGTCTAATGCTCAGACAGGTCGGTGCAAGCTTTGGCTCGCACAGGTCGGTGCAAGCTTTGGCTCGCATGTAGGTCGGTGCATATTTCGTTGTTGCACGCATGCATACACCAAGTCGATGCATCCGTAGTTGTTGCACGCGACTAAGTCGGTGCAAGTTTCATCCATGTAGTAGTCAAGTCGATGCACTAGTAGTTGTTGCACGAGATCAAGTCCGTGAATGCTTAAGTCTAGGCAAAGCAAGTCGGTCCAACACTTCTCGTTGCACTATCAAGTCAGTGCAACTTCTGCACCGTGCACTAAGTCTGTGCAACATTTATCTTCTGCACGAACTAAGTCTAAGCAAGGTTGCTCACGGCATGATCAGGTCCTTGCAATGCTTGTACTTCGCATATACATATTTAGTGCATCTGTTGGCCTTGCACTGAATCAAGTATGTGCACTTGTGTATTACGTGAACATTAAGTCCGTGCATATGTAATTAAATGCTGTGTTGAGTCTGTGCAAGTGTAAGCATGCTGCATAATAAGTCTGTGCATATCTCATATGATGCATAACATAGTCAGTGCATTCCATGCTTATGCACACACCAAGTCAGTGCATAGTTTGCATCTCGTATATATATACATAATGACCGTGCACTCGTTAGTCTTATAGATAAATGAAGTCTGTGCATCTTTTAGCCCTATAGCCATATCAGGTATGTGTAAGCCTTATATTTGTCTAACTGTCGTGTGTACTAAAATTGCAGGAACCTAGGGACGTACATGATCCAATGAGTGGCACGTGATCCAAGAATGGAGGATGTGCCATGATAGTGACATGTGGCAAGTAGTCACGCTTGGATGTTGCCACGTGACCGAGCAATGCCAGATCTGGATAAGGTAATTGGGCGGGAAACGTGGAAACCACACGCCCTCCTCTCTGCAGCTGCATATAAATAAAAAGATTCTCGTTCAAAAGAAGAACGATCGTGAAAAAGAGATTTGAAGCGAAAAAGAAGAGAAGGAAGAAGCAGAGAGAGAGCAAGAGCCAACACGATCCAGAGAGAAGAAGAGAGAGCAGCCACCAGAGAGGAAAGAAAAGAGAGAATAGAAGAGATAGCTGAGAAGAAGAAGAAGTCCAGAGAGAGAGCGAGAGAGCTGCGAAGTGAAAAGAGAGAGAGAGAGAGAGAGCTGAGAGGAGAAAAAGAGAAGAATAGAAGAACATGAATCATCTGAGAGTAGCAGCAGAGTAGAGCAGAGTAGAAGTGAAAGAGAGAAAGCTCGTGAGATCGAGAGAAGAAGAGAGAGAAAGAGAGAGCGAGAGAGCTGCGAAGTGAAAAGAGAGAGAGAGAGAGCTGAGAGGAGAAAAAGAGAAGAATAGGAATCATCTGAGAGTAGCAGCAGAGCAGAGCAGAAGTGAAAGAGAGAAAGCTCGTGAGATCGAGAGAAGAAGAGAGAGAAAGAGAGAGAGTGAAGAGAGAGCTCGAGGAAAAGAAGATAGAAGACCTTCCTGAAGATTAGTTCCACTGGACCTCGGATCAAATCGAGGCCAGTCAGCTCCTGTGAGAGCTTCAGTTGGTTTACGATTTGTTCAGCTTTTAGTCGCTATGATTTCCAATTTCTTGTTTTCTTTTACACCCTTTATTTCAAGCTGTTAGTCAGCAGAGCAAGCTGTGACGCTCAGCGGTTTAAGAGGAGGATTCCTCTGGTAGGCTAAGCTGTATTGTCCAGCCGGTCAAGCTGTTAGGCAGAGGATGGCTAAGCTATATTGCCCAGCGAAAGTAAGCTGTGACGCTCAGCTGTTGTAGGCAAGCTGTGAGGTCCAATGGTTTAAGCTGTGTATCAGCGGAAGCCACACTCTGGTTTGAGTGTAGGGTGGACGTAGGTCTGCGGACCGAACCACCTAAAAATTCCCTTGTCTACTGTGGTTTGGTTGTCTTATTCCATTAGATGAATGCTTAGGCACGATCTGTCTCTCTATGTCTTATGAGCATGTTGGTTGCACATTTTCTATGTGATTGAGCGGCTCACTGTCCTTTAGACTCGGTAGAACATAGTTTGTTTTAATTCCGCATCTCTGATTGTTATAGGTTTTAATTGGGCGAAGTTTTAAAGGGGATTCATTCAACCCCCCCTTCTGAATCTGAGCCTAGCACCATATCAATTGGTATCAGAGCATACCGTCTAGGACTCATTTGATCCTACACACATAACCCCCCAGGGGTTTACGCGGACCAGTTTGGTCTGTGTAAACCCCCATATCCCTAAAAATACTTTAAAAAAACAAAAAAAACTAGACCCACCCTGCGTTAACCCCCCAAAATGGGGGGGGGGTGTTTACGCGGGCCAGACTGGCCCCTCCAGTCTGGTCTGCGTAAACCCAGCTTTAAAAAAAAAAACTTTTTCAAAGAAAAAAAAACCCAATCCCAGCCCATGTTAACCCCCCAGGGGGGGTTTATGCCGACCAGACTGGCCCCCCTAGTCTAGCCCACGTAAACCCCCCTCCCCCTCTCACAAACAAATTTTTTTTTTTTTTAGCAAATTCAAGGGGTTTACCCAGACCAGGGTGCCCCCTCCATCCCAGCCCTGGTAAACACCCCCCTGACCCTTCAAATTCTCTATAAATTCCCCTTAGAAGCTCAAGGGGCACACACACAGACATACACAAAGACAGGCAAGGCAAAGGCATCCAGCACTCTAGCAAGCACAAGGAGCAAGGTGCTTGTTGGTTGGCTTAGCACACGCCGAGTGTATGTCGAACGTACACCCCTCACATGGCGTCAAGCCGCTTCACTCAAGCTTTTCCCTTCGCGTATGGGGCACTATGATAACGATGATCACACCCGCACATCGAGTTCGCCTACGTATGGCGCGTTATGATAACAATGCGGACGCCATCGATCATGCCGGATTTACTCCTGCCATGGGACCACATGCCTGTCACTCTCCCTGAGCCGGCCACCGACTGTCCCACTTGCTGACCCGAGTTAGTCGGACCCTGGCCCGAAAGTAATATCTCCGGGGCTGGACCTAACTCCCAGATAATGTTGGCACTTGGCTTCGGAAACAACGCCCGACCGCTTGCCCCGAGCCACAACTGGTCTCCCTCGTATGTTAGCTAGTGTCAATTCCTGTCACTCAGTCCAGCCCCAACATTTCCGCTGTACCTGTAGCCCCCCTCATGGGGGCCCTCTGTAAAAAATATGCAGATATCCACTTTATCCTGCAATGACCCCGGGGCCAATGCATGAGTTGAGATTGTCTTGTGGCATGCATCAGATGTACTTGGGCCTTCAGAGCCCATCTGTAAAGCCTTTATAGTATCTATATGGAAAGAATAAACAGATATCCGGTCTTTCCCGTGCATCCGCACCAATGATCTCTCGTGACTGATGCGGGACGAGGGGCTCTTCATCTCTCACTCAATCGCTGGTTCCCAGAGGAGAGGCTAGGTCGCGGTCAACTGATGACTGCGGTCTGGGGGTCATGGTCACGCGACCAATCGTCATCTGGCGGTTTTTCTGCAACACCCGAGGCCGTCTAGAACGGTGCTCTGTTCGCCCTAGGGTTCCGGCGGCTGCCATGGATGACGTTTGAAGGTCGGTGGGGGCTGATGGAAGCTTGGAGGCGGGTGAGGAAGAGGGGAAGCATGATCTAGAGGCTAGGTATTAGGCTAATAGATAGATATAAGGGGGATAATGGCGGTGGTTTGAAGGGGATGCGGACGGCGGTGGTGGCGGCGAGCGGAGGTGGTGGGGTGGCGAGAGGAGGAGGGAGGGGCTCGACCGGGGCTTCTCACTCATCCCCGTCTCAGGGATGACGTGGCTAAGCCTCTCCACTCCACCTCCAGGGTAGAACACGGCGAAGGCGGCGGGTTTTGAAGGCGAACACGGCGATGGCGAGGGATGCTGGCAGTTGATGGCAGTGGAGAGGAAACATGGTCTCTGAATGGGGCCTCTCACTAGTCCCCGTCGCAGGTATGATGCACCCGAAGTGTCGAGCTCCCTCTCCATGGATAGGGCGAGTCGTCTCAACTCAGAATTAGGGCATCTCACCCGGGTCGAACACACACATAGCCATTGCTAAAACTTTGAATTTTCCATTCTATTCTTCAAAGAGGGTGTGGAGATACATTTATAGGGGATTGGGGGAAGGGGAAACAACATTATAGCAATGGCTAAACAGGGAAAGGGGCGAATCTAGGGTTTCCAAGCTTCAAAATGGCGTCGAACGGCGGACTGGCGGCGGCTCGGTTGCTACAACAAGGTCGCGGTTCCTCAGGGGCCGCGGTCTTATGGTCACGGTCCAAGGAGAACCTCGACCTCCTGTGCTCTTCATCCCTCTCCGACTTCGTTCCCCATCATTCTCCTCCACGTGGTGGAGGTTCAACCTCGAACCTCGTAGCTCAGGATCTCAGTTTGATGGAGCAACCCGGTTCCCTAAGCTCTGATACCAAGTTGATGCGGGACGAGATCGAACCGGGGAACGCGCTCACCCGACCAGCACATCGACGGCGGCTTCAAACGTAGATCTGTGTGTACAACCAATATCATACCTCCTCGCAGGGAGGGGGAACTCAGGAACGGGGTGTACAACCACTACCCTCACGTAGGAGGGGGGAAACGAGGGTCACGGAGGCAGCGTCTGCGCTGCCGTTCTCAGTCTGGATAGCAGGACAAAGGTACACTCGAACGGTGGCGACGACCTGTAGACGGTAGTGAGGGCATCCGCAGCAGGTCCAAGACATGGGGAGGGATCCTCTGAGTGTCCTCTAATGCTGGAGAGGGCCACGAGTGCTGGATGGAACCGAAGGACGCCTGGCGGTGGACAAATAGCTGATCTGGTGCCCCACTGGATAGGGCTGCGTGACTGGAGTGTCTGGAGTTGTTCACAGTGATGCCGCATCTGAGAAGTCTGCCAATGGTGACAGAAGTTGAGGGACTACTGGAGGGAAGTCCCATGTGGTCGAGGAGGGGCCGGGGGCACCGGTCTCTGCAGGAACGGGTCTGATGCCGCCATTGTCTCAGGCGGGTTATCAGGTCGACAGTCGGGGCAGAACGGGGTAGCTGAGCCTACTGGAGGCCGAGGTGATTCCCAAGAGTGCCAACACGATTGACGGCGTGAGGGAGGGCCCTCGCAACGTGATGGAGAGTCCGGGGTGACCTAGACATGTCGAGGCAGCCTGAGGCATTGCCAGAGTGGGTGCTGGTCCCCGGCTACAGGCAGAGGGCAGAACTGGGTAGTTTTGGTTGCGATGAGGGTGACAACGTCGAGGGAGCACGGGTGTAACACCCTGGAATGTTCTAGACATTTTCAGGAATTTTAAACGATTATTAAGCATTTAAAGAGGCTTAATGGGCTTTTAAATATATTTTTGGGTTAACTAAATTGAATTGGAAGACCAATTAATAATCAAGCACAATGGCCCACCTAAATTAGGCCCAAGCCCATACTCTAGAACGTCCTTAGGATAAAATCCCCCAATTAATAGGATAATTAGGGGATAAAAATAGGAAGAGTTTGACAAAAAATTTAATTTCTAGAGCCTTGGATGGTTGCGGTCTATTGCGTGACCGCTACGACCATATAGCGGTCAAGGGATGAGGAATTAGAAGATTCTGCATCAAAGGCAAGCTCACATCGAGATTCATTGGCTCTTTTGAAATTCTTGAAAGGGTTGGCGAAGTCGTATATCGGATAGCTTTGTCCCCTCAATTAGCTGGAGTCCATGATGTGTTTCATGTGTCTATGCTCAAAAAGTACATCTACGATCCTTTTCATGTTATAAGTCATGACGACTTGGTGATCTAAAAGGATATGATATATGAACAAAAGCCAATCAAAATCATTGATCGAGAAGTGCGTCAGCTACGAAACAAAACTATTCCCATGGCAAAAATATGGTGGAAAAAAGGATCGGACCAAGGAGCGACATGAGAGACGGAAGAAGCTATGCACAAGAGATTCCCATAATTATTCGATTGCAAGTATACTCTCTATAAAACCCATGTAATGATCATTTGCATGATGTGCATTTTCAGATTTATGCACTCTCATGCTGCATAGAACCTCATCAGATTGCATGCACAGTCATTTCTTCGAACAGGTTATGTGCACCAAGTTCTCTCAGGTTTGATAAGTCACATGCACATACTTAGGTCGATATTAGTCGGTGTTGGCATACAGAACCATGCATCAAAGTCTGTGCTAGTTGCTCCATCTATCACACTCATAGTCGGTGCATGTTTGCGTACGCATAATGCTAGTCGATGCATGAATTCATTTTTACACGTAGTCAGTGCAAGCTTTAAGCATGTAGGTCGGTGTAGTCTGCGTCTCATGCTACATCTAATGCTCAGACAGGTCGGTGCAAGCTTTGGCTCGCACAGGTCGGTGGTAGCTTTGGCTCACATGTAGGTCGGTGCATATTTCGTTGTTGCACGCATGCATACACCAAGTCGATGCATCCGTAGTTGTTGCACGCGACTAAGTCGGTGCAAGTTTCATCCATGTAGTAGTCAAGTCGATGCACTAGTAGTTGTTGCACGAGATCAAGTCCGTGAATGCTTAAGTCTAGGCAAAGCAAGTTGGTCCAACACTTCTCGTTGCACTATCAAGTCAGTGCAACTTCTGCACCGTGCACTAAGTCTGTGCAACATTTATCTTCTGTACGAACTAAGTCTAAGCAAGGTTGCTCACGGCACGATCAGGTCCTTGCAATGCTTGTACTTCGCATATACGTATTCAGTGCATCTGTTGGCCTTGCACTGAATCAAGTATGTGCACTTGTGTATTACGTGAACATTAAGTCCGTGCATATGTAATTAAATGCTGTGTTGAGTCTGTGCAAGTGTAAGCATGCTGCATAATAAGTCTGTGCATATCTCATATGATGCATAACATAGTCAGTGCATTCCATGCTTGTGCACACACCAAGTCAGTGCATAGTTTGCATCTCGTATATATATACATAATGACCGTGCACTCGTTAGTCTTATAGATAAATGAAGTCTGTGCATCTTTTAGCCCTATAGCCATATCAGGTATGTGTAAGCCTTATATTTGTCTAACTATCGTGTGTACTAAAATTGCAGGAACCTAGGGACGTACATGATCCAATGAGTGGCACGTGATCCAAGAATGGAGGATGTGCCATGATAGTGACATGTGGCAAGTAGTCACGCTTGGATGCTGCCACGTGACCGAGCAATGCTAGATCTGGATAAGGTAATTGGGCAGGAAACGTGGAAACCACACACCCTCCTCTCTGCAGCTGCATATAAATAAAAAGATTCTCGTTCAAAAGAAGAACGATCGTGAAAAAGAGATTTGAAGCGAAAAAGAGGAGAAGGAAGAAGCAGAGAGAGAGCAAGAGCCAGCACGATCCAGAGACAAGAAGAGAGAGCAGCCACTAGAGAGGAAAGAAAAGAGAGAATAGAAGAGATAGCTGAGAAGAAGAAGAAGTCCAGAGAGAGAGCGAGAGAGCTGCGAAGTGAAAAGAGAGAGAGAGAGAGAGAGCTAAGAGGAGAAAAAGAGAAGAATAGAAGAACATGAATCATCTGAGAGTAGCAGCAGAGCAGAGTAGAGCAGAAGTGAAAGAGAGAAAGCTCGTGAGATCGAGAGAAGAAGAGAGAGAAAGAGAGAGAGCGAGAGAGCTACGAAGTGAAAAGAGAGAGAGAGAGAGAGCTGAGAGGAGAAAAAGAGAAGAACAGAAGAACAGGAATCATCTGAGAGTAGCAGCAGAGCAGAGCAGAAGTGAAAGAGAGAAAGCTCGTGAGATCGAGAGAAGAAGAGAGAGAAAGAGAGAGAGTGAAGAGAGGGCTCGAGGAAAAGAAGATAGAAGACCTTCCTGAAGATTAGTTCCACTGGACCTCGGATCAAATCCAGGCCAGTCAGCCCTGTGATAGCTTCAGTTGGTTTACGATTTGTTCAGCTTTCAGTCGCTATAATTTCCAATTTCTTGTTTTTTTACACCCTTTATTTCAAGCTGTTAGTCAGCAGAGCAAGCTGTGACGCTCAGCGGTTTAAGAGGAGGATTCCTCTGGTAGGCTAAGCTGTATTGCCCAGCCGGTCAAGCTGTTAGGCAGAGGATGGCTAAGCTATATTGCCCAGTGGAAGCAAGCTGTGACGCTCAGCTGTTGTAGGCAAGTTGTGAGGTCCAACGGTTTAAGCTGTGTATCAGCGGAAGCCACACTCTGGTTTGAGTGTAGGGTGGACGTAGGTCTGCAGACCGAACCACCTAAAAATTCCCTTGTCTACTGTGGTTTGGTTGTCTTATTCCGTTAGATGAATGGATAGGCATGATCTGTCTCTCTATGTCTTATGAGCATGTTGGTTGCACGTTTTCTGTCTGATTAAGTGGCTCACTGTCCTTTAGACTCGGTAGAACCTAGTTTGTTTTAATCCGCATCTCTGATTTTTGTAGGTTTTAATTGGGCGAAGTTTTAAAGGGGATTCATTCAACCCCCCCTTCTGAATCTGAGCCTAGCACCATATCAATTGGTATCAGAGCATACCGTCTAGGACTCATTTAATCCTACACACATAACCCCCCAGGGGGTTTACACGGACCAGTTTGGTCTGTGTAAACCCCCATATCCCTAAAAATACTTTAAAAAAACAAAAAAAACTAGACCCACCCTGCGTTAACCCCCCAAATGGGGGGGATGTTTATGCGAGCCAGACTGGCCCCTCCAGTCTGGTCTGCGTAAACCCAGCTTTTTTTTTTAAAAAAAAACTTTTTCAAAGAAAAAAAACCCAATCCCAGCCCATGTTAACCCCCCAGGGGGGGTTTATGCCGACCAGACTGGCCCCCCTAGTCTAGCCCACGTAAACCCCCCTCCCGCTCTCACAAACAAAAAAACTTTTTTTTTTTAGCAAATTCAAGGGGTTTACCCAGACCAGGGTGCCCCCTCCATCCCAGCCCTGGTAAACACCCCCCTGACCCTTCAAATTCTCTATAAATTCCCCTTAGAAGCTCAAGGGGCACACACACAGACATACACAGAGACATGCAAGGCAAAGGCATCCAGCACTCTAGCAAGCACAAGGAGCAAGGTGCTTATTGGTTGGCTTAGCACATGCCGAGTGTATGTCGAACGTCCACCTCTCACATGGCGTCAAGCCGCTTCACTCATGCTTTTCCCTTCGCGTATGGGGCACTATGATAACGACGATCACACCCGCACATCGAGTTCGCCTACGTATGGCGCGTTATGATAACAATGCAGACGCCATCGATCATGCCAGATTTACTCCTGCCATGGGACCACATGCCCGTCACTCTCCCTGAGCCGGCCACCGATTGTCCCACTTGCTGACCCGAGTTAGTCGGACCCTGGCCTGAAAGTAATATCTCCGGTGCTGGACCTAACTCCTAGATAATGTTGGCACTTGGCTTCGGAAATAACGCCCGACCGCTTGCCCCGAGCCACAACTGGACTCCATCGTATGTTAGCTAGTGTCAATTCTTGTCACTCAGTCCAGCCCCAACATTTCCGCTGTACCTGTAGCCCCCCTCATGGGGGCCCTTGTTTGACACATTTTTTCTTTTTATTATTTTAATCCTTATGTTTTATTTTATCTTCTTGGTTCATTGATTTATTGGCGTGCCAGTCACCGAAGTGACGATTTCATTGTGCGCTCGATCTGACTTGGTCATTCGATTGTGAAGTCCGAGTCGGGACCGGAAGTCCACCATACCATAAAGGCTATGACGTTAATTACATCCCCCCTAAGGAGGACAACCCTTGATTAAACGCTAAAGGTAGGAGGCCTCGAGAGGCAAACATATATTCATGTGCGCAAATGGAACTTCATACCGAAGCTAGGAAGGCGGGCAAATTAACAACATCAACCATAGAAACAGATGATATCGTTAGGTCAGCGATTCAAAGATCGGGCTTAGGGGGGGAAGGAGGATCTCAGTCACAGGTAGACTGAGCCGTGACCATGATGGGGTTTAAAGCATCGATCGGTATTTCGACAGCATTTCTCCTTAATCTGGATTATGCCCAGGGAGAAATAGGCTATCACCCACGGAGTGCCGGGATGAAAGCCGGGAGAAAGAGAGAGGCCAGACCTCCCTACCCATATGTATACATATATGCCATGGGGCAATGTTTGATATTCCCTATAGAAGCCGACGGAACTCATGCAATGGCAGAGTCCTCCCGAGCTAAAGGGGTTACTCATCAATGCAGTTCAAGTGTACATAGGTTCCCGGTGCGAAGGCAAGATGGCCGAGGTTCCCGACATGCCAACTGGAGAGCTTCTCGGCGCGAAGGGGAGATGGCCAGGAGTATTCTCGGCCTGGTTGAAGGGAGGAGGAAAAGGATCTCGACACAGCTGAAGAGGAAGAGGAGCTCTCGGCGCGCTGACAAGAGGGCCAGGGGGGGTTTTCTCGGCGTGAGGGTTCCCGGCGCGCCCAGGGCCGCGCCGGGAGCCATGGCGCCGAGAGAGTGTTGATGTTCTGGCGCCGTGAGGACCCGAAAGGGGTTCCGAAGGCTCTGCTTTGGGTTTCTTGGCGATGCAGGACAAGCCAGATAGGTTCTATGAAGTCAAAGTGAATCAGTTCATCAAATCTGAGCTGGATTAGATTTGGGCTTTACAGGAGCATCAGGATAGAAGAGGGATTTAGGAAGACTAGGGTCGAGGGAAACCCTGTCACCATTATCATGCAGAGCCCGGGGGACAACCTGATGTCGACCTTCATCTTCATGAGAGAATTTTGGCAGCACCTCCCCTGGACCGAGCATTTGCCAGAGAATGGTATAGGCTGACATCCACGGAGTGCCGGGATGAAAGCCGGAAAATGAGTGAGCACTAAGGCTCGAAGAGACTATCCATGTCTCTGGCATCGGTCACTATTCCCCTTCTCGGAGACTGACGAAACTCATGTAGAGACAGGGTTCGTCAGACCCACGGGGTGGCATGTGAATCCTGTTAGGGACCTCAGAATATAGGGGAGGTCAATCCACAGTTAATTTATCCCCTAGGGTGCATATGACGACTCACGAACGCCCCAGAATAAATGGACGAAGAGGCCAAAGGAGTGGACGAAGGAGAGGCTCTCAGCATGGTTTTCATTGGCAAGAAGATGGCTCTCGGCGTGGGATTATAGGTTGGCCAAGGGGGGTTCTCGGCACGGGTTTAAATTGGCCAGAGAAGGAAGGAGGGAGGCTCCCGGCGTGGCTTCAAATGCAAAAGAAGGCAGGAGGGAGGCTCCCGGCGTGGCTCCAAATGCAACAGAAGGCAAGAGGGAGGCTCCCGGCGTGGCTCCAAATGCAACAGAAGGCAGGAGGGAGGCTCCCGACGTGGAGGCTTCTTGGCGCGCTCCTCATCGCGCCGGGAGGCTGGCGCCGAGAGGCCAAAGGCAAGGGGAAGGTCTCTCGGCAGCGTAGTTCTCGGCGGGGAATGTTGCACGCCGAGAGGATGGAATTGCTACAGGGTTTCATGATTTGCAGAGCTCAAACGATGCTCTGTTTGGGGATTTTATGAGATTTCTGGCTCAGATTGAGGCTGGATTTAGAGTGTAAGCGAGAGATTACACAGATATGGGTTTGATTTGCCAAAGATGGGCTGGGTTCAAAGGGGAATTGAAGGAATCATTGCAGGATGGGGTTCTGAATTGTCATATCATTATTGACCCTCAGGGGCTCATTTGCTGGCATCTTTGGTCGCCTGGGAGCCAAGAGATGGCCATCTCTGACCCCAGGGGCGACCCTGATGTAATTGTTCGGACTGGAGCCGGATTAGAAACCATCGGTATTAATTTATTGAAGCAGCTTACTTACTCTTGTGAGAAGAGGATCTCGAGCAAACCCTCGGAGTTACTGCCAATATCGGTAGCAGACTGTCCCAGAAGCCAAGGGATGGTCTGTCTCTGGCCCTAGGGCAAGCCTGGGAAACTTTATGCAAACGATGATGAATCGGAGAGGGACATCGGCTCATTTAGAACGACATTTATTCTACTGCAGACAATTGAGCCCGAAGACCCACCGGGGAATCGGACGCACTTCAGTTGGACTTAAAATGAAAACATATAAAGGAAAATCATAGCAGCAGACGGAGAGATAGCGGGCAAATACTTCAATCGCCTAGCGCCCAAACGGGCCACTGGAGCATTTCATACAATCACACATTCCGGGACTCACCCCAGCCACATAGATGGAATGGAGGAAAGGGAGATGAATGGCGGCCGGGATATCCCGGTTATCACCGACGAATCGAGATAAGACTCGCATGGTTACATAAAGAAGAAGACGGAAATAGAGAAGATAAAAAAAAAGGGGGGGGGGGGAGGGCGGAGCATTGACTCCTCTCCCTCCCCGGCTGCCCACCTTGAGCTTCTGCTCCTTCGTCTCTTCTCAGATATTCCTTCGCTTCTTCGAGTCTCTCCTCCTGGAGCTCTCCTTTTCTTTTTCTCTTCTCTCTTTTTGTTCTTCTATTCTGTGTTTTCTTGTGTGTCTCTCCTCTGCCTCCTCTTTTTTCTTGTTCGAAGGGAGGGTTTTTTTATAAGCGTTTTCCCCCTCTCGGCAGGCTTCATCAAGCCTTTTCCTTCTCGGCAGACACCATCTCGGCGTGCCTCAAACGGGCTTCCCGGCGCGCCTGCCTTCAACTTCTCGGCGCCACCCTTTGGGCTTCAGCAAGTGCCTCTCGGCGCCACCTTTTGGGCTTCAGCCAGTGCCTCTCGGCGTGACCTTCACACAGGCCCACTTGGGACTTTTTAAGTGCATCATCACCCGAAAGGGCCTTTCATTGATGACATATCTTGTATCGAGATCATCATTACGGTTTTCATCAGTCCGTAGACAGGGGTTTCATCGGTATTGCCATCTGAATGGTGACAAAACCGGGTATCATCTTATCGACACCGTCACTTGAATGGTGACGAGCTCGGACATCAACTTTAGTCTGGGAAGACCTCAGCCGGGTATATAATCTGTGGAGACCATTCTTCTTCTGTTCTGACTTTGCAAAAGCCTTTGCAATCTTCATCTGCCGGTACCGGCTTCATCTTCATCATCTGTCAGTAAGCCGACATCTGACTTACCCTGACATATCATCCGTGGATTCTTGGACGAAACGGTAGTATAGCTCTCATTAAAGGGCTGGAAGGTCTCATCAGTCGAGTGACTGCTGCTTTATCAGTGCTGCCGTCTGAGTGACATTGGCACCGGGCATCAGCTTTGCCGACAAGGCTCTTAGCCGGGTAGACAGTTGATGAGCTTCATCATTGGTCTTTCACTGTTGGTCCGACCCTCTTTTCAATTATGTTTTCACCCTTGTTCATTTTCCAGGTGTCAACAAATGCCCCCCACCTGCGGGCGGCGTAAGCGCAGAATAAGCGGCACGGGGCTTGCAGGTGTCTTTCATCATTCGAGGGTATCTTCCTCAATTTGTCTTTAATTGGGTTCTCAGACCCGATCATCTTGATGCAACAATATTTTGCACACTTATCTTCCCTTTTCATATTTTCATTCTTCATATTTTCTTTATTTTCAGCAATTCGGAGCTTCTCGGCACAGGGCCATAGGCTTCTCGGCATGAGCCTCTCGGCGCGAAGCTTCTCGGCGCGAGGGACCTCTCGGCGCGGAGCTTCTCGGCACGGACGAAGGGGGCTCTCGGCATGGGGGGCTCTCGGCGCGCCTTTTGGCCGCCTGGGGCTCTCGGCCTGGGCGGTTCTCGGCGCGCATTTGGCCGCGCCGAGAACCCATCTGCTTCGGGCCCTATATTAAGGCGCCGAAAGCCTTTTTTCTTCATTCTTGCTTCTTCTTTCTCTTTCCTCATTTTTCTTTCATCGGCGGGAGCTTCTTCTCCTCTCGGCCGCTCTCGTTTTTTCTTCCCGTTTGGTTGGATTTCGCCCGGGTAGGACTCTATTTTGGGATTTAATCCCTTTTTATTTCGGGATCACCCCCTCTTGGTTGGTGACTCCCTATTCTCCTTGGGCAGACCCTGAATAAGGGGAGATGCTGCCGAAATTTTCATAGAGTCTCATGTTACAATCTTTATAAGACTGGCTTTTAATTCACACTTTTTCTCCGACTGCAGGCACTGCAATGGCTTCCAGTTCTGATGTTGCATCTTCCGGAGCTGTTGGTGCTAGCTCATCGGCCCAGCCAGACATATCTCGGGCCACAGTAAATTGGCTGAATGTGCACAGCCTGGATTTCGGATATGATAGGATCGCTTCAGTTGACGAATCATCTGACTCTGAAACTGACACCGTGTCAACAGCCCGGGTATACTCCATGGCGACCGAGACATGCTTCAGGCGGGATGGTAGCTATCGGCCAGACCTCCCGAAGGACCGACATTTGATGCCGTTCATCTGGACTTTCACAGTGGGCGGCATGCGAGATTACCGGATAGCTCGCGTAGTTGAAGCTGCCATCCTTGCTGAGCGAGATAGCCTGAAGGACTCAGTGTATCGCAGCAAGGCCATCTATCTTCCTGGGGAAAAGCGCGACTGGGATGCAGTCCTTGGCATATCGGAGCTGGAACCAGAGAAGAAGATGCTGGTCCGGGCCCCGGAATTCACACCTGCCCGGTGGGATAATGCTAGCGGCCGAGTTCATAGGGAGAAGCCCGGCTATGGTATGTTGTTGGCACCATTAAAGTGGGGATATCGCGAAGAGCCCTTCGTGCTGAATTGTTCGGCCGTTCAGTTCAAGTACCATCTGGCCGCTGGTTGGTTCGGGGATACCAAAATCACTGACGCGCACTTATTCCGAGTAGGATCAGTGGAGTTTACCGAGTTTGTTCTGAAGGAATATGCCCCTCTGCTGATCAGAGCCGGGGTGTATCACAGCGTCTTCGCTTCTAGATTCCGGTATCTCATATCCCGAGGGTTGTGCTGTGGAATGTTTGAAGTGTTCTGCCCTTTATTCAACACTTTCTATACAGCAGAGGGGGAGACATCCCTGGACCTCTGGAGTTTATCACAGCTCTCCGGCCTGCCCATTGATGGCGAGCCGTATGAGGAAGTTTGCTTGTCAGATTCCGAGAAGGATAGCTCTGACGGCGAGGGCAAGTATTCCATTGGCTTCTCATATCGATATCTGATGAAGGTATACCGCTCCATCTGTCTGGCGTATAGCAGAGGGTCCTCTAAAGGCTATCAACCCCGAGAGAAGGGCAGCAAACTGAGGGTCCGGATAGGGCAGTGGATCCAGTATTTCTTTGACGGTCCCCTGAAGTATGCAGACTTTCCTTCCATGGGTCCGGCTGCTAGCAAGCAGATAAGGGCCTCTCGCTATAAGTCGGCGCTGCCATCCTCATTGCGCCGTGTAGGCAACGGTGGTCCCAACCCAGCAGGCGTAGACCCCATCACACACTGTGCGGCTTATTTCACATTTTGGTTGTGCACTTTCGCTCTCCCACAAGGGGACGAGACAGTTATTCGGCCAGAGGCCATATATCCAGCTTGTCAGATGGCATGGGGGATGAAGCTGTCGCTCTGCCCAGTGGCCCTGTGTTTGATATATAAATCTTTGGGGGACCTGTACAAGCATCGGACTCCCCGTTCTTTGAGGACCGTGGGTACTTTTCATTTCTTCAATGCCTGGGTCTGTAGTATATTTCCTGAATTAGCTCCGAGAACCTTGCAGGCGGATACAGTGTTACCCAGGATGGTTGAATTTGCCAGCACTGAGCCTGGTCCCTTTTATGATCAGCTGTTTAAAATAAGGGGCCGACTGATAAAAGTACCAGTGGACGCCCCTGGCAGCATACATTTCTGGAGCTTGGCGGCAGGTTCAGCTCCTTTGATTGATCCTCAGAGAGAGTGCAAGCTGGAAGAGACAGAGACATATATCCATCCTGTCTCAGGAGTCAACACTGCCCGGCCAATCCTGGAACTGGAGCTGGTGAGATGGGCCATGGCAATTCGGCCCAGTGTTTTGGTCTACAGGAAGGGTGGCCTGCTTCTGTTGGAGCCATACTATCCGTTCCGATTTGGGCGAAACTTTGGCTACGACCAGCATATTCCTACCTCAGTTGCCCAGTTTCCCCTAGATAGCCGGGCCAAGCACGGGTCCATCATTGTTGGCGAGGGCCGGTTGTGGTGGGATTTCTATCATCGCCAGGATGATGTAGTTTTCAGGGTGCCCACTGTTTCTAACCGTGTTCCCCGGGTAACACCAGAATATATCAAATGGTGGAATATCCGGACCGGCTTTTATAGGGACGGTAGGGGTGCCTTCTGGGATGTGGCAGAGCGCTCCTTCCTGAAACAGCAGCCTGGGCCAGTGTTTGATATTTCTGAGGCCCACTTGAAAAAACTTTACTCACAACACCTGAGGGAGGCGGAGAATTATCTGAATCAGCGACGGGCCTTGAAGGAAAAGAGTTCCGAGCCGCTTGCTCCTGTCTTCGCTGCTATCAACGAGGACACTTTTATGCGGAGTTTGGAACATCTGAGCCATGTAGGGGGCGCTCGCTTGGAGGTGCAGCAATACCCATTTCCTGTCGAAGAGCCGCTCCCGACAGTAGCTCCTTGGAGGGGTCCAATTGATAAATTTCATCCATATAGGACGTTTGTACGTCGAGAAGATAGAACTCAGACGTACTACAGGCAAATGTCCTGGCTATTTATTCTGCTAAATTTGCATGGATTATCTGCAGAAAGCCCGATAGCTGGCATATTGAACAAGCCACTGTTTATATCATTTCATTATGTCGATGGTTGGGGCATGGACCATCTTGACTTATTTCGATGCCTTGACTTTCGCGGCCATAATGATCTGGCTGCTTTAGTAGAGAAGTGCCAGATATTTGGTGATGTGTGCTGGCTCATCAAGGAGGCTGCTTCCCGCTCCAAGGAGGTAGCTTATCTGTACTGGCCACTTTCTGTATTCTATGACGGCCCAGCAGGTAAGATTTCTTCTTTTCTGATTGCAGTGTTTTCTGCTTAGCATCTGAATTTCGCACCCACTGATCCCATCACCCTTCTGCCACTTTCAACAGACCGGTCTGATATAAAGCGGCAGGGGCTCTATAGAAAGATTATTGCGCAGGCCGAGAAGCCTACTTATTTTGAAGTCCCTGCTGCAGCACCGACCACTACTCCCCTGCCTCCTGGTAAGAAGAGGAAGGCTTCCGCAGTCAAGACTGCAGTTGGGAAGGCCAGGAAGGCCAAAAAGGCCCATATTCAGCAGTCGACTTCGGTGGCGATGGACACTGGGACCCCTCTCCCCGTCATTCCATCATTCGATGATTTCGAGCTGCAAAGGGAGGCTGCTCAGACACCGGTTCAGGGTAACATCAAAAGCTTGCATTTGCATTCTTCACTGTCTTCTGCAGGATCTCAAAGAAGTCCTTGAATCTGACCCATTCTTTTTGCACAGCCCAAGAGACAGTCATAGCACCTTCTTTGGTGGAGACCAGATTGCCTTCTCCTACGCCGGCTAGTGAGGCGGGGGGTAAGTGTATCTTCTCATCTGTTTCATACCTGTATTTGTTTTCTTTGCTACATTTCTCAGAGGTCTCTTTTTGCATCAGTGGCAGGCGAGGAGCAGACTGAGGCTATGGTGACAGAAGAATTGCTTCAACCCAGGAGGGTTACAAGGCTCAGTCGAAGCAGCGTACTGTTCCGGCCAGGCGCATAATTACTCGGTCTGCATCTCGACATGTTTTAGAGGTGGCCCCACAGTGTATAGCTAGTGTGGAAATATCCTCAGGCAGTTCTAAGACCACCTCTGATGAGGAGGAAGCGACCTTCAGGGACAGTGAGGGGGATGCTTCTGAATTAGAGGCCCCACTTGTATTTGCAAAAGGTGCTCTGTCTTTTCAGCCTGCTAAGCTGGTGGTGCTATCTCCTGAGGAGGAGTTGCAAGAGGAGTTTGCCGGGCTCGATACCGAGATTGACATAACTCCACCATTTGTCATTCCGACTACGGAGCTTCCTTCTCTTTCACCCCACTTCGAGGATGTGGACCCTGCTTCAGGGGTGGGTTCCTTTTCATGTTTGTTGCTTCATCTGCCCCCCCTCTTTCTTCCTCTTTTTTTTTCTAGCGCTGAAGTTGCTTTGTTTTGGTCTCAGGGCATTGCCATTGCTAGCTCAGACATAACTGCGGCTATCACGGACATTTCTTCTATAAACTGGGCTATTGTCCCTTTTCAGCCTTTAACTTGCACGGGAATTCCTGAGATCATTCACCCTGTGCCAGCGCGGATACAGTCTTCGACAGATTTAGCATCGTTGGACTTAGGATCATCAGGAGAGATTTCCCTCCTTGTTAAGGCCTCAGAGTTCAGAGCCGAAATAGACCCAGCCAGAAGCTCCGCTTTTATACCGGCTACCATAATGTCAATCGCGCCTGAGTCAGCAGTCCCTGCCACAGTGGCTATAGAGACTGGATTTCTGCCTTTACAGACTAGGGACCCTTCGCCCCCATTATCAGGAAGAGTAGCTGGAGACGAAGCCTTTATTCAGGAGACTCATGAAGAGATAGCTCCATCATTCATTGGTCCTCCCTCCGCGAATGTTCAAGCCATAGTACCCGAGACAGCGGTGGAGGGGGAATCTTTAGTTCAGCCAGAGGGCACGGAGAGGGACCGGCCAGTTCTTCCAGCAGATTTGCCGTCTTCATCCTCTCAGCCGGATGTCGCACTGTGGGCAGATATTGATAGCGAAGTGACCTTCGAAGTAGCTCCTCTTCCTTTGCCTGGCTTTACTTCACCTGAGAGTTTTGTCTGGCAACATCTGGGCATGCTGCGCCAGCTAGTGGAGTCCCAGCCCGGACTAACCTATCCACAGTTGAAGGAGATAGCTGAGCGCTTCACCACCGGCTTGCAGGCGATGGGATGTCCCACAGAAATATGGGCCCAGCGGGTTCTTTTATTGTTAAAATTTGTTCATCGCCGGGATTTCTTGACACATATCATGTCTGACAAACTGGCGGCTTTGAAGTTGCAAAGAATGGAATGCAAATCCGAGCTGGCGAAGACGAACTCTATTCTTCAGGAGCGACAGTGCCAAATGCAGTCTTTGGCGGAGCGGGAGCAGTTTGTGCGCGACCGGATAACTACCCTGGAAGCTGAACTGTCCGATCTCCGAGCTGAGCTGCCGCAGCTAACAACTTCTCGACCGTAGCTCGAGGAAGAAGCGGCTCTATTAGAGGGGCAGGTGGCGTCCTTTCAAGACGAGTCCGTTCGACTGCAGGAGGAGGAGGCTCATCTTCATGAACTGGGAGCCGCCCCTTATGTGGGTCTTCTGGCTTTCGAGGATATTTTCAGGCAACCATGAACCATCTTCTCTTTCTTTTTCTTTTGTACTTTTTTGCGATACAACGTCCCCTCGGGGCCCTTTATGTACTCACTTATTAATGAAAAGAAATCTTTGGCTTCACGCGTATCCATTTTCTTCTGCATGTGGTTTTATCACTTTGAGAAGTGGGGTAACGGTTTTAGCAATTCCTCATGCGAATGGCCCGTAGTTGGCAGGAGAGCGTCCACCCCCTCAGAGAAAGGATGGGGAACTCGCTCCACCGCGTGACGGCATCCGGGGAGGTGCTTAAACCGGATTCTGTTGGTAGCAGCAATCGTCCCTCTTGGCAATATGTGCTGCGAGGGAGACAATTTGCAGAAATGTGAAAGAAGAGGCTTCATCGGAATAGACGAAAGGTCTAGACCGGGTAGAGGTTATAGCAGGTGGGACATTGAAAAAGGGTATGGGGTTTTCATCAGAACGGCCATAAAGTCCGAACTGGACAGATTGTATCATTGGCCGGGCGATGTACCGATCAGCCAACGGTTGACTTCATCATCGATATTGAGCTTATATCGATGCAAGGGGGATTTCATATGTTTTATCAGAATAGACGTAAGGTCTAAACTGGATAGGGTTTCATCATTGATCGGGCAAGGTGCCAATCGATCAACAGTTGGTTTCATCATCGATATTGGGTTTATATCGACGCAAAGAAGAGTTTCATCAGCATAGACGAAAGGTCTAAACTGGCTAGGGTTTCATCATTGATCGGGCAGGGTGCCAATCGATCAACAGTTGGTTTCATCATCGATATTGGGTTTATATCGATGCAAAGAAGAGTTTCATCAGCATAGACGAAAGGTCTAAACCGGCTAGGGTTTCATCATTGATCGGGCAGGGTGCCAATCGATCAACAGTTGGTTTCATCATCGATATTGGGTTTATATCGATGCAAAGGGGTTTATAAGTTTCATCAGAATAGATGAAAGGTCTAAACAGCAGGATTTCATCATTGATCGGGCAAGGTGCCGGTCGATCAACAGTGGGACGTCGGTAGAGGCGTAGGTCTCGTCAGGATAGACGTAAGGTCTATTCTAGTAGGTTTTATCACAGGTGAGGCTTGCCAAGAAATGCGTAGGCTTCATCAGGACAGACGTGAGGTCTGAGCTGGACAGGCTTCATCAGAATGGTGATGGGTTTCGTTGTCGGTGGGACGTTTGAAAGAGGGTATGTGAATTTTATCAGGGTAAACGTAAGGTCTATCCCGGAAGGGTTTTATCATCGGTGGGGAATGAAGCCGACTGACCGACGGGAGGTTTCATCAGTAAAAGGGAGGTAAAGGTAGCGTGCCTGTTGGCATGGAACTTTTGAATTACTACATTACTGACCCAAGTGCCCTTTCGGGTTTTCACCGGAGCCAGCCCCCTCTTGCTTTTACCCACGCGCCCTTTCGGGTTTTCACGTGGCGGGGTACCCAATTTTACCTGCAGTGCCCTTTCGGGTTTTCACCACAGCTGGGTTTTGGCCATTTTTGCCCTTGTCCGGGATATCCGAACAAGCCTGGCGGGGTATCTCTATTTTTAACCCCATTTTTTTATTTATATATACATATATATATTTCTTGAATTGGGACTTCAGCACGGATCAGGCGATGTGCTGCTCCATTAGTGACTGCTCTTATCATCGGTATTGGGTTTATACCGATGCAAGGATTTCATAGGCTTCATCAGGATAGACGTAAGGTCTAGACTGGGTAGGTTTCATCATTGATCGGGCAGTGTACCAATCGATCAACAGCAGGTTTCATCATCGGTATTGGGTTTATACCAATGCAAGGATTTCATAGGTTTCATCAGGATAGACGTAAGGTCTAGACTGGGTAGGTTTCATCATTGATCGGGCAGTGTACCAATCGATCAACAGCAGGTTTCATCATCGATATTGGGTTTATATCGGTGCAAAGGATTTCATAGGTTTTATCGGCATAGACGTAAGGTCTAAGCCGGACAGGTTTCATCATTGATCGGGCAGTGTACCAATCGATCAACAGCAGGTTTCATCATCGATATTGGGTTTATATCGGTGCAAATGATTTCATAGGTTTTATCGGCATAGACGTAAGGTCTAAGCTGGACAGGTTTCATTGCTGATCGGGTGAGTGTGCCCATTGATCAGCAGCAGGTTTCATCACGGTGGGACCTGGGACAAGGTATGAGGGCTTTTATCAGGATAGACGTAGGGCCTATACTGAGTGGGTCTAATCGTCGATCGGGCAAGGCGCCGGTCGATTGACGAGGTGTTTTATGGCGGTAGGTGAGGCTTTCTTTGGGATTACCACATTACTGACCCAAGTGCCCTTTCGGGTTTTCACCGGAGCCAGCCCCCTCTTGCTTTTGCCCACGCGCCCTTTCGGGTTTTCACGTGGCGGGGTACCCGATTTTGCCTGCAGTGCCCTTTCGGGTTTTCACCACAGCCGGGTTTTTGGCCATTTTTTGCCCTTGTTCAGAATATCTGAACAAGACTGGCGGGGTATCACTATTTTTAACCCCATTTTTCTTTTCTTTTCTTCTTTTTTTTTTATTTGGTATGCGAACTGAGAGAGAGGGTAGCTTGGGCAGGGCGAGATGCCACTGAACCAGGGAGAGGGTAGCTTGATCAGGGCGGAGTGCTATTGACCAAGATGAAGCGGCCTGATTAGGGCGGAGTGCCGCTAACCGAGGAATGGGTAGCTCGGCTAGGGCGGAGTGCCGCTAGACCAAGAAAGAGGCAGCTTGGTTAGGGCGGAGTGCCGCTAGACCAAGAAGGAGGTAGCTTGGCTAGGGCGGAATGCCACTAGACGAAGAAAGAAGGGTTGCTCGGTTAGGGCGGAGTGCCACTAACCCAAGAAAAGGGTAGCTTAGTTAGGGCGGAGTGCCATTAGACCAAGGAGGAGGTAGCTTGGTTAGGGCGGAGTGCCGCTAGTCCAAGGAGAAGGGTAGCTCGGTTAGGACGGAGTGCCGCTAGACCAAGGAAAAGGGTAGCTTGGTTAGGGCGGAGTGCCATTAGACCAAGGAAAAGGTTGGCTTGGTTAGGGCGGAGTGCCATTAGACCAAGGAAAAGGTAGCTCGGTTAGGACGGAGTGCCGCTAGACCAAGGAAGAGGGTAGCTTGGTTAGGGCGGAGTGTCATTAGACCAAGGAAAAGGTTGGCTTGGTTAGGGCGGAGTGCCATTAGACCAAGGAAAAGGTAGCTCGGTTAGGACGGAGTGCCGCTAGACCAAGGAAGAGGGTAGCTTGGTTAGGACGGAGTGCCGCTAGACCAAGGAAGAGGTAGCTTTTTGCCCGATTACTCGGGGAATATTGGTTGGGCAGCATGATACAGCTTTAGGTGTCTACCGTTGAGTGGTGAGAATTGGATTTCCCCTCGATGGTTAACAACCATGTAGGCCCCTCCTTCGTAGACCCTATGTATCACATAAGGAGCCTCCCAATTAGGATTTAGCTTTCCTTTTGGGTTGGACGCCATGACTTCACTTTTCTTGACCATGACAAGGTCACCTTTCTTAAATTCTCATCCTTTTATGAGTTTGTTGAATGCAGTGGCCATGCGGGCCTGATACATCTGGATATTCTTCTGAGCTTGGAGGCGCTTCCCTTCCAATTCATCCAATTCTTGTAATCTTCTTTCTGCATTGGTTTGTTCGCCATGGGCCAGGTCATATTGGACAGCCACTCTGAGTGACGGGACTTCCAGCTCTAGTGGAACTACTGCCTCTGAGCCGTATACCAGTGAGTATGGCGAGCATCCTGTAGGTGTCTTGAAGACAGTGCGGTACGCCCACAGAGCTTCATACATCTTTTTTTCCTAGTCCTTCTTATTAGAACTGACGACTTTAGCCAGCAAGGTGCATAAAGTTTTATTGAAGGCTTCTGCCAATCCATTTGCCTGTGGATTGTAAGGAGTGGAGGTTCTCCATTCAATCTTGTACTTCTCGGCAAGCCGATAGATTTTCTGATTTCTGAAATGACTTCCATTATCAGATATTATTCGGTTGGGGATCCCGAACCGGAAGATAATGTTTCGCTTGATGAATCTGGAAACCAGCTCACCAGTCACTTCTCTTAATGCTATAGCTTCCGCCCATCGGGAGAAGTAATCTGTTATGGCCAGTATGTACTTATGTCCGGCCGAGGAAGTTGGCAATGGTCCGACTACATCAGTTCCCCATTGTGCAAACGGCCAGCTAGGGACTGTAGGGTGCAGAACGGCAGGTGGCCTTGTAGGCACAACAGCATGCTCCTGACATTTCTGGCATGACTTTGCAAACTTGCAACAGTCTTCAAACATAGTGGGCCAATAGTAGCCCAGCTTCTTAATCTTTATCTTCATCTTGGGACCGGCCTGGTGGGCACCTGCTATCCCAGCATGTGTTTCTTTCATTACTTGCCAAGCTTCCTCAGTAGACAGGCAGCGGAGCAAAATCTTCTTGCGTGCATCTGCCATTATTCAGAACAGAGTTCCATTTCTGAATTCATAAGAATCTTTGATCCTTAGAAGTTTCATCTTTTCTTCTCTTTTCTACGGCAGCTGTTGGTGTAAAAACCATTGTAGCAGGTGTTGTCTCCAATCAGATGCCTGTTCTGTACTGATAGTAGCAACTTCTTCTTCTTCGGGACACTCTTCTAGCATGCTGGGGACCTGCCGCCGGTTTATAACAACAATGTTCAGTGTTTCATTTGGTGGGACTGCTATTGAGCTGGCTAGCTTTGCCAGTGCATCAGCTTGGGCATTATGTCCACGGCCCACATGCTTGAGCTCAATATGATAGAATTTCGCCATGAGGCGCACAGCTTTTTGGTGGTAGGGGTTCAACTCCGGCTTTCGCACTTCGAACTCCCCTTGGATTTGCTTTATTATCAACATTGAATCCCCGAATACCTGAAGCATCTGGATACCCATGTTGAGGCTTATACATAGCCCGATTATCAGAGCTTCATATTCGGCTTCATTATTGGTGCAGGGCTTGTTTATAGAACAGGAAGTATGCACAACCTCCCCTTCTGGTGATTTTAGCACAATACCGGCTCCGGCCCGTATTCTGGTCTTTCCATCGGAGTCCGTCTCTGTTCTAGATGCTCCATCAAAGAATAGCTGCCACATAGTTGACTGAGCCTGGCAGGCTTCTAGCGTCTCATCATCGGGTAACTCAGTCCCCAACATATCATTCTCTGGCGCAGGATGCTCTGCGAAGAAATCGGCCACGGCCTGTCCTTTTATTGCCCTCTGGGGTATATATGTGATATCGAATTCCATCAGAATTACTGCCCATTTGCCCAACCGGCCTTTCAGTACTGGCTGAGTCAATATGTATTTGAGTGGATCTGCTGCAGATATCAATCTGATTTCATGTGACAGCATATAGTGCCGGAGCTTTTTAACGGCAAATACTAGTGCCAAGCATGTCTTTTCTATATAGGTGTAGCTTTCTTCAGTTCTAATCAGCCTCCGACTCAGGTAGTATAGAGCCTGCTCTTTGCCTTCTTCATTTATCTGTGCTAGCATTGCCCCCAGGGAACAGTGTGTGGCTGCAATGTACAGTATCAGGGGTCTGCCCTTAATAGGTGCCCCCAGCACTGGAGGGGTCTTGAGATATTCTTTCAGCTTCTCAAAGGCTTCCTGACAGCCATCGTCCCAGAGGAACGGTACATCTTTCATCATGAGCTTGTGAAAAGGGTGGCATCTCCCCGACAGATTTGATATGAATCGTACGATATAGGCCAAACGCCCTTGTAGAGATCTCAGCTCGTGGAGATTCCTTGGTGGAGGGAGCTCCTGGATAGCTTTAATCTTGGATGGGTCGATCTCAATGCCCCTATGACGGACAATGAACCCCAGGAATTTTCCACTGGACACGCCGAAGGCACATTTCATAGGATTCATCTTGAGTTCATATTTGCGCAGCCTCTGGAACACTATCCTCAGGTCTTGCAGATGATCTTCCCTTCTGCTGGTTTTCACCACCAGGTCATCAATGTAGCACTCTACTTTCTTGAAGAGCAAATCATCAAAGATCTTTGTCATAGCTCTTTGATAGGTAGCGCCGGCATTCTTAAGGCCGAACGGCATTCTTTTATAATGAAATATCCCCTTCGGGGTGCGGAATGCAGTGTGCACTCTATCTTCTTCAGCAATCCAGATCTGGTTGTATCCGGATGACCCATCCATGAATGACAGGGCTTCATGGCCAGTGGTTGCATCGATCATGACTTCAGTGATCGGCACTGGGAAATCATCTTTCGGGCAAGCCTTATTCAGGTCCCTGAAATCTACACATATTCTGATCTGCCCATTTTTCTTCTTCACGGGCACTATATTGGCCAGCCATGTAGTATACTGGTTCTCTTCAACAAAGCCCACATCAATCAGCTTATCAACCTCTTTGTTAATCTGATTTATCAGTTCGGGGCGCATTCTCCTGGAAGGCTGCTTCACAGGGCTTGCCTCTGGGTTTATCGCCAATCGGTGCTGTGCCAAATCGGAACTCAGTCCTGGCATTTCATCATATGTCCATGCGAAGCAGTCTCGGAATTCTTTTAAAAACTGAATATACTGTTCTTTGACAGCTGGCTCCAGCAGTGCACTGAGGAATGTCGGCCTTGGCTCATCTGCTGACCCCAGATTTACTTATATCAGCTCATCGACGGTGGCTTGGCCTCCGTCTTCAACTTCGGGTGGGGCTTCTTGCAAATCAATAAAGCCTCCCGGGATATAATCTTCTTCATTCTCATGATTTTCTATTTCATCATATTGGTCATCAGCAGATGCTGGTGCATCATATAAGGCCAATATGGCCGGATTCTGTTCAGTCTGCCCCGAGGACGTGACTGGCTCAGCGGAAAACTTCGAAGTGGAGTCTTCCGTGCTTAGAGGCTCTTCTGGTGTGGGCTCCCCTGAGAGGTCATCATTATGTAGAGCTCGGAATTCTTCTAGAATGCGCCCAAACTCCAGGCACTCTTGCATCTCTCTGGCTACTTGATCTTCATCCGGGGTTCCCGTATCAAATTGTGCTTCGGCCTGGAACAGATCCTCTTTGCAAGATGGATTCTCCCAGCACCAACCCTTCTTAGTCTCATTAGACATCCTTGGCTCCGGCTGGTTGTCTTGGGCTTCATTGTCTGTTATGGATTGATACATAATTTCTTCATCTTCAAAGGGGTATTGATCATATCCCACTTCAGGGGGATCTTCATTCTGGTAGAAGGCAGAGATGACATCCACCTCGGCTTCATAGTATTCTTGCAGGGTATAACCCAGTCCCGGGTGCTGTGTGATCTTCCTCAGTTCCTTGCTATCTCGAGGCGGATCCCATAGCTCCTTGAATGCTTTCTTCTGAGCAGCAGGCTGCATCGATGGCATTTGCATCTTTGAGAACATTTGTGAAACCCGTTGGGTAGTATAATCCAAGCCTGTAATCGGTACCATCAGGTTTGCAGCTTCTTCAGGGGCCATACAGTCTTGATCATCTTCTTCGACTGGCTCCCCGGTGTAGAATATAATAGGGGGTTCGCAGAAGCGAGGGATTTCCATAGTCTTTAGTGGCAGCACGGTCTGGTATTCTATGCTGGCTATGGGCTTGACTAGACCCTGAGGAACTTCCACCTGTGTGTATTTTTCTTTCATTTTTTCTTCAGTATCATCTAGGTGTATGCCAGGAGGAGTGATCCGAGCAAAATCACCAGCATAAGAGATGTGAGATACTCCATGCTTTTTAATGTAGCCTTTTGGCGGCGGCGGAGACCAGTTTCTTGTCTTCGTCGCTGGCTTTTTTCTGGCTGACCACAACTTCTTTTCCTTTATCCTTTTGTGACACCTCAATGTAGTAGGATGCATCGAGCATATGGCACTCGAACACTTCGAAGGGATGTAGGTCTGCAAACACCCTTTCTTCTTTTCCTTCATGGCAGTATTTTATGCATTGGTGTAGTGTGGATGGCACTATCTGATATTCGTGCAGCCACGGTCTTCCCAGCAGGGCCTTATACGTGGTGTTGGAGTCGATTACATAGAATCGTACCACAGTAGTGAGGTCGCCCAGTGTGAGGTTGAAATCAGCCACCCCCAGAGGTGTTTCACATTTCTGATTGAACCCTGCAATCTTCATATCTCTGACCTTGGTAAGCTGCAGGTCAAAGTAGTATTTCTGATAGATGCGATAGGGAAGGATATTTACAGCAGCCCCGGGATCTATCAGTTTCCTGCTCAGCGACTGACAGTTCAGGGAGCCCCTCATATACAGCGGTCTGTTGTGACCGGTATTTGGGATTAGCATATCATCTTCCGTGAAGGTGACCGATGGCCCAGCATTCACTTCTGCCAGGAGTGCTTCACATTGTGCCGGAGACTGCAGGGCATCCACGATTGCTTGGCGAGCTTCTTCGCTCAGAGAGAGAATTTCCCAGATGGAGAATCTGGTAGGGAGCTTCTTCAGCATTTTCATGACTCGACTGCCCACCCGGACATTAGATAGTCTCATCTCCTCTGCCCATCGGGGTCTTGGAGGTTCATGTGGTGCCTGTGGCCTTTGCTGCCCAGTCCTAATTCCATCTTCTTCATCAGTCTCCCGGAAGGCTTCTTCTGTAGCGACTGCCCCTGGTTTTGCTAGAGGGTTACTTTCTTCATTTTCTTCATGCTGTTTCTGCTTTCTAACTGCTGTCTGCTAGCATTTATTGCTTTTAGCTGGAGCAGTATGAGCTGGTTGTTCGTTTTCTAAGCTGGACAGGAACTCCAGGAATGAAGGGGCTTCATCTGCCTTCTTTTTGTCTTGGTACAGACTGGCAGGGGGAGGAACCTGGGCACCTCATATCTCTGGTTCCGGGATTTGATAGGGTTGCTCCCCTCTGAACATAATATTATGGTTGGCTGGTGGTGGGCGCCCCCATCTTCTCCCAGAACGTGTTGCATGGGCCGAGGTGGAGGCTTCGGCATGGTTAGCTTCTAGCGGGGCGTCGGATGCTTCTGGCTCATCATCCTCCCCGGGCAAGGAAAAGAGTACCGACAGAGTGTTACATTGTACTGTCGTGACCTTCTTTCCCTTCTTGGACTTGGGTCGTCTCCTCTTCTTCTGGGAATTTGGCTTTGCTAGCTCCTGCCCCCAGAAGGGTTCATTCTCAGCTTTTTCTTGTTCTGCCTCTGGCTGCTCTTTGATTTTCAATTCTTCGAGCTGTTCCCAGAGTATACAGTCTTTCATCAGCAGATGCTTGGGCTTCTTCTGCTCGTACTCATCAAGCTCATTAATATATTGCTGCAGACGCCTGGCTGCAGGGCTTACTTCTTTATGTGTAGGGAGGGGAGTTTGTTTCCTCCGGTTGTGAGTAGGGATCCGGATGACTGGTCCAGTCTCAGTTGTATGCCATATTGGCTTTATCGGAGGCGGCTCGGGCCTTGGGGTAACACCCCGGATAACTGCTCCGCTGGTACTGGCTGCAGGAGTCTTCTTTCTGCTTTTTATGGGCATCATATGCCATCCTTCCTGATCTTTCTGTGGGGTGAGAAAGCAAGCTTCATAGGTGTGCTTGGTGCATTCTTCAACGGCTTCCTTGGGCAGCTGTTGGTAGACTGAGATCATATTGGCAGCCATTCTCCAGGGTGGAGGCTCATGTGGATGGGGCGGCTTTACCTGGTAATCTCCCAGCTGCAGCTCACCTTTCTTAACCATTCCTTCCATGATATCTTTGAAGACATAACAATCTTCAATTGCGTGCCCCAGCGCACGGTGAAATGGACAGAACAGCGGATCATCTTTCTTTGCTGCATCTGCTGGTCTTTTGGGTTCAGGCAATGTTACCTTATTGAACTTGTATGCCCAGTTGAACAGTGCGTCCGTCTTATCTTTTGGGAAGGAATATGCTTTTCTCATCTTGTCTCTCAGAGAGACTTTATCTTTTCTTTCTGCTATATCTGCCAGCGGGGGAGCTTCATCTGCCCCTTTCTTCCCCTTCTGTTGCTCGAAGGTTCTGAAATCGACGGTGTTGGCCTCAGAGTGTGATGGCCGTCGCTCATTGGATTTTCCCTTCGGCATGGTGGGGACATTGGCGGTCGGACGCTTGGACAAGAACGTCTCGACTTCTGCCACTATATTGTTCAGTCGGTCAAATGTTCTGACATCTGCACCGATCATTTTTTCTAGCACCTCCTTGCTGAGGCTCTGCTTGCATATCTGCACCGCATCTTCTTGATGAGGAGGTCTGCGGCATCTCATGGCTAAGTTCCTCCACCTTTTGATGTAGTCCAGTGCAGTTTCATCTTGCTTCTGCCTGGTTGCATATAGCTCTGCTATCGTGATTTCCCTTTCCGTGACATGAAATCTGTCGCGGAATTTTCTCTGCATATCAGGCCAATCAACCACTGACCCAGCTGGCAGGCTTGAGTACCATTCAAAGGCCAACCCAGTGAGGGATGAGCCAAAGAACTTGAGCAGATAAGCTTCATCGACTGCTAGGTCGCCCATGATTGTAGTGTAGTAGGCTATATGCTCCCTAGGGGAGCCTTGGCCATTAAATTTCTCGAACTTCGGCGGCTTACTGACGCCTGGGGGTAGTCTCTTGGCAGCATACTGGGGAGGATACGGTACCTTGTACACATCATAGGTACCAGCATCACCACCAGTCTTTTCTGACAGCTTCATTTCCACAATTCTTTCAATCATCTGCTTGTGGGCTACAGCTGGATCTATGTCTTCTGGAAAGAAGTGAGCTTGTTGCTGGCTGTGAGGAGTTGTCATCATAGTGGCGTGCAAGATGGGCGCGGTAGGCTGTGTCTGAGACACAGAGGGCTGAGCTGCTGTTTGCTGTGGAATAGGTTGGCTCGGTGTCTTGCCCTTATCAGCTAGGAGAGGGTTAGCTGGGATAGCCGTTTCTGCTGAGCTGGATGTCTGCCCCGCAGGTTCAGCTTGCTTTGAGACTGATGTAGCTTCATGTCTCTCATTGAGCTGCCTTCGGAGAGCACTGATCTCCTGCTGGTATCTTCTGAACATCATCTGGACCATAGGATCCAAGGCTGATGGGATTTGCATATCTTCAGAAGTCCCTTCAGCATCATCAATAAGGGGATTGTCCTCATCCTCTGTCGTCACCACATTGACTGTCATGGTGGTGATCTTGCGGGCTTCATCATATTTCTTCATCTTATCTTTTGCGGCCTGGCCTCTTCTTGTGACAGGACCAGGTCTAGTAGCCAACCTGAGCAGTTCATCTGGCCGAGTTGGTAGTATATCTTGCCCCCTGGCAAGTCCAGCCATGTTGCAGGCGAAGATTTGCATTTTTTCTTTCCGCCTGTAGACCTTTCTTTCCACCTGGTCAGGATATTTGAGCCGGTCAAAGACCGATATTCTTTCTTTGGCTTCTTCCCGGTACAGGTCTTCTTTGTCATATCCGGCCCTGAGACCTTCTTCATAGTGATTTGAATCGGAGGAAGAGGCTCCGATCATCGTTTCTCGAAGTGTTTCTTCTTTTTCTTCACCTCTGGTGCCCAGGGCACGGGATAGTATTTGTTGACCGAGGGCAGAGCTCCCCAGGTAGTGGAAATAGTCTTGGACTATCTGCTTCATCTCTTCAGAATTGTGCCTCTGTGGCTCAGGCTGGAGCATTAGTCTTTCCTGGCTTCTCTGCTGATAGGCCAGTCTTGTTACCTGAGCATTCAAATGCTCGGCTTTGGAATATTTGAACAAGTCGGCCTGTCTGGCACAGGCCCTCGGTCTTCTTGGGATGGCGACCGTGACTGGTTCACTCATTCCCACATTGCCGTTTCGTCAGCAGTTGACAGCAGCATCATATTTCTTTCTTTGCCATCTTCTGCCCCCAGCCCTGGGACGGGTGACAGTAAGGTCTTCTTTCTTCTCATCTCTTCTGCCCCTCATCATGGGGCGAGTAGCAGTCAAATTTCTTTCTTCATCATTTCTCTCATCTCTTCTGCCCCAGGCTTTGGGGCGAGCAGCAACAACATTTCTTGTCTCTTTTCCCTCTCTTCTTCGGCTTTCTGCCTTGAAGCGGGCAACAACATCTTCAGCAGCCTTCTCCTCATCTCGAGCTGGAACCCAGCTCTGAATCCTCTTCGGTCGCCAGACCTGTTTGTATTTTGCTGGCTTGGGCGCCAGCGGCTTCCTCTCATCAGCCTCCCAATTGGCCTGCCTGGCGACCAGAGTCTGGAATCTGTTGGTAGTGGGCACCATCGGGATGATCACGTCCGGCCTGACCTCCCTTGGGCAACCATTCATGTTTGCCCGGACACCTCCAATCATCATGGTCTTTCCGGAGTTGGAGAGACGACGGTCAACAGCATCATACCGGCTCCTCCGGTTGGTTCTTCTCCCCTTCTGAGCAGCAGCAGGGACCATGCCCCTTTTTTGGACATGATGGACGTAGCAGGCGACGGCCGTGGGGACCGTTTTCTCTGGTAAGATATTCTTCTGGTCAGTGATCTTCACCGGGGCACTTGCAGCAGCGCCTTACTCATTGTCATCGACCTGTAGAAGGTCAGTGAAGACGACGCCCAAGCAGTTGGGCAGCCCAACGGCAGGCGGCATCGATCCGAACGCGAGAGGTACCGCCAGGTAGCCTTCTCGCACATGCATGTCAATCGGCTGCTGGTCGAAGCAAACGGACATGATTCCGGCTGTCATTGTAGATTCCTGAAAATAAGGAAAGTACACAGAATCAGAATTTTGAGGGGGGGCCCGCTGGGCCTCCTACTTTAGCGTAAAGATGAAGGGAGACTCAGTCCCACCGGGCGTGCCAGACTTGTTTGACACATTTTTTCTTTTTATTATTTTAATCCTTATGTTTTATTTTATCTTCTTGGTTCATTGATTTATTGGCGTGCCAGTCACCGAAGTGACGATTTCATTATGCGCTCGATCTGACTTGGTCAGTCGATTGTGAAGTCCGAGTCGGGACCGGAAGTCCGCCATACCATAAAGGCTATGACGTTACTTACATCCCCCCTAAGGAGGACAACCCTTGATTAAACGCTAAAGGTAGGAGGCCTCGAGAGGCAAACATATATTCATGTGCGCAAATGAAACTTCATACCGAAGCCAGGAAGGCGGGCAAATTAACAACATCAACCATAGAAACAGATGATATCGTTAGGTCAGCGATTCAAAGATCGGGCTTAGGGGGGGAAGGAGGATCTCAGTCACAGGTAGACTGAGCCGTGACCATGATAGGGTTTAAAGCATCGATCGGTATTTCGACAGCATTTCTCCTTAATCTGGATTATGCCCAGGGAGAAATAGGCTATCACCCACGGAGTGCCGGGATGAAAGCCGGGAGAAAGAGAGAGGCCAGACCTCCCTACCCATATGTATACATATATGTCATGGGGCAATGTTTGATATTCCCTATAGAAGCCGGCGGAACTCATGCAATGGCAGAGTCCTCCCGAGCTAAAGGGGTTACTCATCAATGCAGTTCAAGTGTACATAGGTTCCCGGCGCGAAGGCAAGATGGCCGAGGTTCCCGACATGCCAACTGGAGAGCTTCTCGGCGCGAAGGGGAGATGGCCAGGAGTATTCTCGGCCTGGTTGAAGGGAGGAGGAAAAGGATCTCGGCACAGCTGAAGAGGAAGAGGAGCTCTCGGTGCGCTGACAAGAGGGCAAGGGGGGGGGGGTTTTCTCGGCGTGAGGGTTCCCGGCGCGCCCAGGGCCGCGCCGAGAGCCATGGCGTCGAGAGAGTGTTGATGTTCTGGCGCCGTGAGGACCCGAAAGGGGTTCCGGAGGCTCTGCTTTGGGTTTCTTGGCGATGCAGGACAAGCCAGATAGGTTCTATGAAGTCAAAGTGGATCAGTTCATCAAATCTGAGCTGGATTAGATTTGGGCTTTACAGGAGCATCAGGATAGAAGAGGGATTTAGGAAGACTAGGGTCGAGGGAAACCCTGTCACCATTATCATGCAGAGCCCGGGGGACAACCTGATGTCGACCTTCATCTTCATGAGAGAATTTTGGCAGCACCTCCCCTGGACCGAGCATTTGCCAGAGAATGGTATAGGCTGACATCCACGGAGTGCCGGGATGAAAGCCGGAAAATGAGTGAGCACTAAGGCTCGAAGAGACTATCCATGTCTCTGGCATCGGTCACTATTCCCCTTCTCGGAGACTAACGAAACTCATGTAGAGACAGGGTTCGTCAGACCCACGGGGTGGCATGTGAATCCTGTTAGGGACCTCAGAATATAGGGGAGGTCAATCCCCAGTTAATTTATCCCCTAGGGTGCATATGACGACTCACGAACGCCCCAGAATAAATGGACGAAGAGGCCAAAGGAGTGGACGAAGGAGAGGCTCTCAGCATGGTTTTCATTGGCAAGAAGATGGCTCTCGGCGTGGGATTATAGGTTGGCCAAGGGGGGTTCTCGGCACGGGTTTAAATTGGCCAGAGAAGGAAGGAGGGAGGCTCTCGGCGTGGCTTCAAATGCAAAAGAAGGCAGGAGGGAGGCTCCCGGCGTGGCTCCAAATGCAACAGAAGGCAAGAGGGAGGCTCCCGGAGTGGCTCCAAATGCAACAGAAGGTAGGAGGGAGGCTCCCGGCGTGGAGGCTTCTCGGCGCGCTCCTCATCGCGCCGGGAGGCTGGCGCCGAGAGGCCAAAGGCAAGGGGAAGGTCTCTCGGCAGCGTAGTTCTCGGCGGGGAATGTTGCACGCCGAGAGGATGGAATTGCTACAGGGTTTCATGATTTGCAGAGCTCAAACGATGCTCTGTTTGGGGATTTTATGAGATTTCTGGCTCAGATTGAGGCTGGATTTAGAGTGTAAGCGAGAGATTACACAGATATGGGTTTGATTTGCCAAAGATGGGCTGGGTTCAAAGGGGAATCGAAGGAATCATTGCAGGATGGGGTTCTGAATCGTCATATCATTATTGACCCTCAGGGGCTCATTTGCTGGCATCTTTGGTCGCCTGGGAGCCAAGAGATGGCCATCTCTGACCCCAGGGGTGACCCTGATGTAATTGTTCGGACTGGAGCTGGATTAGAAACCATCGGTATTAATTTATTGAAAAACCCTCGGAGTTACTGCCAATATCGGTAGCAGATTGTCCCAGAAGCCAAGGGATGGTCTGTCTCTGGCCCTAGGGCAAGCTTGGGAAACTTTATGCAAACGATGATGAATCGGAGAGGGACATCGGCTCATTTAGAACGACATTTATTCTACTGCAGACAATTGAGCCCGAAGACCCACCGGGGAATCGGACGCACTTCAGTTGGACTTAAAATGAAAACATATAAAGGAAAATCATAGCAGCAGACGGAGAGATAGCGGGCAAATACTTCAATCGCCTAGCGCCCAAACGGGCCACTGGAGCATTTCATACAATCACACATTCCGGGACTCACCCCAGCCACATAGAGGGAATGGAGGAAAGGGAGATGAATGGCGGCCGGGATATCCCGGTTATCACCGACGAATCGAGATAAGACTCGCATGGTTACATAAAGAAGAAAACGGAAACAGAGAAGATAAAAAAAAGGGGGGGGGGGGGAGGGCGGAGCATTGACTCCTCTCCCTCCCCAGCTGCCCACCTTGAGCTTCTGCTCCTTCATCTCTTCTCAGATATTCCTTCGCTTCTTCGAGTCTCTCCTCCTGGAGCTCTCCTTTTCTTTTTCTCTTCTCTCTTTTTGTTCTTCTATTCTGTGTTTTCTTGTGTGTCTCTCCTCTGCCTCCTCTTTTTTCTTGTTCGAAGGGAGGGTTTTTTTATAAGCGTTTTCCCCCTCTCGGCAGGCTTCATCAAGCCTTTTCCTTCTCGGCAGACACCATCTCGGCGTGCCTCAAACGGGCTTCCCGGCGCGCCTGCCTTCAACTTCTCGGCGCCACCCTTTGGGCTTCAGCAAGTGCCTCTCGGCGCCACCTTTTGGGCTTCAGCCAGTGCCTCTCGGCGTGACCTTCACACAGGCCCACTTGGGACTTTTTAAGTGCATCATCACCCGAAAGGGCCTTTCATTGATGACATATCTTGTATCGAGATCATCATTATGGTTTTCTCGACCTAGCCTCTCCTCTGGGAACCAGCGGTTGAGTGAGAGATGGAATTGCCATCTGAATGGTGACAAAATCGAGTATCATCTTATCGACACCGTCACTTGAATGGTGACGAGCTCGGACATCAACTTTAGTCTGGGAAGACCTCAGCCGGGTATATAATCTATGGAGACCATTCTTCTTCTGTTCTGACTTTGCAAAAGCCTTTGCAATATTCATCTGCCGGTACCAGCTTCATCTTCATCATCTGTCAGTAAGCCGACATCTGACTTACCCTGACATATCATCCGTGGATTCTTGGACGAAACGGTAGTACAGCTCTCATTAAAGGGCTGGAAGGTCTCATCAGTCGAGTGACTGCTGCTTTATCAGTGCTGCCGTCTGAGTGACATTGGCACCGGGCATCAGCTTTGCCGACAAGGGTCTTAGCCGGGTAGACAGTTGATGAGCTTCATCATTGGTCTTTCACTGTTGGTCCGACCCTCTTTTCAATTATGTTTTCACCCTTGTTCATTTTCCAGGTGTCAACAGCCCTCTGTAAAAAAATATGCAGATATCCACTTTATCCTGCAATGACCTCGGGGCCAATGCATGAGTTGAGATTGTCCTGTGGCATGCATCAGATGTACTTGGGCCTTCAGAGCCCATCTGTAAAGCCTTTATGGTATCTATATGGAAAGAATAAATAGATATCCGGTCTTTCCCGTGCATCCGCACCAATGATCTCTCGTGACTGATGCGGGACGAGGGGCTCTTCATCTCTCACTCAACCGCTGGTTCCCAGAGCAGAGGCCAGGTCGCGGTCAACTGATGACTGCGGTCTGGGGGTCGTGGTTACGCGACCAACCGCGATCTCGCGGTTTTTCTGCAACACCCGAGGCCGTCTAGAACGGTGCTCTGTTCGCCCTAGGGTTCCGGCGGCTGCCATGGATGACGTTTGAAGGTCGGTGGGGGCTGATGGAAGCTTGGAGGAGGGTGAGGAAGAGGGGAAGCATGATCTAGAGGCTAGGTATTAGGCTAATAGATAGATATAAGGGGGATAATGGCGGTGGTTTGAAGGGGATGCGGCCGGCGGTGCTGGCGGCGAGCGGAGGTGGTGGGGTGGCGAGAGGAGGAGGGAGGGGCTCGACCGGGGCTTCTCACTCATCCCCGTCTCAGGGATGACGTGGCTAAGCCTCTCCACTCCACCTCCAGGGTAGAACACGGCGAAGGCGGCGGGTTTTGAAGGCGAACACGGCGATGGCGAGGGATGCTGGCAGTTGATGGCAATGGAGAGCAAACGTGGTCTCTGAATGGGGCCTCTCACTAGTCCCCGTCGCAGGGATGATGCACCCGAAGTGTCGAGCTCCCTCTCCATGGATAGGGCGAGTCGTCTCAACTCAGAATTAGGGCATCTCACCCGGGTCGAACACACACATAGCCATTGCTAAAACATTGAATTTTCCATTCTATTCTTCAAAGAGGGTGTGGAGATACATTTATAGGGGATTAGGGGAAGGGGAAACAACATTATAGCAATGGTTAAACAGGGAAAGGGGCGAATCTAGGGTTTCCAAGCTTCAAAATGGCGTCGAACGGCGGACTGGCGGCGACTCGGTTGCTACAACAAGGTCACGGTTCCTCAGGGGCCGCGGTCTTATGGTCACGGTCCAAGGAGAACCTCGACCTCCTGTGGTCTTCAGCCCTGTCCGACTTCATTCCCCATCATTCTCCTCCCCATGGAGGAGGTTCGACCTCGAACCTCGTAGCTCAGGATCTTAGTTTCATGGAACAACCCGGTTCCTTAAGCTCTGATACCAAGTTGATGCGGGACGAGAGCGAACCGGGGAACGCGCTCACCCGACCAGCACGTCGACGGCGGCTTCAAACGTAGATCTGTGTGTACAACCAGTATCAAACCTCCTCGCAGGGAGGGGGAACTCAGGAACGGGGTGTACAACCACTACCCTCACGTAGGAGGGGGGAAACGAGGGCCGAGGAGGCAGCGTCCGCGCTGCCGTTCTCAGTCTGGATAGTAGGACAAAGGTACACTCGAACGGTGGTGACGACCTGTAGACGGTAGTGAGGGCATCCGCAGCAGGTCCAAGATATGGCGAGGGATCCTCTGAGTGTCCTCTAATGCTGGAGAGGGCCACGAGTGCTGGATGGAACCGGAGGACGCCTGGCGGTGGACAAATAGCTGATATGGTGCCCCACTGGATAGGGCTGCGTGACTGGAGTGTCTGGAGTTGTTCGCAGTGATGCTGCATCTGAGAAGTCTGCCAATGGTGACAGAAGTTGAGGGACTACTGGAGGGAAGTCCCATGTGGTCGAGGAGGGGCCGGGGGCACCGGTCTCTGCAGGAACGGTCTGATGCCGCCTTTGGCTCAGGCGGGTTATCAGGTCGACAGTCGGGGCAGAACGGGGTAGCTGAGCCTACGGGAGGCCGAGGTGATTCCCAAGAGTGCCAACACGATTGAGGGCGTGAGGGAGGGCCCTCGCAACGTGATGGAGAGTCCGGGGTGACATAGACATGTCGAGGTAGCCTGAGGCATTGCCAGAGTGGGTGCTGGTCACCGGCTACAGGCAGAGAGTAGAACTGGGTAGTTCTAGTTGCGATGAGAGTGATAACGTCGAGGGAGCACGGGTGTAACACCCTGGAATGTTCTAGACATTTTCAGGAATTTTAAACGATTATTAAGCATTTAAAGAGGCTTAATGGGCTTTTAAATATATTTTTGGGTTAACTAAATTGAATCAGAAGACCAATTAATAATCAAGCACAATGGCCCACCTAAATTAGGCCCAAGCCCATACTCTAGAACGTCCTTAGGATAAAATCCCCCAATTAATAGGATAATTAGGGGATAAAAATAGGAAGAGTTTGACAAAAAATTTAATTTCTAGCGCCTTGGATGGTTGCGGTCTATTGCGTGACCGCTACCACCATATAGCGGTCAAGGGATGAGGAATTAGAAGATTCTGCATCAAAGGCAAGCTCACATCGAGATTCATTGGCTCTTTTGAAATTCTTGAAAGGGTTGGCGAAGTCGTATATCGGATAGCTTTGCCCCCTCAATTAGCTGGAGTCCATGATGTGTTTCATGTGTCTATGCTCAAAAAGTACATCTACGATCCTTTTCATGTTATAAGTCATGACAACTTGGTGATCTAAAAGGATATGATATATGAACAAAAGCCAATCAAAATCATTGATCGAGAAGTGCGTCAGCTACGAAACAAAACTATTCCCATGGTAAAAATATGGTGGAAAAAAGATCGGACCAAGGCGCGACATGAGAGACGGAAGAAGCTATGCACAAGAGATTCCCAGAATTATTCGATTGCAAGTATACTCTCTATAAAAACCCATGTAATGAATTTGGAAATCAAATTCTTTTTAAGTGGGGGAGGGTGTAACGACCTGGAATGTTCTAGGCATTTTTAGGAATTTTAAACCATTATTAAGCATTTAAAGAGGCTTAATGGGCTTTTAAATATATATTTGGGTTAATTAAATTGAATTGGAAGACCAATTAATAATCAAGCACAATGGCCCACTTAAATTAGGCCTACAAACCCAATTCTAAACCCTCTAGGCCCAAGCTCATACTCTAGAACGTCCTTAAGATAAAATCCCCCAATTAATAGGAGAAATAGGGGATAAAAATAGGAAGAGTTTGACAGAAATTTAAATTTCTGGCACCTTGGATGGTTGTGGTATATCGCGTGACTGCTACCACCATATAGTGGTCCAGGGATGACCGCTAAAAGCTTCCGTGATCGCAACGGCAAGAGCCATGAAAAACTTGGAAAGTTCTCAATCAAATCACCTTGGATCTAAGCTATCTGGCGTGGATAACTCTCTAGAACTCTCTAGGGATCAGTTCTACTCCAAATTTGGACTCTAGGTTCGATCTAATCCCTCAAACCCGAGCAAACCCTATAAATAGGTTCCAGGTTCGACCTGCGCGAACCTTATTTTGGCTTGCCTGGTTCGACAGTAAGACGATGTTATTTCATGTCAGTCCTTTAAAATATTTTGTTCTCCTTAGTTTTGTCTAACTCCCCTCAAAATCTCGTGCTAGGAGGACGCGCCGTTGGAAAGTTAGAAGCCCTACAAGTTGCTGGTTCGCTACAGACCGCACATGAACCAATGTGTCCGTCCAAGAAAGATTTAAAGATTAGAAGCCCTAATCGACGTAATCTCGTGTCCATCCTTTAGAATAAGTTATTCCCCTTTGTATCTTCTACATACCTTCCAATTTTTATGAATTTAGGACAAGAGGCTAAAGAGATAGAAGGATGAGAAGTTGCTGGGTTTGTGCAAGACGTGCAGGAACCAGGGCGATCTTCCAGTTAGAAATTCGCACTCTAGGAGTATTCCCAGAGGTAGGTTATCTCATGAAAGGCTTCAACAATAAGTTAGGAGTAAAATCCCTCTTGTTTCATGTAATTTCATGCTTTATATAGGGAGTATTTCATGGTTTTCTATGACTGCGCATGCATGATCATTACAACATGTTATCCTTATACCCCTTTAATCAAAGATGATAATTCTTGTTAATTTCATGCCCAGTCATGCATCCTAGTTGTGATGAGTTGCTTGCGTAAGGCGTACTAGCCGACTGTTCACGTTCTCGATTATTTTTCGCTGCATAATCTCGAGGCGTGACAATTAAGGTGGTATCAGAGCCTAGGTCTAAGGACTTACTTATTCCTAAGAAAATGTCATGCCATTGGCTAAGTCCAAGGCTTAAGGACCCACACCTATGAACTAAGGAAAGAATTTCCCACCTATGTGAGAGTTGGGTAGAACCCGAGGTGAGATAGTTATTTAGAACTTATCTCTAAGATTAATTCCCTTTAATTCCATAGGACTTTACTAATCATTCTTTTTCTCAAGTACCTTATTCTTACAATGGCTCATCGTGTCGATTGGGGTGGAATGCAACAAACTGTTACGGGTCTCACCCAGGCCTTGTAAAATATGGCCCAAGCCGGCGCGAGGGCCGGTGCTGGTGATCTATACCGCAAGTTCCGGAGTTTAAACCCTCCGTGATTTTCTGGTTCCTCCAACCCAGATGAAGCTAAGAATTGGATAGATGAAATGAACCGCATATTTACGGTCATGCAATATGCCGACCAAGAGAAGGTTCATCTTGCCACGATCTAACTCAATAAAGATGCGCGTACGTGATGGAAGTCTATTCCAGCACCGCTTGCAGACGCAGCACACACTTGGGAGGGATTTCTCACCCTCTTTCGAGCAAAATACTTCTCCGAACATGTCAAGGAAAGGAAGGCGGCAGAATTTGCTTCTTTGCGGCAAGGCATGATGACGGTGGTAGAGTATGAGTTACAATTCTCTCGCATAGCACCTTATGCTCAACATTTAGTGAGCACAGATCTTCTGAAGGCTAATCGTTTCATGGACGGGCTACGACCCATCTTCATTCAACAACTTGACACAAAAAATATTCGGACCTATGCAGAGATGGTCCAACGAGCCCATCTATGTGAAAGGACCTTGGAGAAGGTCGAGAAACTCAAAGGCAAAGGGGAGGAGCCGAGCCGAAAGTTTGATCGACGAGGAAAAAGAGATGAGAAGTTCAACATCACGGAACCTTAGAAATACCGTGATAGTAAGAAGAGATCCCGGAACGGGAGTGGTAGTGGCTACCATAAGAACAAAAGGGTGAAGGAGGAAGACAAGCAAGTGGTAGCGGCTTGCACATTCTACGAGAAATTTGGCCATGCGGTTGAGAAATCCTGGAAGCGTCTTAGCGCTTGTTTGCGATGTGACAGTCGGGAGCACCGCATGCCGGATTGCCCCCTTATGAAAGATCAATCTTCCAGCGATGGACACAAGCGACATGCGTGTCTTAATGCTGTTATAGATGATGATGAAGTGCCCAAAGATGATGGGCTGATGGAAGGTACCATTCACATCTATTCCCATCCTACATTCATGTTATTTGATACTGGTGCTTTTCATTCTTTTATATCTACTACTTTTGCAAAAACCTTGCCAGTTTCATCAGTTCCTTTACCCTCGGACCTAGCTATCACCACACCTCTAGGTCCCGGAACTAAACTTACAACCCACTACCCCGATAGTGAGGGAATGGTAGAAGGTCATAATCTTCCCGCAAATCTCGTGTGCCTTGACATGGAAGGCTACGATGCTATCCTAGGTGTAGATTGACTTGTAGACCATGACGCCTATATAAATTGCCGCAATAGGATAATCTCTTTTCGGAAACCAGGTCTTCCAAGATTTTCCTTCCTTGGTATCAAATATATGAAGCATCCTACCATTATTCATCTCTTCACGCTTGCAAACTCATTTCGCAAGGATGTGAAGCTTTTCTTATCTATGTAATCACCACTGAATCCAAGAAAATCATCTTAGAAGATATTCCCATTGTAAATGAGTTTCCCGATGTGTTCCCATCAGACTTACTCGGTTTACCACCTGAAAGGGAAGTAAACTTCTCTATTGAACTCGTTTCCGGAGCAGCACCTATTTCAATAGCTCCCTATAGGATGTCCCCTACAGAACTCAAAGAATTGAAGAAATAACTTCAAGAGTTATTAGACAAGGGCTTCATTCGGCCTAGCACATCCCCTTGGGGTGCATCAGTTTTATTTGTCAAGAAGAAGGATGGATCTCTCAGGCTATGTATCGACTACCGGCGACTAAATCAACTTACTATCAAGAACAAATATCCGTTGCCGCGTATCGATGAGCTCTTTAATTAAATTTTAGGAGCAGAATATTTCTCTAAGATAGACCTCAGGTCGGGTTATCATTAGCTTGGGATCAAAGATGAAGACATATACAAGACTGCTTTCCGGAGCAGATATGGGCACTATGAATTTGTGGTAATGTCGTTCGGGTTAACCAATGCCCCGACAGCATTTATACAAGTAATGAATAATGTCTTCAGGCCTTATCTCGATCGATTTGTGGTCATCTTCATCGATGATATTCTGATATACTCCAAGACTAAGAAGGAGCATGAAGAGCACTTAAGAATAGCCTTGCAAACCCTAAGAGAGCATCGACTCTACGTAAAACTTAGCAAGTGCAAGTTCTGGCTTAAGGATGTCTCTTTCCTTGGCCATATTATTTCAAAGGAAGGTATCGCTGTCGATCCTTCTAATGTTGAAGCTGTGAAGAATTGGAGCCGACCGACGACCGTGTTTGAAGTTAGAAGTTTTCTGGGTCTGACTGGTTATTATAGGCGATTCATCAAGGATTTCTCAAAAATCACAGTTCCTTTGACTAGACTCACAAGAAAGGAGAACCCTTTTATATGGTCGAAAGATTGCGAAGAAAGTTTCCTAACTCTTAAAGATCATCTCACTACAACCCCTATCTTGGCACTACCTATTGAAGGTGGCAACTTTGAAGTCTATACCGATGCATCTGGTATTGGCCTGGGATGCGTTCTGATGTAAAATGGAAAGGTGATTTGCTATTCATCAAGACAGTTGAAGCGTCATGAAGAAAATTACCCTGTGCATGATTTGGAGCTAGCTGCGGTCATATTCGCCTTAAAAATTTGGCGACACTACCTTTATGGGGAGAAATTCACTATATTTTCAGATCACAAAAGTCTGAAATACCTCTTCACCCAAAAGGAATTAAACATGAGACAACGCAGATGGTTGGAGTATCTCAAAGACTTCAACTTTACTATCCAATATCATCCGGGCAAAGCAAATGCTGTAGCTGACGCTCCTAGCAGAAGATCAATGGCAACTCTAGTAAGTCTCAGGAAAGGTACGACTTATCTCATTGAGGATTTTGCTCGTTTGAATCTAGATGTTGATAAAGAAGAGGAAGGATGTATGATTGCTAATATAAGGTCACAACCTACATTGATTGAAGATTTAACCAAATTACAAGAAAATGACCCCACATTGATGGAGATCAAGGCTAATATTGATCAAAGGCTGAAATTCTCCATTTGAACTGATGGGAGACTATTGTTTAAGGATCAAATCTATGTGCTGAATCATGTTGACACTAAGAAATTGATCATGGAGGAAGCTCATAAATCAAGGTATGCTACTCATCCTGGTGCTACCAAGATGTACCAAGACTTAAAAAGAAGTTTCTGGTGGCCCAACATGAAAAGAGAAGTAGCGGACTTTGTATCTCGCTGCCTCACTTGTCAGCAAGTAAAGGCGGAACATTTAAAGCCCGCTGGTAAACTACATCCTTTAGATATTCCCGAGTGGAAATGGAAAGATATAGGGATGGATTTCATCATGGGTTTACCTAAGACAAGAGGAGGACACAATGGTATATAGGTAATCATAGACCGATTGACTAAATCTGCACATTTTCTACCAATCAAAAGTCGATGGTCCGTGGATGTATTATCAGCGCTATACATGAGGGAGATTGTCAAACTACATGGTGTTGTCACCATTATATCTGACCGAGACCCTCGGTTCACATCACAATTCTAGAAGGGTCTATAACATTCATTAGGGACCCGACTCAACTTAAGCACTGCGTTCCATCAACAAACTGACGATCAAACTGAAAGGACAAATCAGGTAGTGGAGGATATGCTCAGAGCATGTGCTATTGATTTTGGAGGGAGCCGGCATGACCACTTGCCTCTAGTGGAATTCTCATACAATAATAGCTACCAAGCTAGCATACAAATGGCTCCGTTCGAGGCTCTGTATGGAAGAAGCTGTCGCTCACCGATATGTTGGAATGAAGTAGGAGAAAGGAAATTGCTCAGTCCCGACATCATCAGGGATACTACCGAGAAGATAAAACTTATTTGGGAGAGACTTCAGATGGCTCAAGACAGGCATAAATCATACGCTGATAACAGAAGGCACGACCTGGAATTCAAAGTAGGAGACCATGTATTCCTAAAGGTTTCTCTGGGTCGAGGTATCCGAAGATTCGATATCAAAGGCAAGCTCACTCGAAGATTCATTGGCCCCTTTGAAATTCCCGAAAGGGTTGGTGAAGTCGCATATCGAATAGCTTTGCCACCTCAATTAGCTGGAGTCCATGATGTATTTCACATCTCAATGCTCAAAAAGTATGTCTCCAACCCATTCCATGTCATAACTTATGACAACCTGGAGATTAAGAAAGATTTGACGTATGAGCAAAAGCTAATGAGAATAGTTGAACGGGAAGTATGACAACTTCGGAATAAAACCATTCCCATGGTCAAGGTCTAATGGACCAAATTATGGCCACATGAAACAACATGAGAAACTGAAGGAGCCATGTGCAAAAGATTTTCAGAGATATTTGAATGTATGTGCACTCTCCTTAGTAAATCTTATTACGATGAATTTGGGGATCAAATTCTTTTTAAGTGGGGGAGGGTGTAACGCCCGAGAATTTTCTAGGAATTTTTTGAATTTAAAATATGAGTATTAGGTATTTTTATAGGCTAAATGGGCTATTAAGAACAATTAAGGATTTATTTAATCCATTTAAATACCCTATATCAACTAGAGGGCCAAGCCCAACTCAAATGGGCCCAAAGACCTAATTTCAAGGCTTTTAGACCCAAACCCATTAATAGAAACGTAAATTAGTAAATTTATGGATTTTAAATGGGATATATACATCAAATAGGAAATAAAGGGGAGGATAATACAAAAATATGAAAATTTTAGATTTTTGTGAAGCCTGGCAGTCTATCGCGTGACCTCCAGACCCACTTAGCGGTCTGTCTATGACCGCTAAGCAACCCAATTCCGTGAATAGAAGAAAGCTTGAAAAGCTTGGATCTTTGGCGACCTAATCACCTTAGATTGAAGCAACCTGGCATAGATGACTCTCTAGAACTCTCTAGGGATAAACTCTACTCTAATTTAGGACTCTAGGTTCGTTCAAATTCTTAAAACCCTAGCTAACCCTATAAATAGATCCCAAGTTTCACATGTGCGACCCTTACTTTTGGCTCTTTTGGAACTAAGGTAAGGAAGCATTATTTGGGGTAAGTTCTTTAGAAGATTTCATTCATTATGGTAAGGTCTAACTTCTCTCAAAATTTTGTTCTAGGAGATCAAGCCTACAGGAAGTTAGAAGCCTACAAAGACGCTGGTTCAGTGCAAGAAACCCAGGATCTTGTGCGAACAACCCAAGAAGATTAGCGGATTAGATGTAGCAACCCTGATAAATGAATATTTGAAATAAATTAAAACATATATATATTACAGTAGTAATACAGATAATGAGAATAGGGTTAATTAGATGAAGTAAAACAAAATTGAAATAACGCCTCGTATTAGGGCGTTAATTCAAAAAGAAACGCCTCTATCAAAGGCGTGACTAAAGAAAGGACGCCCACACGTGCGGTCGTCAACTCTCACGACCAAATAGGCAAGTAAGAGAAACGCCCATATATGGGGCGTGTTTCAAAAACAAGGAACGCCCTTATCCAAGACGTTTCTTAAGAAACGACCTGAACTAGGTCGTTAATTAAAGAATCGACGCCCTTACCTAAGGCGTTAATTCAGTTCGTGAACCGTTCGAACCCAGAACTTATCCAGGGTAAGTGATAAGCATTAGAAAGAGTTCAAACGTGGTAATGACTCTATCATAGAAGTATTGCTTCCACACAATCACTAACCCTAATAGGACACCCAAAATCCTATAAAAACTCTCGTTCGGCCAACCCTAAAACTATTTGGACGAACTACTGCTGCAGGTACATGAAGAACATATGTTCTTCTATTTTTTTCTCCTGTTTACAGTCGCATGAAGAATATTGATTATTCTTCTTCTCTTATTAACAGGTTAAGAGGCTCGGGCGTTTGAGGAACAAGAGTTCTTCATCCGTGTGTAAGTACCCCTTCCTCTACCTACAGTCCATGGATTTCAAGGAAACTAATAGCTTCAATCTATCCTCTGTAGGATTCATCCAACGTCTGCAGCATCATTGAATCTTACAAATCCCTCACGGTCATCTCCAAATCAACTCTTAAGGTAGGATTTTCTCAAGTCACTGTAGCCCAAACTAAATTGATACAGTACAATAATTATCATGCATATACATGGTTTGGTTTACTATAGTTTCTGAACGACTTTCTGTTAATTTCTTGAAAGAAACGTCCTTAGCAAGGGCGTGACTATGAAATACACGCCCCAGACTAGGGCGCTACTTTACAAGTCACGACCCTGCCAAGGTCGTCAGTTTTGGATTTGACGCCCTGCACACAGGCGTTAATTTCATTTAATCATTAATCACCCATGTTAAGAATTGAGTATCTATGAAATAATGATCCTACAATAATGCATGATCACATGTCTTCAAACCTGCTAATTTTATTGTCATGACCATACATTCGTTCTCCATGAATTCTATTATCCTGAAAATATTTCTGCCCATGAAAATTCATGGTATCTCTTGAATTCACGACCTAGACTAGGTCGTTTTCCATATGTAAACGCCCCATCATAGGGCGTGAATTAAAAATAAACGCCCCTTACTAGGGCGCGTATCTGTTAAAATCATGGAATATATATTCTGTGAAAATAAGAATTAATGATTAACGCCCCTGACAAGGGCGCGTTTTTGATAATTTCTGAAAATAAATATGTTCTGAAAAATATTGTAAATAAAAAGACGCCTGCTACTGTAGTCGTCAACTCTTGAAGAAACGCCCCTTCCGAAGGCGCGTCTTAGATAAATTATTGAAAATTCTGCAAAACGGACCATATGTAAACGCCCTTCTGTTAGGCGTTAATTACTTGAGAAACGACTTGACCAAGTCGTTATTTTACTGTAAACTGATTTTTCCTCTGATTTGCTAACCGATGGTTTATATATTATACATATATATATATATCGGCACTATTCTCCACTCCGTGAGTATAGTCCCACTTTGCACGGTGTTTTATCGATCACACTCAATTCTCATTGACATACAAGCTCTCCTTTGGACATTCCGTTCCTTTGGACTAGCGAGTTAGTCATAGAGACCTCCGTAAGACTCCTCGTAGCCTTGGATTCCCTCAAGGCCGACTGAGCTGGTTGTACCCTAAAAACCCATTACACTATTGATGCCATGTCACTCTAAAGAAACATGGTATACCGGCCCTTATGATTATACCAAGAGTATATCATAAGAAAATTCTTAATGGGATGATGATATCATGCCATATCATGTCGTTCTTGTAAACCCCAATTCTATGATAAGAATGAGGGTATCTTACTTTGAGATACTGTTCATGTGGACCTCAATTCTATATAAAGAATGTCCATATTGATTTGTCATGGTACCTAAGTTAAGGGAACCATATTCTACCTAGTTTTATCGATATCGTGATTATACCGTTATTATCGCCATTCTATGTCCTTTGTCATATTTTGGACTCTATTCTATCAAAGTTGTCATACGAGTCTACAAGCTTGATTATTGAAATTCTATGTTGGCTATAAACAAGAGTGGATGTCAAAACACATGATAAATGCCTGCGCATAGGGCCCGATCTGGTCCTGGGAGGAGCACCCGAAAGTACTTGTGCCCATGGGAGTTAAAATGATAAGGTATCTGGCATTATACCGAGTACTTGACTTGCTTGATTGGACATTCCACACACATCTTGTACTTGAATCGTACTTGACTTTACATGAAATGCGTGGCCCGAAAGAGGGTAATTTACTTGCTTGATACATGATAGCCAAAGTTCTTGACATGACTCGATAATGGTACTTGCTTGAATATCTTGAATAACTTGTATCTTGTTGAAAGTTCATGATGAGTTCATCTTATTTCCTTGATATTACATTCTCTCTATCTTGTCGTTTCATGCGAGCATGCATAGCTTTATTACATTCATGAAAAGGTAATTACTTAAACCCCTTGCTAGTACTTGAGATATAATTTCCTACTGAGCGTTCGCTCATTCCGTTTGTCCCTTTCTACTTTTCAGGTAAGTCCGACGACGATGGAAGTCAATCGGATGGGAATGGTCAAGAGTGAAAGTGATAGAGCTTCTACAAGTGTCGTCTAGTCTTTTCCATAGTTTCTTGAGTCAAATATGTATTCTTTTTCCTTTTTGTTAAACAGAGTATTGGATTTGTAATAGTCTATCCATTATGAAATAAAGGATTGGGTTATCTTGCTATTTTGCGCATCTCTGTCTTTGCGTCGAATACACGACCACTCTGATTGACATGATTGATATAGACACGTCGCGCATCTCCGGGTATCTTCCGCGCTCGGGGCGTGACGTTCTTTGTGGTATCAGAGCCTAAGGTATTCAATTCCTAGGAAACCCAAGTCCAAGGATAGGTTTCAAAACCTTTAACCAAGTGAGAGTGGGTAGAACCAAGGGTTAAAATGATCAATGAGTCCTTTGTAAGATCATAGTGATATAATACTAACATAGCTATTGTAATTGTAGGATAATGGCTGCCGAACGTGCTCAATGGCGCAACATGCAGCGTACCCTTCAAGGGATGACCCAAGTGCTACAACAGGTAGCACAAGGTGGCGCTCCACGAGCTGGAAGCTTACACCAAGCATTCAAGAATATGAATCCCCCGAAGTTCATGGGATCGACCGATCCAGACGATGCCGAGCATTGGGTTCGGGAGATTGAACGTATATTCCGTGTTATGCAATGCACGGATCAGGACAAAGTCTTATTAGCTACTTTCCAGTTAGAAAAGGATGCTAGATGCTGGTGGGAGTCGATTGAAGCTACTGTTGACCCAACTCAAGTTACATGGGGTGAATTCGTTGAATATTTCAACGCCAAATATTTCTCTGATAGGGTCCAGGAAAAGAAGGCCGCCGAATTTGCCGCATTAAAGCAAAGATCTTTATCGGTGGCTGATTATGAAGCACAGTTCTCTAGACTGTCTAGATATGCTAAGCATTTAATTAGCACGGAAAAGATGAAAGCCCGTAGATTTCTTAATGGGCTTAGGCCCCACTATATTACTCAACTGGCGCCTATGGACATCCAAATTTATTCTGAAATAGTGCGCCGAGCTCAATTACTTGAAGATGCCACTGAACTATCTGATAGGATCCGTGGGAAAGACAAAAAGGAGCAAGTCACAAGTTCGGGTTCTTTTAAACCCAACTTTAAGAAGAGGCCCAATAATGGAGGTTCTTCCTCTCAAGATCAGAAGTTCAAGAAATCCAAGCCTTTCTCTATCACCACTACACCTTCAAACGTAGTATGCAAGCATTGTGACAAGGCTGGTCACAAAACAGAAGAATGCTGGAGGAAATTAGGAGCATGTCTCCGTTGTGGGAGTCATGAACATCGGATTCCCGATTGTCCATTAATTAATGACCAAGACGGTGAGGGTAAACGCCCAGTGACAAGGAACGCGCGTCTTCATGCAATCCAAGAGACCGAACCAGAAGAAGAAGGCGGATTGGTGGAAGGTACATTAAAAATTGGTTCCAAATATGCACATGTCTTATTTGATACGGGTGCATCGCATTCCATTATTTCCAAGAAGTTTGCTGACCCATTACCTCTAGAACCAGAATGGATGAAGTTAATATTGTCTACTCCTCTCGGAAACGAGACGGATATCACACATCATTATCAAAACTGTGAGGTATTGGTTCGAGAAAAGAATTTTCCTATTGATCTTATCTGCTTAGATCTAAAAGAGTATGATGTTATACTAGGAGCAGATTGGTTATCCAAATACCAGGCAACGGTTGATTGCCGTGATAGCAAGATTATTTTCAAGGAATTTCCGGAACTGACTTATACTAGTCCTAAGAGTCGAAGCAAATCCCCTCTTATCTCGGCTCTTCGAGCAAGCAAGCTCGTCAAGAAAGGATGTGTATCCTTCCTTGCTTTTGTCACTATTAAAGAAGCTAAGGAAACCAAGATAGAAGACGTTCAAGTAGTACGAGAATTCCCAGACGTATTTCCGGAAGAATTGCCGGGATTACCCCCGCAAAGAGATGTGGCCTTTACCATCGACTTAGTCCCTGGTGCTGGTCCCGTTTCAAAGGCACCATATAGAATGTCCCCTGCTGAACTCAAGGAGTTGAAGGAGCAGTTGATGGAACTAATCCGAAAAGGGTTTATTAGAGCAAGTACTTCCCCGTGGGGAGCACCAGTCTTATTTGTAAAGAAGAAGGATGGATCCATGAGATTGTGTATCGACTATCGACAATTGAATCATCTCACTATCAAGAACAAGTATCCACTGCCGAGAATCGATGAATTATTTGATCAGATTTCAGGATCCAAATATTTTTCCAAGATTGATCTCAGGTCGGGATACCATCAATTAAGAATCAAGGACGATGACATTCACAAGACTGCATTCAGAAGCAGGTATGGCCATTACGAATTTGTTGTTATGCCTTTTGGACTAACAAATGCCCCTGCTGCCTTTATGCAGTTAATGAATAGCATATTCAGGCCTTACTTGGATCAATTCATAGTAGTCTTCATTGACGATATATTGATATATTCTAAGACTAAGGAAGAACATGAGGAGCATTTGAGGATTGCATTGCAAGTCTTGAGGACAAATCAATTATATGCTAAACTCAGCAAATGCGAGTTCTGGCTTGAAGAAGTGGCCTTTCTCGGACATGTCATATCCAAGGACGGTTTATCTGTAGATCCGTCAAAGGTTGAAGCTGTAAGAAACTGGGAAAGACCCACTAATGCAAGCGAGATCAGAAGCTTCTTAGGTCTTGCAGGCTACTATCGGCGATTCATCAAAGATTTCTCTAAGATCGCCGTGCCCCTTACAAGGTTAACTCGTAAGGAGATCCGATATGAATGGAGTGAGGAATGTGAAAGCAGTTTCCAAACTCTCAAGGATCATCTCACTACAGCTCCGGTCTTAGCCCTACCAATTGAAGGAGAGAAATTCGAGGTCTACACTGATGCTTCTGGCATTGGCCTCGGATGTGTTCTAATGCAACAAGGAAAGGTCATAGCATACTCTTCACGTCAGCTGAAGAAGCATGAGGAGAATTACCCCGTCCATGACTTAGAACTGGCCGCGGTAGTATTTGCCCTAAAGATATGGAGGCACTACTTATATGGGGCACAGTTTACTGTATACTCCGATCACAAAAGTCTCAAATATCTATTTTCACAAAAGGAGCTAAACATGAGACAAAGACGCTGGCTAGAATATCTCAAGGACTTCGACTTCAATATACAATACCATCCCGGAAAGGGTAATTATGTTGCTGACGCCCTTAGTCGAAAGCCGAGAGCAATGATAGCAAATTGTATGATGCAAGAATGGAGGTTACTTGAACAATTCTCCGAGCTCAATATAAGCTTGGACATGGAATCCAAATTTGTCACACTATCTCATGTAAGCATACAGTCAGATTTGTTATCTGAGATACAAACACTTCAGGATGATGATCCTATGTTAGTAGAAATCAAGGGCAGATTAGAAGGACAATCTGATTTTCAACTAACTTCTGATGGAAGATTATCGTTCAAAGATAGAACTTGTATACCTGATTGTCCGGAATTAAAGAAGAAGATCTTAGATGAAGTTCACCGATCAAGGTACACTATTCATCCAGGATCAACCAAAATGTACCAAGATGTAAAGAGGAACTTTTGGTGGCCTAATATGAAAAGAGAAATAGCGGACTATGTATCACGCTGTCTCACATGCCAACAGGTCAAGGCGGAACACCAAAAGCCTGCGGGAAAACTACATCCGCTAGATATTCCTAAGTGGAAATGGGAGGATATTGGTATGGACTTCATCATGGGTTTGTCTAAATCTAAAGGAGGACATGATGGAATCTGGGTTATCATTGACCGATTGACTAAATCGGCACATTTCTTGCCAATCAAAAGCCGATGGTCAATTGATGTGCTAGCTGCACTATACATCAAAGAAATAGTCAGGATACATGGAATTCCTGTCTCAATCGTGTCTGATAGAGATCCCCGTTTTACTTCTCATTTTTGGAAGGGATTACAACATTCGTTGGGGACAAGGCTCAACTTTAGTACTGCTTTTCACCCACAAACGGATGGTCAGACCGAGCGAACTAATCAAGTTGTTGAAGATATGCTGAGAGCATGCATTATTGACTTTGGAGGAAGCTGGCATGACCACTTACCTTTAGTTGAATTTGCATATAATAATAGCTACCAAGCTAGTATCCAAATGGCACCTTTCGAAGCCTTATACGGAAGGAGTTGCCGATCTCCCATATGTTGGAACGAAGTTGGAGAAAAACAACTATTAGGTCCAGACATGGTAAGGGATACAACCGAGAAGATACAAGTAATCAGGGAAAGATTACAAGTTGCTCAGACCAGACAAAAGACTTATGCAGATACAAGAAGAAGAGATCTTGAATTCCAAATCGGAGATCATGTATTTCTCAAGATATCGCCTGGACGTGGCATACGAAGATTTGGTGTTAAGGGCAAGCTTACGCCAAGATTCATCGGACCATTTGAGATACTCGAAAGAGTTGGCGAGGTTGCTTATCGCATCGCATTACCTCCTCAATTGTCCGAGGTACATAATGTATTTCACATATCCATGTTGAAGAAGTACGTGCACGATCCATCTCATATTATTGAACATGGAGATCTGGTGATCCAGAAAGATCTCACATATGAACAGAAGCCTATGAAGATCTTGGATCGAGAAATACGAGCTCTAAGGAATAAGGTTATTCCCATGCTCAAGGTGCAATGGAATAAGAATCCCGAACGCGAAGCGACATGGGAGACCGAAGAATCTATGAAGAAACGATTTCCCGAGTTATTCTAAGAGGTATATGTTCTACGCTCTCCACATGTATAATTATATATATATTAAATTTGGGGACCAAATTCTTTTTAAGTGGGGGAGGGTGTAGCAACCCTGATAAATGAATATTTGAAATAAATTAAAACATATATATATTACAGTAGTAATACAGATAATGAGAATAGGGTTAATTAGATGAAGTAAAACAAAATTGAAATAACGCCTCGTATTAGGGCGTTAATTCAAAAAGAAACGCCTCTATCAAAGGCGTGACTAAAGAAAGGACGCCCACACGTGCGGTCGTCAACTCTCACGACCAAATAGGCAAGTAAGAGAAACGCCCATATATGGGGCGTGTTTCAAAAATAAGGAACGCCCTTATCCAAGACGTTTCTTAAGAAACGACCTGAACTAGGTCGTTAATTAAAGAATCGACGCCCTTACCTAAGGCGTTAATTCAGTTCGTGAACCGTTCGAACCCAGAACTTATCTAGGGTAAGTGATAAGCATTAGAAAGAGTTCAAACGTGGTAATAACTCTATCATAGAAGTATTGCTTCCACACAATCACTAACCCTAATAGGACACCCAAAATCCTATAAAAACTCTCGTTCGGCCAACCCTAAAACTATTTGGACGAACTACTGCTGCAGGTACATGAAGAACATATGTTCTTCTATTTTTTTCTCCTGTTTACAGTCGCATGAAGAATATTGATTCTTCTTCTTCTCTTATTAACAGGTTAAGAGGCTCGGGCGTTTGAGGAACAAGAGTTCTTCATCCGTGTGTAAGTACCCCTTCCTCTACCTACAGTCCATGGATTTCAAGGAAACTAATAGCTTCAATCTATCCTCTGTAGGATTCATCCAACGTCTGCAGCATCATTGAATCTTACAAATCCCTCACGGTCATCTCCAAATCAACTCTTAAGGTAGGATTTTCTCAAGTCACTGTAGCCCAAACTAAATTGATACAGTACAATAATTATCATGCATATACATGGTTTGGTTTACTATAGTTTCTGAACGACTTTCTGTTAATTTCTTGAAAGAAACGTCCTTAGCAAGGGCGTGACTATGAAATACACGCCCCAGACTAGGGCGCTACTTTACAAGTCACGACCCTGCCAAGGTCGTCAGTTTTGGATTTGACGCCCTGCACACAGGCGTTAATTTCATTTAATCATTAATCACCCATGTTAAGAATTGAGTATCTATGAAATAATGATCCTACAATAATGCATGATCACATGTCTTCAAACCTGCTAATTTTATTGTCATGACCATACATTCGTTCTCCATGAATTCTATTATCCTGAAAATATTTCTGCCCATGAAAATTCATGGTATCTCTTGAATTCACGACCTAGACTAGGTCGTTTTCCATATGTAAACGCCCCATCATAGGGCGTGAATTAAAAATAAACGCCCCTTACTAGGGCGCGTATCTGTTAAAATCCTGGAATATATATTCTGTGAAAATAAGAATTAATGATTAACGCCCCTGACAAGGGCGCGTTTTTGATAATTTCTGAAAATAAATATGTTCTGAAAAATATTGTAAATAAAAAGACGCCTGCTACTGTAGTCGTCAACTCTTGAAGAAACGCCCCTTCCGAAGGCGCGTCTTAGATAAATTATTGAAAATTCTGCAAAACGGACCATATGTAAACGCCCTTCTGTTAGGCGTTAATTACTTGAGAAACGACTTGACCTAAGTCGTTATTTTACTGTAAACTGATTTTTCCTCTGATTTGCTAACCGATGGTTTATATATTATACATATATATATATATATCGGCACTATTCTCCACTCCGTGAGTATAGTCCCACTTTGCACGGTGTTTTATCGATCACACTCAATTCTCATTGACATACAAGCTCTCCTTTGGACATTCCGTTCCTTTGGACTAGCGAGTTAGTCATAGAGACCTCCGTAAGACTCCTCGTAGCCTTGGATTCCCTCAAGGCCGACTGAGCTGGTTGTACCCTAAAAACCCATTACACTATTGATGCCATGTCACTCTAAAGAAACATGGTATACCGGCCCTTATGATTATACCAAGAGTATATCATAAGAAAATTCTTAATGGGATGATGATATCATGCCATATCATGTCGTTCTTGTAAACCCCAATTCTATGATAAGAATGAGGGTATCTTACTTTGAGATACTGTTCATGTGGACCTCAATTCTATATAAAGAATGTCCATATTGATTTGTCATGGTACCTAAGTTAAGGGAACCATATTCTACCTAGTTTTATCGATATCGTGATTATACCGTTATTATCGCCATTCTATGTCCTTTGTCATATTTTGGACTCTATTCTATCAAAGTTGTCATACGAGTCTACAAGCTTGATTATTGAAATTCTATGTTGGCTATAAACAAGAGTGGATGTCAAAACACATGATAAATGCCTGCGCATAGGGCCCAATCTGGTCCTGGGAGGAGCACCCGAAAGTACTTGTGCCCATGGGAGTTAAAATGATAAGGTATCTGGCATTATACCGAGTACTTGACTTGCTTGATTGGACATTCCACACACATCTTGTACTTGAATCGTACTTGACTTTACATGAAATGCGTGGCCCGAAAGAGGGTAATTTACTTGCTTGATACATGATAGCCAAAGTTCTTGACATGACTCGATAATGGTACTTGCTTGAATATCTTGAATAACTTGTATCTTGTTGAAAGTTCATGATGAGTTCATCTTATTTCCTTGATATTACATTCTCTCTATCTTGTCGTTTCATGCGAGCATGCATAGCTTTATTACATTCATGAAAAGGTAATTACTTAAACCCCTTGCTAGTACTTGAGATATAATTTCCTACTGAGCGTTCGCTCATTCCGTTTGTCCCTTTCTACTTTTCAGGTAAGTCCGACGACGATGGAAGTCAATCGGATGGGAATGGTCAAGAGTGAAAGTGATAGAGCTTCTACAAGTGTCGTCTAGTCTTTTCCATAGTTTCTTGAGTCAAATATGTATTCTTTTTCCTTTTTGTTAAACAGAGTATTGGATTTGTAATAGTCTATCCATTATGAAATAAAGGATTGGGTTATCTTGCTATTTTACACATCTCTGTCTTTGCGTCGAATACACGACCACTCTGATTGACATGATTGATATAGACACGTCGCGCATCTCCGGGTATCTTCCGCGCTCGGGGCGTGACATTAGAAGTCCTAAACGAGGTAATTAGAAGATGATTCTTTAGACTTATTTGTTCACCTTAGTACCCTCTTTCTACCCTCCAATTTTTGTTATCATAGGTGAAGGGAATCAGGAGTTAGAAAGGCAAGAAGTTGCTGGTTCGGTTCAGAACAAGCAAGAACTAGGGTCAACTTCCATCCCTAAATTCGAAGTCTAAAGCCCAAACAAAAGATAGGTTATCTCATGGATGGCTAGAACTATGTGTTAGGAGTAAAAGCCCTCTTGTTTCATGTGTTTTCATGCATTGTACACGTTGTATTTAATGTTTTGATTTCACTGCGCAATCAGATTTCTCAGCATGCATAGTTCCCACCCTTAATAACGAAAATGATAAATTCTAGTTTAAATCATGACTACCCATGCATCTCCATATTTTAATATGATTTTATCAGGCCATACTTATCTATTGATATGTTTTACCATACATCGATTTGCCCTAGATTAGCATAAATTTTGGTTTTTATTGCTGCTTACAGTAGACAGGAGGAAACGGTCTTCCTGAGACCGCCAGAGTCTCCCTAGCGGCCCCACGATAGACCGCTAGGCCCTGTCAAACTGTCCTCCCGAGATCGCTTTCATTTTCTGAGTCCTGTACTTATGTTAACCTGAAACATAAGGTAGATTAGTCTTATTTATCATATGATAAACCCAGATAACTAGACTCTATACCTATTTTAAGCACTGTAGACATAAACCTGGATATGTTTCATGGTTTTATGCACTTAGCCGTTATTTTTAATCTAAGATAGTTTCATGCCAAAATATTATATTCTTGTATTAAATGCATATTTTACTATTGATTTATCACTGTTTACAAGCTCTTCTTATTTGAGTCATTTTCTTAAGTATATGACACGTATTCCGGTACGGAGTCATTAGATACACTTTACACTATAAGCACACTTTCTTGGACTTGTGATCCTCTCCGTTGGATATTCCTTCCACTGGACTAGGTGATCTTGTTTTAAGGCCTCCGTAAGTCTCCGTGAGCCTGAGATTCTCACTAGGACGCTGAGCTAATTGTACCCTTAAAACCCAATTGTCTAGAAAGTACTTTCACTATCGATGTTTTGTTTTCTGAGTCTTGACTAGAAACGGTCCTCTCATGACCGCTAAGGCCCATTAACGGTAGGACCGAGACCGTTTCTATCTATAAACGGTCAATCCCATGACCGCATTTATACTCTGAGTCAAGTCTCTTGTTCTGGTTTCGACCTGACTAAAATGGTCCTAACTTGACCGCATGGATCTCCTTAACGGTCTGGATATGACCGCATGAGTCCCTAAACAGTCCAGTAAATGACCGCCTTATCCCTGACTTTGTCTAACTCGAGGTTTGACCTTTGGGTTGGATTTTTTTCCAAGTTCCTAGATGGTCTTATGATTGCTTGGAACTTAACAGTTGTCAAATAAGATATTAATAACTTATGGGAAGTAAAGAATGTGCCGTTATGTTGCCGATTTTTCTTCATGGCATAACCTTGTTCTAAATCAATCTTTGAACTCTCATATTCTTATTTGGAGCAATCTTACTTTGATATTTATTATCATGGAACCATAGTTTGAACTTGTTACATTCTTGGCCATATTTATGTTTTCATGGAAGTACCTTGATTTATACATTGAAGATACAAGAGCGGGCACAGACAGTGTCCAAGAGCTCCACTCTAGTCCCCTCGGCAAATAGCCGGAAACATACTATAAACGATGGGGTATGATGAACACTGACGTCGCATTGCGCTGGGAGTACTTTTTTTATAAACTGGTGAAATCCACGAATACTGACGAGGCAATCTTGTAGAATATCCTGCTTGCTAGTACATTCTCGTTACATGACTTTCTTGTGCATAGTCTTTGTGGTTATGAAAAGTACATTCTTGTTCATGAAAGGCCAAACTTACATTCTTGCTATATACTTGCTCAATCATGTTCTCAATTCTCATTCTTAATCGTATCATGTTACTCGTATTACTTTTGTTTTACACCGCATATTTTTCCGTATTTTCGTGTATCTTTACTCTAGCGCTAAAATATTAATCTCTTCAATATTGCCTTCATGTTGATACGAAGATACCTACTGGGCATATGTGCTCATTCCCTACTTTTCTAATCTTTTTCAGGAAATTCTAGCGGGTCGGATTCAGACTATTCAAGTGATGAATCCAGGAGTGATTAAAGATCGAGAGAATACTTAGTGGAGTCATAAGTCAAGTCGAGTCTATGTATTTTTATTTTATTTGAGTCTAGTGAATTGAGTCAAATATATTTGTAATTTGATTATCATTATCAATAAAAGTTAGATTTTTGTCCAACTATTGTGCATTCATTTCTTATGTGTGAATGTGTTAGCGCTCTGATTATAGTACTCGTGTAAGGCGTACTAGCCGACTGTTCATGTTCCTGATTATTTTTTGCTGCATAATCTCGGGGCATGACACCGCTTCTCCAGCACCAGCGACCAGCATGAGCACTAGGCTCGAGGTCTCCACTTCCTGCCCCCGTGGGGGTCCCAGATCGCCTCTTGCCCGGGCACACCAGCCGACCTCGAGCACGGGCACCGTGCCCCGAACCTCGACCACCATCTCAGTCGGTTCCTCGGGCTTCCGGCCCCAACACGGGCTCCCAACCCCAGGTCCAAGGCTCCTCAGCAATCCTATAGCAACCCTGGCAATTTTCTAGATTTTTTAGAAATTTAAATGGATTTATAGTCTTAAAGACTTAAATAGGCTAATTAATTGATTAATAAGATAAAACCTTTTTGATTAATGGCCTAACTATTTACTAGATGGTTAAGCCCACTTAAAAATGGCCTTAAAACCTAAATCTAAGCCTTTAGGCCCAAGCCTAAACCCTAGAGACGTAATAGGGATAAGTTCCTTAATTAAAATAGGGAAATAGGGAAATTAGAAGTGTAGTTGAGATAAAACTCAAATTTTGGAAAGTCAGACAAGGTCACGGTCTATTGCGAGCTTGCGTCTTGAAGGTAGCGGTCTAGTCTTAACCGCAATCTGGTTCCAAAAATGGCAAGTGGATAATCACGGAAAACTCAGATTTCTATCCACAAATTGGCCACGATTCGATGTTATCTAAATTGGAAACCTACCCAAGACTCTTAGGGGATCGACTTGACACCAAATAGGAACCCTAATTCGAATTGAAACCCTAACCCTAGGCCATTCCTTATAAATAGGACCCAGATTGTCCTGAGCGAGCCCTATGTTTTGGATCGCGGAGAACAGAGGTAAAGTATCATCTTTTCAAGTTCTTCCTTTAGAACTTTTTATTATCCTTCGTATATTATATCATCCCTCCAAATTTCCTATTAGGAGAACGATCAACCCAGGAGATAGAGCGAGCGGAAGTAGCTGGTTCCACGTCAGACACGTAGGAATAAGGGCTCCCTTCTGGCGATAAATTTGAGGTCTAGGATCAACCCAAGAGGTAGGTTGTCTCATGATCGGCTTAAACATGATGTTAGGAACAAAATCCCTCTTGTCCTCCTTAAACATGAAATGCACGAAGTATTTCCAATTTTTCCATGATCGTGCATTATGTTTCTAGTTCATGCTATCCATGCAATATTAATGGAAAAGATAATAACTTTAGTTGATTTCATTCCCTTTCATGTGTTATTTACGTACCAGCATGCTTACTCTCTTCAGTTTCATACTGGTTACATCTTTATTTGCCATAGAAAAAGACTCTGAAAAGTTAGTTTGCTTCTGTCTGATGACAGAGTAATAGCGGTTCATCAGAAACTGTGACTTCATGTAGTAGTCGCCAGAAAACCGTGGCTTCCAGATAGCGGCGGTGGGAAAACCGCGATCTATCTACTGTTCACGCAAAACAGTAACCAGATCAGGCATCATGATTTCCTATTATATATCTGCACTATATTTCGTTATGTTTATGATTTATGCCATAGCATGTTTTAAAGGGTTTATGTTTTGTTGCCATATCCTATTTTGAAAGCTTATTTCATCTTAGGCTAATTTCACATCAAAACCTTATAGTTTTGTACTAAAGGGATTTTCACTTTTGATGGACTTCTTACACATCGATCTCTATTTTGGCACTATCACTATCGTTTTCATTCCGTCATAGTTACTTGTACATAGCCCGTACTCCGGTACGTTGCTATTAGTCACTTGCACTTGATAGGAACACTCTCTTGGAACTTGAATGTCTCTCCATCGGATATTCCTTCTGTCGGATTAGGAATTCTTGTTTCAAGGCCTCCGTAAGTCTTCGCGAGCCTGGAATTCCCACTAGGACGCCGAGCCGGTTGTACCCTTAAAACCCAAAAGCTAGATGAGCACTTCGTGTTTTCACGCTCTGTCCTGATCGCAGATAGTCGAGAAATCGCGTTCTCTAGATCGCAGGGGCCAAATGACCACGTTCTTCCCGTATGGTTGGCTATTTTCAGTCGACCGATTCTTGTTTTCAGTCGACCAATATTCCCAGACTCAGTCGACTGAGCTTCACAGATATCTTCAGGGATGCGCAGCTCAACTCCTCGTGTGAGGAAACACTGAGTTGATCTATCAAGCCAGGTAGGTTGACTGATATCGTCTGAAGCTCATAGCATTAAGTTGACAGACCGTGGCTTCAAGAGTCTCAGCAATGACAAGCATCACGTCGACAGACATGGAAGTTCAGTCGACAGATCTGACAACTCAGTCGACTGATACTGTCTGAAAGTCACAGCACGTGCAGACTGCGAGTGGGCCATGTGGTCACGTGATTACTTACTCCAAGTCAATGGCACACGCCTCCAGGACATGTGCCTTGATTTCTAGAAAGGTCCTAGGTTAGAATATTCTATTCTTATCATGGACCAATCAGAGAATAGATCTGAAAAGGACCAATCAGAAAATAGATCTGAAAAAGGGAACCTTTCATGCTTCTCTTCTATAAATATGGACCTATCATCTAGGAAGAAGCTGCTGCAGCCCTTAGCCATTAGAGACGCCCTGAGCCTTTACGAATAGCATCTAAGAAGAAGAAAAGAGAGAAGACGAGCCCTTTGCCATTAGAGACACCATGAGCACTTAGGAGTGAGCAGTTGAGCTTGAGAAGAAAAGAGTGAACAACTGAGCTTGAGAAGAAAAAAGTGAGACGCCCTGAGCTTTTCGAAGAGACCTGAAAAGAAGAAAAGAGAGGAGAGTAGCTTAGCAGTTGGCCTGAGTGATTCTGGTGTTGAGAGGTGTTGTGCCCCTTGTGCTTTGTTGATGATGTGGTGTTTTAATGATAGCAATATAATTGAGTCACCACTTTATCTTGAATATGTCTGATCTATTATGTGGGAGATTGCATGAGTGTGCCATGTCTGAATTGTGAAGAATGCATGTGTATGCTTGAGTCATGCTGTGATAAATTGGTTTGTGCTTGATTTCTATTCTGTGCATTGCTTCTTTGCTGATAATGTTCTTGTTGCAGTTCATCAAGTCTATACATCCGTCTCACTGTACACATGCATCAAGTATGTACAACGTCCATCTCATGTCATATGTGTTTACTTCATTCAGAACTTGGTACACAAAACAGTTTAACTGTGAGCATGGCATTGGCTGTCTGTTCACTAGCTGCGTTGACGCAGTGGATCAGCTGGGTTGACGCCATGCTGCTTTGTCTACTTTTTCTTGCGCATTAAGTCTTAAAGTCTGTACAGGGTAGTTCATGCATCACTCTCTTTGCCAAGTGTATACATCGGTCAGCATTGCATCTCGTTCGCGAAGTCCATACATTGGGCCATTCATCAAAGTCCATACATTGCATAATGTTTGTCAAGCCAATACATTGCACTGTAGATGCATCGAAGGGAAGTATGCACATTGGTCTGTTCATATGAAGTCTGTACATTGGAAGTATGTACAACGAACTGTTACACGCATCATTCCAGTTGTCTTCGTGTCGTCATTTGTTCCATCGTGTGCTGAACACTGCAGCACCTCGTGCTGCTTTCTGTGCCACCTCGTGTCGCTCCATCTGTGTCACCCCTATGTCTTCGAGTCTTCTGTGTTCGTGTTGTTTCTTCCAAGACCCCGTGTCTTTCTTGCTTTGTGATTACACTTCGTGTCGGTTTCTGTTTTCATCTTTGAGTTGTTCTCAGCCCGTATCGTCTTCGAGTTCGAGTCGTTTTCCTGTGTCCTCATGTTATCTTTTGTTTTTATGTCTTCGTGTTGTTTTTATGTCTTCGTGTTATTTTTATGTCTTCGTGTTATCTTTTGTTTTTATGTCTTCGTGTTGCTTTTATGTCTTCGTGTTATTTTTATGTTTGAGTCTTCATGTTAGTTCTGTTTTTATGTCTTCGTGTTATTTTTATGTTTGAGTCTTCTTGTTAGTTCTGTTTTTATGTCTTCGTGTTGTTTCTTTCTATCTTCGTCCAGGTTTCCTCTGATCGCGTGTTTTACTACCGTCTTACTCCGTGTTATTTCCTTCTTCACCTCGTGTTGTTCTCATCTGACCTCGTGTCGTTCTCTTTGTAGTGTTAGCCTTGTTACTGTATGCACTTCGTGTCGTTTTCTTTTTATCTCGTGCTGTAGTCATCTTATGTACCTCGTGTCGTTTTCTGTATAGTGCATATTTTGCTATTCTAATGTCTATACATTCATTTCTAAGTTCAAGTCTACACACTTGTTATCACATCTTAAGTCTATACACTCGTGGCTAGCTGTTCAAGTCAATACACTCGTTGGCTAAGTCTTCAAAGTCTATACATTCTATCCTTCTGATTAATCTCCTATGACTGTGTGACAGGTACTGTTCGTGGAGCCTATGCAGAGTGGGCACGTGATACGAGGCTGGCATCTGGCACGTGATCCGAGATGCAGAGGAGCCTCCACGTGGACTAAAGCATTTGGGCGGGAATCGTGGAAAGAACACGCCGCCCTAATCTGCTGCTGCCATATATATGTGTCTTCTTCCTCTGAAGAGGGTAAGAGGGGGAGAGAGTGACTGAAGTAGAGGCAGCCAGAAAAGAAGAAGAGGTGCAGAAGAGAAAGAAGAGATAGAGAAGGCTGAGAGCTGAAGAAGAAAAAGAAAGAGAGACAGTGAGATACAGAGTGTGAGAAGAAGGAGAAGGCAGAAGCAGTGAGAAGAAGAAGAAGTAAGAAAGAAGAAGAAGAAGTAGTAAGAAAGAAGAAGAAGAAGAAAAGAGAGTTCGTGCTGGGAGAAAGAGAGAAGCAGTAGAAGAAGTTCCTGCTAGACCGTGAATCAAATCCAGGCCAGCCAGCTCCTGCGAGAGCCACATTTGATTTTATCTTTTCAGCTTTCTCTTGCTGGGTTTTGATTTTCTTTTGAACTATTCACTTGTTGTTCTTCCGATTGCCCTTTGGGGATCGGGTTCCTCCTGTGGACTTAGGAGAAGGGAGATCTTGTGTCTTCGGTTTGCAAGTGGCTGGAAGCCACTTGTGGGTTCCCTCCTGGTTTGGAGGAAGGGAGGTTTGTTCCTCCGGTTCTGGTCTTGTGGGTTGCAAGGCTAGGTGTTCCCTCCGTGTCTGGAGGAAGAGAGACCGTGTGTCTCTGGTTTCCAAGTGGCTGGAAGCCACTTGTGGGTTCCCTCCTGGTTTGGAGGAAGGGAGATTCATCTCCGGTTCTGGTCTTGTGGGTTGCAAGGCTAGGTGTTCCCTCCTGGTCTGGAGGAAGAGAGACCGTGTGTCTCTGGTTTCCAAGTGGCTGGGAGTCACTTGGGGTGTCCCTCCGGTTGGGAGGAAGAGGGGAGGTTGTTCCCCTGGTGAAGCTGTTTGGCAGCCTTTGTTGCAGACTGAGTCTGCTGTGCTAGTGTTACTAGTGGAAGCCTCACTCTGGTTTGGAGTGAGGGGTGGACGTAGGTCTGTTGACCGAACCACCTAAAATCATCGTGCAGTGGTTTGTTTGATTGCCTGCTTCTGCTAGATGCATGCTAGGACCGTGATTTAATTGATTATCTATCCTAGAAGTTAATTGAGTTTCTTATATGTTCACTTATTTGCTGCGCATTCGATGCTTGCTTAGGATCGTTTGAGGGGTTCTTGAGTTGCTGTCTTGCTTTGATCCTTCTAAGGCTTCTCAGGCTATTTCTGCAACAATTTTAATTCTGCATTACTGAGCATTAGAGTTTTAATTAGGCCATATTTGTAGAGAGATACATTCACCCCCCTCTGTATCCGGGCCTTACATTCTAACAATTGGTATCAGAGCGGTGTCTGCATACAAGGTCCAGCGACCTGCAGATTTGATCTTGCTGTCTTAGGTGCTTATTTGTTTTTAGTGCATAATTGTTCCTGTTGCCTTGAAATTATTCGCTATTTGTTTTTCAATGGCTTTACCACCCGTCTTTAATGGTTCTGGTTTCAGTCAGTGGTACACTGCTTTACATGCCTATGTAAATTCTGCTAATCCTGATTTATGGAAATTAATTTCACAAGGTCCTCACACCTTACCAACGAAAGTGTCCAAATGGACCGACAGACACAGATCAAAGGATGGAGAAAATCAGAAAGCCTTTAACCTGTTGAAAGCAGCTACTGACAGAGCCTTATGGTCTTGTCTTCATAATTGCAGCTCAGCAAAGGACATCATGGATAGGCTGAAATAATTTCACAGGGTAAATGAGGACAACTGCATGATGGCTAACAGAAGTAATCCAATTGGCAGCAATCAAGGCAGCAGTCAGACTGAAGATGATGATGATGAGGTAAATCTCTTCAAGAATTTTTCTCTAGAAGATTGGGAGAATGCATATGCTGAATTATTTGAATCTCATGAACTGTTAAGAAAACAGTATAAAAAATTGAAGAAGGGTACTGGTTTAGATAGTTCAAGTTCTCCTTGTAGAAAGTGTGTTGAATTGAAAAATATTCATGATGCCTGTATGTCTGATTCTCTAATGTTGAAGAAACAAATTTCTTTATTGAAAACTGAGAATCAAGATCATGTGAAAGAAATTGAATGTGTCAAGTCTGAATTAAACAAGCTGAATCTGAAAATGACTCTCTTAAAGAGTTCTCCAATAAAAATGTTGAAAAATCAGAGAAACTTAGACAGGAGAACAAATTGCTGATTGAAAAGCTTAATGCCATAAAATCTGTAAACATAGAATTACAGAAAGATTTTGAAAAATAACAGGAAATGTTTCATGAATGTCAGTCTCTCTTAGATGAATGGGTGGTTGATGCTGATCTCCTAGAGCAGAATGGTAAACTGCAAGAGGAAATCAATGAGTTGAAACATCTAAACACCTAGTTGACAGATAGGCTAATAACAATGGAAAAAGGCAAGTGTGTGAGTATGGATAATTCTGATAGGTTGATGAATGCTGAACAAGAAATTGAGAGTCTGAAAATCATCAACTTAATGTTAAATGGAAATGTCACTTGTAGTGAACGGAAAATAGCTGGATATGAGCTTACTATCACATCCCTTCAACAAGAAGTTGATGATCTTTATAAGTCCCTATCTGAAGCCGAAAATGAAACAAAATTAAAACAGGAAGTTGAAAAACTCAAGAGTCTGAATGATGCCTTGCATCAACAAGTCATTTCCTGTGAAACAGATCTGTCCAAATATGAAGCTAAAATTGCTAATTTGAAATTTGAGATTAAAGATTTGAAAAACTCTCTATCAAAATTTGTCAAAGGTAAGGACAATTTGAATAAGCTTCTTGGAAAGAGTGATAACCTTGAGAGAAAGGGACTGGGGTATAGTCCGACAAATAAAAGGAGTAATGGGAATGAAACATCTACTATTTTTGTCAAAGCCACCAATCAGAACACAACCTCTGCTCCTTCTGTCTTCAAATTCACTGCACAAAAATCTACTGAAAAACCCAAAACTGTGGAACAAAATCAAAAACTGAAAAAGGGTGAAACTTCACAGAAGAAAGATAAAGACACTCCTGTTGCTATAAAGAAGGCTACACACAACTCACATGATCTCTCACACATTCATATTAAAAAGGGGTCATGTTATTATTGTGGGAAAGGAGGTCACATAATGGAGGATTATGGATTGATGTTAAAGGATGAGCATGCTAGTGGAACTTTACATTCTAGAAACTTTTTTGATAGAAACCATGTTGCTAGGAAGCCTGATGCCTCATGTTATTATTATGGGAAGCATGGTCATCTCATGAGTGAATGTTTTATCATGAAAGAAGACAATAAACAGCATGCCAAGTTCCCCATTCATGTTCATGGTCCATATGGATCTAACCACAATACTAGTCAGCACATTGTGTGCTTCAACTACAATAAGCCTGGGCACAAGGCTGCTGAGTGCTGGTTTAGATCTACTTGGGGTAAAAATGTTTTTCATAGAAGAAATTCTTTTGCTTGCTCCCACTGTGGGAACAAGGGGCATACAGTCAAGGACTGTTGGTATGTTCAAAAGAACTATGTTACACCCCATTTTGTCAAATTCCCTGCAAAACCTTTTGTGAAAATTTCGTGCTATAACTGTGGGAAGCCAAGCCATAAATCTGCTGAATGTTGGGTGGTTAAGAACAAGTATCAAACTGCTCATGCATATAACAGAAAATCTTATGAACATGTTTATAAACATCACCCTACTGTCAGTATGCATCATAAGAATCAAACACCAGCCATTTCATGTAGATACTGTGGAAAATTTGGACATTCTATGGATGACTGTTCACTGATGAAATTTGATGATAATGTTGCAATGAAAATATTTAGAAAATCTATCAGGGCTAACGCAGGACCCAAAGCTGCTTGGGTCCCTGCAGGATCAAGATGATCAAATACTTTGCAGGTGTGCCTTGGAGGGAGAAATAAAAGGGGTTAACCAAGGCACTCAAAAAGAAAACCCCAGGACTCAATTCAGGTCAGTTCTGAAATCTGTTTCAATTTCATTATCTGAAATTGTTGTTTTGCTTGGTTGATTTTTGATGTTCTTCTCATGCATGTTGATAGGGGGAGAGCTGTTTCATTGTCATAAGGGAGATCTTCATTTTTAAGAACTATGACTCATTCTCTACATTTATGTGCTGCCTTTGTGTGCTGCTTTTATGTGCTACAGTTGACTATCAAACCATTTACCTTCTTTTTGATTCTGTCAAAGGGGGAGAATAGTTTGATGAGTCAGTGTGACTCATTATGTTGTCATCATCAAAAAGGGGGAGATTGTTGTGCCCCTTGTGCTTTGTTGATGATGTGGTGTTTTAATGATAGCAACATAATTGAGTCACCACTTTGTATTGAATATGTCTGATCTATTCTGTGGGAGATTGCATGAGTGTGCCATGTCTGAATTGTGAAGAATGCATGTGTATGCTTGAGTCATGATGTGATAAATTGGTTTGTGCTTGATTTCTGTTATGTGCATTGCTTCTCTGCTGATAATGTTCTTGTTGCAGTTCATCAAGTCTATACATCCGTCTCACTGTACACATGCATCAAGCATGTACAGCGTCCATCTCATGTCATATGTGTTTACTTCATTCAGAACTTGGTACACAAAATAGTTTAACTGTGAGGCATGGCATTGGCTGTCTGTTCACTAGCTGCGTTGACGCAGTGGATCAGCTGGGTTGACGCCATGCTGCTTTGTCTACTTTTTCTTACGCATTAAGTCTTAAAGTCTGTACAGGGTAGTTCATGCATCACTCTCTTTGCCAAGTGTATACATCGGTCAGCATTGCATCTCGTTCGCAAAGTCCATACATTGGGCCATTCATCAAAGTCCATACATTGCATAATGTTTGTCAAGCCAATACATTGCACTGTAGATGCATCGAAGGGAAGTATGCACATTGGTCTGTTCATATGAAGTCTATACATTGGAAGTATGTACAACGAACTGTTACACGCATCATTCCAGTTGTCTTCGTGTCGTCATTTGTTCCATCGTGTGCTGAACACTGCAGCACCTCGTGCTGCTTTCTGTGCCACCTCGTGTTGCTCCATCTGTGTCACCCCTATGTCTTCGAGTCTTCTGTGTTCGTGTTGTTTCTTCCAAGACCCCGTGTCTTTCTTGCTTTGTGATTACACTTCGTGTCAGTTTCTGTTTTCATCTTCGAGTTGTTCTCAGCCCGTATCATCCTCGAGTTCGAGTCGTTTTCCTGTGTCTTCGTGTTATCTTTTGTTTTTATGTCTTCATGTTGTTTTTAGGTCTTCGTGTTATTTTTATGTCTTCGTGTTATCTTTTGTTTTTATGTCTTAGTGTTGCTTTTATGTCTTCGTGTTATTTTTATGTTTGAGTCTTCATGTTAGTTCTGTTTTTATGTCTTCGTGTTATTTTTATGTTTGAGTCTTCTTGTTAGTTCTGTTTTTATGTCTTCGTGTTGTTTCTTTCTATCTTCGTCCAGGTTTCCTCTGATCGCGTGTTTTACTACCGTCTTACTCCGTGTTATTTCCTTCTTCACCTCGTGTTGTTCTCATCTGACCTCGTGTCGTTCTCTTTGTAGTGTTAGCCTTGTTACTGTATGCACTTTGTGTCGTTTTCTTTTTATCTCGTGCTGTAGTCATCTTATGTACCTCGTGTCGTTTTCTGTATAGTGCATATTTTGCTGTTCTAATGTCTATACATTCATTTCTAAGTTCAAGTCTACACACTTGTTATCACATCTTAAGTCTATACACTCGTGGCTAGCTGTTCAAGTCAATACACTCGTTGGCTAAGTCTTCAAAGTCTATACATTCTATCCTTCTGATTAATCTCCTATGAGTGTGTGACAGGTACTGTTCGTGGAGCCTATGCAGAGTGGGCACGTGATACGAGGCTGGCATCTGGCACGTGATCCGAGATACAGAGGAGCCTCCACGTGGACTGAAGCATTTGGGCGGGAATCGTGGAAAGCACACGCCGCCCTAATCTGCTGCTGCTATATATATGTGTCTTCTTCCTCTGAAGAGGGTAGGAGGGGGAGAGAGTGACTGAAGTAGAGGCAGCCAGAAAAGAAGAAGAGGTGCAGAAGAGAAAGAAGAGATAGAGAAGGCTGAGAGCTGAAGAAGAAAAAGAAAGAGAGACAGTGAGATACAGAGTGTGAGAAGAAGGAGAAGGCAGAAGTAGTGAGAAGAAGAAGAAGTAAGAAAGAAGAAGAAGAAGAAGTAAGAAAGAAGAAGAAGAAGAAAAGAGAGTTCGTGCTGGGAGAAAGAGAGAAGTAGTAGAAGAAGTTCCTGCTGTACCGTGGATCAAATCCAGGCCAGCCAGCTCCTGCGAGAGCCACATTTGATTTTATCTTTTCAGCTTTCTCTTGCTGGGTTTTGATTTTCTTTTGAACTATTCACTTGTTGTTCTTCCGATTGCCCTTTGGGGATCGGGTTCCTCCTGTGGACTCAGGAGAAGGGAGATCTTGTGTCTTCGGTTTGCAAGTGGCTGGAAGGCACTTGTGGGTTCCCTCCTAGTTTGGAGGAAGGGAGGTTTGTTCCTCCGGTTCTGGTCTTGTGGGTTGCAAGGCTAGGTGTTCCCTCCGTGTCTGGAGGAAGAGAGACCGTGTGTCTCTGGTTTCCAAGTGGCTGGAAGCCACTTGTGGGTTCCCTCCTGGTTTGGAGGAAGGGAGATTCATCTCCGGTTCTGGTCTTGTGGGTTGCAAGGCTAGGTGTTCCCTCCTGGTCTGGAGGAAGAGAGACCGTGTGTCTCTGGTTTCCAAGTGGCTGGGAGTCACTTGGGGTGTCCCTCCGGTTGGGAGGAAGAGGGGATGTTGTTCCCCTGGTGAAGCTGTTTGGCAGCCTTTGTTGCAGACTGAGTCTGCTGTGCTAGTGTTACTAGTGGAAGCCTCACTCTGGTTTGGAGTGAGGGGTGGACGTAGGTCTGTTGATCGAACCACCTAAAATCATCGTGCAGTGGTTTGTTTGATTGCCTGCTTCCACTAGATGCATGCTAGGACCGTGATTTAATTGATTATCTATCCTAGAAGTTAATTGAGTTTCTTATATGTTCACTTATTTGCTGCGCATTCGATGCTTGCTTAGGATCGTTTGAGGGGTTCTTGAGTTGCTGTCTTTCTTTGATCCTTCTAAGGTTTCTCAGGCTATTTCTGCAACAGTTTTAATTCCGCATTACTGAGCATTAGAGTTTTAATTAGGCCATATTTGTAGAGGGATACATTCACCCCCCTCTGTATCCGGGCCTTACATTCTAACAAGAGGAAAAACCTAAAATAAAGTGGAGAGAGCCTTCCTCCCTGAGTTACTGCATGGCTACTGAATAGAGAAGCGGACCGGTCTTCAGATCTGAGTCTAGATCTACATCTTCAGCTTCAAGATTTCAATCTGAAGCTACATTTATGTTTCTTAGTTTCATTTGTGTTTTCTTTTGAAACTCCGCATCTGTTTTCCGTGTGTAGTGCTATATTGACAGTGGTCTTTTCAGAACCTTGTTTTAAGGAGCAGAATGTGTTTTGGTCGTTGAGCAGTCGTGTGCAATCGAGGAGGGTGTTCCTGAAGCTGAAGCTGTGAATCAGCATCTGTGGTTGCTTTTGGGGTTCGTCCCCATGTGTTTCTGCATCTCAGTAGCGTGTTTCTTCTTTTGGGGTTCGTCCCCATGTCTTGTTGCATATCAACAGCGTGTTTTTCTTTTGGGGTTCGTCCTCGTGTGGTTGCTGTGAATAGTTGCGTGTGTGTGTGTGGTTTGGGGTTCGTCCCCGACATGACTATGAAAACAGCGTGTGTGTGTGTGTGGGGTTCATCCCCGTCAAGTTGTGTATCATCGTGTTCTTGGGGACTTGTCCTCATGTGTGTTGCTGCATTTGCAGCGCAGGAAGCCTCACTGGGTTTTGGTGAGGGGTGGACGTAGGTCTGCTAGATAGCAGTCGAACCACCTTAAAATCTCTGAGTAGTGGCTTGTGTGATCGTGTGACTGATCCATTTCTTCTATCCCCCTTCACAGATTCTTGTGCAAATATCAATCTCTACATATCGAGCTAAAGTCGAACGCACTGTCTTTCAGGTACCCTATTTTAAGGATTAGACTGTGTTTTGGCCGCTGAGTAGCGGTGTGCAATCGAGGAGGGTGTTTGTGACGACCCGGACTCCGGATACCGGATATACCCGATTGGACTACCGAGTAAACCCGATACCGCTTGGAACCCGTGAAGCCTCCCAAGAGCTGTAAAGCTCCGAAGGGAAAAAGGATTGTCGTATAGTACATTGAAGCCACAGAGATATAACAGTAAGCAATAAAATTTCATTAGATCGGTTTGCTAAAGTAGCAGAAATAAAATTACTTTTTAATTAACAGTTTAAATTAACAATTATACCAGAGTCCAGTCCAAAGGAAAGACAAGCAGTACATTCAACAGAAAAGAAAGACGTACCCAGAAGTCGGGGGAAGTCCGACGTAGGTACCGCTAGCAGCTACGGACACACCACACCAAGAACCGCGAAAGCAGAACAACGTCACCCACCTGAAAAGTAGGGATGAGCCTCGTGTCACTGGCCCAATAGGGGTCACACGGATCCCCACTGAAAAATAATGCAGTAACATGCTAAAATAGTAGGTAAACAGCAGGAGTAGTAAAGCAGGAAAACTAAACTACAAAGCTGGAAAAGAAAATCAGAACGGAAGGAGTAGGTTTAGCTAAAAGAAAAGGGAAAAGTCGTATAGAACAAGCGCGGCTGCCGAACTAGCCTCGGCTCCCTGAACTACTCCGGGCAGCAACAGGAAGGCGAACCCTGATCTCAAAAAGTCAGGAGTTACCGATCTGCTAACACAACACAAGGCCTTAGACGAAGGCCTACGATGACATGCGAGAAGCCTAGAAAAGACCTAAACAGACATAGACGCCCTAAATCCTACACGACTCGATTGTCGAGCACGCTCTTCAAGACACGACTACATACACACACACGACTAGAATGTCGTGTACATGACACAACACTAACCTCGGGCTAACTCGGAAAGGTCAGAACGTACGAGAAATGCGAGAGTCACGTGTCACTTGACGGAAGCACCTCCTCACAAGAAGAACAGCCAACTGCGTCCACTAACGTCTTATATTGCGCCTACAAGTGTCTCGTCTACTATGTCGTTGAGCACACGATAGAGACTAAGACACTGTAACCAGAACAGGAACCACAGTAACGAGTGACTAGTAAGGGTCACGCCCATCGGTGCCAGTCCAAACGCCCCTGACCACGTGTGCGCACACCGACTCTTGCCTAGAGCCAGGCCTCTAGCTAGTTTTCCCCCCAGCAAGGACACTACTATAAGCAGGAAACCGTACCCCGGGAACTGCCGTACCACAACTCCCAGGTGGGACAACACGCCGTAACGTGCCGTCAGGCTACGACTAGTGGAGGCTCACTAGACACAGAACTCTGAAACAAGAGTGTTGTAGTACAGACAGGTTAGGAAGCACTATCGCACGTACTACGAAGCACCAAGGCAGCAAGACAACTATCGACAGACTCAGGATAAGGCAACTAGACCTAAAAACACAACGATCTTTGAGTCTCACGACTCGGAGTCAAGATCGTCGTACAAAGTGGAACAAGCTGCCAATCGGTCTATTCCTAAGCAAGAGGAAATGACATGACCCCGTAAAACGACACACGGGGACATGAGGGAACGCCAAGACCCTCAACACACATGGACATGCAAATCGAGGTAAGCCAGAGGAACAAGCTGCCAATCGGTCTATTCCTAAGCCAGAGGAAATGACATGACCCCGTAAAATGACACACGGGGACATGAGGGAATGCCAAGACCCTCAACACACCTGGACATCCAAATCGAGGTAAGACGACACCTCGAGACATCCAGAACCATGTCTCGAACTGGACGGAACCGCCGAGACATACACACCAATGGGCACGCTAATCGATGTAACACAGCACCACTCGACACCCCAGAAACACGGACACGGAACCCATAGGATGTCTGGGACACTCACAAGGCCATAGGTCGATCATTGGGTCTCAACCGGATCGACCGGGACTCAAAATGGTCAAAAGCACTGAAATTCGTTCGACCTAACAGGGTCGGTCGACCGGCCATGGGCGGTCGGTCGACCGGATCGACAGGTCCACCAGCCCCCTAGCACGAACGCCGGCTTGTCGATCGGCCAAAACATCGATCGGTCACGGCGGGAAACAGGCCGGACCGAGCCCTAAAACACGAATCCATGCCCCGTTCGATCCCGATCGAAGGGGAAACATCCACAACGTCGCAGAACAACGATATACAACATTTAGACTCCAACGGGAGTCGAATCGACCAAGAAACGGCGAGAAATAGGGGATTTCAACGAATCGACCCTAAATGAGTCACCGGGGTTCCCGGGCTCGTACCAGCCCCAAATGACAACCAAACGACATGAAATCAGCGGATCTGGAACGCTGACATTCCAGGGGTTCGATTGATACTAATTGATCTAAAAATCGTCGTCATTTTTTGGCGAACCCTACGAACTCCACAAAAGCATGATTTTACCGAAATCGAGCAAAACCCGCCCAAACTTGCACCGAGCAACGTGAAATTACAGTGAAAATGTGCAGGAAGAGTAGGTGATCCGTCTCCCTACCTCCACCGAAGAAACCATGTGCCGAAGCGACTAATCCACGCCGAAAATGCCAAAACACAAACCGCGCCGATCTCAGAATCCACCGAGGGATCGCGCCACGCCATGCTCAAACCGTCGCCCCATCTCGCGTCCCGATTACTCCATCGCGTCCCCGCCTCGACTAGCTCTGCATCGGTGTGCACCCCGCGCCGAGAGTCCCAGAGATGAGAGAGAACGAGAGAGAGAAAGAGATGAGAGAAATGAGGGAGGAGAGAGGGGGGGGGTGAGGAATAAATAGAAAGGAAATTAGGATTTTTCATAATTTTTGAAAATTCAATTATTAGCCAGAAAATCTACTAATTCAGAAAAATATGTAAAAATAGTCGAAACGATCCTCTCGACGAGTGCATCGCAACTGTGGCGTCCACGAGTCGATGAACTGAACAACAAACTCACCACAGGGTTCCGTAACTAGTACGAGAGAAAAACCCACGTGGATCGTAAAACTCAACTCAGGACCCACAAAAGTGATCTGAAACTCTCCAAAAAGGATCCGAAAGACCTAATAAGAATCCAATAAGGATCCATGACATTACATCCTCCCCTCCTTTAAGAAATTTCATCCTCGAAATTTATGGACTAGCAAAGGAGAAGCAGGGAAGAACAACCCCAAGACATAACTTGAAACAACGCGAATCTCAAAAAATACAACTCAGAGGAACACTGTCAGACCATAATCACAGGCACACGCTCTGGATTGAGCATGACACCCAAGTGAACACAAGTCCAACACTTCCGAAAGAAGGTAACGTCGCTTACGTCTCACAGGAAAGGAGACACGACTCATGCCACGACAATAGATATCGGGAAAACAAAATGACAGACACGGCAAGCATCAGCTTAAACAGGGAAACACAGTCCTCTCAGCTGACAGCTCGACAACATCGACTCCAGTGTCAAAGGTAATAGGGAACACCTGGCACATAGGACGCCAATGACAGCACCGGACCATAACATAATCAAGTCAGTCCTCATTCAGATATTACATCCGATCGAGTCGCATGCTAACTCTACCAGGAGAAGAGAGTACAGTAAAGCTAACCGACAAGACCTGGTCCACGCAGTGCCAAGACAGATACACAAAATCATAGAGTGTAACACCCGAGAATTTTAAAATAGAAATGAATATATTTAGGATTTGAAAAGGAGGCATTTAACTATTTAACTCACATTCTAATTCTATTTAAGTAATAAATTAAAATAAATAAACATCACTTTTAGAAATGCCAAATTATATTTTTAATAATTTAGGAAATTTAATATTCCAATTTTTACATTACATCTTTGTTTTGAAGAAATAAGGATATATAGATGAGGTATTAAAGGATAAACATAATTGAGGAAGTGAGATAAGATATATAGACAATTTTGATTAGTATAGGGTGAATGGGAAAGCCTCCATTTAAAATCACGACCATTTGTTGGGTCGCTGTTCATGAAATAACGACATGCAAGGTGTCGTTATTCAATTAAAGTAGATATATAATATTTGAAAGGATATATCTACAATTTCGGTCCTTTGAAGGTGATAGGAAAAGGGGCCAAAAGAAGTAACGACAATGCACATTATTCACCAAATAACGACTTGTATCACGTCGTTATTTCCTAAAATGTGAATAGTGCCACTTTTTATTTAAAAAAGAATTTTGTGAAACAAATTATATGTAAAATAAGAGAACAATATAAGGATCTTAGCCATGAAATTTCATAAACTAATTCCATCAATTTTTAAAGATAAAAATCTTTGAAGTTAAAAGCGGAGTTTAACTATATAAAACTCAGTAAAATCACGACCCTCTCTTGGGCACCATTTCTCATCCGATAATTTTTGTGGTTTTAAGACACTAACAGCCTGTTTGAGTTGGCATCGCACTATGGGATGTTATTATTTAGGATCTGGTTCCCCTCCTGTCGACCTAAGATCCTAAAATCCCTATATTATACCCTTCTATTGAGGCAGATCTCGATTATGCTGAAGCTTGCTGCAGAGAACGTGGGAACATTCTCTGAAGCTTGCAGAGGAGAGAAGGGAGCTGACTGTACCAAGTCTGTCATCTCAGGAGGTAGGTCTTCTCAAGCTTTAACCAAATTAGTAGCTAATCTAGGATAAATTAGCATGCACAATTAGTATTAGCCTCATCTCCATGTGATATACCATGTTTACAACATGTTTTATCATGTTTTTATTTCTTTCTTCATAGATTAAAGAAATATGTTAGCTAATCTGTTAGCCTACCAAATCTAATTACATGTTAAGCTAAATCTCCATGTGATATACCATGTTTACAACAAGTTTTATCATGTTTTTACATAAATCAACGTAATCTGTTAGCCTACCTAGTTAATCTGTTAGCCTACCAAAATCTAATTACATATTAAGCTAAATCTCCTTGTTAATTGTTTTACCGACCTCTTTTACGCTGAATAAATGCACCAGATCTAATACAGATCATGTTTCAAAATCATGTAGTGTGCCATTTAAACAACGACATGTTACTTCTTTTTCTATAATATTTCAACCACCATGTTAAAAGTTTTATAACAGAGAAACTAAAACTTGAAACTAATGCATGACCATGAATCTGTGATCCTGACAATTTCCCTTACCTTTCCATGCTAATACTTCTAGATTCTGAGAACCCTATAAATTTTGAACAGTAACATGAGTCTCTGAACGCAACCTGTTAGCTTACTAGTTAGCTTACATGATTTAAATACATCATGCTACACATAATTAGTCATAATATATTTCACTAAAGCCTATCCTGTTTATGTACATCATGATTCTCAGGTAATATATACAGCATGTTTTAGCAAACGGGTTGAATTACATAACCTGTTAAGCTAATTTACCTTGTTACATTATTAAACCATGTTTATATACATCATGATTCTCAGGTAATATATACAGCATGTTTTAGCAAACGGGTTGAACTACATAACCTGTTAAGCTAATTTACCTAGTTACATTATTAAACCCTGTTTATATACATCATGTTTCTCATAAAATATATACGCCACCGAAAGAGGACCGATTATATTGAAAATAGGCCAAGTTAAGTAGAGAAATAACTTTAAAACTAGAGAGAATTAGAAGAAGTGACAGAAGAGAAAGTTGAATATAGGAGGGTTAGGGAGAAGTTTCATGAAGAGTACAGAGACAGAAAATGAGAGGAAGCAAGTGAAAAATATGAAATACTAGGATCTATAGGCGCGGATGAACAGTGACTGGGTAGAATACAGAACTGTGGAAAATTAATTATAACTTTAAAACGAGGAAGAATTGGATGAAGTGGTAGAAGAAGAAAATCTAGATCTACAAGCGAGGAAGAACGTTTATGAAGAACTCAGAGAGAAAAGAGGATTAAAAGGGCATGAAAATGGGAGAACAAAAGAAGGTATCAACTCGGATGAACAGTAATGTGCCAGGACAACAAGTGGAAAACATGCTATAACTTGAAAACGGAGAGGAACTAGAGGAAGAGGTAGAAGAAGGAAATGTAGAGCACTTAAGGATGAACAAGTTTACAGAAGACATGAAATTGAAATGAAGATCCGAAAAGTATGTAAAAGGCTAAGAAAGACTAAAATCTCAAGAACATACATTAATAACAACATAAACATACAAACCCAAAACCCCTCTCAATTGCATGTTTAGCAAATAGATATAACATATATACAACATGTTTATCATGTTTAGCAAATAGATATAATGTATATACAACATGTTTCTCATAAAACATATAGCATGTTTAGCAAATAGATATAACGTATATACAGCATGTTTCTCATAAAATATATAGCATGTATAGCAAATAGATATAACGTATATACAACATGTTTCTCATGTTTAGCAAATAGATATAATGTATATACAACATGTTTCTCACAAGATATATAGCATGTTTAACAAATAGATATAACGTATATGCGGCATGTTTCTCATATAATATATAGCACGTTTAGTAAATAGATATAACGTATTTTATAGAAATTAAACAATTCAGCCTTCAAGAATAGGGCAACCCCCACCTGGGCGCCATTTCATGATGGGGCGCCCCAGGCATGGACGCCATTTAAATGAAGACTGCATACGCAGTCGTTATTTCATTCTCTGTAAAATATAACCACCATGTTATAAAATTTAACATATGAGAAACTAAAACATAAAACTAATGCATGAGCACATTTCCATGATCTTGATAATTTTCTCTACCTGTCCATGTTATTCTTTCTAGATTCTGAGAAACCTTGAAATTATGAATAGTAACTTGAGTCTATGAACGCACCTGCTCGGTGTATATATAACCCTGAGTGAAGGGCGCCCTTGACCAGGGTGCCATTCACTTGAAACATGACCCCAGAAACGGGCGCTATTTCCCTCAACAAACAGCTACATACATAAAAAGAAGAAGAAAGAAATAGCGACCATTGCTTGGTTGCTATTAACAAAAGTGATGATTTCTGATTTTCCCGAAACCTTAAAACCCCTGAATGGTGCGCCCTGTATCCAGACGTCATTCACTGAAACATGGCAGCCAGGGAGGCGCCATTCACACCCTGACTGGCCTCCCCAACCCATGTAAAGTCCACAGAAAGGGGCACCCCTCTGTGAGGGTGCCATTTCTGAACATGTCTGGTAGCCATCAAGGCACCGATCTCACCTAGTTTTCTAGTATATCAAACGTTACTGGTTTTACTCTTAGTTAGTCCCTACACAACAATACGTCCATGAATTCTATTCCAAAAAATCCACCTTATATATCTTACATGGTTAAACCTTGAAAATTTGATATTGGCTATAAATGAGAGTGGGTGTCGACAAACATGATCAATGTTGTGCGTATAGGGCCCGGTCTGGTCCTGGGAGGAGCACCCGAAGGTACTTGTGCCTATGGAAGTTTATTGACCACAGTGTTTGGCATTGCACCGGAGTACTTGCTTGCTAGACTTTAGACATTCCACTCATTCATGTGATATTACTTGATTGACTTGATTTGAGGCCCGCAGAAGGGCAAAAGTACTGGCTTGAATGAAATTGATAAATAGCCAATTCCAGTTATACATGCTTGAAATTACATTTGCTTAATATTGCTTGCTTGACATGAGTTCTTATTTTCTTGGAAGATATTGTTATCACTTGCTAGTGCTTTATTGAAATTTGAAATCTATATACTCTCTCTCTCTCTCTTGTTATTTTCTCTCTATACTGCTCTTCTCATTTTATACAGTCCTTGATATCTATTCGTCTACATGCATCGCTTTACCTACACTAAATGAACTTGTAAACCACTTAAAGCATGTTAGAACTTGAGATGTAAATCCTACTGAGCGATTCACTCATCCAGTTGCTTTCTAACATTTCAGGTGAATTTGATGGAGACCAACACTCGGAAGGGAATGAGACTGAGTGATGAGTGCTAGAATCTCCGACTTATGAGCTATCCAATTGTTATGCCATTTGTGTTAAATGTATTTCTAGTTATGTCAGATGTATTAATCCACTTGATTAGAACTGTTTAAAGCTTGAAGCCTAGTAGTTGGACTCTGGGAATGTATGTGTTTGTAAGTTGGTAATTAGCTGTGAACTTGTCAGTTCGTACTAGTTGTATTAATTTCAAGTTTAAATCTCAATTATTTGCACACTCTGTTAATTGTCAAAGGAAGGAATTCCACAAAATGTCTTGATTGTGTTGGTTCTATATAAAGGCTCGTCGCGCCACGGGTAATCTTCCGCACTCGGGACGTGACAGCTTTTTCGTGATATCAGAGCCTAGGATTACAATTTCCTAGGTAAAACCTAAACTCTAAGGATAGATTTGTACCTTACCCGGTGAGATGGGTAGAGACACTGGTTAAGTTCTATAATGGCATTTAACCTCATAATAAAACCTGATATTTATTACACTAAAACTCTTTTGTAGGATCATGGCTGCTGAACGAACACAATGGCGCGAGATGCAGCACATCGTGCTAGGCCTTGTGCATGCGCTACAACAAGTGGCGCAAGGCGGTGCTAACCGTGGAGCCGGTGATCTCCACAGAGGTTTCCGTAACATGAACCCACCTAGGTTCGCGGGTTCTTCCGACCCCGAGGATGTCAAGAATTGGTTAAAGGAGATTGAACGGATTTTCTGTGTAATGCAATGCACGGACGAGGAGAAGGTTCTGCTGGCCATCTTCCAACTAGAACGGGATGCTCGCAGTTGGTGGGAAGCCGTTGAAGCAACACTACAAGAAGACCATGTTGTATGGGGTGAATTCGTCGAGTACTTCAACAACAAGTACTTCTCCGACCATATTCAGGAGAAGAAGGCTGCGGAATTTGCCGCACTGAAACAACGTGGCTTGAAAGTGGCCGAGTATGAAGCCTAGTTTTCAAGACTGTCAAGGTATGCACCCCATTTGGTGTGTACAGAGAAGATGAAGGCAAGAAGGTTCCTCAACGGGCTTCGGCCCCACTACATTACACAACTTGCACCGATGGACATCCAAGTCTACTCAGAAATAGTTCGGCGTGCGCAGTTGCTCGAGGATGCCACCGAGTTATCGGAGAGGATCCGAGGAAATTTCAAGGCAACACTCAACAAGAAGGAACCTGTCACAAGCCCAGGAAAATTCAAAGCAACATTCAACAAGAAGCGGCCCTATATGGGAGGAGATTCTTCCAAAGGGAAGAAATTTTATAAGAATGGTAGGCCTTTCACCGCCCCCACACCTACAAAGGAAAGTTGTAAATATTGTGATAAACCCAGCCATAAGACTGAGGAATGCTGGAGGAAGCTAGGAGCCTATCTCCGATGTGGAAGCCGAGAACATCGGATCCCTAACTGTCTGCTGATGAACGAGCAAGCCGTTAAAGAGGAGAAGTTCCCGATAAAGAAGCAAGGTCATCTGCAAGCTCTCCAAGAGATGGAACCAACAGAAGGAGGAATCATGGATGGTACACTAACTATTTGCTCTAAGAATGCCAAAGTTTTATTTGATATTGGAGCAACACATTCATTTATTTCCAAGAAATTTGCTGCTATATTCTCTATGGATTCCGAATGGTTGGACTTAGTCATGTCTACACCTATCGGGAACAAGGCCGACCTCATACATCAATACCCAAACTGTGAGGTTATGGTTAAAGGAAATAATTTACATGTTGACCTAATTTACTTAGATATGGAGGTGTATGATGTCATACTAGGTGCTGATTGGTTATCCACACACCAAGCAACTGTAGATTGCCGGAATGGCAAGATAACTTTTGTGGGTTATCCAAAACTGGTATACTCTAGCCCTCGGGCTAGATCACCTCTTATATCAGCTCTCCGGGCTAGTAAGCTTATAAGCAAAGGATGTATGGCTTTCATTGCCCTTGTAACTGCCACGGATGTCGAGGAGTCTAAGCTTGAAGATATCCGTATAGTTCGGGATTTTTCTGATGTCTTTCCAGAAGAATTACCTAGCTTACCCCCTGAGCGGGAGGTGTCATTCACCATCGACCTTGTCTCTGGTGCTGGACCTGTTTCCAAGGCACCTTACCGAATGTCCCCTGTTGAGCTGAAGGAGCTGAAGGAACAACTAATGGAGCTATTGAACAAGGGTTTCATCCGGCCGAGTACTTCCCCATGGGGAGACACCTGTGCTATTCGTCAAGAAGAAGGACAGATCGATGAGACTCTGCATCGACTATCGGCAGTTAAATCACCTTACAATCAAGAATAAGTACCCACTGCCGAGGATTGATGAATTGTTCGATCAAATATCTGGAGCTAAATATTTCTCCAAGATCGATCTTCGTTCAGGTTATCACCAACTGAAGATCAAAAAAGAAGATATTCATAAAACTACATTCCGAAGCAGGTATGGGCATTACGAATTTACTGTTATGCCTTTCAGACTAACAAATGCCCCTACAGCTTTCATGCAGTTAATGAACAGCATATTCAGGCCTCACTTAGATCAGTTCATTGTGATCTTTATCGATGATATTCTTATTTATTCAAAGTCATAAGAAGACCATGAAGAACATCTTAAAAAAGCATTGCAGATATTGAAGGAAAACAAACTATATGCCAAATTTAGCAAATTCAAGTTCTGGCTCGAGGAAGTATCCTTCTTGGGCCATATAATTTCAAAGGATGGAATTTCCGTTGACCCATCAAAGGTCGAAGCCGTGAAGAATTGGGAACGACCAACCAACGCAACAGAGATTCATAGTTTCTTGGGGCTAGCTGGTTATTACCGGCGTTTCATCAAGGACTTCTGAAGAGTTGCTGTTCCTCTTACCCGATTGGCTCGCAAGGAAACACCTTATGAGTGGAAGGAAGACTGTGAGAAGAGTTTTCAAGCTTTGAAGGATCTCTTGACCACTGCTCCAGTCCTATCGTTGCAAGTCGAAGGAGAGAAGTACGAGGTATATACCGATGCTTTTGGTATTGGCCTCGGGTGTGTATTAATGTAGAATGGAAGAGTCATTGCATACTCTTCCTGGCAACTGAAGAAACATGAAGAGAACTACCCGGTGCATGACTTAGAGCTGGCCGCGGTAGTATTTACCTTGAAGATTTGGAGACACTATCTCTACGGAGAACAATTCACGGTCTACTCCGATCACAAAAGCCTCAAGTATTTATTCTCCCAAAAGGAGTTGAACATGCGGCAAAGTCGTTGGCTCGAATATCTCAAGGATTTTGACTTCACTATACAGTACCATCCCGATAAGGGTAATTCTGTAGCTGATGCTCTCAGTCGGAAGCCGAGAGCAATATTGGCCAGTTGTATGATCCAAGAATGGAAGCTATTGGAGGAATTCTCTCAACTTGATATTAGCACTAATAAACAAGATGGATGTATTACTTTAGCCCACATGAGTCTACATTCGGATTTGCAGTCAGAAATTCAAAAGTTAGAAGAGGGAGATCCTGCACTAGTGGAGATAAGGGACAAGCTGGGCGAGAGACCAGATTTTAAGCTGGCACCCGATGGGAGATTGCTATTCCATGAACGGGCATGTGTACCCGACTGTCCCGAGCTGAAGAAAAAGGTCCTCAAAGAAGCTCATAGATTGAGGTACACGATCCACCCTGGAGCCACCAAGATGTACCAAGACTTGAAAAGGACTTTCTGGTGGCCTAATATGAAAAGGGAGGTAGCGGATTTCGTATCTCGCTGCCTAACATGTCAACAAGTGAAGGCGGAATATCAGAAACCCGCCAGAAAGTTACATCCACTAGACATTCCCAAGTGGAAGTGGGAAGACATTGGCATAGATTTTATTATGGGTTTGCCCAAGTCTAGAGGTGGACATGATGTAATCTGGGTAATTATCGACCGCCTAACCAAATCGGCTCATTTCTTGCCTATTAAAAGTCGATGGTCGGTTGATGTCCTTACTGCCCTATATATTAAGGAGATAGTTAGATTGCATGGAGTTCCCGTCTCGATCGTATCCGACCGAGACCCGCGCTTCACCTCTCATTTCTTGAAGAGTCTACAACACTCTCTAGGGACGAAACTCAACTTCAGCACTACTTTCCATCCCCAGACAGATGGACAGACAGAAAGGACAAATCAGGTTGTTGAAGACATGCTAAGGGCCTGCATTATAGACTTCGGCGGAAGTTGGCATGACCACTTACCCCTAGCCGAGTTCGCGTATAATAATAGCTATCAAGTCAGTATCCAGATGGCACCTTTTGAGGCGCTCTATGGCAGAAGTTGTCGATCTCTAATATGCAGGGACGAAGTTGGTGAAAAATAAATCCTAGGCCTCGATATGGTTAGAAATTCAATTGAGAAGATACACCTTATTCGAGAGAGACTCAAGATAGCACAGTCCAGGCAAAAATCATATACTGATAACAGAAGGAGAGATCTGGAATTTTGAGTTGGAGACCATGTATTTCTCAAGGTATCTCCCGGTCGAGGTATAAGAAGATTCGGTGTTAAGGGCAAGCTTACACCGAGGTTTATCGGTCCATTTGAAGTATTGGAAAGGGTGGGCGAGGTGACTTACCGTATTGCTTTGCCTCCTCAACTCTCGGAAGTGCACAATGTATTCCATATCTCTATGCTAAAGAAATATGTGTACGACCCTTCCCACATCATCAACCATGCTGATTTGGTGATCCAAAAGGACCTTACTTATGAGCAAAGGCCGATGCGGATCCTCGACCGAAAAGTCCGAGTTCTAAGGAGCATGACGATCCCTATGGTAAAAATCCAATGGAATCGATGCTCGGAGCAAGAAGCTACATGTGAGACCGAGGAATCTATAAGAAGAAGATATCGAGAACTATTTTAGACTGTGAGTATCCTATACCTTCTATAATACCCATATACGGTTGAATTTGGGGACCAAATTCTTTTAAGTAGAGGAGGGTGTAACACCCGAGAATTTTAAAATAGAAATGAATATATTTAGGATTTGAAAAGGAGGCATTTAACTATTTAACTCACATTCTAATTCTATTTAATTAATAATTTAAAATAAATAAACATCACTTTTAGAAATGCCAAATTATATTTTTAATAATTTAAGAAATTTAATATTCCAATTTTTACATTACATCTTTGTTTTGAAGAAATAAGGATATATAGATGAGGTATTAAAGGATAAACATAATTGAGGAAGTGAGATAGGATATATAGATAATTTTGGTTAGTATAGGGTGAATGAGAAAGCCTCCATTTAAAATCACGACCATTTGTTGGGTCGCTGTTCATGAAATAACGACATGCAAGGTGTCGTTATTCAATTAAAGTAGATATATAAGGTTTGAAAGGATATATCTACAATTTCGATCCTTAGAAGGTGATAGGAAAAGGGGCCAAAAGAAGTAACGGCCATGCACGTTATTCACCAAATAACGACTTGTATCGTGTCGTTATTTCCTAAAATGTGAATAGTGCCACTTTTTATTTAAAAGGAATTTTGTGAAACAAATTATATGTAAAATAAGAGAAATATAAGGATCTTAGCTATGAAATTTCATAAACTAATTCCATCAATTTTTAAAGATAAAAATCTTTGAAGTTAAAAGCGGAGTTTAACTATATAAAACTCAGTAAAATCACGACCCTCTCTTGGGCGCCATTTCTCATCCGATAATTTTTGTGGTTTTAAGACACAAACAGCCTGTTTGAGTTGGCATCGCACTATGGGATGCTATTATTTAGGATCTGGTTCCCCTCCTGTCGACCTAAGATCCTAAAATCCCTATATTATACCCCTCTATTGAGGCAGATCTCGGTTATGCTGAAGCTTGCTGTAGAGAATGTGAGAACATTCTCTGAAGCTTGCAGAGGAGAGAAGGGAGCTGCCTGTACCAAGTCTGTCATCTCAGGAGGTAGGTCTTCTCAAGCTTTAACCAAATTAGTAGCTAATCTAGGATAAATTAGCATGCATAATTAGTATTAGTCTCATCTCCATGTGATATACCATGTTTACAACATGTTTTATCATGTTTTTATTTCTTTCTTCATAGATCAACGAAATCTGTTAGCTAATCTGTTAGCCTACCTAATCTAATTACATGTTAAGCTAAATCTCCATGTGATATACCATGTTTACAACAAGTTTTATCATGTTTTTACATAAATCAATGTAATGTGTTAGTTAATCTGTTAGCCTACCAAAATCTAATTACATATTAAGCTAAATCTCCTTGTTACTTGTTTTACCGACCTCTTTTACGCTGAATAAATGCACCAGATCTAATACAGATCATGTTTCAAAATCATGTAGTGTGCCATTTAAATAACGACAGGTTACTTCCTTTTCTGTAATATTTCAACCACCATGTTAAAAGTTTTATATCAGAGAAACTAAAACTTGAAACTACTGTATGACCCTGAATCTGTGATCCTGACAATTTCCCTTACCTATCCATGCGAGTACTTCTAGATTCTGAGAACCCTATAAATTTTGAACAGTAACATGAGTCTATGAACGCAACCTGTTAGCTTACTAGTTAGCTTACATGATTTAAATACATCCTGCTACACATAATTAGTCATCACATATTTCACTAAAGCCTACCCTGTTCAGGTAATATATACAGCATGTTTTAGCAAACGGGTTGAACTACATAACATGTTAAGCTAATTTACCTTGTTACATTATTAAACCATATTTATATACATCATGATTCTCAGGTAATATACACACCATGTTTTAGCAAACGGGTTGAACTAGATAACCTGTTAAGCTATTACCTTGTTACATTACTAAACCCTGTTTATATACATCATGTTTCTCATAAAATATATACGCCACCCTGAGAGGACCGATTATACTGAAAATAGGCCGAGTTAAAGAGAGAAATAACTTTAAAACTAGAGAGAATTAGAAGAAGTGACAGAAGAGAAAGTTTAAGATCGGAGGGTTAGGGAGAAGTTTCATGAAGAGTGCAGAGATAGAAAATAAGAGGAAGAAGGTGAAAAATATGAAATACTAGGATCTATAGGCGCGGATGAACAGTGACTGGGTAGAAAATAGAACTGTGGAAAATTAATTATAACTTTAAAACGAAGAAGAATTGGAGGAAGTGGTAGAAGAGGAAAATCTATATCTACAAGAGAGGAAGAACTTTTATGAAGAACTCAGAGAGAAAAGAGGATTGGAAGAGCATGCAAACGGGGGAACAAAAGAAGATATCAACATGGATGAACAGTAATGTGCCAGGACAGCAAGTGGAAAAACATGCAATAACTTAAAAACGGAGAGGAATTAGAGGAAGATGTAGAAGAAGTAAATGTTGAGCACTTAAGGATGAACAAGTTTGCAGAAGACATGAAATTGAAATGAAGATCCGAAAAGTATGTAAAGGGCTAAGAAAGACTAAAATCTCAAGAACTTACATTAATAACAACATAAACATACAAACCCAAAACCCCTCTCAATTGCATGTTTAGAAAATAGATATAACGTATATACATCATGTTTCTCATGTTTAGAAAATAGATATAATGTATATACAACATGTTTCTCATAAAACATATAGCATGTTTAGCAAATAGATATAACGTATATACATCATGTTTCTCATGTTTAGCAAATAGATATAATGTATATACAGCATGTTTCTCATAAAATATATATCATGTTTAGCAAATAGATATAATGTATATACAACATGTTTCTCATGTTTAGCAAATAGATATAATGTATATATAGCATGTTTCTCACAAGATATATAGCATGTTTAGCAAATAGATATAACGTATATACGGCATGTTTCTCATAAAATATATAGCATGTTTAGAAAATAGATATAACGTATTGTACAGAAATTAAACAATTCAACCTTCAGGAATAGGGCGACCCCCACCTGGGCGCCATTTCATGATGGGGCGCCCCAGGCAGGGGCGCCATTTAAATGAAGACTGCATACGCAGTCATTATTTCATTCTCTGTAAAATATAACCACCATGTTATAAAATTTAATATCTAAGAAACTAAAACATAAAATTAATGCATGAGCACATTTCCATGATCCTGATAATTTTCTCTACCTGTCCATGTTATTCCTTCTAGATTCTGAGAAACCTTGAAATTATGAACAGTAACTTGAGTCTATGAACGCACCTACCCGGTGTATATATAACCCGAAGTGAAGGGCGCCCCTGACCAGGGCGCCATTCACTTGAAACATGACCCCAGAAACGGGCGCTATTTCTCTCAACAAATAGCTACATACATAAAAAAAGAAAGAAATAGCGACCACTGCTTGGTCGCTATTCACAAAAGTGATGATTTCTGATTTTCCCGAAACCTTAAAACCCCTGAATGGTGCACCTTGTATCCAGGCATCATTCACTGAAACATGGCAGCCATGGAGGCGCCATTCACACCCTGACTGGCCTCCCCAACCCCTATAAAGTCCACAGAAAGGGGCACCCCTCTGTGAGGGTGCCATTTCTAAACATGTCTGGCAGGCATCAAGGCACCGATCTCACCTAGTTTTCTCGTGTATCAAACGTTGCTGGTTTTACTCTTAGTTAGTCCCTACACAACAATATGTCCTTGAATTTCATTCCACAAAATCCACCTTATATATCCTACATGGTCAAACCTTGAAAATTCGATATTGGCTATAAATGAGAGTGGGTGTCGATAAACATGATCAATGCTGTGCGTATAGTGCCCGGTCTGGTCCTGGGAGGAGCACCCGAAGGTACTTATGTCTATGGGAGTTTATTAACCACGGTGTTTAACATTGCACCGGAGTACTTGCTTGCTAGATTTTAGACATTCCACTCATTTATGTGATATTACTTGATTGACTTGACTTGAGACCCGCAGAAGGGCAAAAGTACTGGCTTGAATGAAATTGATAAATAGCCAATTCTAGTTATACATGCTTAAAATTACATTTGCTTAATATTGCTTGCTTGACATGAGTTCTTAGTTTCTTGGAAGATATTGTTATCACTTGCTAGTGCTTTATTGAAGTTTGAAATCTATATATACTCTCTCTCTCTCTCTCTCTCTCTCTTGTTATTTCCTCTCTATACTGCTCTTGTCATTTTATACAGTCCTTGATATCTATTCATCTACATGCATAGTTTTACCTACACTAAATGAACTTGTAAACCACTTAAAGCATGTTAGAACTTGAGATGTAAATCCTACTGAGCGATTCGCTCATCCAGTTGCTTTCTAACATTTCAGGTGAATTTGATAGAGACCAACACTCGGAAGGGAATGAGACTGAGTGATGAGTGCTAGAATCTCCGACTTATGAGCTATCCAATTGTTATGCCATTTGTGTTAAATGTATTTCCAGTTATGTCAGATGTATTAATCCATTTGATTAGAACTGTTTAAGGCTTGAAGCCTAGTAGTTGGACTCTGGGAATGTATGTGTTTGTCAGTTGGTTATTAGCTGTGAACTTGTCAGTTCGTACTATTTGTATTAATTTCAAGTTTAAATCTCAATTATTTGCACACTCTGTTAATTGTCAAAGGAAGGAATTCCACAAAATGTCTTGATCGCGTTGGTTCTATATAAAGGCTCGTCGTGCCACTGGTAATCTTTCGCACTCGGGGCGTGACATAGAGAAACAACGATAAAATGACAACAATAGCAATTGCAGGATTCCGGCTCCGTAATGAACACAGAGCCACGGAACACAACCGCAAGTTGGGTCACATCAAGGCATAACGACAGCTGAACGCACGACCACAAGGGATGAGTCACACGTCGAGCAGCTTTCCAAGAACAGACCCACGACAACGAAAACAACAATCTCGGGGGACGCATCTCAAGGACCACGATCACATCCTGAGAGCACAAGACCCAAGACACCAATACTAAGGCTTACCTCGAAAAGACTCCACCAAACAAGATGAGAAGAATCAAGCTCAACCAACAGAAGCTCACCAGGAAGGAAAATCCTAGGTCGCCTGAGCATCTTCTCAATCAAGGGAATCTAATCGAGCACTTCGACAGAAGCGAGACACATCAGGAGCTGCACGGACTTAAGCTGAGATGACCAAAATAACGTAAGAACGTGTACGACCATCAGACCAACGCTAAAAGTCGACAGCAACCTGAACAAACCACGGAAAATCTCGAACAATGTACTGCAGGTTCAAGCCTACCGACGAACTCTGCCAAGTACAACACGATCAGAACAAACACCACGACGAAAAAGAGCATCCCGGCGCATCCTGACGAGAGCAAAATCATCTCGTACAGTGCCAACATGGCACGCACAAGACAGCACATGAAAAATGAAACGACAAAGAATCACAAACCTAATGCCAGCTGAAGACTGTACTGGACGTTCAGGACTCTAGAAACTGTATATCTCGGATTCCCATGTACTTCACACAACAACGCTCTGATACCACCTGTGATGACCCGGACTCCGGATACTGGATGTACCCGATAGGACTACCCAGTAAACCCGATACCGCTCGGAACCCGTGAAGCCTCCCAAGAGCTGTAAAGCATCGAAGGGAAAAAGGATTATCGTGTAGTACATTGAAGCCACAGAGATATAACAATAAGCAATAAAATTTCATTAGATCGGTTTGCTAAAGTAGCGAAAATAAAATTACTTTTTAATTAACAGTTTAAATTAATAATTATACTAGAGTCCAGTCCAAAGGAAAGACAAGCAGTACAGTCAACAAAAAAGAAAGACGTACCCAGAAGTCGGGGGAAGCCTGACACAGGTACCGCTGGCAGCTACGGACACGCCACACAAGGAACCGCGGAAGCAGAACAACGCCACCCACCTGAAAAGCAGGGGTGAGCCTCGTCTCACTGGCCTAGTAGGGGTCACACGGATCCCCACTGAAAAATAACGCAGTAACACGCTAAAACAGCAGGTAAACAACAGGAGTAGTAAAGTAGGAAAACTAAACTACAAAGCTGGAAAAGAAAACCAGAACGGAAGGAGTAGGAACATCTAAAAGAAAAGGGAAAAATCGTACAGAACAAGCGCATCTGCCGAACTAGCCTCGGATCCCTGAACTACTCCGGGCAGCAACAGGAAGGTGAACCCTGATCTCAAAAAGTCAGGAGTTACCGATCTGCTGACACAACACAAGGCCCTAGACGAAGGCCTATGAAGACAAGCGAGAAGCCTAGAAAAGACCTAAACAGACACAGATGCCCTAAAGCCTACACGACTCGATTGCCAGGCACACTCTTCTAGACACGACTACACACACACACATGACTAGAACGTCGTGCACACGACACAACACTGACCTCGGGCAAGACCACGAGAGGGCTAACCCGGAAAGGTCAGAACGTACGAGAAACACGAGAGTCACGTGTCACGTGATGGAAGCACCTTCTCACTAGAAGAAAAGCCAGCTGCGTCCACTAAAGTCTTATGCTGCGGCTACAAGTGTCTCGTCTACTATGCCACTGAGCACACAACAGAGACTAAGACAATGTAACCTGAACAGGAACCACAGTAACGAGTGACTAGTCAGCTTCACGCCCGTCGACACTAGTCCAAACGCCCCTGACCACGTGTGCACACACCGACTCTTGCCTAGAGCCAGGCCTCTAGCTAGTTTTCCCCCAGCAAGGACACTACTGTAAGTAGGGGCCCACGAAAACTAGCTTAAAAATCGTACCTCAGGAACTGTCGTACCACCACTCCCAGGTGGGACAACACGCTGTAACGTGCCATCAAGCTACGACTAGTGGAGGCTCACTAGGCATAGAACTCTGAAACAAGAGTGTTGTATTACAGACAGACAAGGAAGCACTATCGCATGTACTATGAAGCACCAAGGCAGCAAGACAACTGCCGACAGACTCAAGACAAGGCAACTAGACCTGAAAACATAACGATCCTTGAGTCTCACGACTCGGAGTCAAGATCATCGTACAAAGCGGAACAAGCCGCCAATCGGTCTATTCCTAAGCCAGAGGAAATGACATGACCACGTAAAATGACACACCAGGGACATGAGGGAACGCCAAGACCCTCAACACACCTAGACATGCAAATCGTGGTAAGACGACACCTCGAGGCATCCAGAACCATGTGTCAGACTGGACGGAATCACCGAGACACACACACCTATGGGCACGCTAATCGACGTAACACGGCACCTCCCGACACCCCAGAAACAAGGACACAGAACCCACAAGGTGTCCGGGACACTCAAGAGGCCATAGGTCAGTCATTGGGTCTCAACCAGATCGACCGGGACTCAAAACGGTCAAAAGCACTGAAATTCGGTCGACCTAACCCCCACGGTCGGTCGACCTAACAGGGTCAGTCGAGCAGCCCTACGCGGTCGGTCGACCAGACCGATAGGTCCACTAGCCCGCTGGCACGAACGCCGGTCGGTCGACCGGCCAGCCCGTGGCGGCCGACCGGTCATGGCGGGAAACCGACCGGATAGAGCCCTAAAACCCGAATCCACGCCCCGTTCGATCCCGATCGAAGGGGAAACATCCATAACATCACAGAACGACGATATACAACATTTAGACTCCAACGGGAGTCGAATCGGCCAAGAAACGGCGAGAAACGAGCGATTTCAACGAATCGACCCTAAATGAGTCACCGGGGTTCCCGGGCTCGTACCGGTCCCAAATGACAACCAAACGACACGAAATCAGCGGATCTGGAACGCTGACATTCCAGGGGTTCGATTGATACTAACTGATCTAAAAACCGTCGCCATTTTTCGGCGAACCCTACGAACTCCACAAAAGCATGATTTTACCGAAACCGAGCGAAACCCACTCAAATTTGCACCGAATAACATGAAATTACAGGAAAAACGTGTAGGAAGAGTAGGTGATCCTTCTCCCTACCTCCACCAAAGAAACCGTGCGCCGAAGCGACTAATCCGCACCGAAAATGCCAAAACACAAATCGCGCCGATCTTGGAATCCACCGAGGGATCGCGCCACGCCACGCTCAAACCGTCGCCCCATCCCGCGTCCCGATCACTCCATCGCGTCCCCGCCTCGACCAGCTCCGCAACAGTGTGCACCCAGAGCCGAGAGACCCAGAGACGAGAGAGAACGAGAGAGAGAAAGAGATGATAGGAATGAGGGAGGAGAGAGGGGGGGGGTGAGGAATAAATAGAAAGGAAATTAGCATTTTTCCTAATTTTTGAAAATTTAATTATTATCCCAAAAATTTAATAATTCAGAAAAATATGTAAAAATAGTCAAAACGATCCTCTCGACGAGTGCATCGCAACTGCGGCGTCCACGAGTCGATGAACTGAACAACAAACTCACCACAGGGTTCCGTAACTAGTACGAGAGAAAAACCCACGTGGATCGTAAAACTCAACTCAGGACCCACAAAAGTGATCCGAAACTCTCTAAAAAGGATCCGAAAGACCTAATAAGAATCCAATAAGGATCCAGGGCATTACAGTGTTCCTCGAGGTGAAGCTGTGAATTAGTGTGGTTGCTTTTGGGGTTCGTCCCCGTGTGTTGCTACATCTTAGCAGCGTGTTTTTTCTTTTGTGGTTTGTCCCCGTGTGTTGCTACATCTTAGCAGCGTGTTTTTTCTTTTGTGGTTCGTCCCCGTGTGGTTGCTGCGAGTAGCAACATGTGTGTGTGTGGTTTGGGGTTTGACCCCGTGCGTGGCTGTGAAAACAACGTGTGTATGTGTGTGGGGTTCATCCCCGTCAAGCTGTGTATCAATGTGTTCTTGGGGACTTGTCCCCATGTGTGTTGCTCGTTGGCCCCCGGTAGGCGAGTAGACAAGAAGGGGGGGGTAAAGTTTTATTTTGCATGTATAACATGAATTTGTCAAGTCACAACTATGACTCCCCCTAAATGTATGCACGGTCGGAATCAAATCCTCCCTCTTAATATATGACATGTATCACTCATGATTAAAATCACTGCATTGCTATTTATGAAGGAATTAAGAAATGATTTTATAAGCTTAATACATACAAGCATGCAAGGATTCAAGAAACATTCATGCAAGCATTCATGAGTCAAGATATGTAACAGATGCTAGTATATGCGGGAGTGAATGATGTGCGAAAGCATCAAAGTATGCATGAGACTCAAATTCACAATGTATGCAGAATATGTGAATGATATGCAAAAGATGCCAATGCAATCTTTTTTTAATGCATATTTTCAGTTTATGTGCATTCCAAAACATTCAACTAAGTATGAAACCAATGAATTCAGAAGATGGATTTTTCATTGAATCTAGAACTGAATCATGAGCAATTTATTTCATATTTCATTATGAAAAACCATATTTTTGGAACCCAAATGTTCAACCATGACCATTCAAAAATATTTTTGCATTCGAGATTGAACAATTCCAAATTTCATAAATTTTGCCTTGTTGAAATAAGAAAATTTTCATATTGAATTTGAAAGCACATGCAAATCAAAGGCAAATTGATTTCATTCAAAATATATGATTCCTCGTAAGCCAAACAATTCAATTTCTGAATTTTGGTACAAGACGGAGAACATTGATCCTAAGATCACCTCACACATAGTGATAACTTCTTGACAGACTTGATCTGTCATTTCACATATCACCATTTGATATACCAAATATTCATTCAATGAAAGCATGTATGACTTGTGAAGAGTTCAGAACATAAAATGAAAAATATAATAGAATATCATAAGTAAAAACATCAAAACTTCCAAGTTTGACAATAAAGGGAAAAGGTCAGGGTTTTACCAGATGAGTGTGCCTTGTTCTATTTTATTGGAACTCCTTTCATTCTTTATTTACCTCAAGGCACATCTCTATCAAAACCAACTCATTTGACAGATTTTGGCACCCAAGTCTTCTTGGGTTCCTAGAGGTTAGTAGCATTGCCACCAAATAAATTTTTCTTTTGTTTTCATTGCCACCATATCATCATTCTTCATAATCCTGCAATTCTCAATAACATATCCATGGTTTCCAAAATAAAAACATTGAGGAGTAACAACTCTAGCAAAAGACTTCCTTTTACCATGATTAAAAGAGTTTTCAAAAGTATTACATCTTCTATCTTCAAAGGATCTAGATTTAACAAAATTAAACCTAGCATTCATTCTAGAAGCATGAGAATCATGATTTTTTAAAAACCAACACTCTTTCATAACATTCCCTTATTTTTCACAATGAAAACAATAAGGAGATGTGGGTCTACGGAATGATTTTTCATTATTTGCATGAGTTTTTGGAAACAAGTTTCCCTTATAAGATGAAAACCGTTGAGCATGGAAAGTATGCTTATCACTGAATTTTTATTCAAAATCAAACTTAGCATTCTTAGCATGAAGTTCATCTTTTTGCTTCACAAAATAATTTTTCATCACATGGCCAAGTTTATGACAATAAAAGTAAGCAACATCTCTTTGTGTCTTGAAAACATGTTTATCTTTGCAAGCATACTGATCATCTTTCTTCATCACTTTACAATCATTCATGACATGGCCAAACATACCACAATAGAAGTATTCAACATTAGATTTCAATTTCTGAGATTTATTTGGCATGGAGGATTTAGTGTTGACATTTTTTATTTTCTCAAATTTATTTTTAGAAGTTTTCATTTGAGCAATTGGAGGTCGTGCTTTAGAAGTGCTCGGAATATCGGATGCATGAACAAAAAAAGTTTTTAATTTAGATTCAAAAGACTTTTTATTGACTGGGGTGTATCCAAGACCATCTTTTTAAAAGTTCACCTTGACACCCAACAGTTTATCCAAATTTTCCTTCCCTTTGACAAATATAGACAAATCATCTTTTAAACTTTGCACTTCTTCTTCTAGAGCAGAAATATGTAATTCGGCACTCGTGATTTTTTCTTTGCATGCACAAACAATCATTCAACAAGCAATTCATAGATTTGAAGTTTTCATTTTCTTCCTTGAGTTCCTTGTTTTCAACATTAATGGAATATAATTTTTCAGTCAATTTTTCTAGAACTCTTTCAGTTTCAACAAACTTTGAAATCTTTACAAGAAATTGTTCATTTTTAGATTTCAACAACGTGTTTTCTTTTTCAAGTTTATCAAGACATTTTAATCTACTCTCAAGCAAAGAATTCTGGATTAGTATTGCACCATTTTTCTTTTTAAGATCTTCATTTTCAATCATGATGCTTTTGCTATGAATTTCATTGTCAAGAAGCTTTTCAAATAATTTCTCATCATTAGATAAAGAAGCTAGCTTGTTCTTAAGGCATTCTTCATTTTTCTCAAGCAAAGAGATTTTAGACAACAAAAGTTTATTTTGCTCACGTAAATCATGACAATAATTTTCAGATGTAAGAGAGATATTAGTTTTTCTAACCATTTCAAGGTCTTCAGTCATACAAGAAAGTTCATCTGAATATAGTTCAACTTTGGATTCTAGATCTTCATTTCGATCTACTAAATTTTTAATATTTGATTCCAAAGTTTTATAATTTTCACAAGAATGGTTAGCATGCACATTTTCACATGAAGCAGAAGTAATCACAACATCTTCAATTTTCTTTATCAATTTCTTATTTTTAGATTTGATCTTTTTATATCTACCTAACAGTTCTTCATAAAGATCCATTAACTCTTCAAAAGAAATTTTCTCACCTTCAGATTCTACCTCCGTTCTTTCTTTGCTTTCTTCATCATTGGCCATTAAGCTTGAACCGACTTGGGGATTTTCCATATGTGCCTCATACATAACCAGTTTATCTCACAAATCTCTAGCTGACCTGTAAGAAGAAATTTGAGAAAGAACATTAGACTCTATACAATTCCTCATAAAATTCAAAGCCTTAAGATTCATATCATTTTTCTTTACATGCTTGTCACTCTATTTAGCTTCATTTGATGGAAGTTTATGTGGACCATTACATATAACTTCCAAGATTTCATGCTCATTAAAACCAAGATAAGCACACAAGCTATTTCTCTAAGAAGTGTAATTATAACCATTATAACGATGAGGAAGAGTAAAACTAGACATGTTGCTTAATGAAACTTGCCGATGGATCTCTCTATAGGTCGTGAGACCTCAAGAAAATAGAGCCATGGCTTTGATACCAATTGTTGGTCCTGGGTAGGCGAGTGGACATGATGGGAGGTTGAATTGTCCCCCACGTGTTATGGTAAATTTAAAATCTTCTTAAACAGAATTAACAAGTTTGATGAGATTGAAGGAATTAACCTAAACTGTGTAAGCTAAGTTCACTCAATCTCACCGATCTCACACGATCGATGTAACGGATAAATCAAGCATTGTGTGTGAACAAGGTGTGATTTGAAAAATAATCTCCTGTGAAAGGGATAGATGACAAGGAAGCAATCCCACAAATCAAACCACAGTGCACATGGATTTTTAAGGTGGTTCGGGACCATGATGGGCTCCCTACGTCCACCCCTCACCAAACCCGGTGAGGCTTCACTCGGGGATAAATCCCCAATCACGGAGGTGACACTCCAATACACACACAGGGAAAAATCCCCACGAGGAGAACTCTCCTCACGCTGTAGACACATCACCAACAGGGAAGAGCCCCAGACGCTCTGGATCATAAGTCCAGCAGTACACACACACACACGCTGTAAAATCACAGCACTGTAGACACACGACCGTATGCAGACTGTCACACACACAGTATTTCTAGTTCAGAAAAGTCCACACAAATATTCAAACATGCTCAACCCAGAATATAAATCATGAAACACATCACAACCAAGCAGAAATAAGATGTAGAAATATATTCCCCTTTGTTTCCAAGGCCGATAGATGATGCTTCTTGAGACTCAGGTCGGAGGGAAGACGAATGAACCTGATATCAACATCCTCTCGATCCTCTATTCATTCTGCTTATCTTTTCCTTCTTCCTTGAGCGTCAGAAATCACTTGAAGTAGATGAAATCCTCCTTCCAAGTCCTCCTTTTCTCCTCCTTGGCCTTCTTCTCCTATAAGATAGAAAATAGGCTCATTAGGGTTCTTTCTCTTATCAAATTCGTAGCTCTCACATATGCATATATAAGAGAAAGCAAAAGACCATTATAACCCTTCTAGAATCCTCCAAAAGACCCCCAATAGGTCTACCATGAACCCAGGGGCAAAGGTATAAAAGAGGAGCACAAATGGATTGGGCTTAGATGGTTTTCGGATCCCCATTTTTTGGTTTTCGCCGTATTTGGTCGACCGAAGTTGGCCGTCAGTCAACCAAACTTTTACAGGTTTCAGATAGCCCAGCACTACCCAGTTCGGTCGACCGAACTGCCCAGTTCGGTCGACCGAACTCTACTGCAGTTCGGCCTCCTGCATGCTATTTTTTCTGGTCAACCAAACCCTTGCCTTTGGTCGACCGAAATCTTGCTAAACAGAAAAAATGAAGTTAAAACCATGGGTTTTCATATCCATTGATGCCACTCTATGTTTGATCAAAGTCTTGGTGTCTATTAAGCCTTCTCAAACCAATTTCCAACACCAAAACTAATTTTACCAAGATTCACATGAATTGATCAAAACACAAGCTCACTAGCTCAAGAGTTCTATGAACACCATCCATGAACATACCAAATGAGTATATGCCAAGTTATCAAACCCACACTTCATTTGTCACGCCCCGACGCAAAAAATTGGAACGTAGCAATTATTAACATTCATGATAACCAGAGCAATAATGAAAATGTAGAAGAGAATGCATAAATGCAAGAAAAAGGAATTATTCAAATCTACTAATTATTCAAAAATGAAAGGTAATTGTTTCCAAGTACCAACTGACAACTTACAAAACGGCTGCAATTAAACAAGAATAAAGATTACAACTCTTCCAAGGACCTAATAACAACTGACTCTCTTAAGGACAACTTATAGCCATTACAAAGACACCACTACTGCTAAGACAGCCACCGAGTCTGTCATCTAAAAGGTTCACTCTAGGGTCTTCACTCCGGCCCATCCCCATCCGTCTGCGAATCATCCTTGGAATTACCTGAAAGGGGGGAAACTAGGTGAGCGAAAGCTCAATAGGCAATAGCAGGCAAGGTTTAAGTAATTAACCAATTAAATGTGTCATGCGAATAAAAGAATAATAAAACGAAGCTAACAGCAGCAATGACGGGAAATAGAAATAAGTAGAACAGAGACATATCATTTCCATGTATTGGCCGATCAAGCATGTAAGTAACAAGGCATGTAGAGATAGAATTCCATGTAGGAATTGGATATCTTGTAGAAGTGAATATGAATGTCGTAGATAACACGCTAACAAGTACTCGGTGCAATGCCTCACCATGTCATTACAACTCCCCGGGACACTAGTACTTTTCGGGCGCTCCTCTCAGGACCAGACCGGGCTCTTATGATGCGTTGGCATTGATTTGGTGGATCCAAGATCCCAAGTAACCATCTTAGACATTCATTGGAATCGGCCAGGAATTCCAAAGTTAAGCTATGTAACTTACGATCTAGGACCAAGTGAAGTTTCAATAATTAAAATTGAAGTCATGAGATCATGGCTTGCAAAAGAGGGGAAATATAATCTGGACTAGGTTGCAGCACAAACCATCCTAGGCTTGGCCACTAAAGCATACAAGAAATCCTGGAAAACCAAGTTCTAGACCAATTGTGGTCACACATGGGCCGCAAGGAGAAGAAAATGGTCCTGGTTGGGCCGCTTCCAAGAGGAAGATGGTCCACAGTGGGCCGCTACAATTTGAATTGCTCCTGGGCCACTTCATAATGCATACGGTCTCCATTGGGCCGCCTCACTACAGAAAACGGTCCTCAGAGGTCCGTTTAGGAGGTAATGGCAGTCCAATGAAAAATCGCTATTAGGTTGGGCCCAGAAAATGAAAGATTAAGGCAATCGACTTAACGACTCTCGGTCCATCCGAAACGTGGTGGAACTGAACCAAGGTCTAGCCCACACATCCAAGATCGAACCAGAGGTTTTAGGCCGACTCCAACAAGACTAGGTCGACTGAAATTCAAGGGGAAAGTCGACCAGCAAAAAGGCACACATGCCAGTTAAAAACGGTCTCAATAGGGCCGCTTGAATAGACATGCGGTCCACATCTGGCCGCAACTAGAGAGTAGCGGTCCCGAAGGGCCGCATTTAACCAGACAGTCCCGATTCCAGGCTATGAAAACAAGTGGTCCGATCTAGTCGATAGGTATAGGGTTTGGGGGTACAACCTGCCCGGTGTCCTAGTGGGAATCCCAGGCTCGCGGGGTCTTATGGAGCTCTCATAATAGTGGTCCTAGTCCGACGGAAGGAATACCCGGCGGAGAGTCCCAACTATTACAAGATTAAGGGTTATAGAAACATCGGAAAATGAGAGTATAGCGGTCAGCCAACACCACCGGAGTGGAGTGACTGTCAAACAATCCTACTAAACATGGTAGCAATTTAATTATGCTTTATTATTTGTTGCAAAAGGAACTAGTAATGAGAAATAACTGTAGATGCAAAGGGTTAAGATTTCCGTTTCAATTTAATTATTCTATATAATCCAGTTATGTCAGTGGGTTTCCATCCTATGCACATAGCCTAACATGATGAACATAATTAATAAAAACAACGTTTATATACATATATATCTGTATGTTAATGGCGGTCTGTCGCACAGCCGCTAGTGTTCAAAAGCGGTCAGGAACTGGCTACAGCCCAAACCTTTGCGGTCTATCGCGGGCCACTAACATGTAACGAGTTTCAAAATTTTAAAAGGGGGAAAATGGTCTGTCGCGAGGCCGCTAAGGTCAGAGGCGGTTCCTGGTGCGACTGCAACCAGAACGCCACGTCTGGCCTCTGGCAAACTCCGATAGACCTCGATTGCAACATAAAATTCACGCGGTACGGTGCATAAAAATTGAGCAAAATGATATTAATAGAAGGAGGACAAAAGGCACACAATATAGCATGATCAATTAGGGTTTGAGCCTGCTTAAACCTAACATTGAATCGATTAAAGGGAGTAACAAGATCGGTGCCCTAGCTCTGACATGCTTCGACTATAATAGGAAATACGCATGCTATATGGTATAAAATTGGGGCTTTTGGTATCAGGAGAAAGAGGACTTGAAAATGCTTCTAATGGTATTACTAAATTAGTATTTGGTCTACTAGAACCTACCGCAATCGAAGATCAAAGGGGACGTCGAACGCTCGGAACCGCACCAAACTCTATGCTCCAAACTCATCGATTCCTCCCTCGAACGAGCTCCCCGTCGGCCACCTCAGGAAATGAGGGTTCTTGGTCGAGCTAGGGTTCCATTTATAGAAGGCAATTCGATCTAGGGCAATGATAAGGCTGGATAGAGTCCACAAACTCGACGTGCACGAAAATCACGCATTGACCAAGTCGCGTCACCTTCACGTTCGAAATTAGACTCCTAGGGTTAGGGTTTCGCAAGGGAACAAGATGGGAAAAGGACTACCCATCAGGGCCGATCGGATGGGCCTAATTGGGGCTCAAATGGTTACGAATTGGGTTCCAATTTGGCGATCCACGACTCAATCAAACTAACTCCGATTTTTGCCCTAAAACCCTTAATTCGACTTGATTGGAATTTTACTTAGGGGTCAACCAAGAAGACAAAATGTCTAGGAATTAGGTCCACGGCATGATTACGATTTTTCCATATTTTTATAAATTAGTTGAAATTTATCCTAAAGGGGATTGAAATTTTAATATTAAGAAATTCTTGATTATTACACAGTTATATTATTTGGTTAAATTTCGGGATGCTACATCATTATCAAGAGTTTAGCTCAAATCAATACAAGTAACCCAATTCCAAACAAGCCAAATGAAAGCCATATTTAGTGAGACCCGATGACCTATACATGCAACCCATGACATCAACCATTAAGCCTTGAATTTCTATGGTTATGTAATCAAACCAATACACATAAACCATCAACAACCCAAATGAAAAAAAAAGGTTTGTATTGCAGGTTAAACATGTATTTCAAGGATGAACATATACAACTCAATGTCATGGACTCAAGAGCGGAATTATGAGTTCCAGGCATAAAAGACTTTCATGAGTGTAGGTCTATCATGTGAGCATTTTAACTACACCATGCACTTAAACTAGTATTGTCAAAGCCAAGGAAGTGAAGGTATCATGCTTCCATGCAATGAATGAGAAATATCAAGGCAATTTACTCCAAGGCTTATGACATACTCATAAGCACATTTTGAGCCTTAATAATCATGAAAGATATTCATATAAAGGCAAGCAAAGCTCAATTTTCCTCAATCAAATACAAGAGCAATTAGGCAAGCATTAGACTAATGTTAGAACACCATTCAAATCACATTCATCAAATTTCAAGTAAATAGAATGAGCATATTTCAAGCCCAAAAATATCATGTGGAAAATACATGAAAATACCCAATCAAGACTTTGAAAACCTATTTGATGAAATGCATGAAACATAGAAGGAGTCGATGCATTGCAATGAGTGGGTCAACTCCCTTTTTGAGGAAAAACTGCATTGATGCATTCCTTTAAATTCTAAGTGTGAACCATGAATCTTGATCCTGCAAACCAAGATATTCAAAGCATAAGCTCCTTAATCAACTAGCATTCATATGACTTCCAAGTGCAATCCTTGAAGTTATTTTTCAACTCATCAAACAAGATGCAAACATGTTGGTCAATGAAATATACACAAGCACACTCGGTTTGATAAACATGTTGCTCAATGATACACATACACACACGTACAATTGTTTTGTTATCATTAAAACCAAATACCATAATCAACTAGGGGAAGCAACATTGCTGCATTTGCAGCGCAAGAAGTCTCACCGGGTTTTGGTGAGGGGTGGACGTAGGTCTATTAGATAGCAGCCAAACCACCTTAAAATCTCTGAGCAATGGCTTGTGTGATTGTGTGACTGATCCATTTCTTCTATCCCCCTTCACAGATTCTTGTGTGAATATCAATCTCTGCATATTGAGCTGAAGTCGAACACACTACTCACACACACCCACTAAGTGTTCGATAGATCTTTGCTTAGTGGTGCAGCAGATCTTTCTGTCTGCCAGGATTTTCATTTGGGCAAGGATTGATAGAGACACTATCATACACACTGAACTAAATCAGACTGCAACACGCATTCTATCTGCACACATAAATAGCTTAGCTGAGTCTGTTCTAACAAGCGACTCAGTTCTTTAACACAATCTTTCTGATACTTAGTGTATCTAAGTTTCACTCAATTGCTTTTAAGTGCTATTGTTGAATCCGCTGTGTTCTAAAAATAGAATTTCATCCAGTTAAATTTTTTAAAGGGCGTAATCAATTCACCCCCCTCTTGATTACGGTTGCACCAAGGGACCCAACATCCTCCAGTCCTGGGGGCACCAGTCAAGGGTAAACCCCTTATACTTTACATCGCTTCCATAGACTCTTCGTTAGGCGCTCTATTGGCGCAAATTAATGAGGAAGGCAAGGAGCAGTCGCTCTACTACCTCAGCTTGAAACTGATCAGTGCTGAGTACCACTACTCTCCTATGGAGAAGGTCTTCTTAGCACTGGTATTTGCCGTCAAGAAGTTACAACACTACCACCTGTCCCACCGGGTGAAGCTTATATCTAAGCACGACTAGCTCAAATATCTTCTCAAGTAGCATGTCCTCTCAGACTGATTGGGAAAATGGGCTCTTCTGTTAATGGAGTATGATATTACCTACGTCCCACGGAAAGCAATCAAGGGACAGGGCATGGCTGAGTTCCTAGTAGCCCATCCTGTACCAGACGACTCACCTCTCAACACGGAACTCCCCGACGAAGAGTCCCTTGCTTCTCAATCACCAGTGCCAGTTGAACACATCAAAGATATCTTGTATTACAAGCAGTAAGACGCCCTCACAGTCAACATACCTTGCTGGGAGCTCTACTCCGATGGCACATCCTGAAGGGTTACTTGAAATAATCAAAGCCCAGTTATTACAACGGGCGCTGGTATCGTCTTCTTGACTCCTCAGGGCGAAGTTGTGTACAACTCATGTGCCCACATGAAATCTTTGACCAACAATGAAGCTGTAACACCCAGGATTTTTTGGATCAGGATCTATGGGTTTCAGAGCGCTTTCGCGGGTCTCGGATCGAGTTTGGTAATTAAATTAGATTTTTGGCTGTTTAGCCTTCGGATCCTCGTGTGGGGTGAACCGTCGTGTTTTTGGACTCCGGGACATGGCAGGCACGTTGTGCATTTTTTGGGGACTGTGGGGGTGATTTTTCCCCATTTTCCCTATTTTCTAGATTTATAAATCCCAAATAGTTTTCTATATAAACCCTTAACCACCCTCTCTCACCCTCATTCTCACACTCTCTCCCTCTCTCCTCTCGTTTCTTTATTTCTCTCCCTCTCTTCTCCGGGCGGCTGACCGAGGTAGAGGCGGGCGAGGTAGAGGCGACGTGGGGCGACGGGCGGTGAGTATGGAGCGAGGAACGAGGCGGTGGTGCGGTGAGGCTTCATCCGCAGATTCAGGGCCTCGATGGTGATTCAAGAGGCGATTTCACGTGGAATCGGCGTCCTCGGCGTAGGAAATCATCGGTGGAGGTAGGGAGATGGATCCCTAACCCGCGTGTTCCCTTTTCCCATGGTTTATAGGCCGAGAGTGGATTTCATTCCATGCCAAGGCTAAAATACATGTTTTTGGATTGAGCGATGGATTCATCGATTTGGTGGGGCTTTTGTGGTTTGAATGGGACCTCCCGGTGCTAAGGAGGTTGGGGTAGAGTTTCCCCATGTTTTCCCCATCACCCGGGGTGATTGGGGCATGGATCGGATGATCTCGCGCAGATTCGTAAAGGTTCGGATCGTAACTGATATCGAGGTCGGTTCCCCAACCACATTTGTCTTTTGGATGATGAACGGGGTATGCCTGGACACCGCGTTCATGTGAGAAGACCAAGGTAAGGCGGTCGTGGATGCGGTTGCGCGACCCACCGCGTCCATGGTAGGTCGTAGCCCTCAAGTCAACCGCGACCACTTAACGTGGTCGACCCTTCAACTGCGTTCCCAGCTAGTCGACACGCCCATGCAGGGTCTATCGATCGACCCTTGCTGGTAGATCGACCGACCCCAGGGGTAGGTCGACCGAACCTAGCCTGTTTCACCCATTTTGGCCTCCAGTCGACCCAGTTGAGACCCTTTGGTCGTCCCTTGGCCTTGTGGATGCCCCGGACACCCCATAGGGACTGGACGATATGAGAGGATCTAGAGGGGGGGTGGGTGAATAGATCCTTCACTCTATTTTTAGTCACTTTAAAAAAATACTTAACAGCACTCAAAGTAGGAAGCCTATTTAACCACAGAACAAGGCTGAAATCGAAGAACCGTGAACGCAATAAAGGAGGTGCCTTTAGAAAAACTTCAGAGTAACTGTGAAGAGGGATAGAGGAGATGGATAACATGCATCACACTATAACACAGGGCTTTTAAGGTGGTTCGGCTGCCACAAGGCACACCTACGTCCACCCCTTACCAACTTGGTATGGCTTCCACTCTTTTTGGCCAAAAGAAAGCCACACACACACGCTGAAACCCAGCACCACACGGAGACTAGCTCCACACACACACACACGAGGATAGGTCCTCAAAACATACGGGGAAGAAATCCCACAAGGAAATAACAAAAATAAAATAAGAAGACAAACCTACACACACTGCAACTGCAGCTTACACGGTGACTAAACCCACACACAAGATGTTTTGAAAGTGAAGAAAAATACAATGAAAGAAGAAAATGAAGCACTTCAGCAGAATGGAAGAGAAACCAGCTGGGCTGCGAATTAGATCAATTGGTGAAAAGTAGGATGGCTGAAGGAGATGGCTGGCTGCACTCTTTTCTCCTTTCCTGCACAGAACTCTCTCTTGGACGCTCAGGGCAAGCTCTCTTTCTTTTTCTTCTCACAGGTTACCACGTCCTATGCTCCTTCAGGCTCACAGTAGTGTTGACACCCATTTTATACCCATAAGTTGGGTCATCTCCTTATTTCATTCAATATGATGCTCTGAGTTGTTCGCTTTTCATCGAGTCTCCTGATCAGTTGAAGCCTGTTTCTTGGGTCTTTTCCTGGATTAAGATGTGGCTCCCGGTGGCATTTCGTTGGATGAAGCTTAGCAAAGCCCTTCTCTTCTTCTTTGAAATCTCCAATGTTAATAACGGTCCCAGTCAGGTGCGTCGCTTCCCTCTGATGGATATGTCCTGGACCGTTACTCTTTAAAGAACCCTAAGGCTTAAGGCCACGTGTTCAGTGCTTATCCTGTTGATTTCACGTTGATAATAACGGTCTGTCGTACAGCCGTTATTTCCTTATGACGCCCTAGGCCTTGGCCGTCACTTCCTTGAAGAGTCCAGCTTATTAGATCTTCCTTCCGTTGATTTTATCTTTTGGGATAAGGTTGAGAGTAACGGATGTTCCTTGATGCGTTACTTTCAAGTGGCGGTCTATCGTGCAACCGTTACTTCTTTCCGGGAGTCCTGGCAGTTCAGGCCTTTTCTCTGCTATTCCGTGTTTGAGATAAGAACTTGGATTGACCTTATCTCTTTCTAATCCGATCCTCAGGACTTCCCGTTTGTTTCTTTGGACTCTTGGTGATATTATCCTCAAGGATTTGCTAAGAGTTATCTCTTTATCCTGCTGAATTATCCTCTACTCGACCTACGAGTTTTGAGGGTCTATAAATAGAACCCTTGAATTCATGGCCAAGGAGGGGAGGAGATTTAAATTCACGACGAAGTGCTGCCGAACTCAGGAGCCATCTTCATCCCGGAGGAGCTATTTTCACGTCCATCTATCTCACAGTCAAGGGAGTACTTTTGTTTTGATCTTTCAAGTTCATCTTTGCATGCTTGAGTTCTTCCTTGGTTTTTTCTCCAAACAAAGCATTGTCCCTCCTCCTCCTCCATATTTTTCACTGTTCTCTAAGCATACAAACATCCCCCAACTTTTAAAAACGCCCAGAGGGGTTAAAAAAAAACCAAAACTCCCCGGTAATTCCCTCTCCTTTTGGTGTTCTTAAATTCTTTAAGAATTGATGCTATGCTTGCGAAGAGGGCTGATTGAGGTTGTCTTGTCTTGTCTTGTCTTTTTACTTCTTTGGCAGGTTTACAGGTTCATTAGCACGAGGCCCAAGTCTTTTGGCCGGCTGGAAGAGTTGGAGTTAAAAGAATTCAAGCTTTACTACTGCAGATTATCTGACGGTCTGGTGCAGGCGCGTCACTCTCTTCTGGCGGTCTAGGGTGCGACCGTTACTTCAAAGCAATGCACAGGGTTCTGGCCGTTACTTCCAAGCTGATCTGCAGGCTTTCCTTGGTTTTCTCTCCCGTGGGCGGGTGTTTCATCCTCCTATTTCCAAGGTATATTCGAGTCTTTGACTTGGGTTTACTTTGGTGGCGATCACATCTTTCCTTAGTACTGGGCAATAGCTATTTTCTTCATCACATCTTTATTTTCTTGCTTGTTCCACCCCTAGTGGTGTGTTTTTATTTACTCCTTGCTCCACGCCCCGGCGTGTGTTTTTCCTTTTCCTTAGCGTAATTTGATTGAGATAGCTTGCCCATGCTAGAGCTAGCTATGATTGCCTAGGTTCATGTTCACATGTTCATAGGTTTGAGCAGATCTTTGATTGCTTGTTTGTCATCTTGCCATATTACTTAGCAAACCTCAAGAGTAAAGATGAAAAGATAGGCAAATAAATATGAACAGATAATTTTTTGGCGATCACGGTGGGACAGCTTGTGCCAATCGTGCTTTTGATTCTTGTTTAAACCTGCCATCATCTGCTTGTTCAGTCGTCTTTTGTTTCTTTCGTTTCATTGATCATCCTGGTTTTCTGAGTCCTCTGACGGTCCCGTGTCCACGTGTCACAGCCTTCTGACACAGGGGCATTAGACCGTCGCTTTCGTCCTGCTGTGTGAGCTTTACGGACTTTCCGATTACTTCTGTTAGTTTTTTGTTCCCTGGCTCATCTGACGGTCTCGTCTCCCTACGTTATATATTATCCGGCGGTCTGGCCTTCGACCGTTATTTCTCTCTGACGCAGGGGCCTTCGACCGTTACTCTCCTGGCAGGTACGCATCCGAGGTGCATTTATTTCCGCAGTTTGTGCTGTGATTTATTGCTTGGGGGACACTTGACCCTCCTCTTGCTCTGCTCATATCTGCCTATCATGGTGTGCACCATTGATTGCTAGATTGTTAGGCTAGACTTTGCATGCACTCCGGTGCACATAGGGTCATTCATCTTTCATACATTAGATTGCATCTTCCTACCTTGTTGTGAGGACCTCTCGTCTCCATATTCCTTGGGGCCGACTAGGAAATCACAGCAGGGACCTCCATAAGTCCCCGCGAGCCGTGGATTACCACACGGACGCCGGGCTGGTTGTACCTTTCCCACCCCGTGTCTAGGGTTGCATAAGTGATTGAGTGGTTACACTTAGAGTCAAACCAAGTCCTATATCCATCTCCTACTAGGAACCTATTGTTGAGAGCACATATCAATCAATTCACTAAGGTTCCAAAGGAGAAATCATAAGAATATTGTCGCATCATTCTAAACAACTGGCTTGATTCTTGAGTGTCTTCATCTTTTATCACTTGCATCTTGTTAGAATCACCTAAGTTTGATTGCTCATTGTGTGTTTTGTGTTGTTTGTTTTTGCATTTTGTCAAGGTTGTCCGTTGCATGTGGAGTTGCTTTCGTCCGTTTGAATCATCTTCTCGAGTCACTCCCTCCTTCACGTGTTATTCCAATCCCCTCTTCGAATCCACCATGGCATCCTTCAATCCTCCGCGCTCCCAAGAGGACTCTCTTCCTCAAGGGCTCCTTGAAAACCCCCCTAGGGTTGCTACCTTTCCTTCAGGAGAAGGGACTGCCCCTCTCCCGTCCTCCACATCTGTGGGAGGTAGTCAAGGTACCCCCTCTCTTTCTACCCCTTCCGCGGGCTCCGTCCTTCACATGATGGCCCAATTGGACCCGACCCAACTTCAAGTCCTATACCAAGCTATGCAAGGGTCCAACGCTTCTCCCTCCGCCGCTGTTCAAGGTCAATCTAATCCTTCCATTATTGGGCCGTCCGTTCAACCTACTCCGATTGACCTCACTCCGGTCCAACCTCGGACCATTACTTTCGCTGGCATGGAGATGGGCCAATCTTCCAATTCAGCCCATCAGTCTTTTGATAAAGGGAAATCGCCTATCCCTTCTTTTGTCCAGGTGGATCATCATAATTCTGGTTCAGTGGCTTCACAGCTTCTCATGAACCCTTCTGATTTCTTACACCCTCAGCAAGGGGTGGCCCAAACTCACTCCCATCCGGGTATATCTCAGGCTCAATATCCTTCTTACGGGCCCCCTATTTCCACTGCCTATCCTTCTACTCATGCCTATGGGCCTCCCCCGTCTGCCACCGTCATTCCATCCGCTCCTCAACAATCGGCGTCCTTCACTACCCCTGCTCCGTCCCAAGAGCTGGACTTGCTTAACAAGTGGGCCGCCATGCAGCAACAACTTGACTTCCTCCAGAAAAGGGTTGGCCCACAATCCTTGGCCGATATTCCTATTCCGAGCTTCCAAAACATTCGGTTCCCTCCGCAATCAGAGCTCCCTAACTATCGCAAGTACGACGGGAACAGCAATCCCTTTATCCATGTGAGGGATTTTCTATATGAGTCGGCGCAGTTCCAGTATGACGATCGCCTCATGGCGTACTTGTTCCGCCGATCCTTAGATGGAGTTGCTCTGGAATGATTTTATTCTCTGCCACTATAAGAGGCCGAGAGTTTCAAGGTAGTTAAGGACAAATTCATTCAGCGATTTCAAGACCGGGTCGGACCAGAATATTCATTTACAGACCTAGTAGCAGAGAAAATGAAACCGGAAGAAGAGTTTGCCACCTATGCAGACAGGTGGAGGCAGATGGCCGCCAGAGTGCCTGGCCATATCCCAGAGGAAGAGAAGGTCAAGTTACTGATCTCCAATGCCACGCCGACTTTCCGCAACATCCTGGCAATGAATGACATAGCCAACATGCATCAACTCTACAGCCGGGCGCGCTTGATACAGACTCAATTCAAGGATTCCCCTATCCATTCTCTCTTCGAAAACCAAAAGCCCAAGTACCATAAGAAACCACAAGGGCCGGTTACTAAGGGGGTCCAAACAAATGAGCAAGTACAAGCCGTTGCTTTTCCATATCAGGCCGCACCTTTCCGCTACAATCAAAACCCCCGCAATCCACAAAACTCCACCCCGCACAACTTCCTGGCCACTCCACAAAACACTCCCCCCGCCTTCACCATTCCACAAAACGCCTTCACCACACCACAACAACCGCCACCACCATCACAATACCATAACGTCCCTCCACTCAGTGGCTACATCAACAACAATCCAAATAGCAAGCGCCCGGCTCCCAGGAGAGCCCAGTATCCTCCGTTGCCCGAGACACTCACAGATATTTTCTCGGCACTTATGTCAGTAAATGTAATCCAACTTCCTCCGAACGGCCTGTTTGGAACCCGGCGGTTGATCAAACCAAATATTGCATGTTCCATAGGCAGCCAGGCCATACCATAGAAGGATGTTATCAGTTCCGAGATCTGGTGTATGACCTTCATGAAGGGTAGAGAATCGACTGGGCCGAAATGCATAGGGCCATTGTGGAGATTAAAGAGAAGAGGAGGCAGCCGCAGGGGCAGCAAGTGCAGCAGCATCAAGCACCGCAGCCGCAGCAGCCGCCACAGCAACAGCAACCACAGCAAGTGCAAGACCTAGGCATCCATCAGAACCCGATGCCGAATCATCCACCCGCTCCTCAGCAGCAGCCGCCGGCACCAGCACAAGTTAACATGGTTCAACCACCGGCTCCCAATGCCGGGTGGTCTTTTGATGATGATGGCTCCGCACCGCAAGTAATGGCCTTCCACCACAACCTCCGCAAACCTTCCTTCATCCTCTCTATGCAACCAACACCTTCTCCGCTCATCCTACCATCCACACCCGCTCCAGCAAGCCCTCTACCACTCTCCATCCCATCATAGCCTCCAACACTTACTCCCCTCACCATCATCACACCGTCCCCTAATCCTTCGCCCGTTCTCAAACACCCACTAGCCTTCCCTCCACCTGCATCGACATTTATCACCACCTTGCCTTCCACCAATCCCTCACCTATCATCCACTCACCCTCCATTAACCTCACCAACCCCACGCTCCACCAAATCACCTCCCCTGCACAGCCTATCCCACTCATCCACCCTGCGGCGCCCATCATACTATCTTCAGATGCTGCGGCAAACTGTGCCTTAAGGAGCGGGAAGATGTTCCATCGGAATTACGTTACTACTTCTAATCCCCAGTCCTCTCAGCCGGTGGCCGATCAAGAGGAAGCTGAACCACTACCGGGTACTCAATATGACTTGTTACATCATCTGGATCGAGTACCCGCTAAGATATCTGTGCTAGAGTTGATCAAAAGGTCTACCCTTCATCAGGATGCACTGAGGGACTTCTTGCAGAAGGTAATGGTTAGCGAAGACATGGCAGTCGACAGTTTACCAATGGCATTGGCAACTATTTCCAAAGGGCCGGCAATTACATTCTCAGAAACCGAGCTTGCACCTCCAGGGGCTCGGCAAAAGCCGCTCTGCATAACAATTACCCTGAACAAAGTCGACATTGAAGCAGCATTGGTTGACACCGGGGCCTCAATTAATGTTTGCCCACTTAGTACCCTCCGAGCGTGCAACATATCCGAAGAGTTACTACAGCCTACCCCCACTACTATAGCAGCATATGACAACTCAAGGCGAGCATGTCACGGGGTGATCACCATTCAGGCGGAGCTCGGTCCCCTCACTATGGCCGTGGAATTTTATGTTCTCGACATCGACCCTATGTTCAAGGCTATCTTGGGTCGTCCCTGGATTGACATGCTCGGCGCCGTACCCTCCACCGCACATCAGTGCGTCAAATTTCCCTTTCAAGGGAGGGTCGTCAAAGTTAAAAGCTTGGCCACGGTGCAGACAGTCAAGGCCCTCTCAGATCAGGTTCTTCCCACACTCTGGCCGAGCAGCCGACCCGTTCTGTCAGTGCTTGATCTGAACTTTCCTTGGGCTTACACATCTCCCAAGCCCATCACTACTCCAGTCAATGTCAAAGTGATGCCGCAGATCCGAGATTCAAAGGGGTGGAATATTATATTGAAACTAGGCTATCAACCGGGGAGAGGCCTCGGGGCGCAACTGCAAGGAATGACTAAGCCCATACCTAAGGGAAAGAAAATGGGCAGAAGAGGCCTCGGTTATAAGGAAACATCATTATCTATGATGGGTGATTCTGGGCCACTTACTTGGGATTATCGTCAGCACTTTGTCAGAGGGCCTCTCCAGCCCAGCACATTAGCTCCAGGGCCGGTTCCGCCAAGAAGGGATATAGTTTGTCCGATTGCCAGTCCACCTTCCCTGCCAGGAAGATCAGATGATGACATGCTCGACTACAATCAGGCCTTGCAAAGGATCTTTCATGAAGAAGAACGCCAGAAGCAGCAAGAGGTTCGGCTCGTACAGTGGAGGCCGAAGAAGCAGCCCATGGTTAAATTACAGGAAGGAGGGAGCTCTCCAGTTGTTTTCTCTTGGTCTCCCTCACGCTTCCAATCCATCTTGCAACAAAGGGAGTCCATACCCCGCCTTCCTCCTGTCATGATAAATCCATCCATCATTGATCCACCGGAGATTCGATTCATCCCTTGTGCTCGCGGGAAATGCCCGCGTATTGACCTGTCCACTCTACTCACTCCTCTCTCCCCCAATGCTCAGCTCCACGAGATGTGGTTGTCTTCTTCTGATCCTTTCTCCAATCGCGTCTCTTCCGAGCTATTCCCTACGCAGCTCCCACCTCCTCCAGCTTGCTTTGTAGTCTCTGCTGATCTCCAAAAAAAAACGTCAAATTTAAAACGGAGATTTCAGTGGAAGATTATGCTGTCCTATCTCCATCCTCCTCCCAGGGGCACGAGTCCCCTGCTCCTTCCCTTCAACTAAGCCTTCTCTCTCCTAGGTTAGGGTTAGGGTCTAGTAAGTCTAAAGAAGTAGAGTCAGTTAGGTCTAGAGAAGTAGGGTCTTGTTCTAGGTCATCCAACCCTTCCCATTCTGAGCCGCGCTCGCTTGCGCATCCTTCCCGATCTGTTCCTGATAGGTTCTTGCAAGATTTAGCTCAGCGATGTCATGCTCTTTTAAAGTGTCCGGAATTCGTTGCCACGGTAATTATGATTGAAGATGAAGAGGAAATAGAAGGGGAATGGAGCGACGACGGATTAGGCGTCTATGAGGTTCTGGATGAGAAGGATCCAATAGATGAAGACAGCAACGTAGATGACACTGCCGATTTATATGCACAAGGATTAAAGAGATTCGACCAGCCGTCGACGGCAGTGGATGAACCTACAAAGGAAATCAACTTGGGAACAGAAGAAGACCCAAGGCCTATCATTATTTCAGCTGATCTCCCTTCACAGGTAGAAGAGGATCTAATTAAGGTTCTAAGGGAGTATAGCGATTCTTTCGCCTGGTCTTATGAGGACATGCTAGGTCTTGACCCCTCCTTAGTGGAATATCGACTCGTGCTCAAACCAGGGGCAACACCTGTTAAACAAAGGTCAAGAAGATTTCACCCCCACATGGCCTTAAAAATCAAAGAAGAAGTCGATAAGCTATACAAGGCCAAGTTCGTCAGAGTAGTCTTATATCCCCAGTGGGTGGCGAACATAGTCCCTGTTCTCAAGAAGGATGGAAAAGTGCGCATATGCATTGATTTCAGGGACCTAAACAAGGCTTGTCCCAAAGATGATTTCCCGCTACCTCATATAGACGTCTTAGTAGATAACACTGCCGGGTACGAAGCTCTGTCGTTTATGGATGGGTACTCAGGCTACAATCAAATCCGTCTCGCTCCGGAAGATCAAGAGAAAACTTCCTTCACCACGCCCTGGGGCACATATTGTTATGTGGTTATGCCATTTGGGTTGAAGAACGCAGGTGCCACCTATCAAAGGGCGATGATGGCCATCTTCCACGATATGATGCACATATACATGGAGGCTTACGTGGATGACATCTTGGTGAAGTCAAGAACAAAAGAGGAACACCCCTCTATTCTGGCTAAGGTGCTGCAGAGAGCCAGGGAGTATAAGCTTAAGATGAATCCGAAGAAGTGCGTATTCGGAGTCTCTTCAGGGAAGTTGCTAGGGTTCATAGTAAGCAAACGGGGGATCCAGATTGACCCTAATAAAGCACAGGCCGTCATGGACATGCCTCCGCCGAAGAACATTACGGAACTTCGAGGACTGATTGGTCAGCTGCAATTCATTAGAAGATTCATATCTCAACATTCTCAAAGGTGCCGCCCGTTCTATGAATTGCTTAAGGCGGGAGTCAAGTTCGAATGGAATCAAGATTGTCAAAAGGCCTATGAGGACCTCAAAGAGTACCTGTCCAATCCCCCGGTTTTGCAACCTCCTATCCCTGGGAAACCCCTAATCCTATACATCTCGGTCATTGAGGACTCCCTAGGGGCGGTCTTGGCGCAAGTGGATGATGAAGGGAAAGAGCAGGCTGCGTACTACCTCTCTCGGTTGTTTAATCCAGCTGAATCCAAGTACACCGCTATGGAGAAGACTTGTGCCGCCTTAGTGTGGGTAGCTCAGAAGCTTAAACATTACTTTCTCGCCCACCCAGTTAGGTTGATCTCTAGAATGGACCCGATCCGTTATCTCCTAGAAAAGCCCGTCCTTTCTAGTAGGTTAGCTCGCTGGCAGAGCTTCCTCTCTCAGTTTGACATCACCTTTATCGTTCAGAAGGCAGTCAAGGGATATGCCATTGCTGAACATCTTGCACATCTTCCCATTCCTCATACCGATTCCATTCAGGACGATTTCCCTGATGAGCATCTCTCTGTCCTTTCTAATCATCCCTTCTGGTCTCTGCACTTCGATGGTGCACTCAACTCCCAAGGCCAAGGGATCGGGGCTGTCTTGCTTACTCCAGAGGGAGTAACCATCCCCTTCGCTTATCAACTTCGATTTCCTGCTACCAACAACATCGCTGAGTATGAGGCTCTACTGGCCGGCTTGAAGCACGCCTATCTCCTAGGCGCGCGCTATTTAAACATTATAGGAGACTCTCAGCTCGTCCTACGGCAAGTTCTGTCAACTTACCGTACTCGTGACCCTAAGCTCAAACCTTATCAAGATTTGGTCACGCTCCTTGCTAAGCGATTCTGTAAGCTCATCTATATCCATACTCCCCGTTCTTTGAACATTCTAGCTGATGCTTTGGCATCCCTTGCTTCCTCCTTATCCTTCCCTCTCAGTCGTAGTACTGAGACCATCGTCGTCCAGAGATTGGATGCACCCTCCATTCAAGATCCTTGGTTCATCAACCTCAGGAAATCTGTAGAGGCGAGAGTTGAGAAGGAGGATCTCAAGGAAGTTTCATTAACAGAACTAGAGGAGATTCTGGACGAAGAAGAATTGCCTTGGTATCATGAAATCGAATTATTTTGCAAAGAAGGGTCGTTCCCAGAAGGGGCAAGGGCCGAGCAGCGTAAAGCAATAAGAAGAGCCGCCGCAAGGTACACTATCATTGCAGGAGAACTGTATAGGCGCGCTACTAATGGAATGCTCATGAGATGCTTGGATGATGTAGAAGCTTGGAAAGTGGCTGAGGCAGCCCATTCTAGTGAGTGTGGAGGTCATGTCAATGGCCAGGCTCTAGCAAAGAAGATCCTTAGGCAGGGCTACTATTGGCCCACTCTAGAGGAAGATTGCTCCCTCTATGTCCGGAGGTGCCTTAAATGCCAACTCCATGCTGATAAAATTCATTCTCCAGCTTCGTCCCTCCATCCTATGACTGCTCCTTGGCCATTCTCCATGTGGGCTTTCGACGTCGTCGGCCCGCTCGGTGATCCTAATTCTCAGATCAAGCAGAAATCTTTCATCCTCACCGCTACTGAGTACTTCACCAAATGGGCCGAAGCCGAGGCGTACGCAGAGATCAAAGCTACAACGGTGTGCCGCTTTATCATGAAGAATATCATCTCGCGGTTCGGAGTGCCAAGTAGCATCATCACCGACAACGGACCCCAGTTCATCTCCCAAGAGCTTAAGGACCTATGTAAGAAATTCAATATTGCACTGCATCATTCATCTCCATATTACCCTCAAGGCAACGGTCAAGCCGAGGCCACTAATAAAACCCTGCTTAAAATCATTAAGAAAACATGTGAAGCACACAAATTTTCTGATTGGCCAGAAAGATTGGTGGAAGCTCTGTGGGCTTACCGCACCTCCGTCCGTACCCCTACGGGACAAACTCCCTACTCTTTAACTTATGGGATGGAGGCGGTGCTCCCATATGAGATCTTAATCCCTTCTCTTAGAGTGCAGCTCGATAAGGAACTTAATCTCGATGAACGTCGAGAGGCGTTGCTGGTCCAGCTAGAACTCTTAGATGAGAAGAGGATGAACGCGGCCGATCACGTTTCCGTTTATCAAAAGAGGGTTTCACGCTATTTTCAAAAGAAGGTAATTGAACGAAAATTTTGTAAGGGTGAAATTGTTTTGAAACATAAATTCATTCGGTCTGCAGGTCCTAGGTCCAAGTTGCAACCTAACTGGGAAGGGCCGTTCGTAATAAAAGAAGCTTATCCAGGGAATGCTTATCGTTTAGTAAACGCAGAAGGTGAGGAGCTCTCTCACCCGTGGAATGGGTTGTATCTTAAGCGTTTCTTTCCTTAAAAAACTAAAACCATGTGCTTCTCCGGTAATAAAAACTTCCTCCCTATCTTCAAAAAGAGGGTCTCGAGTAAGGCAATCACACACTACACGGCATCCCTGGTCGGGTTCCTTGCTTATAAGACACCGTTTTCCTCGGCCATGCTTTAGGAGAAAGTCGAAGTCCCTGTCCGCTTCGTTCTTCGGCTGAATCCAGGGACAAGGAGTAAATAAGGAGGCGACAACCAATCCAAACTCCCTAACGAGAGGAGGTCGCAAATAGGGGCAAGTCCGTTATGACCTGACACCACAAGGAAGAAAGGACAAGAAAAGAAAAGGAGTGCTCTTTACCAAAAAGATCAAAAGCATCATCTCAAAGTCTGTGAACGAAATTTCAAAAGCTCCAAAGGAAAAAGAAAAAACTAGGCATAACAAGAGTGGCAGTACAGTTCCCCGCGGGACGTTATGAGCCCAGTCGCATGCATGCCTAAGTGGACAAAGGTTCGATGACGGACATGAAAGCCCCGGCACAACAGACCAAATCTCTAATAGGGTGGTACGGTGAGGGAATCAAGTTCTAAAAACTCCCATATCTGGCCTAAGCTTACCTCCATGATCTTTTTCCTTTTAGGACTGAGATGAGTACCCTAGGTATGGCTTTGGTAAAAACACCGTCGCAATGATTAGGTCTCAGCCAGGGGTTGTCACACTATTGCACGCCGGTCTCGAGACTCAAGCTAAAACAAGGGAGATCTCGTGTTGCTAGAGAGGCACTGGTTTTTCAAAATCCAAAAACAACAAATATTTTCAAAATCCAAAAATAACAAATATTTTAAAATCCAAAAACAACAAATATTTTCAAAGTCCAAAAACAACAAATATTTTCAAAATCCAAAAAACAACAAATATTTTCAAAAACAGTAAGTATTTTCCAAAACTCCCAAAAAAAATACCATCATGTGCATAGCATGCATCGCATTTTCATTATGTTTTTGCCTATTTAATAAGGCTCCACCCCTTGACCAAATATCAAGAATCGGTCATTATCTAACTTGCTTCAAGGCAAGGGGTTGAGTCTAAGAACAGATCTAACTTGTTTCATGATTGAGTGTGTACAGAACACAGGAACAAGCCCAAAAGCAAAAGCTCACAACTATGCAGGTTCAGAGTGTGTAACGCGCCAGCATCAGACCGTTACAGTAATGTAACGGGCCCAACCTTGACCGTTATTTCCCTTCAGGCGTGGGCCCCTTTCCTTTTTGATTGAACCATCACTATAACGGTCTGAGACCCACCGTTAACTTTAAAATAACGGCTCAAGACCCATCCGTCATATCCTTCAGAAACTGGGCTCTTGATTACTCCCATTCTAACGGCCTGTCGCAGGACCGTCATTTCCATGTAACGGCCCAGTGCACATCCGTCATATCCTCCAGAAGCCCTGTCTACTCACATCAGTCTAGCCTTTTAAACTACGGAACTCAAGATCTTTCAACTATGGCAATCTCATCTCATTCAAGCAAAGACTAATGAAATATAATTCTTGATAAATTCAACTTTGATTGTCAATTACATAATAGTCCTCATGAATACAACAAAAAGAGGAAAATCAAGATACATTCAACTTCTTATCCGCAAGAGGGCGGATTCTTCTCAACTCTTTCACATAATCTCGGCGTGTTTCGTCATTCTCTTCAACTTCTGCTTGCCACGGGTGCACCTTGCTGATCTCCCACATGGTCAGCGCGTTCCGGATCGCTCTTTCATCTTCCTCGGCCCCCATCTTCCTAGGTAGAAGGGGAGGGTAGTGTGATAGTGCAGAAGCGCCGATTCGAGGTAATCCGATCTGAAGATGGCATCGGTGCGGGTTGTAGATCGCCATGGTAGTGTTCCCTACTAGCTGGAGGTCGAGGCCTTGGCGCCGCGGTATTTTGAGAAAAGCACTTCGAAGGACTCTTGGTCGCATGATGAATTTGTCCATTGGAAGAGTGTTGAAGAAGAGGCGCCATTCATCCCGAGTTTTCTTATCCGCGGTCTTGCATTCAACCTGAGAAGAGTATCCAAATGCCCCTCCGATAAAGAAGAGAGGGTGGCTCCCGAAGATTCGGCTTGCAGAAGTTATGTCTTCCTTAGGAAGGAATTTGACTCTCACTCCTATCCAGCACTCGAGGAGTATCATAGAGCCAAACAAAAGCCCTCCTAGGCAAGCCGAGCTTAGGCCTTCATAGAGGTATGAGAGGACCGCTTGAGAGATGGACATATCTCGCCACAGCCCGCTAATAACTCCAAGGTTTTGGATATCTAAGAGGTGGTCGGTAGTGGTAAAAAGAAAGACTCCACACAAGTAAACCGCTACCACCTTGGCTATGGCTTCATGTCTCTCCCACTTGTTTTTACAATGAGACACTATCCAATGGGCCAAGGGTATCAAGTGAACGTGGTGTGGGCTGATCATGGTCCTCACGTCCTTCGGGTTATGAACGAAATCACTCAAGATCGAGGACGGGTCGATAGGCTCTATTGTATAGCAAACCCGGTCTTCATCCCCCACCTTAGTCTTAGGAAGGGCTAAGTAGGTTTCTACTTCCTCCAATAGGACGGTTGCTTCAAAGGAAGGGAAGATGAAGGTGTGAGTTTGTGGATGCCATAGTTCCACAAGAGCTGAAAGGCTTGGCCAATCTAAGGACAATTTCTGGAAATTCTTGCCTAAAACCAAGAGAGGTTGAAGGTGCCATGCTTTAAGGATGGAGGTGACCTCTATAGGAAGTGCCTTTACCATGGGAGCCACCCACTTCAGATTGGAATAGCACCTTGGACCGGGAAGGGGCTTGAGAAAAGAAAGAAGGAAGTCATGAAAAGAATAAGTGCAGCAAAATTCTGAACTTTGGATGAAGTTATAAGTACTTACCACTCTTTGGACGTTAGAGCTTAAGTGCTTGGGAATTGAGGTTAGCCGTTGAAGCTCTCTATGTTCCCTCCTAGCAGCTTTAGGGCCGGTGTAAACTTTCTCCTCCATAGCCATCACCTCGAAGCTCCTCTTCATCATGTTTTCTGCTCTTTGGAGGAGCTCTTCAAACCCTAGAACAGAGGTTTTAGCAAAGCTGCGATTTTGATTAAGGTTTTAAGTTGCTAAGACTTAGATTTAACTTTGGAAGGATAAGACTCGGGCTAGAAGGCTTTATCTTCAATTAGGATAAGTTCTAGCGATGGTTTAAGTGGCTAAACCTCGGGTTTTAGTTAACTCGGCTCAATCCGATTCGGATTGCGACCCAGATTCTAACGGTCCATCGTGAGACCGTCACTTCACTCCGACGCGCCAGCACTCGACCGTCGCATTTTCTGGGGGTTTCAATTCCCCGAATCATGTTCTGTGGAGAGTAACGGTCTATGGGTCTACCGTCGCTTTCTGTAACGCTCTAGCCCTGAGCCGTCGCATTCCCAGCCACTCAGTTCTTTCTCTTTTGGGCTAAAACACTTCCTGACGGTCTTGCTTATGACTGTCTCTTTCCTCTGACGCGCCTCCTTCAGGCCGTCGCATTTCCTGCTAGTAGCCCTGACCAACTATCGTTCTGCCATGATCAACGGTCTGACCCCTGGCCGTTATTTGTCTTTGACGCACCCTCAGTTGGCCGTTGTTTATCCTGATGCCTCACTGCCAAAATGGGCCTCTGATGATTAACGGTCTCTCACCTGTGCGTCGTTTGATTATGACGGTCAGATCTTAGACCGTCACTTTCTCTGCTACTGAGTTCAGGTTATTCCTTCTGCCCTTGCTTAGACCTGGCGCTCTTTCACATTGTACACCTCGTTTCTTCCTGCATGCATCTCATTCATTCATTCACATTTCGTCCATTCATTCACGCTCGCATAAAACTAAAAACAAAACATAAAACTAAAAGAGGGATCTCATTCCATTTTTAACCAAAGGTTCTATACAAATAATAAAGAAAACATAAGAAAAGGCATCATTCGGCCGGTCTATTAGCCGGGCCACCATCATCCTCCCCCTCCTCAGGTCTCCTCGCGGGTGGCGGTGCTATGGAAGCACTCTCCTCCTGCTGTCCTCTCTCTGCCCTCTCATTCCTCCGCTGGGCGGAGGAGTTGACGAGGAAGTCCCCTATTGAGCCGCTAGGGGCAGCGCTCCTATGTATCCCACTCTGGGAGGTGCACCGCTCCGGTCCCCGGCCGATCATCCGCACCGTCCGCTCTAATGTCCGCAGCTCGATCTTCAGTGTGAAGATCTGACGCCGCGTCTCCCGTGCCTCGGTCCGTTAGCGATCCAAGTCGGCCGTCCCGATCCGAAGCTCCTCCACCTCAGCTCGTGCCTGCGCTAACTCCTTCCGGAGTTGTTCCATCTCTGGATCATCTGGGCGTCGCAGGGTCTCCGCTCTCTACCGGGCCATCTCTGCCCGTACCAGCTCCATCTCCGCTCGGGCTCGATCAGTCTCGGCCCTGCTTCTCTCTACCTCGGCTACTGCTGCTGCTAGATCCCTCGCCTGTAGATTACATTTCACGTCATTAATCATAAAGCATTTAATTAGGCATAATCATAAGTTTTTTTAGTCTCTTACCCGCTCCGCGAGGGTGGCCTCCGCCTCCTCGGCCCGGGCGACCGCCCGAGCAAAGTAGCCTCCTGCTCAGCCCTGCCTCCCGCAGGCTGCGAGGAAGATGATGGGGCATCCGGTCCAGCGCGTTGGGCTCCCTCAGCCCGCTGCATTTAGAAGTCATAAGTTAGTTGACATTTACGTTTGCATCATTGAACATCATGTTTCATAAATCATAAGCATTTAAGTTTTTAGTCTCACCAAGAGCTCCAGGGCAGACCGATACCCATCCCGCTATTGGATGGTGGAGTGGAGTAGCCCTTCTAGCTCGGCTATCCGTCCTTCAGGATCTAGCTACATTTAGAAAGCATAAGTCAGCATCCATCATCTCGCAGGTTCATATAGAAAGGTTTTTTTTTAGGTTTAGAATTGCATACCGGTCGTCAGGTACCTCGGTATACCCGGTCGCCGTAGTGTCGAGCAAAGGCCTTCAGGTAGGCCTCGTCGCTCTCGTCCCGCTGCTTCACGGCCCTGCCTCGCTGCCTCCAGTCGAGGACGTACTTCGCCTTCCGGGCGCGCCAATCCACACTTCCACTGATGCCCCTTGCCGACTTGCCTGGGCGGTCATCGTTGCGATGCGGAAAGGTCACCTCGGGCTGGTGTAGTCCCCGAGTCCACAGGATCAGCCTGTAGTGCAGAGGCTCGATGATATGGATGCAATGCAACCATATGTCTCACCCCCGATACGATAAGGACGCCTCCACCCACGGCTGTCCTGTGTAGCCTTCGCTGCGGTACGGGGTCCATCTCACCTGAAAGCATTTTTCATTCATTCGTCAGCATTTGTCAGCATTTGTCAGCATATAGAAGCACATAGAAGTCATTTTTGAGTCTCGGGCTTACCGATGTGTGTGGGTAGGAGTCCAGGTCGTCCTGGATCGTCCGGGTCAATCGGAGGATCGATCCCGTGTCCCTCGCCACCGACCATCGCCTCGTGATTGGTATGAGGCCGGGATGGAGTAGCGCGCCTCTCCCAATGCCTGGGAGGTACATATAGCTCCAGACCTGCATTTAGAAGTCAAGTCATTTGCATAAATCATTTAACCCGAATCATTAGCATTTGCATAAATCACAGCATAATCATAATCATGGCATAATAGAAAGCATTTAAAGTGCATTTACCTGTAGGAAAGGCGAGAAGCCGCCCAGCATGGTCTAGCGATCCGTGGTGCTCAGGGAGTCGAACAAAAATGCGAGTACTGCTGCCCCCCATGCGTACTTCCTCACTCTGCTCAAATCCTCTATCAACGGTAGCAGTCTACAGCTGATGACGTCTACCCGAGTCGCGAACAAGAGCTTCCCGAACAGTAGCATCAGGAAGCGTCTGAGCACTCTATCCCCCTCTGGTCCCGCCTCTGCCGCCACGCGAGGGCGCACCTGGTCGACCACTCTGCCCAGATGCTCCTCAGGCAGCTCTCCCACGGTGATTGCTGCTCCTCTCAGCCCCAAACTCTCCTGCAGTACCGATCTCGCGAGCTGGGAAGAGGACTGACCCGGCCTAATCAGATCTAGCCCGAGCAGCTGCTGTGCTATCTCCCGGTAGTCCCCGTACGTCCATCCGGTCACTGCGGAGCCGTGGACTCTCAGCCCAGTAATCCTCGCCATATCTTCCAGTGTGGGGATCATGTGGCCCCATGGGAAGATGAACGCCCTGCTGATCGGGTCCCATCTCTCGTGCAGTGCGTATAGAAGCGGCGTATCCATCCGGATCACCTCGATGCTGAGCACCTCGGCGAATCCCATCCCGGCGAGCCTCTCTCTCTGGTAATCGGGCAATGCATGGTACACCGCCCGGATCTGAAGCCAGGAGATCCGTGATCTCCTCTTTCCCTGCATTGCATGTTAGATCATTAGTTAGTTCAGTTTGCATCATATACTCATGGCATAAACATTCATAATTGAAAATAAAACAAAAATTAAAAATTGAAAACCCTAAAAAATAGTTTGAATCCCTGGCAGAAGTAACGGCCCTGGGTTAGGGCGTTACTTGTCTCTGACGCACCCAGGCTGGAGCGTCAGGGGAGTGACGGTCGCTGGCAGGACCGTCACTTCGTCTGCTAGTTGGGGTTTTTTCCCCTGCATTCCTGTGGTCTCCCACTCTGGCCATATGGCCTACAAAGTTCCCTAATGCGTTCATAGACCCATTTCTACCCTTATTCCCCACATGCATCCATAAATAAACACAAAAAAATCAAAAATGGAATCTAGGGCAAGGCGACCTACCTCATGGTCCGTGCCTCTCTTCCTTTTCTTCTCTGGTTCTCTGGGTTCTTCCGCACCCAGTGAAGCTTCCTCGCCGTCCGGCGCAACCGTGGGGACCTCTTCTTCCTCTCGTGGGGTTCTCCTTGTCGTTTCTTCCTCCACGATTGGCGGAATCGCCTCTCGTTCGAGCCGGCGGTGGAACCGCCGTATCGCCATTTTCTTCCCTCTCCCTCTCTTCTGTGGAGGCGGCTGGGGTGCCTCGTCGCCGGCCATAGTGGTCGTGGGGGGTGGAATCGCCGGAGCTCTCCTTGGTTTGGGGTTTTTGATTGTTTGAATGGAATGAACGGGCCGTGACCGTTCGGTTGTTTTTTGAAAACTCAGGAAATGTGACGGTCTATCGACCGGCCGTCACATCATTCTAACGCTCCGGTTTAAAGCCGTTACATGTGTTGGACTGTTTTATTGAAGAATGTGAACCGCCTTGATTATGACGGATCAATGGTGGTCCGTTGCTTTTCTGTGACGCCCTGTCATCAGACCGTTATATTCTTGCAAGTTTCTTGATGAATTGAAAGGTCTAATTGATGCTTCAACGACCCTATTGTCTATCATGATGTTCCTTATCTATGCCTCTTGCATGTACAATGGTTATGCCTAATTCTTATTTGATTGATTATTGTCTGGCTAACCTATCTTTCATGAAAGGGTTAATGAGCAAAAATCACGCTTGGCCTTCTGTCAGGCAGGTAAGTCAGGTATTGTATATCGCTCCCTCATTCCCCTTAATGCATTACTATATGTTACTTATGATATATTACCTCGAGAACCGGCTGGTCATTCATGTGTCCTAGGATCTGATGTTCCCCTTAAACAAAAATGATGATGATCTAAGTTCACATGTTTAATCATTGGATAGGCCGTTAGATTGGAAAATTTGGGGACGATGGTTCTGTCTTGCACGCTGTGGTTGCAGATAGTGTCCTGACTCTGCTTTCTCCAATCTAGCAATATTATTCTCGAGTATTTGATATTTTATCTTTCTTTGCATTTGCTTTGAAGATTTCTTTTTTTCTTTAGCCCAGCCTGCATCATTCGCATTTTTGAGTATTCATGAAGCTTCATCTGTTCAAGATATCTCAGTGATGGTGAACAGCTGTGTTCTTAATCCCGAATAAGGAGAATCATTCCACTCTGAATTAGAAAGTTTTCTTCGATTTGCTCGCTTGATCTGGTTCGCTGAAGATTCCTGTCTGGAGTTTAGTCTCTTTCCTTTCCGTTGCCTCCGGCGGCTAGCCGTGTTTCCTTTCCTTAGTTAATTAATTCCTCCAGACTTGCGTCCTTTGGTTGCCTATTTCCTTGTGATCAATTTAAAGTTTTCCAGAAAATTCTTGTCGCTTGTTGGGAAAAAAATGGGTGTCGTTTACCTTAACGCCCTCTTTTTGGTACACTCCGCTTCATCTCCATTTCACCTCCATGTTCCATTTTACTTCCGCTTCACCTCCGCTCGCTCCCCTGCAAAGAGGACGTTAAGGAGGGGCATCTGTTGACACCCGTTTTATACCCATAAGTTGGGTCATCTCCTTATTTCATTCAATATGATGCTCCGAGTTGATCGCTTTTCATCGAGTCTCCTGATCAGTTGAAGCCTGTTTCTTGGGTCTTTTCCTGGATTAAAATGTGGCTCCCGGTGGCATTTCGTTGGATGAAGCTTAGCAAAGCCCTTCTCTTCTTCTTTGAAATCTCCAATGTTAATAACGGTCCCAGTCAGGTGCGTCGCTTCCCTCTGACGGATATGTCCTGGACCGTTACTCTTTAAAGAACCCTAAGGCTTAAGGCCACGTGTTCAGTGCTTATCCTGTTGATTTCACGTTGATAATAACGGTCTGTCGTACAACCGTTATTTCCTTATGACGCCCTAGGCCTTGGCCGTCACTTCCTTGAAGAGTCCAGCTTATTAGATCTTCCTTCCGTTGATTTTATCTTTTGGGATAAGGTTGAGAGTAACGGATGTTCCTTGATGCGTTACTTTCAAGTGGCGGTCTATCGTGCAGCCGTTACTTCTTTCCGGGAGTCCTGGCAGTTCAGGCCTTTTCTCTGCTACTCCGTGTTTGAGATAAGAACTTGGATTGACCTTATCTCTTTCTAATCCGATCCTCAGGACTTCCCGTTTGTTTCTTTGGACTCTTGGTGATATTATCCTCAAGGATTTGCTAAGAGTTATCTCTTTATCCTGCTGAATTATCCTCTACTCGACCTACGAGTTTTGAGGGTCTATAAATAGAACCCTTGAATTCATGGCCAAGGAGGGGAGGAGATTTAAATTCACGACGAAGTGCTGCCGAACTCAGGAGCCATCTTCATCCCGGAGGAGCTGTTTTCACGTCCATCTATCTCACAGTCAAGGGAGTACTTTTGTTTTGGTCTTTCAAGTTCATCTTTGCATGCTTGAGTTCTTCCTTGGTTTTTTCTCCAAACAAAGCATTATCCCTCCTCCTCCTCCATGTTTTTCACTGTTCTCTAAGCATACAAACATCCCCCAACTTTTAAAAACGCCCAGAGGGGTTAAAAAAAAACCAAAACTCCCCGGTAATTCCCTCTCCTTTTGATGTTCTTAAATTCTTTAAGAATTGATGCTATGCTTGCGAAGAGGGCTGATTGAGGTTGTCTTGTCTTGTCTTTTTACTTCTTTGGCAGGTTTACAGGTTCATTAGCATGAGGCCCAAGTCTTCTGGCCGGCTGGAATAGTTGGAGTTAAAAGAATTCAAGCTTTACTACTGCAGATTATCTGACGGTCTGGTGCAGGCGCGTCACTCTCTTCTGGCGGTCTAGGGTGCGACCGTTACTTCAAAGCAACGCACAGGGTTCTGGCCGTTACTTCCAAGCTGATCTGCAGGCTTTCCTTGGTTTTCTCTCCCGTGGGCGGGAGTTTCATCCTCCTATTTCCAAGGTATATTCGAGTCTTTGACTTGGGTTTACTTTGGTGGCAATCACATCTTTCCTTAGTACTGGGCAATAGCTATTTTCTTCATCACATCTTTATTTCCTTGCTTGTTCCACCCCTAGTGGTGTGTTTTTATTTACTCCTTGCTCCACGCCCCGGCGTGTGTTTTTCCTTTTCCTTAGCGTAATTTGATTGAGATAGCTTGCCCATGCTAGAGCTAGCTATGATTGCCTAGGTTCATGTTCACATGTTCATAGGTTTGAGCAGATCTTTGATTGCTTGTTTGTCATCTTGCCATATTACTTAGCAAACCTCAAGAGTAAAGATGAAAAGATAGGCAAATAAATATCAACAAGTAGCAATGGCAGCAACGGCTCCACCAGAGGAGGAGGCGTCTAATTTATATGCTCAAGTAGTTGGGAAATTTCCCTCCAAAAAGAGGTTCTGCAATTTCGAATTGCTGTAATAATCAAATGATGTTTGACCAAGGAAACATGCAGATCTTTAATTTTTGTTAGCAGAGAGGATGTCCTTTCTCCAGAGATATTTTTCCTTTAGACACATTCTTTGCTGGCTGGCGCAAGGGACAGTACTGGCAGTGATAGGGACTGTTCCAAGGTATTGTACTGATAGATATCTGTAGTAAAGTGTTTCTTTGGACACTAATGATGACAGGGATGTTTGGGAGTTCCTAGGAATCTCTTTCAGCCCTCAAAAACCAAGTTATCAGATGTTTACGTAGGAACTTTTTGCCCTCTGGATGTCCTTAGAACTGTAGCAAAAAAAAAAAAAAATAGTTTTATGCTAGACAACCTTCTGGTGCGTCGATGCAGCAAGGCCACTGCGTCGAGGCACCCTTTGCTCACGGCCACAGTCATGGGTAACACCTATGATGCATCGATGCTGCACTGCCATTGCATCGATGCACCTTCACAGTTTCTTGAGTTGTTGGCGAGTTGGATCTCCATGGGGTCGATGCATCTTCACAGGTGCGTTGAAGCATCTTGTGTGAAGGCCGTTTGCAACGGCTTCTGGAAACCCCCTGCTTCGATGCACTGAGCAGGTGAGGTCGAAGCAGCATGGCATGACAGAAGGTCTGTGAAAAGGAGTCGACACTTGGGGTCGACACTTTTGACTTGGAAGCTTGATGAGGTTGGAACATCAACATGGTGAGGTCGATGCAGCCAATGACCAGAGGTCGGAGCAATGAAGAGGGTTAGGTCAATGCAGCCTTTAAGCTTTGTTAGTCTTCTTCATACCAGGCCAATTGAAGGATGTTTCATGAGATTTTTAGTTAGTTTGGCCAATGACTTATAGTGAGACATCACAAAACAACACTTATTCAATATTCTCCCCCTTTATGATGATGACAACTATGAGTTATTGTGCTCACAGTTTTGGCATCAAATTTGAGTAGACAACTTATGCAAATTTGAGCATAACAACATGATATGCAATGTACACATAAACTTATGCAATTTTAAGCATAGCAACATGATATGCAATGGATACATGACATACTAGCAAAACTTTCTCTCCCCCTTTGACATACTAACTTTCTCTCCCCCTTTGTCATCAGCAAAAACAAGAGGCGTAGTGAGAAAGAGCGGTGAAGAATATGAGACGTGGGAAAAAACTTAGAAGAAAGATTCAGGACTAAGACATATTTGAGAAAATGATTGGAGCAACCCTCAAAAGAGATATCTCCCAGCACATAAGCATGTCATGATAGTAGAGTAAGAATGGATGGATTAAAGTCAAGAACTTTTGTCAGGAATGTAAGCAGTTGGAGTAGTACTCAAAATAGAATTACTAAAGCCGATGCATATAATAGAACTGAAGTCCGGAATGAACCCATTCAGTTTAATTTATGAGACCCAGAAATTCTTAGGGATTAACTACCATGAGTATTGAAGTCAAACAAACTGGAATGGTGAGAACTTTTCTGAACTTGCACTTCTGATTTTCACATAGGCCGAGCTGACAGTCAAGATAAACATACACCTTTTTACGTGAGGAATCACATTTGTTAGATGTAAATGCCCCAGTTACTCAGTGTAGTTAACTTATCATGCCTCATTTTGATCAGAGATAGCTTGTCACTTCATGCCTGTCCCACTACCACTTCATTGGTGAAGGGTGACAGTTTCTCAATGAGCATGAGCCATTGCTCTGTTAAGCTCTTCTAGCCCCTATTTTTTTGATGAATAAAACTTCTTATCAGGTCAGAGTGAATCAAGAGACTATTGTGTCCCTGTGATTTTGATGATAGCAAACACTATAAGTCATCATCTGTTTGAATCTGCATATAAATCTGTTTATGTTGCATTGTGTTGCATATGCATGTTTCATTGAACATCTTATCTGAATGACATAACCAACGAACAGGCTGAGGCTGTGTGGTATGTGCATTGGTGCATTTCATAGTTGTTGATGCATTTCATAATTGCATTTCATCTGGATTGTTTGATGTTAGTCTGCTTAATGGGTGATGCTGCTATACCCTTTCAGCATTGTCTGGACAGTAGTGGGTCGACCCCCCTTTCCTGATGGGTCGACCCCCCAGATCTGCAAGTCTATACAACGCCACATTGTTCATGCATCATATCTCAATGTCTATTCACTGCCAGCATACTCGTTCAAAGTCCCTGCATTGTCAAGTCTTCACATCAGTTTCCAAGTCTGTACATCGCCTTCAAGCCTTCCAAGTCTATATAGCCCAAGTCTATTCATCCGATTGCCTTTGCTTTGATAAAGTCTGTACAGCGAGCAGCGTTTCTGTGTCTCCAGCCATTTTTCCAAGTCTGTACATCGCCTTCAAGCCTTCCAAGTCTATACAGCCCAAGTCTATTTATCCGATTGCCTTTGCTTTGATCAAGTCTGTACAGCGAGAAGCGTTTCTGTGTCTCAAGCCATTCTCCAAGTCTGTACATCGCTTCAGGCACTCCTGTGCAAAGTCTATACATTGTCTCTTTTACCTACGTTGCTCGAAACAAAGTCTATACACTGCTGGATGATCAGGTTTGCACATTGGCGGCTTTCCCTACGTTCTGGCCAAGTCTATACATTCATACCTTTCCCTACGTTCTGGCCAAAGTCTACACATCGTCATGTTCAAGCCTTTCAAGTCCATACATTGGTCGGTGGCAAGTCTGTACACTGGTCGAGCATTTAAGTCTGAACATTCACAATGTCTACACATCGGCCCTGTAGCATTGTCTAGCCAAAGTCTATACATCGGCACTGTAGCTTGCATAGCTCAAGTCTGTACATTGGGCTTCCACGTGAAGTCTATACATTGGTCTTCACCTGAAGTCTGTACACTGGCCATGTCTGTACAGCCCAAAACCACTGTCTCACTTGGACTTGAAGTATATACAGTGGACCGTCTCTGTCAGCGTCTCAAGCTGCAAGTCTGTACAGAGTCTGGCAGCCTACAGTGCATCATCTCTTCAAGTATGTACAGCCTTGGCGTATGCATCTTAAAGTCTAAACATTGTGGAGCTTCGAATCTTCAAGTCTATACATCCTTCATTAGCCAAGTTTACACATCGCACTGTTCATGCATCAGTTCTCCAAGTCTACACACCGCACTGTTCATGCATCAGTTCGCTAAGTCTATACACTCTCTCACATTGTACACACTTGCTTTATTGTTGTTTCTAAGTCTATACATCGGTTGGGTCGTTAAGTCCATACAACGCATATGTTCATCAAAGTCCATACATTGCATAATGTTCATCAATGTCTATACATTGCATTGTCTTCAAGCAAGTCTATACATTCTGTTCCTTTGATCAGCAAGTCTATACACACTTCAGCATATGTGCATCCCCTTCAATGACGAAGTGTATACATCCTTCCAAGCATTCAAGTCTACACACTCGTTGTTAAGCCTTTGCATCGAAGTCTATACAGCATGTGTCTTGTATGAAGTCTATACAGCCTGTGGCTTGTACATCAACTGAACGTTCTTCAGCAGAGTATATACTCTTCAGAAGTTAAAGTCTGAACATCCTTCTGTGAAGACTGTACACACTTCAGCACATGTGCATATCCTTCACACGAAGTCTGTACACTCAGTTAACCTTCAAGTCTATACACTCGATTGTTAGGCCTTCAACCCTATACACTCGATTGTTAACCTCAAGTCTATACACTCGATTGTTAAGTGTTCAAGTCTATACACTCTATCCTTCACACAAAGTCTGTACACTCAGTTAACCTTCAAGTCTATACACTCGATTGTTAGGCCTTCAACCCTATACACTCGATTGTTAACCTCAAGTCTATACACTCGATTGTTAAGTGTTCAAGTCTATACACTCTATCCTTCACACGAAGTCTGTACACTCAGTTAACCTTCAAGTCTATACACTCAAGCTGCATCTTGCCTGTACACACTTTGTTAACAGCCTGAACCAAGTATATACATCCAACTGATATCTTCTTATGTCTGTGTGACAGGTACTATTTGTAAAGCCTATGAAGTGCACGTGATCCAAGGTTGTCACCTGGCATGTGATCCAAGGATAACGCCCTAATTGCTGCAGATATAAATACAAAGCCGCCTCCATCTGGAGAAAGGCGATCAGATAAGAAAGAGGAAGAGAGTGATCGAGATAGAAGATAGAGCTGCAGAAAGGCAGTGAGTAGAAGAAGAAGAAAGAAGAAGAAGAAAGAAGAGACAGAGAGAGAGCCTGCGAAAGAGAAGAAAAAGAAGAGTGAGAAGAAGAGAGAGCTAGAGCAAAGGAAGCCTCAACTGAAAATCAGTTCCTGCTGGACCGTGGATCGAATCCAGGCCAGCCAGCTCCTGCGAGAGCTTTTGTGCATTTTATTCTTCCAGCTTTCTGTTGCTGCATTTTTTGTTTTTCCTTTTAACCATTCACCAGTTGTTCTTCCAATTCTCTAGTGTGAGGTCGGGTTCCCTCCGGTTGGGAGGAAGAGAGGTCCGAGACCTCTAGTTTGCAGGTGACTTGGTGTCACCTGTGCTTCCCTCTGGGTTTCAGAGGAAGAGAGACTTAGGTCTCTAGGTTCCCCTCCGGTTTGGAGGAAGGGAGGATTGGTCCTCCGGTTCTGGTCTTGTGGGTTGCAAGACTAGGTGTTCCCTCCTGGTCTGGAGGAAGAGAGACTTGCGTCTCTGGTTTCCAAGTGGCTGGGAGTCACTTGGGGTGTCCCTCTGGTTGGGAGGAAGAGAGGAGGTTGTTCCCCTGGTCAAGCTGTGTGGCAGCAATTTGTTGCAGACTGAGTCTGCAGTTTCTAGCCTAGCTAGTGGAAGCCTCACTCCGGTTTGGAGTGAGGGGTGGACGTAGATCTTTGGACCGAACCACCTAAAAAATCTCGGCGTTCACTTGTGGTTTGTTTTTCCTTATATGTTATTTTCTCTGCTGCGCTCTTTAGATGTTTGCTTAGGAGCGTGTGAGGGCTAATAGATTTGTGTTGTCTTGCTGAGTTCCTTCTAAGTATTTTCAGCACATTTCATCAACTGCTTTTAATTCCGCATACTTGAGCATTAGAGTTTTATTTGGGCGATATTTGAAGAGGGATACATTCACCCCCCCTCTGTATCCGGGCCTTGCACCCTATCAATTGGTATCAGAGCGTAGGTTTCTGACTGAACAGATCCAACGATCTGCAGAGGATCCTGTTGCCTTTGGTGCATTTCTGAATTTTCTCTCTGTTGCATTAATCTGCTTGCCGATTTAATCAATGGGTTCTGCACCGGTTTTCAATGGCTCTAACTTTAACTCATGGGTTAGCAGTCTACATAACTATGTGAATTTAATGGATCCGGATATGTGGAAGTTAATTTCACATGGTCCTCATAGACTGCCACAGGAAGAGTCCAAATGGACTAAAAGTGACAGATCAAGAAAGGGAGAGAATCAGAAAGTTTTGAAATTAATGAAAGAAGCTACTGACAAGGCTCTACATTCTTGTTTTTATGACTGCAAGTCCGCTAAGGACATTCTGGATCAGTTGAAGCTAGCTCAGAGGATGAATGAGGACAGCTTCCTGATGACTGATAAGAGCGACCATAGCACTGATCAAGATGAATTTGAAGATGCTGAAGAGGTAATCAATCCTTTCGATAGTTACACTTTAGATGACTGGGAAGATGCCTATGCTAATTTGTTACACTCCCATGAAAAATTGAGGAAGAAGAATAAAAGTCTGATAAAGAAGTTAACAAGTCTAGGGGATCCTATTTCTGGAACTGAAAATCTTAAAAATCCTGAAATTCTGAAAATTGAAAATGAAATACTCAGAAGACAAGTGTCGAAACTTGATGGAATCCAATCAGAACTTGATCATGTTAAATCTGAAAACACTAAACTCAGAAAACAATGTCAGGAATCTGAACAAAAACTAATCAGTCTTGAGAATGAAAACAGATTGATCAATGAAGAGTTCAAGGCTGTTAGTGTTGCGAACTTAAAGTTTCAGGAAAACTTTGAAAACTGTAAATCAGAATATCCAAGTTTCCTAACTGATGTTTTGTTTGATGATGATAAACTTGAGCAGGAGAACACTAGTCTAAAGGAGGAAATTGAGAAACTAAAACAGTTGGACTCCACCATGTCAGAGAGATTGCTGACATTTGAAAAAGGAAAAATCTGTTGATGAAAATCAAAATGAGCTCAAATTGAAATCAGAAATTGATACCCTTAAAACTTTGAATGATGTGATGCATCAACAAATTCTGGTCTGTGAAGAAGATATAGTCAACTATGAACATCAGGTCTCTTCTCTTCAATCTGAAATAAATGATCTGAACAATTCTTTGTCAAAATTCGTAAGTGGGCAGAAAAATCTAGACAAGCTACTAGGTGTAAAAATCAACACTAGGAAGGAAGGGCTGGGCTACAATAATGCTAACAAGAAAGAATTTCAGAGCAAGTTGATGACATCTTTTGTAAAAGCTTCAAATGTAGCCACCACTTCAAAAGATAAACATCCCATTGTTCAGAAAACCGAAAAACAGAACAAAAATCAGAAAAAGATTGGAAAACAGAAAATAAATAAAAAGGGTTCACTAGGGCATGTTGATCACAGTTGTCACACACATTCACATGCATCTAAAAAGATAATGTCATGCCATTATTGTCATAAATTTGGTCATCTGATGCATGAATGTAAATTGATGGAGAAGGATGATATGACTGCTAGGAAATTTCATGATAGAAATCCTTCAATTCAGAAAAAGAAAATTGAATGTTTCCACTGTGGTAAATTAGGACACACAATTGTACAGTGCTGGTTTGCAAGTGATAAGGAAAAATCACATTCATATCATGCTAAATTTCATGCAAACATTCATGCTGTTAACAAGAACAAATTTGATTCAATAAACCAACATATGACATGCTTCAATTGTGGAAAATTGGGTCATAAGAGATCCGAATCCTGGCTGAGGGCTGGTGGAAGAAATTCTAACTCATGTCTTCACTGTGGCAAGATGGGCCACACTACAGCCCAATGTTGGCATGCTCAGGGAAGGAAGTTTGACAATAAATCTGGTAAATTCCCAGTCAATAGAAATATTTCTGGTAGAAATAGATTTTTGTTTGAAAGGAAAACACTTACATGTTTTGAATGTGGGAAGCCAGGCCATAGAGCTGCTGACTGTTGACTGGCTTATTTTGGTAAACATAATTTTAATTCTGTTAACAGAAATTTTCATGCATATGCACATAGAATTCATGCTAATAAGAATGTGCATAAATCAAATCTGAAATCTGCTCCATCTTACTATTATTGTGGTACATTAGGTCATTCAATGAATAATTGCTATTTGATGAGATATGATGACCTACAACAATGTGAACCCTTGGATGCCAATATGAACAATGCAGCCAATTAAACATGCATGACAGACTCCCCCTGACTATTGTAACCAGTGAACCCTTGGACTTAGATGAGCAAGATCATGCAAATATAATCAAGTGGGAGGTCGACACAGACCCAATTCTCTTCTTAAAGTTGAAAAACTGTCATTGCTAAGAGGTTTAGGAAGAATATCCGCAATTTGTTTCTCATATTCAACAAAGTGAAATTTGAAGTTTTTCTTGCTTACCTCATCCCGGAGGAAGTGATGTCTTATCTCAATGTGTTTGGTGCTGGAATGCTGAATGGGATTCTTGGTTAAGTTAATGGCACTGGTATTATTGCACATGATGGGTGTGCATCCAAGATCTACGCTGTAGTCCTGGAGTTGGTGTTTTATCCATAGTACCTGGGTTCCACAACTACCTACAACAATGTATTCAACTTTTGCAGTGGAAAATGCAATAGAGTGCTGCTTCTTGGAAGCCCATGAAACTAAGCATCCACCCAAGTATTGGCTGTAGCCACTTGTACTTTTTCTATCAAGTTTGCATCCAGCATAATCAGCATCAGTATATGAGATTAAATCAAAAGAACATGATGCAGGATACCATAGCCCTAAGTCATGTGTTAGCAATGTATCTTAAGATCCTTTTCGCAACAATGAAATGAGATTCTTTAGGATTAGCTTGAAAATGAGCACACATACATACACTAAATTGAAATGAAATGTCAGGCCTAGAAGCAGTGAGATATAAAAGAGACCTGATCATACCTCAGTATGTTTTGGAATCTACAGATTTACCATTTTCATCCGCATCTAAAGATACATTTATTCCCATGGGCGTGGATATGTGTTTGGCTTCCTTCATTCCAAATCTTTTTAGGACCTCCAATGTATATTTGGACTGGTTTATGAAGAATCCTTCCTTTGTCTGTGTGATCTGCAGTCCAGGAAAAAATTGAAGTTCTCCCATGATGCTCATTTCGAATTCCCTTGTCATAAGCTCATCAAATTGCTTGCACATGTTAGAATTAGTTGAACCAAACACAATGTCATCTACATATACTCGTACAATGATGATGTGGCCATTCATTACCTTGGAAAAGAGTGTTTGGTCAATCTTACCTCTGATGTAGCCTTCCCTGGTCAGATGTGCACTAAGTCTATCATACCAGGCCCATGGAGCCTGCTTTAGTCCATATAGTGCCTTGTTCAATTTGTAAACATGGTTAGGCAAATCACTTAGTTAAAAACCAGGGGGCTATTTCACAAATACCTCCTTTTTTATTAGGCCATTCAGAAATGCACTCTTGACATCCAGTTGATATAGTTTTATGTCTAGGGAGCATTCAAAGGCTAGCAGGATTCTGATGGCTTCTAGTCTAGCAACGGGGGCATAAGATTCTTCAAAGTCAATGCCAATTTCTTGGTTATACCCCTTAGATACCAACCTAGCCTTGTTTCTAATGACAAATGATTGACTTCCAAATGAAGCTCCATACGACCGACTCGGTAATCTTGGCAGTGGCTTCAGATTCAATCCACTTGGTAAAATAATTGATGGCGACGATGACGAGCTTCTTCTGGGCCTGGGCCGTAGGAAATGGCCCCAAGAGGTCGATCCCCCATCGAGCAAAAGGGTACGGCTCGGTAAGGGTGATGAGCTCTGAAGCAGGCTGATGGACCAGATGATCGAAATGCTAGCATCGATCGCATCTTTGAACGTTGGTCAAGCAGTCGCATTGGAGAGTAAGCCACCAGTAGCCTTGCCGCAACAAGATCCTAGCGAGCGATCTTCCTCCTTGATGCACGCCGCAGACACCCTCATGAACCTCTTGAATTGCTCGACTGGCCTCATCGCTATCGAGGCACTTGAGGAGGGGACTGGAAAAAGATCTTTGGTACAAGGCTTCGTCCAAGATGACGAAGCACCGAGCTTGATACTTTAGTCTCCGAGCTTCTCGAGGGTCGGGGGGCTCCTGAGAATCCCGGAGCCAGGATATATATGGGGTTCGCCAGTCACTTAGTGATGCCTGATCAATGGTTATAAGCTCCGTGTCTATGCTCGGTCGCTCTAGCTCTTCGAGAAAAATTGATCGAGTACCTTCTGGGCCAACAGAGGAGGCTAGTCGAGAGAGGACATCTGCCCGGGAGTTCTCCTCCCGAGTTATCTGGATGACTTGAAAACTCTCGAATAGTGGGGCTATTCCTCTTACCAATTGAAGGTATTTGATCATCTGTGTTTCTCGAGCTTCATAGTCACCGTTGACCTAGCTGGTGACCAACTGGAGTAGGTATGGATCCTGACTCATTCGGCCGCCAATCATCGTGCCATCCTGGCTCCCGAGATGAAAGCCTCATACTCGGAGACGCTGTTGGATGCCAGAAAGTTGAACTTCAAGGCGTACTGTAATTCTGCTCCCTCTAGGGATTTGAGAAGGACGCCAGCACTGCTGCCGACCGAGTTGGAGGATCCATCCACGAAAAGATCCCAAGTAGGCTCGGGCGTCAACAGAAGGGCTTCCTTGATCGGGACGGTGCTCTTCACGATGAAATCCGCGAGTGCCTGTCCCTTGATGGTCGAGCGGGGGCGATAGGAGATGTTGTAAGCCCCAAGCATTATGGCCCACTTGATGAGGCGAACCGAAGCTTCAGGATGAGCGAGGATCCTCTTCAGGGGTTCTTTGGTCAATACGACGATGGAGTGCCCTTGGAAGGAGGGCCTTAGGCGCTTGGCCGAGGTTACCAATGCTAGCACGAGTTTCTCGGTTACGGGGTACCATCTTTCGGCCTCGTTGAGCACCTTGCTGGCGTAGTATACTGGTCTTTGTACTCCTACGTCATCTCGAACCAGGACTGAGCTCACTACGGAAGGAGTCGATGAGAGGTAAAGGTGCAGTGTTTCACCTGGGACCGGTTTCGATAATACTGGGGGCGAGGCCAGAAACTCTTTTAGCTCAGTAAAATCCTTTTGACATTTCGCATCCCAGGCGAACGTGGCGGATGAAGTCGAATGTCATGTTGGAAGTCTTCTTAATTTCTTTTGATTGGGATTGATGTAAAAACTTGGTTTTTGTTGAATTAGTAATTATTAGATCGGCAGAATCTTTTGGTTGTTGTGGTGAATGTTCGATTCTCTAGAGTAAGTCATAGCATGTCTGGAAATCAACATATTATTATTATTATTAACTTTTTCTACTGTCGGTCCCGATATTGCGCGTCGGGGCGTGACAGTTTGGTGGTATTAGAGCCTAGGTTTTCTAATATTCCTCGTTTTTTCTAAGTTCTAGGACTCTAAGTGGTGTCATAGGACCTATAACCTCGTTACAAATCTGAGGATCAAACCCAGTGAGGTTTTGGTAGAGACTTGGGTTAAGTTAATAAATTAGCTCTAGAAAGATTCCTTCTAAAAGATTCTAAATTAATTTATTCTACGTGTAGGGTATCTCCAATGGCAGCTGAACGAGCGCAATAAAGGGATATGCAACGAACAGTGCAAGGGTTGACTCGGGCTCTGCAGCAAGTGGCCCAAGGAGGAGCGGCACACCAAGGAGCGGGAGATCTTCATCGATACTTTCGTGGGATGAATCCCCCACGATTTGGCAACTCGACAGATCCGGACGAAACCGAGCATTGGCTGAAAGAGATGGAGAAGATCTTTGAAGTGATGCAGTGTAGTGAGCAAGAACGTGTCTTTCTAACGACCTTCCAGCTAGAGCGAGATGCACGATCATGGTGGGATGCCGTAAAAGCCACCTTGGGAGATAGGCAAGTGACGTGGAAGGAGTTCGAGGAACTCTTTAACAGCAAGTATTTCTCCGATAGAGTGCAAGAGAAGAAGGCGACGGAATTTGCTGCTCTGAAGCAGCGGACCCTTTCAGTCGTCGAGTATGAAGCTCAGTTTTCTCGGTTGTCCCGTTATGCAACCCATTTGGTGTCCACAGAGAAGATGAAGGCCAAGCGCTTTTTTAATGGTTTGAAGCTGCATTATATCAACCAGTTGGCCCCAATGGAGATCCAGACCTATGCCGAGATGGTGAGGAAAGCTCAAGTTTTGGAGGAGACTCTAGAGATGACGGAGAAGATTCATGGAAAGAATCCTAAGAAGGAACAGACTATTGGTTCCGGGAACTCTAAACCCGGCAATGGCAAGAAAAAGCCCAATGGTGGGTCTAGTTCGTGGAAGGGCAAGGTGCCGAAGAATGAAGATAAGAAACCTGGCCCGATTGTACCATTCAAAGGTCAGTGCAAGTATTGTGATCGTCTAGGTCACAGGGTGGAGGAATGCTGGCGCAAGTTGGGCGCCTGTCTACGCTTTGGAAGCAGGGACCATCGTATTCCCGAGTGTCCCCTCCTGTCAGATCAAGCTGCACCGACCAAGCCACAAGGAAATAGGAAGCAGCAGGGCAAGCTTCAATCTCTACAAGAATATGATGCGGGAACCACTAAGGAGGGTGGACTTGTTGAAGGTACACTTATTATACATGATAAGCTGGCATTTGTTCTGTTTGATACCAGAGCGACTCATTCCTTCGTTTCTCAGAAATTTGCTAAGTCCTTAGGTGTGAATCCTGTGTTGATGAATTCTCCATTAGAAATTTCAACCCCTATTGGCTCTGGATCTGCTATTAATACTTTCTATCCCTCTAGTAAGGTCATGATTAGTGAACGGAATATGCCAGCCGATTTAGTTTGTATGGATATGAAGGATTATGATGTAATCCTAGGAGCTGATTGGTTGGCTAAGTATGAGGCCAATGTTCACTGTAGCACTAGTTCGGTGCATTTTTTTGGACACCCTGGACTTTCTTTTGTCAGGGTTAGGCACTCTAAGTTTGTGCCGCTTATTTCGGTGCTTCGTGCTGAGAAGTTGTTAAGGAAAGGATGTCAGGCTTTTCTAGCCTTTGTTTCTTTAACCCCTGAAGGGAAGATTGAGGTAAAGGACATTCCTGTTGTCCGAGATTTTCAAGATGTCTTTCTAGAGGATTTGTCAGGACTACCGCCTGAGAGAGAGGTTATCTTCTCTATTGATTTAACTCCTGGCGCGTCTCCTGTTTCGAAGGCTCCGTATCGTATGTCTCCCGTGGAGTTGAGGGAACTGAAGCGACAATTGATGGAATTACTTGAGAAGGGGTTCATTCGTCCAAGTACATCCCCGTGGGGAGCTCCAGTGTTGTTTGTCCGAAAGAAGGATGGCTCGATGAGACTTTGTATCGATTATCGGTAATTGAACCAGCTTACTATCAAGAACAAGTACCCATTGCTGAGGATTGACGAGCTGTTTGATCAGATAGCAGGAGCTCAATATTTTTCTAAGATCGATCTCTGATCTGGATATCATCAGTTGCGGATCAAGGACGAGGATATTTATAAGACGGCTTTTCGTAGCAGGTATGTGCATTTTGAATTCGTAGTAATGCCTTTTGGACTGACCAATGCACCTGCAGCTCTCATGCAGTTGATGAACAACGTGTTCCGACCCTATCTTGATCAATGGGTCGTGGTGTTTATTGATGACATTTTGATATACTCTAAGAGTGAGGAGGAGCATGCTGAACATTTGAGGATGGCGTTGCAGTTATTGAGAGACCATCAGTTGTATGCCAAGTTTAGTAAGTGTGATTTCTTGCTGTAAGAAGTGTCTTTTCTAGGACATATTATCACTAAGGAAGGTATATTTGTTGATCCTTCAAAAGTTGAGGTGGTAAAAAATTTGGATAGGCCTACTAATGTAACCGAAGTAAGGAGTTTTCTAGGCTTGGCAGGCTATTACCAAAGCTTTATTAAAGATTTCTCCAGAATTGCAGTACCTCTGACAAAACTAACCCGCAAGGAGAACCAATTCTATTGGTCAGAAGAGTGCGAACAGAGTTTCCAGACTTTGAAAGAGTGTTTGACTACTGCCCCTATTTTGGCTTTACCCTCTGGAGAAGGAGGTTTTGTAGTGTACACGGATGCATCAGGTATTGGCCTAGGTTGTGTGCTTATGCAACACTGGAAGGTGATAGCTTATTCCTCTAAGCAGTTAAGGAAGCATGAAGAAAATTACCCTGTTCGTGATTTGGAACTTGCAGCAGTAGTTTTTGCCTTAAAGATTTGGAGGCACTACTTGTATGGTGAGACCTTCACGGTGTTTTCAGATCATAAGAGTTTAAAGTATTTGTTCTCTCAAAAGGAGCTTAATATGAGGTAGAGGAGATGGCTTGAGTACTTGAAGGACTTTGATTTTTCTATAGAGTATAATCCTGGAAAGGGCAATGTGGTGGCAGATACCTTAAGCCGCAAGCCGATAGCAAAATTATCAAGTCTCATGTTACAGGAGTGGAAATTATTAGAACAGTTGGCTAATTTAGACATTAATGTCGGCGAAGATCGGGTTATGGTTGCACAAATTCAACTTCGCCCAGAGTTATTAATGAAAATTCAGTCCTTGCAAGACAATGATCCGGTATTGGTAGAGATCAAGGAATGTTTGAGCAATAGACCTGATTTCATGTTAGCTGATGACGGCAGGTTATTATTTCAAGGAAGGACATGTGTGCTAGATGTAGCTGAGATAAAGAGCAAGATTTTAGAAGAAGCTCATAGGTCCAGGTATACTATTCATCCTGGAGGTACTAAGATGTATCGAGATTTGAAGAGGACCTTTTGGTGGCCAAGTATGAAAAAGGAAGTTGCAGAATTTGTAAGCAAATATTTAGTGTGTCAACAAGTCAAGGTAGAGCATTTCAGACCTGTAAGGAAATTAAAACCACTTGATATATCTCAATGGAAGTGGGAAAGCATTGGCATGGATTTTATCATGGGTCTACCTAGGACTCGTGGTGGATTCGACGCAATATGGGTCATAGTTGATAGATTGACTAAGTCTGCCCATTTCTTATCCATTAAGTCCAGATGGATAGTTGATGTTTTGGCTGCTTTGTATATGAAGGAAATTGTAAGACTTCATGGTATACTAGTCAGTATTGTGTCTGATAGAGACCCCAGGTTCACTTCGCATTTTTGAAAAGGATTACAAGAATCCCTGGGTACTCATCTGAATTTCAGCACGACTTTTCACCCACAAACGGACGGACAGACTGAAAGAACCAACCAGATTGTGGAAGATATGCTTAGAGCTTGTGTGATTGATTTGGAGGTTGTTGGCATGAGCATTTGGCTCTGATTGAATTCGCCTACAACAATAGTTACCAGTCCAGTATCCAGATGGCCCCGTTTGAAGCTCTATATGGAAGAAGTTGTCGATTCCCATTATGTTGGGATGAGGTAGGTGTGAAACAATGGTTGGGACAAGATCTCATTTCAAAATCATCTAAGAACATCCGTATTATTAGAGACCGGTTGCAATTGGCCCAATCAAGACAGAAGAGTTATGCTGATGATAGGAGGAGAGCCTTAGAATTTCAAGTTGGCGAGCATGTGTTCTTGAAAGTTTCACCAACAAGAGGAATCCAACGTTTTGGTGTTCGTGGCAAGCTAAATCGAAGATATGTTGGTCCGTTCGAGATTCTGGAGAGAATTGGAGAAGTTGCATACCGTTTAGCTTTACCACCCCAGTTATCTGGAGTTCATAATGTCTTTCATGTATCGATGCTGCGAAAGTATGTGTATGACCCCACTCATATCATCCAGCATGTGCATTTGGAATTGAAGGAATATTTGACCTATGCAGAAAGACCTATCAAGATTTTGAACCGCAAGTAGCAGCAACTCAGAAAGTGATCTATACCTATGGTTAAGGTTCAGTGGAGTCAACGAGGAATGGAAGAAGCTACTTGGGAATTGGAGGACGTTATTCGGAAGCAATATCCTGATTTATTCTAAGGTCAGTTACCTTACTCCCCATTTCGATATGTGTAGTGAATTTGGAGGACCAAATTCCTTAAAGTGGGGGAGGGTGTAGCACCCCGGTGTATTATTAAATAAAATAAAGGAAAACTTTAAAGAAAATTCTTGAAAAAGACAATAGGTCAAAATTCCAACCAATTTTTAAAAATCACGAAAAATAATATTCATGTAAAGGACTAATAGCTTAGCAAGTTTGTCTTCTGCAGTCAGCCCAAAATAAAATTTTAAGTAAGCTGAATTAGCCAATTTAGGCCCAAATCAACACTTAATCTAACCGGACCTTAATTCGCAAAATTAGAGCACAATTCTCGATCTTTTAAGCCCAAACCAGACCCAAATGAACGGCCTATATTAGCTTAACATTTTCCCTCTCGATCCCCATCGAAACCCTAACCCTAGTGTTAGTATTTGGAGGAGTTTGACGGCGGTGACCTGGTCTTGCGCGATTCGCGCACCCCATGTTTCGGAGGACTCTATCCTCCCTAATCGACCCTTCTAGATTCAATTGACTCTATAAAACAACCCTTAGTCACCCTAGAATAGTTTAGATGTTGTGGCGGCCATCGAGGAGCACAAACGATGGCGAATTCCGACGATCATCGGAGAGGTGTTCCGTGCACAACTGGAGTCTTCTTCCCTCTTCTTCCTTCGATTAAGGTAGGTTCTAACAGACTAAACCTTAAGTATTATACATTATTAGATTCGTCTCTCAGTCCTCTTTCCGTTGATCTAAAAAGCCCTAAAATCGATGTAGTATCCTGCGAGAATTCTAGGTTCTATTGGAAGCATGTTGGATTTAGGGTTTCTTGATGATCCTTGCTTAAGGTAGGGATTAGCAGGCGTTAAGATTAAATTGATCTTGCTATCATGTTCATATTCTGTTCTTGGTCCATTGGTAGATTTTTACCCAATTTTCATGCTCTACATGTTGTGTATTAGTCATTTTCATTGCCCCTATTCGAGCCCGTTAGGGTTCGGGCATAGCGTCCCTGGCGCGGTCCTAGCAGGATCCGCTCTGTCTTAAACAGCCCCGCGATAGACCGTGTGGTCTATAGCGACGGCCATTTATTGACTGTTTAATTACCGTTTAATTGTCTTGACGTTCCAATCACCTGTAATCAGGACGGCTATGTTCAGACCGTGTAGAGACCCCCGCGGCCCCTCTACAGACCGCTCAACCCCGTCTGGCCCCCTGGCTCTAGGGATTGAACGGACTGTCGACCGACCACTGAGGCTTCTGAACGGTTCTGTACGAACCGCGTCGTTCTGCCGACTATTTTATTCTTGCTCTAGCATGATTCATCTTAGTTAACTAGTGACAACAATAATTAGTAACCCACATATTAAATTGGAACATATGAAAGTTAGAAATTTTAATTTTTCTTGCTTAATTCCTCTCTCATGTCCCCATTCTTCATTTCAATAAAGTTAATCTCAAAACATGTATTATAGAGAATGAATTAATGATACTAGGGTTGTTTGACGGTCATTCTACTCCGGTGGAATTGACTGACTGTCGTACACTCATTTTCTGATGATTTTTAATGTTCATTTCTTGTAATGGTTTGAACTCTCCGCCGGATATTCCTTCCGTCGGACTAGGACCTCCATTATGAGACCTCCGTAAGCCCCCGCGAGCCTGGGATTCCCACTAGGATGCTGATGCTGTAGACACGCCAAAATTGACGCTATGATGATCAAATCTCATGTCGCTATGATAATACCCCAAAGTGAACTTCAATATTTCCATAAAATAAAGATTTTCTATTTTTGTGTGTTTTCTTCGCATTTTGTGCATTTTTTTTGTGATTCACGACTTTGCCTAGGGCGTGTTTTAATTAACGGCCTTGCCTTCGGTGCGTTCTAAAGAAAGGACGACCAATTGTAAGGGCGTCAATTCCTGGTGTTTTACGAATCCCACCCTGATTGAAAATCAATGATTAACGTCCTTCCATAGGACATGTTTTGTTTAACGCCTTTGCTTCAGGCGTCTCTTCGCAATTTTCAAATAAAGAAGGTTTTTATTACCAAAATTGAATCCAGGAAGTGACGCCTTAAGCCTGGTCGTGTTTTGATTTAACGCCCTTAGGCAGGTCGTCAATTCTGAATTGACGCCCTTTGGTAGGTCGTGTCTCACCCTTTCGTGTCCTGCTTAAACTCATATTTCCTGAAGAGTTCCCTGCTTTTCTTGGTCACCTTGCTCGATCTGGGAACTAGAGTCCTTGCCATTGACGATCACTGCATATTCTTATCTTCCCAAATCCGTGCTTATCTGTGATCGAGACCTTATAAAAGGATTCCCTAGTCAATCTCGCGCGAGGTTACGGTATTGCTGAAGCCATTAACCACGAATCAGGAAAAGAGCAGAGAGCAGTTTTTCTTTTGCACAGAGAAGAGTTATTCTCTTCATCCGCGTGATCTCTTCGTCATCTTCCTTCTGCTTCCTGCTGCTCTGGTGGTTCTCCCCTTTACTATTTACAAGAACAGCAGGGTTCCCTCTCCCTTGTGTGCTTGTCTTCATCGTATCATCATCGATCATCATACTTTTTTTCCTTTGCATTAGTATGCATATCTTTCTCCTCTCCCTAATTCTCTAGGGGTTTTAAAACCAAACAAAAAGGTGCGCATGCTATATTCTTATTTCATCATACTGTTTATTTGGATTGATACTACACTCACTCTCGGCTGATCCACTTTTCTTTTACTAGTTTGTTCTTTGTTTAAGGTAATCAACAAGGAAAACCCCCCTTCATCGGCCGGCCGATAGAAGGTGGAGGAAGCAATCCATATCCATCTCGCGTCTTATTTTCACCAGGTATTCGCGATCATCTTTTCTTCTTATTGAGATAATCCCTCTGGCGATCACACTCCTTAGTAGCACCACGTGCTCTTTTACTCCCTTTTTCATCATTATTCTTCTTTTCCTCTTATACTTATATATATATTTTCCTTTAAGAGTGGATTTTCCATGATTCACAAATTGGCGATCACGGTGGGACTTCCACTGTTTTTCTTTTGATTACCATCTCCTTTTGGCACCCACGTGTGCCCTTTCCCCTTTGGCACCCACGCGTGCCCTTTCCCTTTGGTACCCACGGTACCCCTCCTTTGTGCCCCACGGGCACCCTCCACTGTGCACACCGCACACTCCCCGGGATCAGCCAGCTTGTGATTAAATCTACTGCTGTTGTTGAATTAACGCCTTTCGCAAAGGTGCCTTTCTATTTAACGCCTTCATCTAGGGCGTCTTTTTTCTGTTTAACGTCTTCCACGAAGGCGTCTTTTATCATATCTGCTGCTTCTGTGAATTTGCGCCCTCTCTTTTGGCGTCTTTTTATTTGGCAACGCCTTGCACCAAGGCGCGTTTTTATTCGATCTTGCGCACCACTTATATTTGACGCCCTCTGTCAGAGGCGTCTTTATCATGTTTAGTGCCCCACATCAAGGCGCGTTTTGCATTATCCGAGAGCCCCTCCCAGTGATTCACGACAGCCACGCTGTCGTCTCTTTTGTTGGTAGCGACTGCCTCCAGGTCGCCTCTTTCCTGTGTGTTTACAGAGCTTTGCTGTTTTTGTCTATTCATGCTGGATTCATACTTACATTGATTATTTGATTATATTGCTGTGATTGGCCTGTCTTACTGCATTTTGTGGCATTTGGTTGAGAGACCTCCTCTCTCTACACTAGGATTCCACACACCTTTCTTGGAATCGGGACAACCCTCCATTGAGCATTCCGTCTCTTTGGACCGAAAATCCCTTTTCCAAGACCTCCGTAAGTCCCCGCACCCGTGGATTCCCTCACGGACGCTGGGCCGGTTGTACCCTTGAAGTACCCGGAGTTTAGAGAACCTATCGTTGGTAAGAAGAGAAAGAACCTAGTTGACACGGAGGCTACACTTGGATACAAAACTACGTTTCACTTTGCAAAGAGGAGTGAATTATTCTGCAATTTAACTCACTCTAATCTCAAACATAACACTAAAATCTTGTCTTCATCTCAACTTGCTTGCATAAAATTGGTTGGGTTGATTTGCTTAAGCTTGTTTTGATTGGGTGATTGATTGTGTGATATTCATTCATAAAGCTTTCTCTCCTTTTAAGCATGCAACTCCGTTCAGGTAAGATTATCAACATGGCAAGCTACGGATATTCCTATGATGATGTGGAGGAGAACGTTTTCGGTCAATCATATGAGGTTCCCCAAGATTCTATCTATCATGAAGGGAATTACCCTCCTCCTCATTCTCATTATCCTCAAGTTCATGTGGTTGATACCACTACTCAAGAGGTTGTGCCCTCTTCTCAGGCTTTACCCTCCAACACTTCGGGGAACCCTTCCCCATCCTTCAATGTTACCGATTTAATTAATGCTCTATCTCAATTAGATGACTCCCAGCGGCAGGCAGTTCAGGCCGCTTTGAAAGGGAAGTCCGTTCCCTCTTCATCCTCCAATCCCCCTCCGGCCGAGAGTGGTCATCACCTCACTAATGACCAAGCGGTCTTGCACAAACCCCCCTCTTGTCCACCGACCCCTGGTGCGGCCATGCCGGCCCAACAGGCGAGCTACTCAGCGGCTAGGCCCCAGTTCTTTCAACCTCCCCAAATTCTAAGGACGCCTATGCCAAATACCTTCATTCCAAATTCGGCCCCGGTCGAGTCGGACACTAACGCTTTGCTCCTTCAGAAATTGGCTAGCATGGAAAAAAAACTCAACAAGGTTACTGCAGCCAAGAATGCCCCGGAGATCTCTCTCCCTACATTGCCAGTTTTTCATTTACCACCTTCTGAGATGCCGAACTTTCGGCGATACAATGGAACTGGTAATCCTTTTATCCATCTGAAGGATTTTATGTATGAAACGTCCTTTTGGCAGGGCAACAAAGCCTCATTGGCTTATTTGTTTAGAAGATCCTTAGAGGGGCCAGCCCTCGAGTGGTTCTATTCCCTGGATCCGACAGATGCTAGTGATTTCGATGTGGTTCAAAGGAAATTCTTGCAGAAATATAGGGACCGGGTTGGACCCTCCCTTTCAGTTACAGATTTGGTTGCAGAGAAAATGAAGCCCGAGGAGGACTTCATCATATTTGCTGATAGATGGCGGTCAATGGCCGAGAAGTTGAAAGATACCTTATCAGAACCAGAACAGGTTAAGATGATCATATCCAATGCCACCCCTCAGTTCCGGCATATACTGGCTATGAACAGATTGACCACCATGGAGGAGCTTTATGAAAGAGCTCGTTATATTCAGACCCAAATGAAAGATTCGCCCATCATGGGCATCTTTGAGCCAAAACCAAGGTTGGTTAAAAAGAATACAAATGTCAACAATAGCAGGCCCACGACTGAGGGCACCATCATAAATGAGCAAGTTGGCGCGGTCGGCAACCCCACACCTTTTCGCCAATCTAACCCACGACCCCCGCCACCTCCATCATAAGGCACCCTCTTTACTTCACCCCCACAACACCAATTTACTCCTCAACCTTCCTTTGCTCCACCACAAAACCAAGCGCCCCGCGCTGACCCTCCAGCTCCGCAACAATATCACCAAGTACCGCCACCCACTAATTATGGACCGCAACAACAACAGCAAAGGAGACCACTTGGCCCCAAAAGGGCCCATTATCCGCCATTGCCAGAAAGTCTCCCGGATATTTTCAATGCCTTAATGGCCGCCAACTTGCTCATGCTACCAAAGGAAAGGGCAGCGTGGCCCGCTAATGTTGACACATCCCGCTACTGTGTCTTCCACCGCTCCCCTGGTCATAACATTGATCGTTGCTTCCACTTCAAGGATTACATTTATGATTTAAATGACCAGGGTGGCATTAATTGGGATGAGATGAGGCAGTTTATCGCCGCTATGAAAGAAAGGAGGCCTCCTCAGCAACAGCAGGCTCAACAGCCACAGCAACCGGCTCCATAAGTACAACAGCAAGCTCCGGCACCTCAGCAAGATATGGGGATTGTCCACAATCCACTGCCGGAGCACCCGCCAAATCAGCACGTGAACCCTGTCACATCTCTCCGTGAGGTGGAGAGAGGACAGGGGTGGCACGAAGAGAACGCCTCTGTCGGGGCATTTAATCATAACCCAAATCAACCTCCGCGCCTCTTGCGCACGCTTCCTTCTACTTCTACTCCCCAATTGAGCCGAGCTCTTCTACGCCCCGTTAATCCACCTGCTCCCACCAATTCTCCATCAACCCGATCTCTCCTTACCCGCTTACCGCCTCCGCAGCCTACCACGCAGCAAACCCCGCCATCCACTACTAACCCTTCACCTTCGCCGTCTAGACCACTCCTTATCCGCCCGTCGCCAACGCACGCTACACCCACCACCACTACTCCTCCATCGGCAAGGATCCCTCCACCATCAGTTCCTCCACCTTTTGTGCCCAGATCTCTCCTCATCCCACTCGCTGACTCTCGGGCACCCCTTCCTACTCCTATACCTCCTACGGGGGCTTCTTTGTTGAACTCCTCACCGGTACTCCCTACGGGAACTTCCCCTTCTTCAAACGCCCCTCCACCACTTCTTAACACCAACGTACCTTCTTCTTCTTCCAATCCTCCCCCCACACTTGTCCCGACAGAGGCACGGCAAAATGTGGCGCCGCTCCGCAGTGGACGGATGTTCCACCGTATTTTTCCACAGAGGGAGCTAGAGCCCGTGCAAGGGCCGCAAGAGCAAGAACAAGAGTCAGTGCCAGGAACTCAGTATGATTTGTTAAAGCACTTGGACCGAACTCCAGCAAGAATTTCAATCCTAGAATTAATCAAAAGGTCCACCACTCATCAGATGGCCCTGAAAGAATATCTGCAAAAAGTTATGGTCAATGAAGACATCCCTGTTGAGCAGATAACTACAGTATTAACACCCGCTAGCAGTCAGCCGTCGATTACTTTTCATGAGCATGAACTGGCGCCACTCTCAGCAAGGAAATATGCTCTGTGCATCACGGTCGACATCAATAAGGTGGCTGTAAAACAATGCTTGGTGGATACTGGGGCATCCATCAATGTCTTGCCCCCTAGCACCTTGAAATTATGCGGCATTCCTGAAAACCTGATTCAGCCATCTACTATAACAGTCACAGCATACGACAATACAAAGAAGCCTCCTCTAGGCATGATCACATTAAAAGTCAGTTTGGGTCCGGCCACAATCACGGTCGATTTCCATATTTTGGACATGGATCCGACATTTAACGGCATTCTGGGCCGCCCCTACATTCAACAACTCGATGCGGTGCCCTCTACAAATCATCAGTACCTCAAATTTCCACATAAGGGCCGCATTATCAAAGTTACCAGTATGCCTATTCTGCCGGAGGAAGATATACACTTGGCTTCATCAGTTCCTTCTATTTGGCCTGCCAACAAGCCGTTGCTATCAATGCTAGACCTCCCTCACCCACGGCCAATGTCGCCCGAGACTATCACGACAGTTGCTATGACACCCTTGCCTTCCAAGGGGAGGAAGAAGAAAAGCATGATAAACACCACTGGCTGGAAAATTCTAATGAAAATGGGGTATCAAAACAGCAAAGGTCTGGGTGCCAGTTGTCAAGGCAGGACTAGGCCTATTAAGCCTTAGAAATTGATTGCACGAGGCGGCCTGGGCTACAAAGGGCCGGGCAAAAATGAAGATGAACCATGGGCAGTTATGACATCCACCTTGAAGACAGATCGCCAGCCACTTACTTGGACATTGAAAACACATTTTGTCACGGGTGGCGTTCAGAATCTTGAGCAGACTACAATAATCACCTCCATTCTAGACTGTCAAGATGTTCATGCAAGACAGTTTTCTCACCATATTGCACCATTGGCCACTTATAAAGCCCTGGAGTCCCTAAGGCCTGATAAGAGAAGGAAGATGGATGATCCAGAGTGTGATTGGTACAGATGGTTCGATATGTATGATATTACTATTGCCTTGAGCCGTCTCTTTATGCCGACTGATCCGGAATGGCCGCCCCTAATACATGAACTGATTGAAAAGCCGGCTGTGATTACGGATAAGAGGCAGTTGCTGAGTGACTACACTGACACTAGAGAGCCGGATGTTCCATATGAAGAAGGATTTACAATAGACAGGCTGTGGGCCGGCCTTTTCTCTCTCACTTCTATGCATCCGTCTCTTCTAGCTTCCCTACATTCTCAATTGTTCTCTCGCGTGCCGAGACCGCCGCCAATTATGGTCAGCCTTTCTCCAGATTCACTGTAGATTTCTCTCCCGATTCCTCCCTTGCTCCTCGAGCAATTCTCCAAACTCTCCATCACACCCCCGCGCGGGTCATCTCCGATTCAATCTTTCTCCAAGCTTTCAATCTCCACTCCTCCTGCTATTCTCCCTTCACATTACTTTCTTCTAGAAAAGGAAAATAAAAATGAAAATAAAGATAACAACGAAAAAAAACGTCAAAATTCCAACTCTTCAATCCTCCATCTCCATTGAGGAGACTTCTTATCTCTTTTCCGAGTGCGTCCCGACCCAGGGGCCACTCTTCCATGACTCATTGTTAAATCTTTTCTCCCCCTCTAGTGAGGGGTCTCCTTCTGTATCACCTCCTGTATCCACTTTTTCACCTCCTTCCTTCAATCAAGCTAGTTGTTCTTCTTCTTCTAATAAAATTCATGGGGTAGATTTTCATAAGAAATCCAAGGGTAGGCAGATTCCGTGTAAATTTGTGTTGGAGTTAGCCAGAAGATGCCAGGCTTGCTTAGCTCTTCCCGAATTCGTGGAGAATCCAATTATCCTGCCAGAATTGGAATATGAGGATGCTAATGTTTCTTATGAGGGTTTAGGTGTCTACGAGATCATGAATGATGAAGACCCTATTGAAGAGGGGGATGAAAGTTATGAGGAATATGAGGACGAGGCTGATGCCTTTGCCAGTGGCATGAGAAGATTTGATGAACCATCAGCCTCTGTAGAAGAGCCAACCAAAGAAGTTAATTTGGGTACCGAGGAAGACCCTAGGATTGTCCTCATCAGCAAGAATTTGCCGCCCTCCGAAGAGGAGGCGCTTATTTTGGTACTTCAAGAATACAAGGACACGTTTGCGTGGAGTTATGAGGATATGCCTGGATTGGACCCTGCACTCATTGAACATCGGCTTACACTTAAGCCAGGGTCTGTCCCGATCAAACAACGGTTGGGACGTTTCCACCCTAACATGGCTTTAAAAATGAAAGAAGAGGTCGACAAGCTTCATAAGGCTAGGTTTGTTAGAGTTGTCTTCTATCCGAATTGGGTGGCCAACATCGTCCCGGTCATGAAGAAAGATGGAAAGGTATGGATTTGTATAGACTTTCGGGACCTCAACCGTGCGTGTCCTAAAGATGACTTCCCCCTCCCTCATATCGATGTTTTGATTGATAACACGGCAGGATTTGAGACTCTCTCCTTCATGGATGGCTTTTCGGGTTATAATCAGATTCGTCTGGCTGAAGAGGATCAGGAGAAAACATCATTCACTACGCCATGGGGTACTTACTGCTATGTGGTCATGCCCTTTGGACTCAAGAATGCTGGAGCCACCTATTAGAGGGCAATGATGGCAATTTTTCATGATATGATTCATATTTATATTGAGGTGTATGTGGATGTCCTGGTTGTGAAATCAAGGACAAGGATTGAGCATCCTGGGGTTCTAGCTAAAGTCTTGCAAAGATCACGAGAATATCAATTGAAGATGAACCCCAAGAAGTGCGTATTTGGCATTTCTTCAGGGAAGTTGCTTGGATTCATTGTCAGCAAAAGGGGAATTGAAGTTGATCCTAATAAGGCGAAGGCCATCAGGGATATGCCTCCTCCCAAGAATTTGAAGGAAGTTCGAGGATTAATCGGGAGGTTGCAATTTATTCGCCGCTTTGTCTCCCAGCACTCACAACGATGCAGGCCGTTTTACGAGCTTACTAAGCCGGGACTCAAGTTTAATTGGGATGACAAGTGTCAGGCAGCCTTTGACGGATTGAAGGATTATTTGGCCAATCCTCCTGTCCTGAGGCCGCCGTGTTGTGCCCCTTGTGTTTTGTTGATGATGTGGTGTTTTAATGATAGCAACATGAATGAGTCACCATATTGAATGATTGTTTATAACTGATATACATCATTGAATGCATGAGTTTGCATGAGTATTGCATGATGCGTTGACGCATGGGATCATTACGTAAACTCACTCGTTTTGAAAGAGCTCTTGCTTTGCTTCATACATTGGTCTAGTATCTGAGTCTGTACATCGTCTTGTGCCTTCAACGTTCAAAGCCTCAAGTCCGTACAGCGTTAAGTTCTCTTTGGAAAGTCTGTACAGCGTGAAGTCTACACATTGGCACTATAGCTCATTTGTGTAAGTCTGTACATTGACTTCGTATCTGCAAGTCTGTACACTGGACTTCATTTCACCAACTCTATACAATGGTCTTCACACTTCAAGTCTATACATCCTCCCGTTCAGATTTCCAAGTCTATACAATGTTGTTGAGTGGAAGTCTGTACAGCCGGTGGGTTGCCAAGTCCATACATTGTGAACCTCAAAGCCTGTACAGACCTTGCCTTGCTCAAGTCTGTACATCGTTCATTTGTCTTGGCAAGTCTACACATTGGTAGTCTGTACATCATTCGTGAAGATTGAACATTGAGCAAGTATATACATTGGACAAGTCTGTATCGTGCCTCAGTCATGAAGTCTATACATCGTCTGTCTTCATTGTTGTGCCAAAGTCTGTATAGCCACTTGTTTGTCAAAGTCTATACAGCCTCTGTGTGTTCTATGCATTTCGCAAGTCATGCAGCGTCAACGCAGCAAGTGTGTCTCATGCATCATGCGTCGACGCCCCCAGATTTCCAAGTCTATACATTGACCTTTGCCTTCAAAGTATGTACAGCCTTTCATATGAAAGTCTATACATCGTGTTTTGACTAAGTCTGTACAGCCATTTACATAGTGAAGTCTACACATTCGTTTGCATTGCATGAAGTCCATACATCGGTAGAGTATGTACACTCGATTTACCTTTGAATTGGTCAAGTGTGTACATCCTTCCAAGCTTCAAGTCTTCACATTGGGTTGTCAGGCTTCAACCCTATACATTCATTTGTTAGGCCCAAGTCTATACACTCGTTGTTAGAAGCCTGAACTTAACTGAAGTCTATACACTGGACTTCACTTTACAAAGTCTAACCAAGTCTATACAATGCTTTGCATTTTTCAGAGACTGTACAGGGTTTAGACTTAAACTGATGACTTCGTTTCATCTGCCTGACAGGGACTAAAAAGGCCAGGCTGTTTGTTCACTGGAACGTATCCATGCGTCAACGCCATTGCTAGACAGCGTCGACGTAGCCATTGAGCCTGATAAGCATCTAGCTCGAAGATAATTTAGAAGGTTAACGCTAGAGCCTAAGGCGTCCACGCACCAGTAAAGATGCATCCATGGATCCTCTTCACAGTGTTAACTCTACGCAAAGGCCGCGTCAACTCAGTCACTGAAGAAGGCAGAGGCCTGTTCAGAAATACTCCATCGCGTCAACGCAGCAGTGGAGCAGCGTCGACGCAACAGTTACAAAGGGAGAGCCAATGGGTCACTGGATCACCGATGCGTCAATGCAACATGCTGATAGCGTCGACACAGCACGCCCATCTTTTGAAGACTTGATCACTGGATCACAGATGCGTCAACGCAGCAGGCTGATGGAGTCAACGCAGCAGACTTGAGTCCTGCTGGTCGAATGTCGTTGAATTGAAGGGCACGTGATCCGAGGTGCCTGGCTCGTGAACCAGGATGCTGCCACGTGGTCCGAATTTCTAGGGCAGGAAACGTGGAAGCCACACGCGCCAGTGTGCTGCTGCTGCTGCTATATATATACGAGTCTTCATCCTCTGTAGAAGATCGATCGACTGAAGAAGAGCAGCAAAGTATATACACCAAAGAGCCTTCGATCCAGACATGAGAAGAAGAAGAAGAGAGGCAGAGAGAAAGAAAAAGGTAGAGTGAAGAGAAGCTGTCGATCCAGCACAAGAGAGGAAAGAAAAGAGAGAGAAGAGAAGAGCAGAGAGTGAGAGATTAGCGAAAGAAGAAGAGAAGTGCAGAGAGAAAGAAAAAGAAAGAAAGAGATTGTGAGAAGAAGAGACTGAGAGAGGTTGTTTAAAGATCTGTCTTCACTGGACCGTGGATCAAATCCAGGCCAGTCAGCTCTTTAAGAGCCACATTGTGCTTTATGCTTACAGCTTTCCGACTGCTGTTATCTTGTCTTTTGTTTTCTATTTTACAGTTTCTTTCAAGCTGTTAGTCAGCGGTTTGCAGAGGAGGACTCCTCTGGACAACAAGCTGTGTTGCTCAGCGGGCAGTGGAGGTTTCCACTGGACGGGTAAGCTGTAATCCCCAGCGGTTGCAGTGGTGGATTCCACTGGACGGCCAGCTGTGAGGCCCATCGGTTGTAGGCAAGCTGTGATGCCCAGCTGTTCAAGCTGTGAGTCAGCGGAATCCACACTCGGGTTGAGTGTGGGGTGGATGTAGGTCTGCAGGACCGAACCACCTAAAAACCCCTCTTGCATTGTGGTTTGATTGCTTATGGTTTGCTTCCGCTAGATGAATGCATAGGGGCGCTCCAGGTGTTTGGCTTCTGGTTGAGCAGAAGAGTTAATTAGTCTTCTTAGAGTGCTTTAATTTGTGAAGAGAGTGAAATTCTAGTTGAACTATATTTTGTCTAAATCTGTCTTGTTAGCACTCTTGTGATCTTAATGTGTGTTTGTTCAGTTCCGCATCTGCCTATTAGCATTTAAGCTTGTCTAGTTTGCGAACTAGTAATTCTAGTGAGCATCATATTTTAATTGGGCGAAAGATTTTTAAAGGGCTATATTCATTCACCCCCCCCCTCTGAATACTGCACCGAACCCAACAATTGGTATCAGAGCGGGTGTCTGCACAAAGGGTCCAACGACCTGCAGATCCGATCCGTATTTGGATTTGGTGCGATCTGAGTTGATTCTGTTCACTTGCATCTGTTTTGAGCTCTCTACTAGCATTGCTCTTGATCTGATCTGTTTCATCTTGCACTTATGGCTGAAATTCCTATATTCACTGGTTTAGATGTCTATGGCTGGTACAGTCATTTTAGAGACTATGTGATCCATATGAATTCTGATTTATGGATACTCATAGCTCACAGTCCATATGAACTCCCTGAGGATAAATCCAAATGGAAGTCCTCAGATAGACTGAAATCTGAAGCAAATCAAAACGCCCTAGATCTAACAAAAAGGGCAATAGACTCTCACTGCTTTCCATTTGTTGATGAGTGCAGGAGCGCAACGGAAATCATCAACCTAATATTGGTGAGATCATGGAGAGATGAGGAAATGTGCTTCATGGTCAGAGATCAGTCCGAGGATTCTTCCTCTAAGGTAAACTCTGAGATAGAGAATATTAGCTATGATGATTTAGTTGCCATGAATGAGCATTTATTGAACAAATATGATAGACTTAAATCTAAAAAGAGAAAAATGAGAAAAGAAATGATTCATGAAGTCACTCGTCTGAAGGCAGAGAATGAAAACTTGAAATCTGACATGAATAAAGAAAAAGATGAGTTGAACAAGTTGAAATCTGAAAATGAGAATCCTAGAATCAAACTCATCAGTGAAAATAATTCTTGCAAAGCATGTGCCATTCTCCAAGATTTGATTAATGATATAGACCATGATGATAATTCGCAAAAGGAATTAATCAAATCCCTGGAAGAAGAAAACAAATTATTATTGGCCAAGAAAATTGAGGTTGAAAAAGGTGGAGAAAAAGTGTTTGAAGAAAATGGTTACTTGAAAGATCAAAATAAAAAGTTAATGGTTCTTAATACTGTCTTCTCTGAGAGATGGTTGTCATTTGAAAAAGGAAAATCTGTTGTGAAGGAAAATGAGAACAACAATGAAATAATGGTTCAACAAGAAAATAAAACTCTGAAGAACCTGAATTATGCTTTGCAACAGCAGCTGATTGTTTGTGAATTTGAGCTATCTAAGTATGAAGTGAGTATTGCTTCCTTGAATTCTGAAATTGAAGATCTGAAAAACTCTTTGTCAAAATTTGTCAAAGGTAAAGATAATTTGAATAAATTGCTTGCCTCTAAGGTAAATTTCCAGAAAGAAGGACTTGGGTATGTGCCTGTTAATAAGAAAGACAATGATAAGAGGAAATCAACTGTGTTTGTGAAAAGCTCAGAACATGACAACTCATCTAGTTCTTCAATCCTTCAATTCACTGCTAAGAAGGCTGAAAATTCAGATAAGAAACAGAAAAAGATTCAAAAACAAAAGAAAAATGCTGATTTGAATAAGTCCAAATCTGTCCCTGATTTACATATGCATGCTACTCACTGCTCACACACACATTCACACTGTCATGAGAATGTTAGTTCTGTCAATCAAGTGAATGTGAATAAAAAGGTAGTAACATGTCACTATTGTGGGAAGGTTGGACATATTATGCATAAGTGTGTAACATTGAGGAATGATGAAAGAAATGCTGTTAGAATGTATCCTAGAAATCATCTTAGGAAACCTTCTACTGATCAGAAAAAGAAAATTCAATGTTATTGTTGTGGCAAATTCGGCCACATTGCTGCTCTCTGTTGGCACAATCAAGGGAAGAAGTTCAAGTCTGAAGTTGTTACATTCCATGCGAAAAGAAATGTTTCTAGTTACACTAAGTTTCATGTAAACTATGCCTCTGACAAAACCTACCCTAGTTCTAAAAGCAAGTATATTGAATGCTCCCATTGTGGAAAAGCTGGCCATTTAATCAAAGAATGTTGGCATGTCAAGAAAAGAAATGTTTCTGATGTAAATAGAAAGAAAATTTTTCATGATAACAGGAATGCCAATCATGTTCAGTTATATCCAGTTCATGCTCATGATTACTCATATAAAAAGAACATGAAATTTGGTGACTCTTGTCATTACTGTGGACAGTCTGGTCATGTCATGTCTAACTGTCGGTTAATGAACTCTGATAATTATAATGCTGGAAAATTGTGGAAAGCACCCTTCAAAGGTGCCACTATCATTTCAGGACCCAAGACTGCTTGGGTTCCTGCAGGATCAAAATGATTAATCTCTGCAGGTATGCCTTGGAAATGAATAAATGGGGTTAATCAACCAAGGCACTCAAGAATGAAAACCCCATGACTACATTTCAGGTTAGTTCTGAAAACTCTGCTTAAATTCTATCTTCTGAATTTGTGTGCTCTAAATGCCTGCATATCATGATTAATTCTTTTGTGCATCATCTAACTGAATCTAATTGAAAATCTGAAATGCACATGGAAATAATTGTAGTTTACCTCTGAATGCATTACATATCTATGTCATGATGCATGATATGTCAAACTCCCTGCATGTTGTATTGCACTGATTTGCATGACCATCATGGTATATTAGATGGAACAGTACTGAAGGGCAGATGGAGTATGTCTGGATGCTACTGCCATGTGTGAGGTGGTCCTTGGACCAAGTCCTCCGCCCAGTACCATGGGTCAAGTCATATAGAGCAGTGTATTGCATATCATGTTGATCTGTTGGTGCTAAACTGAAGTTTTCTTGAAAAGTTGATTGCTCTAGCATGATGCTCTCTGAATAAAGAATGCTCTGACGTTTGAATAATCATCTTGCATAAATTGCATCAATTCAGGGGGAGCTTGTTGAGTCTTATGTGAGTCACTGCATATTGACAAGGGGGAGCATTATCACATTGTTGACACTATTTGAAATTCTCACTCTACACTCTTTCAAATCATCAATTGACTATTTTGAATTCATACCTTCTTGAATTTGAGAATTTGGCTACTAATCCTCAATCTGTTGAAGAAGGAGTGTCTCCTTTTGTCTGACTGAAATTCAACTCTGCTATTGGCTTTAAACTTTTATTCTCTCTTGCTGATTGATTCTTTCACCAGCTAGTACTCTTCCTTCATATACCTCTCAGCTGGTGTGACTGAATTGGCTCTACTATTGATTTGTTGGTCAGCTAAACTTATTTTTCTGATCTAAGGAACTTAAGCTGCATGTCATGCAATTCAGTCTGAGAACATTGTAGAAATTTCTATCATATAGGTTTAAGAATTATCACTGAATCAGACTGATATAAGATTAATGTATTCTCAGATTTGTAGTTAAATGAATTGAAAATATCTGAATGATAAGGTTTAATAAACTTTAACCACATGTTTCATGTAAACCTTAGACTCTCTCATCAGATATCTAAAAATTTGAATTCAGGGCTTCTTTGGCTAAGATGCATATAGTGTGTACTGTTGTTAAACATTAATTTGAAAATGTTGACTAAATGAAGAAATTGTGATTTCAGAGCAATGACTCGGTCTCTGAGAAACTGAGTTCTTTATCAATGAAATAAAGCAACTCATGTCATGAGGTGCCATAGTTATCTCTGATAAAAATTTAGTGAAACAAAACCTGACGGAGCAATAGCTTATCTGTGTTGAGTAGCTGGGGAGTCTGACCTCTGATAAAGGTGTCTTTTCATGTAAAAAGACACTCATATTGCTAACTCTGCTCTCAAAGTGAGAGGCAATGACAGTTATCACACTGAGTAACTGGGTCACTTCAACTAAGACTTGTTGTGCCTCATGTAAAAAAGGTGTTGATCAACTTAAATTGCTCAGGAAAAATATAATATGCTTCAAATGAAATTATCTTGAAAAATCTGTCAACTCATGTTCTTGAAAAGTGTTTAACTTCTATACTAATCTGTGTATCTTTCAAAGGTGCTATTGAGATCATATTGTGTAAGATAAAAGATGATTGATTTTGGGTGTTAACTGAATATTTGGTTCACCTTTATTAAAACTTGGATTCAGATATGAGTATTGAATTTAATTTGACAAACTTGGTATACATCAAAATTAAATCAGATTGGTTAAGTTGCCACTTCATAACCCTTTATGATAGAAGAGTCTACATCTTTTAAGACTTATTGAAGTGATGTATGCATTAAAATCCCCCATGATCAGATTTTCCAGATAGCCTGATCAGATTCAGTCTGATTATTCATTGAGATGTCTTGTGATGATTGTTGTCTATTATTGCCCTTCTATCACCAATCACTTTACTCTCCACACTGTTGGAATCTTCCATCTTGTTCTGCAATAAGTTCTGATTATGTGGTATTTTCACCAGAATTCAGATTCTTTGTAAAGGCAGAATTCAGATTGATTTATTGGATAACCTGAATCCATTCCTGTGCTTCAGGGGGAGTTATGGTTTCTTTGCATCTAGGGGAGAGTTGTTAATCTTGCATGCTGCTAGGGGGAGTGATGGTTCATTGTCATAAGTGTCTTTGTGTGCTGCATTTGTCTCTCAAACCATTTCCCTTCTTTTTGATTATGTCAAAGGGGGAGAATAGTTTGACGAGTCAGTGGGACTCATCATGTTGCCATCATCAAAAAGGGGGAGATTGTTGTGCCCCTTGTGTTTTGTTGATGATGTGGTGTTTTAATGATAGCAACATGAATGAGTCACCATATTGAATGATTGTTTATAACTGATATACAGCATTGAATGCATGAGTTTGCATGAGTATTGCATGATGCGTTGACGCATGGGATCATTGCGTAAACTCACTCGTTTTGAAAGAGCTCTTGCTTTGCTTCATACATTGGTCTAGTATCTGAGTCTGTACATCATCTTGTGCCTTCAACGTTCAAAGCCTCAAGTCCGTACAGCGTTAAGTTCTCTTTGGAAAGTATGTACAGCGTGAAGTCTACACATTGGCACTATAGCTCGTTTGTGTAAGTCTGTACATTGACTTCGTATCTGCAAGTCTGTACACTGGACTTCATTTCACCAACTCTATACAATGGTCTTCACACTTCAAGTCTATACATCCTCCCATTCAGATTTCCAAGTCTATACAACGTTGTTGAGTGGAAGTCTGTACAGCTGGTGGGTTGCCAAGTCCATACATTGTGAACCTCAAAGCCGGTACAGACCTTGCCTTGCTCAAGTCTGTACATCGTTCATTTGTCTTGGCAAGTCTACACATTGGTAGTCTGTACATCATTCGTGAAGATTGAACATTGAGCAAGTATATACATTGGACGAGTCTGTATCGTGCCTCAGTCATGAAGTCTATACATCGTCTGTCTTCATTGTTGTGCCAAAGTCTGTACAGCCGCTTGTTTGCCAAAGTCTATACAGCCTCTGTGTGTTCTATGCATTTCGCAAGTCATGCAGCGTCAACGCAGTAAGTGTGTCTCATGCATCATGCGTCGACCCCCCCAGATTTCCAAGTCTATACATTGACCTTTGCCTTCAAAGTCTGTACAGCCTTTCATATGAAAGTCTATACATCGTGTTTTGACTAAGTCTGTACAGCCATTTACATAGTGAAGTCTACACATTCGTTTGCATTGCATGAAGTCCATACAGCGGGTAGAGTCTGTACACTCGATTCGCCTTTGAATTGGTCAAGTGTGTACATCCTTCCAAGCTTCAAGTCTTCACATTGGGTTGTCAGGCTTCAACCCTATACATTCATTTGTTAGGCCCAAGTCTATACACTCGTTGTTAGAAGCCTGAACTTAACTGAAGTCTATACACTGGACTTCACTTTACAAAGTCTAACCAAGTCTATACGATGGAGGCATCACCCACGACTCCCTTTGGCTCGGGTCCACTTCTTCACACTCGAGAGCTGGTTGAGTTTGGGCCTCACTCTATAAAGGCCCCTTATCCATTTTGTAGCTTTCCTTTGAGTCATTTTGATGTATTTCCATTTTATTTGAGTCATTTCCCTTGGTCTAGCACTTACTTTCCTATGTTTTTGTATCATCATGCTGTCTAATGTGACTATTGGGCCCCATTCGTTGGGCTAGGCCCATTAGCACTCCCAACCCCCCCCCTTGGTTATTTGTAGTAGTTTATTTTGTCAGGGACTTATTGTAAAGAGTGGGTTGCCTATATATAGGACCCCACTCCCCTCATTTGAAGTTAATGAATAATCAAAATCCTTTTGAGTTAAGTCTACTCTTGTGTTCAATTTGGAGAGATTCCACTTAGTTAAGGGTGAGATGCCCTAGGGAGTGATTCCCATACCCCCTCCACTCTCTCTTCTCTCTCCTCCCCTAAGGGGTTCGCCCCCCTCTCTCTCTCCTCCCTTCCCCTTCAACTCCCAACCACCACCCACCTCCTTTAATGCCCTCCACTTCCCCATGGCCTCCTTTACTCCACCCCCCTAGTTCCTAGGTAGAAGTCTCCCCATTCCAACACCTTTCCCCACCTTCCAACCAAATCTTCCCCATTCCAATACAAGCATCCCACTTCCCCACATAATTCCCCACCTCCCAAGGCCTTTTCAAAATTTGAAATCCCTTCCCTCCACTTGCCTTGGCCGCCCCCATCCTTTACCCTTCCCCTTGCCAAGTTCGCCCCCCTCCACTCCCCATTCCCTCTCTCACACCCTCATCTTCCTCCTCCACCTGCTAACCCCTGCTCTCAGCCATTCTCCCCTCATTCTCCAACACCTATAGCTCTCCACTCCACCCCACAAGAGCCCCCATTCATCCTTAGGTCGCCCCTTTCACCTCCCTCCACCAAAGAAGCCCCCTCTCCCTCTCCTTTCAATTTCAGATTGTTGCAGTGCAGACCTGCAGATCAGCACCGAGTTGCAGCGTCGTCCACGTCTTCTTCTGAGAGCTTCTGGGGGCGTGGCCTACATTTCTGGAAAGGCCCCTCTGTCTTCTTCGCAGGCGAGGTGGAACCAACTTGTTCCGAGGTCGGGGCCAACCGTAGAAGCCGTTCTCCCACGACTGCGCAGAGAGGTCTTCATCCTGGACCAGAGCCTGAAAGAACATTCTGCCACGACGAACCCCAACGGATTCAGACTGAAGTCCCTTCATCAAAGTTCTCCTTCTGCCAGTCCTCTTCCAAGATCAAGAAACAGAACCTCGTTCGGCTACCGGAGGAAGGAGTTACGAATTTTCTCCCCCGAGCTCTCCAGTCCTGTCTCCTGCTTTCTACTCCGACCAGTGCCCACTCTTCAGGGTACACCGGCCGCCCTCCACCTCTGATTGCAACCCCGTTGCCTCCTTATGAAAGCTACTTTAACCACGAAGACTTCACCGCCAGTTTCGTGCTGTTCAGAGTTCGGGAGGGCGCTCGGTGATATCTGCAACCTGCTGTTCCAGTCCGGACAGAACCTGCGGCCAGACAGAGAGGTCTCCTTCCAGTTGCTGGTGCGGCCACCTCCGACCCCCCGAGCATCCTCAAAAATTCTGGAATCATCCCCTTCAAGTCAGGAAGCTTTAGAAAGTGGTTTCACTCAATTTGGAGTCCGTACGAGCCCGAGACAGCCGGCACAGCGACTTCCTATCCAGAATTCAGATTGCAGCTGCAAGTTCGCTAGTTTCCCATTTCTCTTCATTTCGGTCCTATATCCCTACCCGCTTGGCCGGATGAAGGCCCCACCCTGCGTGGTGGTAGTTTTTGAATGTAAGACCTTAACCCCTACCCCAAGATCCCCCCTCCTGCGTGAGGTGTAGTTTTGTAATTGGTTTGGGCAGGTCAAGCGACACCGCCGCGGCGTGTGGGGAGCCACCGCCTCTCCGCTCGCCCTCGTCTCCGATCGGGACCGGTTTCTTCAAACCGGTCGAGTAAGTGCCTCTTCCTTGCTTAATTAGTGTTGCTCTTTCAATACTTGATTCATGCACCGCTGCATTTGTGAGGAGCGCCCGATCCTCAAGTCCACGACTTAAGAGTGATCGCCGTGGGATAGTGTGAACCGGTGCCCTTGTGCACTTTGTCGGCCCCAATTGAATTGGGCATCCACCCTTGGGGAGTCGATCCTTGGCCTTGCTGGCCCTCTACCAGCAAGGGCCCATTCCCATAATTCACTCTTGGCATCACCAAGTCACTCCGGGTATAGAGTGCGACGGGAGAGCGGTGACCCATTAAGGCCCATTTGAATGCTTAATTGTGCTTGTTTGCCTAAGTCCAAAGTCGTGTCACATCAAGTGGTATCAGAGTAAGTCTTTGACTTGTCTCTATCAAGTCTAAGTCCTAGGACCTTTGCTTTGTGTGTCCAACCATTTTGGCCGTTTGTCTTGCATGTCCACCCGTAGTGGTGCTAGCTATCAACCCGGTTCATCATCGTCGGTTCCACCAATGGATCCCAATCCTCACCAACTCAACCAAGATGCTCCTAGGGAGGAATCCCAAGATAGGGTAGAGGCTGCCCTCACAACCATCCTTGCTCAACTAGAGTCTCTTACCAACCGAATTGCTCGGTTAGAAGACCAAGGGTTCCACCCAAGAAACAATGAACCTAGAATTCCCCCTCCACATGATGAACCTCATAGGGAAGATCCTCACCCAAGAATCAATGAGCCAAGAGTCCCTCCACCACATGGTGAGTTTCATAGGAATGGTTTTCCCCAAAGGAACCAAGGCCCAAGAGTCCACCCTCCACATGTAGAGCCTCATAGGGATGAGTTCCCCCCAAGGAACAACGGCCCAAGACCCCATTACCCACATGCTGAACTTTATAGGGAGGAAATGGACTATGACCATTACTATGAGTATGAGAGGCCTCGCCCCCATCAAAACTATGACCGGCGTCCACGAGATGATCCGGATGACCCCCTTTTAAGGATGATCAAGGTAGAGGCCCCAAACTTTGATGGTTCACATGAACCTAGTGTTTACCTAGAATGGGAGACCGCCATGGACCAATACTTTGAATGGTACCCCATGTCCGACCAAAGGAGAGTTAGATTGGCTAAGATGCATCTCACTAAGTTGGCCAAAACCTATTGGCTAAATCAAGAGGGTCTAAGACGGGTTAGGCGGGAAGAGCCTATTGACACTTGGGCGGACATGAAGAACCAACTTAGGAACAAATACCTCCCCTGAACCTACCACCAAATACTCCTAGATGAATGGCAAAGCCTCACCCAAGAAGGGAAGACCGTGGTAGAGTACATTAAAAAATTTGACTCCTATCTTCTAAAGTGTGGAGTCCATGAGGATCCAGATGTCACCTTATCCCGTTTTAGGAATGGGCTTCAAAGCCACATCAAGAGGGAGCTATTCATGAGAGACGTTGATAACCTTGAGCTAGCTTACCAAATAGCTAGAGATGTGGAAAGGTTTTCTAGGAATTCCCGATTTATCCCTCCCCGACCCACCGACCCCAAAAACTTGGGAACACGTCCCCTTCCACCCACTCCCATGAGAGCTCCTAGCCCAAGTGGGAATGCCCCTTTAAGGTCCTACAATCCTCCCCCACCCATCACTCCAAACAAGTCCGCTCCTAGTCACCCTCTCCCACGGAAGGATGACAACCCCAAAGGCCCAAGTGTAGGAACCACCTCGGGAAGTGGGCGCCAACAATGCTACAAGTGTCATGGGTTTGGTCATTTTGCTGGACAATGTCCATCTAAGGGGTTATCTAGTTTGCTTATTGAGGAAGAAGCCCAACCCCAAAAGGAACAAGAAAATATCGTTGAAGAACATGAAGCCTTAATAGATTGGGAAGAGGAGTATGAAGCCCAATGCCTAGAGTCGGGTCTAGATCACTCCACTCCATCAAACAACTCCCAACTAGGAGTCATTAGGTGCACCCTCACCCAACCTCAAGAAAAGGATTGGCGACGGACCTCAATTTTCCACACCTTTATTAAGATAGAGAACCATGTGAGAAAGGTGATCTTGGATAGTGGTAGTTGTGTTAATGCCGTGTCTCCCGACACCGTCAAACTCCTTGGGCTTACTCTCACTCCCCACCCAAAACCCTACCGGGTCTCATGGATCAACAACAACTCCATCCCGGTCAACACCCAATGCTTAGTGCCTCTCACTTTCTCTTCCTACCATGGCCAAATATGGTGTGACGTCATACCCATGGAAGTGGGTAGCATCCTTTTAGGAAGACCTTGGCTCTATGATGTGGATGCCACCATTCAAGGAAGAAGTAACATATGCACCTTTGAGTATGAGGGTAAGACTATCCGTCTTAACCCCTCCCCACCTCGACCCATGCCCAAGAGGGACACTCTCCCTCAAGGATCACACCCCACCACTCCACAAGTCTCGGGGAACTCCACCCCCCCAACCCAAGCCCTTATCCAAACCCCAAAACAAAGTAAAAACACGGGGTTGACCAAAGGTATTCATCTCGTCACTAAGAAAGAGCTTGAAGAGGAAATTGCTCAAGGGGTGCCTTTGTGTGCGGTTGTCATATGCTTAGGGGAACCTACCCCTTCTAACCCCCATCCCATAGAGATCCAACAACTTTTGGAAGAATTCCATGATGTATTCCCGGAAGAGCTCCCGGACCAACTCCCTCCCATGCGTGATGTGCAACACGCAATCGTTCTAGTACCGGGAGCCACCCTTCCAAACCTTCCTCATTATCGCCTCAATCCCACGGAACATGCCAAACTTAGGAGGCAAATAGAGGAACTCATTAGGAAGGGCTTCATCCGCATTAGTAAAAGTCCATGTGCCGTCCCGGCCCTCCTTACCCCCAAGAAAGATGGATCATGGCAGATGTGTGTGGATAGCCGGGCCATTAACAAGATTACCGTCAAGTATAGGTTCCCCATCCCTAGGCTTGATGACATATTGGATATGCTAGCCGGAGCCACCATCTTCTCTAAGATAGATCTCAAGAGTGGTTACCACCAAGTTAGGATAAGGCCCGGGGATGAGTGGAAAACGGCCTTCAAAACCAAGGATGGTCTCTTTGAGTGGTTAGTCATGCCATTTGGGCTTTCTAATGCCCCAAGTACTTTCATGCGTCTTATGATGGAAGCCCTTAGGCCTTTCATTGGGAACTTTCTAGTGGTATACTTTGATGATATTCTCATCTATAGCCAAACCCATGAGACCCACCTTGACCACCTTAGGGAAGTTTGCACCGTCCTCCGGCAAGAAAGCCTATTTGCCAACCTAGGAAAGTGTCATTTCATGACCACTTCCATCACCTTCCTAGGATTTGTGGTATCAACCAAGGGAGTCTCCATGGACCCCGACAATGTCCAAGCTATTCTTGATTGGCCGGAACCCCACACCCTTCATGAGGTTAGAAGTTTCCATGGGTTGGCTACATTCTATAGGAGATTCATTCGAGGGTTTAGCACTATCACCGGCCCGATAACTGATTGTCTCAAGAAGGGAACCTTTGTTTGGACCAAAGCCGCCTCTAAAGCCTTCCTTGAGCTTAAGGAAAAGTTGACCCAAGCCCCGGTCTTATGCCTTCCCGATTTCTCCAAAGTTTTTGAGGTCACTTGTGATGCATCCGGGATTGGGATAGGAGGGATTCTTAGCCAAGAGGGACATTCGGTCGCCTACTTTAGTGAGAAGCTATGTGATGCTAGGACTAGATACTCCACCTATGACAAAGAGTTCTATGCCGTAGTCCAATCCCTCCGACATTGGAGACATTACTTGCTTCCCAAAGAGTTTGTCATCTTTTCCGACCATGAGGCCCTCAAATACCTCAACTCCCAACATAAGTTGAATGCCCGACATGCCCGATGGGTTGAGTTTATCCAATCCTACACCTTTGTCATCAAACACAAGGCCGGAAGTGAGAATAAGGCCGCGGATGCTCTTAGTAGGAAGATGTCCTTGCTATCCACTATCCAAGTGGAAGTGATTGGCTTTGACAAGGTCAAGGATGAGTACCCTAGTTGCCCCGACTTTGGGCAAATCTATGCCAACTTGACCACTCATTCTAGCAAGGAGCATGAGGGATTCATGTTAGAGGATGGGTTCCTCTTCAAGGGGCCAAGGCTTTGCATTCCCCGGACCTCTCTTCGAGACTTCTTGGTTTGGGAATTACATGCCGGAGGGTTAGCCGGTCATTTTGGGGTCCACAAGACCATTGCCTTAGTTGAGGGTCAATTTTATTGGCCAAGTCTCAAAAGAGATGTAGGCAAAATAGTAGGTCAATGTCGCACATGTGCTTCGGCCAAGCAAGTGAAACAAAACACTGGCCTATACACCCCACTTCCCATTCCCGACCGACCATGGCAAGATTTGAGCATGGACTTTGTCCTAGGCTTACCCAAGACCTCTAGGAAGCATGACTCCATCTATGTGGTGGTTGATAGATTTTCTAAAATGGCCCACTTCATCCCATGCTACAAAACATCCGATGCCTCCCATATAGCCCAGTTATTCTTTGATGAGGTAGTCCGCCTCCATGGGCTGCCCAAGACCATAGTCTCCGATAGGGATGTCAAATTCAATAGCTATTTTTGGAAGACTCTTTGGCACATGATGGGTACCCTCCTCAAATTCTCCACTGCCTACCACCCCCAAACGGATGGTCAAACTGAAGTGGTCAACCGGAGTCTAGGGAACCTCCTTAGGTGTCTTGTTGAGGATCGACCAGGAAATTGGGATCTCATCTTACCACAGGCTGAGTTTGCATACAATAATTCCGTCAATAAGTCAATAGGGATGAGTCCATTTGAAGCCGTGCATGGGTACAAACCAAGAAAGCCATCCGACCTCATTCCCCTTCCCCAGCATGCTAGAGTGTCCATGTCTGCCGAGTCTTTTGCACAACATATTAGGGAATTGCATGAGGAAATTCGCAAGCACATTGGCATGAAAAATGAGGCATATAAAAGGTTGGCCGATTCTCACCGGCGTCACTTAGAGTTCCAAGTGGGTGACTTTGTGATGGTAAGGACGGAGAGGCTCTCCCCAGGAGCCCACTCCAAGTTGAGACCACGTGGGACTGGGCCCTTCCAGGTCTTGAGGCGCGTTGGTGCAAATGTTTATGAGTTAGATCTCCCCGAGGATTATGGGGTAAGTCCTACGTTCAATGTCGCCGACTTAGTGTCTTACAAGGGCCCCACGGTGAGACCTAGTGAGGAGATTGAGCCTACTTCTTCCTTTGAGAGAGCACCCACCTGTGAGAAGAGTCCACTAGCCAAGAGAGCTCAGCGTGATCGCATTGAACGAATATTGGATGAGCAGATCACTACCACCCGGAGCAAGGTATATGGGCGCTATCTCGTCAGGAGGAAGGATCGGCCTCCGTCGGACGACTCATGGGTGAGTCGGGAGGACCTCCAGCGATTGGATCCGGACCTCCTCGAGCGGTACCTTAGCCGGATGGACCCTTACTCGACGGAGTAGAGCTCTTCGCGGCCCAGGGGATTTGATGGAGGCATCACCCACGACTCCCTTTGGCTCGGGTCCACTTCTTCACACTCGAGAGCTGGTTGAGTTTGGGCCTCACTCTATAAAGGCCCCTTATCCATTTTGTAGCTTTCCTTTGAGTCATTTTGATGTATTTCCATTTTATTTGAGTCATTTCCCTTGGTCTAGCACTTACTTTCCTATGTTTTTGTATCATCATGCTGTCGAATGTGGCTATTGGGCCCCATTCGTTGGGCTAGGCCCATTAGCACTCCCAACCCCCCCTTGGTTATTTGTAGTAGTTTATTTTGTCAGGGACTTATTGTAAAGAGTGGGTTGCCTATATATAGGACCCCACTCCCCTCATTTGAAGTTAATGAATAATCAAAATCCTTTTGAGTTAAGTCTACTCTTGTGTTCAATTTGGAGAGATTCCACTTAGTTAAGGGTGAGATGCCCTAGTGAGTGATTCCCATACCCCCTCCACTCTCTCTTCTCTCTCCTCCCCTAAGGGGTTCGCCCCCCTCTCTCTCTCCTCCCTTCCCCTTCAACTCCCAACCACCACCCACCTCCTTTAATGCCCTCCAATTCCCCATGGCCTCCTTTACTCCACCCCCCTAGTTCCTAGGTAGAAGTCTCCCCATTCCAACACCTTTCCCCACCTTCCAACCAAATCTTCCCCATTCCAATACAAGCATCCCACTTCCCCACATAATTCCCCACCTCCCAAGGCCTTTTCAAAATTTGAAATCCCTTCCCTCCACTTGCCTTGGCCGCCCCCATCCTTTACCCTTCCCCTTGCCAAGTTCGCCCCCCTCCACTCCCCATTCCCTCTCTCACACCCTCATCTTCCTCCTCCACCTGCTAACCCCTGCTCTCAGCCATTCTCCCCTCATTCTCCAACACCTATAGCTCTCCACTCCACCCCACAAGAGCCCCCATTCATCCTTAGGTCGCCCCTTTCACCTCCCTCCACCAAAGAAGCCCCCTCTCCCTCTCCTTTCAATTTCAGATTGTTGCAGTGCAGACCTGCAGATCAGCACCGAGTTGCAGCATCGTCCACATCTTCTTCTGAGAGCTTCTGGGGACATGGCCTACAATGCTGGAAAGGCCCCTCTGTCTTCTTCGCAGGAGAGGTGGAACCAACTCGTTCCGAGGTCAGGGCCAACCGTAGAAGCCGTTCTCCCACGACTGCGCAGAGAGGTCTTCATCCTGAACCAGAGCCTGAAAGAACATTCTGCCACGACGAACCCCAATGGATTCAGACTGAAGTCCCTTCATCAAAGTTCTCCTTCTGCCAGTCCTCTTCCAAGATCAAGAAACAGAACCTCGTTCGGCTACCGGAGGAAGGAGTTACGAATTTTCTCCCCCGAGCTCTCCAGTCCTGTCTCCTGCTGTCTACTCCGACCAGTGCCCACTCTTCAGGGTACACCGGCCGCCCTCTACCTCTGATTGCAACCCCCTTGCCTCCTTCTGAAAGCTACTTTAACCACGAAGACGTCACCTCCAGTTTCGTGCTGTTCAGAGTTCGGGAGGGCGCTCGGTGATATCTGCAACCTGCTGTTCCAGTCCGGACAGAACCTGCGGCCAGACAGAGAGGTCTCCTTCCAGTTGCTGGTGCGGCCACTTCCGACCCCCCGAGCATCCTCAAAAATTCTGAAATCATCCCCTTCAAGTCAGGAAGCTTTAGAAAGTGGTTTCACTCAATTTGGAGTCCGTAAGAGCCCGAGACAACCGGCACAGTGACTTCCTGTCCAGAATTCAGATTGCAGCTGCAAGTTCGCTAGTTTCCCATTTCTCTTCATTTCGGTCCTATATCCCTACCCGCTTGGCCGGCTGAAGGCCCCACCCTGCGTGGTGGTAGTTTTTGAATGTAAGACCTTAACCCCTACCCCAAGATCCCCCCTCCTGCATGAGGTGTAGTTTTGTAATTGGTTTTGGCAGGTCAAGCGACACCGCCCCGGCGTGTGGGGAGCCACCGCCTCCCCGCTCGCCCTCGTCTCCGATCGGGACCGGTTTCTTCAAACCGGTCGAGTAAGTGCCTCTTCCTTGCTCAATTAGTGTTGCTCTTTCAATACTTGATTCATGCACCGCTGCATTTGTGAGGAGCGCCCGATCCTCAAGTCCACGACTTAAGAGTGATCGCCGTGGGATAGTGTGAACCGGTGCCCTTGTGCACTTTGTCGGCCCCAATTGAATTGGGCATCCACCCTTGGGGAGTCGATCCTTGGCCTTGCTGGCCCTCTACCAGCAAGGGCCCATTCCCATAATTCACTCTTGGCATCGCCAAGTCACTCTGGGTATAGAGTGCGACGGGAGAGCGGTGACCCATTAAGGCCCATTTGAATGCTTAATTGTGCTTGTTTGCCTAAGTCCAAGGTCGTGTCACATCACTATACAATGCTTTGCATTTTTCAGAGACTGTACAGGGTTTAGACTTAAACTGATGACTTCGTTTCATCTGCCTGACAGGGACTAAAAGGGCCAGGCTGTTTGTTCACTGGAACGTATCCATGCGTCAACGCCATTGCTAGATAGCGTCGACGTAGCCATTGAGCCTGATAAGCATCTAGCTCGAAGATAATTTAGAAGGTTAACGCTAGAGCCTAAGGCGTCCATGCACCAGTAAAGATGCATCCATGGATCCTCTTCACAGCGTTAACTCTACGCAAAGGCCGCGTCAACTCAGTCACTGAAGAAGGCAGAGGCCTGTTCAGAAATACTCTATCGCGTCAACGCAGCAGTGGAGCAGCGTCGACGCAACAGTTACAAAGGGAGAGCCAATGGGTCACTGGATCACCAATGCGTCAACGCAACATGCTGATAGCGTCGACGCAGCATGCCCATCTGTTGAAGACTTGATCACTGGATCACAGATGCGTCAACGCAGCAGGCTGATGGAGTCAACGCAGCAGACTTGAGTCCTGCTGGTCGAATGTCGTTGAATTGATGGGAACGTGATCCGAGGTGCTTGGCTCGTGAACCAGGATGCTGCCACGTGGTCCGAATTTCTAGGGCAGGAAACGTGGAAGCCACACGCGCCAGTGTGCTGCTGCTGCTGCTATATATATACGAGTCTTCATCTTCTGTAGAAGATCGATCGACTGAAGAAGACCAGCAAAGTATATACACCAGAGAGCCTTCGATCCAGACATGAGAAGAAGAAGAAGAGAGGCAGAGAGAAAGAAAAAGGTAGAGTGAAGAGAAGCTGTCGATCCAGCACAAGAGAGGAATGAAAAGAGAGAGAAGAGAAGAGCAGAGAGTGAGAGATTAGCGAAAGAAGAAGAGAAGTGCAGAGAGAAAGAAAAAGAAAGAAAGAGATCGTGAGAAGAAGAGACTGAGAGAGGTTGTTTGAAGATCTGTCTTCACTGGACCGTGGATCAAATCCAGGCCAGTCAGCTCTTTAAGAGCCACATTGTGCTTTATGCTTACAGCTTTCCGACTGCTGTTATCTTGTCTTTTGTTTTCTATTTTACATTTTCTTTCAAGCTGTTAGTCAGCGGTTTGCAGAGGAGGACTCCTCTGGACAGCAAGCTATGTTACTCAGCGGGCAGTGGAGGTTTCCACTGGACGGGTAAGCTGTAATCCCCAGCGGTTGCAGTGGTGGATTCCACTGGACGGCAAGCTGTGAGGCCCAGCGGTTGTAGGCAAGCTGTGATGCCCAGCTGTTCAAGCTGTGAGTCAGCGGAATCCACACTCGGGTTGAGTGTGGGGTGGATGTAGGTCTGCAGGACCGAACCACCTAAAAACCCCTCTTGCATTGTGGTTTGATTGCTTATGGTTTGCTTCCGCTAGATGAATGCATAGGGGCGCTCCAGGTGTTTGGATTCTGGTTGAGCAGAAGAGTTAATTAGTCTTCTTAGAGTGCTTTAATTTGTCAAGAGAGCGAAATTCTAGTTGAACTATATTTTGTCTAAATCTATCTTGTTAGCACTCTAGTGATCTTAATGTGTGTTTGTTCAGTTCCGCATCTGCCTATTAGCATTTAAGCTTGTCTAGTTTGCGAACTAGTAATTCTAGTGAGCATCATATTTTAATTGGGCGAAAGATTTTTAAAGGGCTATATTCATTCACCCCCCCCTCTGAATACTGCACCGAACCCAACACGCCGATCCCAAGCAAACCACTCATCCTCTATGTTTCTATCCTGGATGACTCTATGGGTGCTGTCCTAGCTCAAGTGGATGAAAACGGGAAGGAGAGGGCAGCATACTACTTGTCTAAACTTCTCAACCCTTGTGAGCAGAGGTACTCAGCCATGGAGAAGACTTGCGCTACTTTGGTCTGGGTAGTTCAGAAGTTAAAACACTATTTCCTAGCTCACGAGGTTCACCTCATTGCTCGCATGAATCCAATTAATATCCTTCTTGAAAAATCCATTCTCACTGATCGATTAGCACGCTGGCAAAGCTTCCTTTCTCAGTTCGACATCACTTACATTCAACAGAAAGCTATCAAAGGTTACGCCATTGCCGAACATCTTGCCCACCACCCTCTACCCCTGATTTGATCCTGTCAATTCAGAGTTTCCAGATGAAGAACTGATGTCCATTAATCGACCCCACGATTCTATGTGGACATTACATTTTGATGGAGCTCTAAATTCCCAAGGAAGAGGGATCGGCATGGTTCTTTTAACACCAGAAGGGGTCGCCATCCCATTTGCTGCTCGGCTTACTTTCCCTGTCACGAACAATATAGCTGAGTATGAGGCTCTTTTGGCCGGCCTTCAAACCGCTCATCAATATAGTGTTACTCACTTGCGAATTGTGGGTGACAGTCAGCTTATTCTGCGCCAGGTGCTTGTCAAGTGCCGCACTATCAATCCTAAGCTCAAGCCCTACTAGGAACTTGCTTCAGCTTATGCCAAACTCTTCACTAAGTTAATCTTTGTTCATGTCCCTTGTAGCCAGAACATCCTAGCCGATGCTCTTGCATCTTTGGCCTCTGCTCTAGTCTTCCCTCCTGAGCGTGATTTTCATGTTCCTCTGATTCATCAGCGTGACACTCCAGCTATTAAGGATTGTGCATTCCTCGATATTAGGGATAAGGTGCTCGAGAAGGTCAGGCAGAAGGAAGCTCTTAAAGGCAAAGAGGTCATGCTTTTGGATTGGCAAGAAGAATTGGCTGACGAAGAGAAACCTTGGTATTATGAGATTGCCAGATATTGCGATGATCAATCCTATCCTGAGGAGGCCACAGTGGAAGAAAGGAAAGCAATTAGAAGAGTGGCTCAACGTTATGTTTTGGTTGGAGGTGTGCTTTACAGAAGAGGGCTCACAGGTGTTTTATTAAGATGCCTCGACGATGATGAGTCCTGGAAGGTTGTGGAAGAAGCGCATTCAGGAGTGTGTGGTGGTTATGTGAACAGCCAGATGCTAGCTAAGAAGATCCTTAGGCTAGGTTTCTATTGGCCAACTCTAGAAGAGGATTGCTCCATCTATGTTCGAAGGTGTGTTAAGTGCCAACTGCACGCCGACAAAATTCATTCTCCTGCTTCTTCACTCCATCCCATGTCCTCCCCATGGCCTTTCTCCATGTGGGCTTTTGATATCATTGGACCTCTTGGTGATTCGAACCTCCTGACCAAGCAAAAGTCGTTCATCCTGATGGCAACGGAATATTTCACCAAGTGGGCGGAAGCGGAAGCTTACATGGAGATTAAAGCATCAACTGTTTGCAAATTCATAATAAAGAACATCATCGCAAGGTTCGGCATCCCAAGTATCATTGTCACCGACAATGGACCTCAATTTATCTCTCAAGAGCTCAAAGATCTCTGCAACAGGTATAACATTGCATTGCATCATTCTTCTCCCTATTATCCGCAGGGCAATGGCCAGGCAGATGCCACTAATAAAACTTTGATCAAAATTGTTAAGAAGACGTGTGAGGCTAATAAATTTTCGGATTGGCCAGACAAGCTAGTTGAAGCTCTCTGGGCCTATCGCACTTCCATTCGTACCCCCACTGGGCAAACCCCTTTCGCCCTTACTTATGGAATGGAGGCGGTAGTCCCTTATGAGATTCTCATTCCATCTTTGCGAATACAATTGGACAAGGAACTCCCTATTGATGAGCGTCGCGATTCACTCCTTGCTCAATTGGAACTTCTAGATGAGAAGCGTCTGGTCGCCGCTGAGCATGCGCGTGTTTATCAAAATAGGCTCTCACGTTTTTATCAAAAGAAAGTAATTGAGAGAAAATTCAAAGTTGGTGAGATGGTAATCAAGAGAATTTTCGTAAAACCTGGTGGACGCCGCTCAAAACTCCAACCGAATTGGGAGGGACCTTTTGTTATAAAAGTTGTTTATCCTGGCAACGCTTACAAATTAATTAATGCTGAGGGAGAAGAGCTAACTCACCCTTGGAATGGTTTGTATCTTAAGAAATACTACCCTTGATTCCAAAATCCAATATATATATTTCCAAAATCCAAAAAAATATATATTTCCAAAACCAAAAAAAATATATATTTCCAAAATCCAAAAAAATAGAAATTCTCCAAAAAGAATGAAAGTTTTCCAGATAGTTGCCACGGTTGTAAGGACGCAAGGTCCGAAAGGTTAAAATTCAGAATTCATTCACCCGTCTTGTTAGCTTAAAATGGGGTTGACACCCGCACACACTAACATGCTTTATTCTTGAACTCAAGCGGTGCAAAATCTGAAGAAAAGTCAAAACCTGACTAAAGGTGAAGACAATACCCGTTCTTTCCTTCTTCGGCCCATAAGGGAGGAAGGGACACCTCGAGGTAGATACGCCAAGCCTACTCGCCGCCCTAGTAGGTGGAAGTCAGGGCCCAAAAGGGGACAAAAATGCCATGAAAGCCCAAGTACAATTAGGTTTTTATTTATCAATGCAAATCAATTCCAAAGTGAAAGTCAAATGGTGAAAAGAAAAGCATGTCAAGAGGGCAAAGTCCCCGCAAGGAAAACCTTGGGCGTATGCATGCAATATAAAAGAGGTAAAAGGCAACAAAGTTTCCCTACGTCAAAGACCGAACCCCAACGGGCATAGGGCAGGGGAGGTAGCTTTGCTTCGGGCATCTCAGAATCCCTTATGGGCTTCCTTATATCTTCTTCCATCCCTTCCTTTGTGGTAAATCATAAACCAGCAGAATGGTCGAGACGGACCTAGGAGATTGCACCGTGCGAAATCTCGAATATAAGTTAATCATTATCACGTCAACTCCCTTTTAATTACTCAAGAAAGGTTCATGAATTTTTAATGGTAACCGTGTAGGACCCACGGTCTGGGTAGCCTTGTCAACCCAATTTGGAAAACAAAAAAAATTAATTAACGCCTTCGTTTAAGGCGCTTTTTATTTAATTCATGCCTTTATTCAGGTCGTCTCCTTCAAAATAACGTCCCCTCACAGGTCGTCGCTTTCTCAAAATTTGAAAACATTTTCAAATTCACGCCGTTACCTTGGGCGTCTTTTATTTGAATAACGACCTAATCTAAGACGCGTCTTTTGAAAAATAAAGGAAAAAAAATAAATATAGAAGGAAAAGAAAAGAAAAGAGGAAATAGGATTTATTCTTCATATGTGTGCTTGCATTATTGCATAGGGCATCTTGATTACTGTTTGCATACGTATGCTTGCATTGGTTATTTCATTTGCCTTATTCGATTAAAGGCTTGGCCTTTTGACCCGCTATCCAGGTCAAAAGTAAAGGCACCCCTTGCTTATGGAGCAAGGGGCCAAGTCGAACAGATGAATTAACCTGTTTATCCAAGTGTGAATCACAGCTGCAGGTACGGGACAGAGTAAGGTAAAACAAAGAACGTAGAAAAGAAGCAAAATATACAACCACAAGTACACAACTACACAAGTGCTCAGGTAACAAATATGTCAATCTCATATATATATACATCATAAATATCTGAGTACAGGTGTGAGGGTGGAGGAGTACAAGTAAGTCTCTCAACTCTCGCCTCCACCCTCCTCTCTCCTACTCTCTACCTCGTCCTCGCCGTCCCGAGGAGGCGCTGGTGGAGGAAGCATGGGCCCCCGAGAAGAAGCTGGAACTCGAGCCTGGCCCCCTGCCTCGCTCCTCTCTCGAAGAGAAGAACCCGCCACAAAGGTGGAGCTGGTGAAGGAGTACCCCGCAGCACGAGCTCGCTCACGCCCTCGCTGGAGACGCTCCTCAGCAACTCATAGCCGCTCCTGAGAAAGGACCAGCTGGGTCCTCGAGTCTGCCAGCTCACGCTCGCGTGCTGCCACCAGCTCCTGGTACCGAGCACGCTCTGACTGCTGTAGCTCGTGGTGATGGGCACGGTCCGCCAAGTGCTCCTCCCGCTCTCGAGCACGCTCTCTCCGCTCCAGCTCGAGGGCAACCCGCAACTCTGCCACGTCCTGAGGCAGCTCCTCCCGTCGCCTCACGGACCGCTCCAGCTCTGTAATCCGCTGCTCGCGGATCGCCAGCTCTGTCCCGGCCAGGGCAGCCTGGGTACGTGCCGCCTGTAACTGTCTGGTCTGCAAACAGGTAAATAAATCATCAGTTCCATAGTTCAATAATTCATGAAATAAGCAATACATAATGAAAAGTAAATCACTCACTTGGGCAGTCATCGCCTGCTGTCCCTCGCAGACGCAAGCAAGAGCGGCTCGAAGCTCCTCAGTCTGAAAAATGAATTTCATCAGTGCACATTGAAATATATAATCAATGATGAATGAGGTTTGAGTTTTGGAATTTACCCGTGAGGCGAGGTCGCGCTCTGCAGCCTCGGCCCGTGTGACCGCTCCCGCTAGCTGCTCTGCTAGTGCGGTCACCTCTGCACTGGGTCCCCTCGAGCTAGAGGCCTCTCCCGTATCTCTCCCTACGGCTCCCTGTTGGGCACGCTGCATTCATTGAAATCGTCAGTGGCTAATCATCAATAATTCAACAAAAATTCATTTGCATATAGAAATAATTTAAACACTCACCAGGGTCTCAAGGTCGGCTCGTGTGGCAGCTAGCTGGTCCTCTAGGCTGTGTAGATGGGCCTGGGCATCCATCGCCGCTATGTCCCGTGCATCCTGCATCCATTTTCATGTTAGTCGCATAATAGAAATACATAAGCATTTGCATTTAATTTAGAAGCAATTGCATTCATACATACCTCTAGGACCCTCATCTGGGGTCGGCCGGCGTAAACCTCCCAGTAACGCCGGAGGTACTCGGAGCTGTCAGTCGCCTGGGAGGTGACTCGGGTCCCGCCTCGCCGCCAGTCGGCGTACTAGTCCTCGAACCGCACTCTCCAGTCGATCGCCTTCGTGTGACCGCGCGTCTTCTTCCCGATCCCTCATGGCTCCCTTACCTCTATCCACTCCTGGTGTAGGCCCAGGGTCCTCATCACCAGCCTAAGCCGTAACAGCTCAATCTCGCTCAAGCAATGAACCCAAAGCTCATCCTCAAAGCGAGGTCGCCCCGCTACGACCCATGGCTGGCCCTCGTCAGTCATCCCCTCGTAAGGACTCCATCGCACCTGCATCCATGAACATGTCGTCATCATCTCATCATAATCATAATAAATTCAAAATAAACATAAAAAAATGCATCATTCATACCAGCGAGGGAGGGAAGTCTCGGAACTCTCTCCGTAACACCCACAACTCGTAGCCGAGTGGGGCACCGAAGACCACCGGCAGCCAGCGTCATGCTAGAGGGAAAGCTCCCTCACCTCCTGGCCGTGGGTCGGCGCGCCCCATGGGCATGTACAGATGGCTCCAAACCTGCATCCATGCATTGCATTAGTAAGGCATTCACATGCATAAAAAAAAGAAGAAGAAAAGAAGAATGAAGAAAGAAAAGAAAGGAAAATATATAAGTGCATACCTGAAGAAAAGGTGAGAAGTCACTGACAGTCGTCTCTCGTCCTGTCCCCGTGGACAGGTCGGCCATCATGTGCGCTAGCAGCGCCGCTCCCCAGACGTATCTGTCGACTCCCTCTAAATCCTCGAGGATCCCTAGGAATCGGTAGTTGATGACGCCGCCCTTCGTCCCGAGCAATAGCCTCCCGAGCAGCAGCAGTAGGAACCTCCTCAAGTCTCGGTCTGCTCTCTCCCTGTCAGCTGGGTCCTGGCAATAGACTGCCCTAGCCCCATCGATCAATCTCTGTGAGAACCGCTCTAAGGACTCCCCTGACCTATGCCTAGCATCCCCTAAACCCATCACTGTAGTCAGGTCGGTGCGGAAGATAGTCCTACACTCGCTAGGTGTCTCATAGACCATCTCTAGTCCTAGCAACCTCTGGGCGAGCTCGGTATAGTCTGGTAAGGTGATCCCGCTCACTGCCTCCCCGTCTACCCTAAGTCCCGTGATCCTAGCTACATCCTCTAGGGTAGGACCCATATGCCCCCAAGGCATCAGGAATGCCCGGCTAGTCCTATCCCATCTCTCCCTCAGAACCTGGATAAGTGGTAGGTCGGGTCTGACTGGCTCTATGCTAAGGAGGGCCCTAAACCCCATAGCATCTACCCTGGCTCTCTGGAACTCGGGGAGGCCGTAATATGCTGCTCGGACCATGACCCAGGAGATCCGTGTCCTCATCAACCCCTGCACGCACAAGAAAGAAATTTTGGTTTAATTATTCAATTATTCTTGTTGAAATTCACTTAATTGCCTTGGTTGAGATTTTGATGTGTGATTTAATTAACGACCATCCCCAGGTCGTGGTTTGTTTAATTAGCGCCCCTGAGGAGGGCGTGGTTTCTAAATGAGCTTTGAATTAACGACCTTCCCTAGGTCGTTGTTTATCTAAGAAATGCCCTGGTGGGGGGCGTGGTTCTGAGGTTAATTTCTAAATTTCTAAAAGGATTTTCAATTAACGCCCGTCCCAGGGTCGTCATTTCATTAAGTAACGCCCCTGTGTAGGGCGTTTTCTATTAAAATAGATTTTGGGTTTTAATAATTTATTCTGGAATTAATGAAATGGACGACCATCCCTATGGTCGTTATCTATTGAATTGACGCCCCGATGGAGGGCGTTGTTTTCCAGGGTTGTGAAAATAAAATAAAAAAATAGCATGCGATATAAATCATGGAAAAAAATATAATTGAACAAAGGCATGGGAATTAACAACATGATTGATACGAAAAAAATGATAATTTAAATAGACGACATGCTGCAGGACGTGTTTTCATGATGATAATTATTTTTCAGGAAATAAAATGAATTCACGACCCAAGGTCGGGCGTCTTCTTTTTAATCCACGACACCCATGGGGGCGTCTTCTTTCTGGGTTGCAGGTTCTTTAGCCCGAGGGCTATGGAAATTGAGATAAAAATAAAATAAATTTCAAAAAAAATGGAAAGTGGGTTGGAGGCTTACCTTCTGGCGTCTAGGCCCAGTCAACTCTCCCCGGAGTTCGGGCCGTGGCTGTCGTGGCCGCCGGAGTTGGCCACGACGAGGCACGGCCACCGTCGTCGTTTCTTCTTCTTCATCTCCCTCCTCTTCGTCTTCTCCTTCTTCACCCTCACCGCCTTCACCTTCTTCTTCTTCCTCATTTCCTCTTCCTTCACCTTCATCTTCTTCATTTCCCACGGCCTCGTCGCCGTGTTCTTCTTCGTCGCCGGCCATCGCCGCCGGACCTTCCTCGGCCGCCGCCGGCGGAGCCTCCACGGCGTCTTCCTCGTGGGCGTCTTCGCCCAAGTCCACTACCTCCGGTGCCGAGACCCTCTGCCGCTTAAGTCCACCGGCCATGGTTAGGGCTAGGGTGTGGAGAGGGGAGAGAGAGATAGAGAGAGAGAATGAGAGATGGGGGAGGGTTCGGTTAGGGTTGCAGTGGGAGAGAAGAGAGAAGAAGGAAGAAGAAGAAAGGAGGGAAAGTTAAGTCGAACGGTCAAAAAGAATTAACGACTTAAGGAAGGCCGTGTCTTATGGAATTAACGACTGAAACAAGGGCGTTTCTTGATAATTGACGACATTTCTTAAGGCGTTATTTTTGTTTGCATGGCGAATGATAACCGTTGTCAGACGCATTCAATGGGGACTGATTGATGTGATGGGAGTAATGATTACTGTTTCTGAGTAACGACTATGTCTGAGGCGTTATTTATATAAAACGTGGCTTTTCTGAAGGCGTTACTTTTGGAATTTCAACGAATACTTTTTGGAATATAAATCGAATTAACGCCTTGTCTTAGGACGTTATTTAGTTAACGCCCATTGGTGAAGGCGTCAGTTATGAGAGATCAATCATTGAAGACGACGTTGGCTGAGGCGTCACTTTGTGAATTCACGACATTGACTGAGTCGTTATTTGCAACAGAACCGTAAGTTATTGGAAGATTTGATCAGAATCACTGTGTTATTGGCTCAATCAGAAAATTATCATTGATCTATTGGAAGAAAAGATTACATTGCTTCAATGAGCCGCTTTGGGCCTCAAGCTTCTTAAAGCTATTACATAAGACTTCCATTGATCTCTGTCTTCTTCTAGTTTTCCACAGGATGATGTGTCTTGTTGATTTTCCACAGAGCTTGGATAGTTGTGCATTCTTCTCCATCCTCATTGTTGCCAAGGTTCTGTGTCTTGATCGGAGGGAGATGAGATGGATCTTCGAGTACTTGCCGTGGAAGCCCGAGTTGAGGAAGGCACCGGTGTGAGTTATACAGAACGAATTCTGAAGTGCCTATGAGTCTAAGGTCCGTACCGGGGGAGAATCTTGCACAGAGTTCTTGAGTCTTGAGTATTCCCGGGGTGCAAGTGAAGAGGTTCTTTGGCATTACTTTGAGGTGTTCTCTCCATTCCACTCTCTTCTTAATCTGAGGAATCCGGTTCGTCACCCTATTGCTTATCCCAAGTGAACCGGTCATGTAAGAGAGTGGGCTCTTTGAGAAGATTCTAGAAGGTTGTTGGGTCTCATCACATGGATCGAACTTGAAATGGAGATCTACCCAACTAGAGAGTGCTAGCATGCATCCGTAGATGGGCCTTCCCATCGCCGCCGAGGTAAGCCCACTATAGAGATAGGCTAGGATAGCCGGTCCAACTCTCTCTCCTTCCCATAAGCTCACTATTGCGCTTAATTGGGCCTCCTCTAGGAAATCTTCCGTGGATGGGAATAAGAGTGCTCCTGCTAAGCATACCACGAAGGCCTTGGTCACCCGTTCGATCTCTTCTTCTTCTTTAGCTTGATCCGCTCTCTTGTACACCCATGAGGCAAGCTTTAGAAGATTAATTCCTTTAGTGACCTTGATTTGGTTCACTAAGTTTGGGTTAGGTATCAATGTGGTTAATAGTTCATGTGAGAAGATTGGTTTTGGCATGATGGCCATCTTCTCTTCATTCCCTTGCTTCATCCTCTTCAAGCCCAAGATCAACTCTAATTCTGCCAATAGGATGGTAGCTTCAAAGGTTGAGAATAGGAAGGTGTGAGTGGAAGGGTGCCATATTTCAATTAAAGCTCCTATGGCAGCCCAATCAAGGTGAACCTGGTCATAGTGTTTTGCATGGGTTATTAGGCCTAGAAGATGCCATCTAGAGAGAAAGACCCTCATATCTGAAGAAAACTTGGAGAGAATAAGAGGCAACCACTTAATTTTTGTGAACCTCCTGGATCCTGGGATATTAGGATATTCCTGTGGAAAAGAAAGGAAATAGAAAGGACAAGCAGAGAAGTGGATGAGAATAAGTGGAATAGCAGAACCGAAGAAAGATAAAACAGAAGGAACATCAACCAGTTAAACTTACCTAATTTAATGCAATGCGGTTGCTGATGTGCCCGTTGATCTCAGATAATCTGGGAGTTGAAATCTTGGATCTCTTGATGGCTCTCTCCATCTTCGGTCTGCAGGAGGGGCTTGGACAGTTGCAGTGCCTGTAAAAAGAACGGAGGAAGCAGAAGAAGCAGGATTCGATGAATTTGTTTTGATTGATCTAGAGAGGTTCCTTCCTTTTTATGGAGGTCTGAAGGGTCTTAAGGCTGTTCGAAGTTGAAAGATTGATTGCCATTAGGATTGGGTTTTGCTTTCGATTTGGAATCGGAAGCGTGTGGTTAAATAACGTCTTCTGTTGGGGCGTCAATTGTTTAATTGACGACTTGACCGAGGTCGTGTTTTATTTCACGCCCCTGTATGGGACGTCTTATTCTTGAAACTCTCGGTGCATTTAACGCCTCAGTGGAAGGGCGTGTTTTATCTTTTGACGCCCTGATGTTAGACACCTTTCATGCTTTTGACGCCATTCCCTCGAGTCGAGATTTTATTTGCTCACATATTTGGTTCCTGAACTTAAGTGCTATTCTTTGGTTGGAATTGTTTTTTTTAATTAAGCAGTTATGATCATATCTCGAGGGTTATTGTTATGAGGGCTAATGAATTTTCAAGTGCAGAAGAGTGCAGGTTTCGAGATGCTTAGATCATTCGTCGGAACGACATCATTCTTTTCTTGTATTTCTTTCCTGTAAGCATTGTTACTATATGGTATTTTACGCTATTATAGCATATCAAGGACCTTATGGTTCTGATAAACCTGGAATTTGAGTTCCCCTTCATCAAAAACAGTGATAGTTCCAAGAGAGTCTTGATCACACGGATAGGCCATTGAGTCATTAAAAGTCTGGGACGATGGTTCCACTTTCTGAGTAGATACGCGGACAAACGGGCTTCGGCTTGGTGTCAGCTCAGAGATATGGATTCTTGACCAAATCTAGATGGCTTAGCAATATTATCCTTGATTATTTTCTATTTTTAGTTTGGTTTATCTTTTTCCTTTTAGCCCAGCATGCATCATGTAGGACTTTGAGCTTCATGCTGAAAATCTTCATATTATGGTAATAATAAAGGTCACTCGCTCTTGATTGAGTTGACATGAGATATTCCACTCCAAATCGAGTACTTTATTCTCTCTGAAGCCGCTTAGGATAGTTCCTTGAAAATGTCCCTTTGCTGGGTCTTCATCTCAATTCTCTTTATTTTTCTACAAATCTACCTTGGTTGTAGCACGTCCACGTTGGCTGGTAACCGCTCTCCAATGGTGTCTCCCTGTCGTGCCCACGTGCACATTTTTATTACTTAGTTTAGTCTCCTTTTTCCAGCAAATCGATGCTTCCTTGGAATTACTCGGAGTTGTTTCACTCAGAATCTTGGAAAGATTTCCAATGTTTAGTATCTGAGGCATGTCACATCACACCTTGGCATCTACTTATCAGTTCGTTCCACTTCATTCCGCTTGTTGCACTTCCTCTCCATTTTGTCTCACTCCCTTCCAAAGCAGACGCCAAGGCGGGGCAGCTGTAGACACGCCAAAATTGACGCTATGATGATCAAATCTCATGCCGCTATGATAATACCCCAAAGTGAACTTCAATATTTCCATAAAATAAAGATTTTCTATTTTTGTGTGTTTTCTTCGCATTTTGTGCATTTTTTTTGTGATTCACGACTTTGCCTAGGGCGTGTTTTAATTAACGGCCTTGCCTTAGGCGCGTTCTAAAGAAAGGACAACCAATTGTAAGGGCGTCAATTCCTGGTGTTTTACGAATCCCACCCTGATTGAAAATCAATGATTAACGTCCTTCCATAGGACATGTTTTGTTTAACGCCTTTGCTTCAGGCGTCTCTTCGCAATTTTCAAATAAAGAAGGTTTTTATTACCAAAATTGAATCAAGGAAGTGACGCCTTAAGCCTGGTCGTGTTTTGATTTAACGCCCTTGGGCAGGTCGTCAATTCTGAATTGACGCCCTTTGGTAGGTCGTGTCTCACCCTTTCGTGTCCTACTTAAACTCATCTTTCCTGAAGAGTTCCCTGCTTTTCTTGGTCACCTTGCTCGATCTGGGAACTAGAGTCCTTGCCATTGACGATCACTGCCTATTCTTATCTTCCCAAATCCATGCTTATCTGTGATCGAGACCTTATAAAAGGATTCCCTAGTCAATCTCGCGCGAGGTTACGGTATTGCTGAAGCCATTAACCACGAATCAGGAAAAGAGCAGAGAGCAGTTTTTCTTTTGCGCAGAGAAGAGTTATTCTCTTCATCCGCGTGATCTCTTCGTCATCTTCCTTCTGCTTCCTGCTGCTCTGGTGGTTCTCCCCTTTACTGTTTACAGGAATAGCAGGATTCCCTCTCCCTTGTGTGCTTGTCTTCATCGTATCATCATCGATCATCATACTTTTTTTCCTTTGCATTAGTATGCATATCTTCCTCCTCTCCCTAATTCTCTAGGGGTTTTAAAACCAAAAAAAAAGGTGCGCATGCTATATTCTTATTTCATCATACTGTTTATTTGGATTGATACTACACTCACTCTCGGCTGATCCACTTTTCTTTTACTGGTTTGTTCTTTGTTTAAGGTAATCAACAAGGAAAACCCCCCTTCATCGGCCGGCCGATAGAAGGTGGAGGAAGCAATCCATATCCATCCCGCGTCTTATTTTCACCAGGTATTCGCGATCATCTTTTCTTCTTATTGAGGTAATCCCTCTGGCGATCACACTCCTTAGTAGCACCACGTGCTCTTTTACTCCCTTTTTCATCATTATTCTTCTTTTCCTCTTATACTTATATATATATTTTCCTTTAAGAGTGGATTTTCCATGATTCACAGCTGCCGGGCAGGTTGTACCACAAATCCTGCACATGATTATCTCGATCGGATCGCTCGTTTGACTCTGTTCCTTGTCACGGCCCATTTTGGACCGTCTGAGCCGTACACGGTTGGATCCAGACCGTTTGAGTCATTGAATGGCCCTGACGAGACCGTGTACAATTGCCAAGTGCACCAACCTTCTTGAGTTGTGCACTGACCTCTGTTGTGGGTCGACTCCAGTTGTGTACACGGCTATTCATGGACCGTTCTATTTTGGAGCGGCCCGTCCCTGACCGTTTAATAACTGGAGGTGCACCAACCTACCTTGCTTGCACCGACCTGTAGTGTGCACCAACCTGGAGTGTGCACCGACCTCAAATGGTACATGGCCCCTTATTGACCATTCCATGGTCTGAACGGCCCATAATAGACCGTTCATCCTTGGCTTCCTTTAGGCTGTTCCTCAGCCCAATCCTTTTAGCGCGGTCCAGTTAACGACCGTTCATTCTCTGAGCGGCCCAATATGGACCGTGTATATTCCTGAAATGTTTTTCATGATTTTTCGTGTTAGAATGCAAGGACATGCTGGTTCTTGATAACTTGAAGTTTCTGGTCAAAATATCTACTTCACTTACCCTTGGGCTTTTCCGAGGTAAGTTCTATACCTTGAAATTATTGGCCATTTAACTTGATTAATGTCTAGACATAACTTGGGATCTTGGATCCATTAAATCAATGCCAACGCATCATAAGGGCCCGGTCTGGTCCTGGGAAGAGCACCCGAAAAGTACTAGTGCCCCAGAAAGTTGTAATGACATGGTGAGGCATTGCACCGAGTGCATGACTAGCGTGATGTCTATGACATATTCTTGTACATGATCTCTCTCTTGTATTCTAATTGCTGAATTCCTCCGGAATTAGTTACATGACTTGGTTATTTCATGCTTGATTGGACAATTCCAATTGTATTTTGTTCATGTTCTCCTACTATTCTTGTTCGGTTATTTATATCGACTGTTCTTTTTCTTTCTCGTTCAACATAAATGCAAATTGGTTAATCACTTAAACTTGCCTGCTATTACCTATTGAGCATTCGCTCACCCAGTGGTTTCCCCCTTTTTCAGGTAGCTCAGGTGAGGACTCGCAAACTGATGGGGACGGGCAAGAGTGAAGCCCTGGAGCGAACCAGTTAGAAGACTATGTGGAGTCGTCCGTAGAGTCTTTGGTCGATTTGTGGTCTAGAATGTTGTCTAGTGATGTTGTAATAAGTCGGTGAATGTAACTTTGATGAAGTCGAATGTCGTGTTGGAAGTCTTCTTAATTTCTTTTGATTGGGATTGATGTAAAAACTTGGTTTTTGTTGAATTAGTAATTATTACATCAGTAAAATCTTTTGGTTGTTGTGGTGAATGTTCGATTCTCTAGAGCAGGTCATAGCATGTCTGGAAATTAACATATTATTATTATTATTAATTCTTTCTACTACCGGTCTCGATATTCCGCGTCGGGGCGTGACAAGTAAGCTTTTCTATCGAATTAGTTTCGGGAGTAACACCTATTTCCAAAGCTCCTTATAGGATGTCCCCTACAGAACTCAAGGAAATTGAAGAAACAACTATAAGAATAATTGGAGAAGGGTTTTATCAAGTCAAGCACATCCCCTTGAGGTGCGCCTGCTCTCTTTGTAAGAAAGAATGATGGATCCCTTAGGTTATGCATTGACTACCGGCAGTTGAACCAATTAACAATCAAGAACAAGTATCCATTGTCGCGTATTGATGAGTTGTTCGACCAGATCTCTGGAGCATAATATTTCTCAGAAATAGACCTAAGGTCTGGTTATCATCAACTGAGGATCAAAGATGAAGACATCCATAAGTCTTCGTTCCGAAGCAGATATGGGCGCTATGAATTCGTTGTCATGCCATTTGGGTTAACCAACACCCCTGCAACTTTCATGCAGTTAATGAACACTGTATTTTGTAACGACCCAAGATCCGGATACCGGGAAGGACCCGATACCATTCGAATCCTGGCTCGTTACAGATGGTATCGGAGTGAAGTGTGTTTGTGGAGTGTACATGGGAATTCGAGATAATTGCAGTGATTAGAGTCCATAAAGTCCAGTACTGTCAGAAGTTGGCATAGGATTTTACGTTTATTTTCCGCTTTGTTTCTCGCTTAAGAGCTTGAGTGCACTGTGTTGGCCCTGTGAAGGCGGTTGCTGGTTTCATTTGAGTGCCGGTGTGGGGCCTGAGGAATGAGATAGAGAGATTTCTTCCTGATGGGTGGTGGCCCCAGTTGTGCTGCATTGGGTAGAGGTTGATGGTAGGTACGTTGCTGTGGTGCTGCGTTCAAGGAATTTGCAGCGAGGTCAGGTGGCTGGCGACGATTGTTCGTGGTTAAGTGGCCATAAGTGTGCTCCAAGGGAGTTAATGTGATGGGAATCAACACCGGGCACTAACTTTTATTTTTACATTTGCGTCCTTTTAGTTTATTTTTATATCCTCGAGAAAACACATGTGCAATTGTAAGGCTTTATAAGCCAAAATGTGAGTCTTTAGGTTTTAGTGGGTTTTTGTGCAAAAAGTTTAGTAGGACCAGCAAGGGCCCCCCACACTCTTTCCCATTGGTCCACCTAAGCCCTAGGGGTCCATGTGGGGCTGGTCAAAGCTCCTAGGTGGCTTCTAGATGATTGACCATTCAAAGGGGGACAATGGGTAGAAAATGTCAAAGATGCCAACCCCATGGTCAAGGCCCCCCCCCCATTTAAGCCTTTTTTATTTGTTCCAAATCAGATGGAAGAAATAATTTCCTCTATCCCTAGTTTGCCCCTCCCTAACCCTAGATCTGAGGTTAGTTTAGGTCTTTTTGCATTTCTTATAAATAGCATGTATTTCACATTTAATGAGAATTAATGATAGAAAAATTTGTGAATTGCCCATGGGCCAAGAAGGGTTCGCCCCTCTCTCCTCTCTCCTCCCCCTCTTGCAAATGGAATTATGCCATTCCTAGGGTGTGATGCCCTTCTATCTTCTCCTCATCCCCTCTAAGTTATACTTCTGCCGCCGCCGCAGCCACCGTCGTGCCGCCATCGCACCGCCGCCACCATCCCCGGAGTTCTGCCCAAATCAGGATAGAGCCTGCTTGCTTGAATTTTAGCTCCCAGCTCCGTGATTTGCTGTAGCCCAAATTTTGAGGGTAGGTTCACCACGCCAATACCCTCTCCTAAAAAACGTTTTCCAATTTCGTGCTCCTCAGCCCCCCAGATCTGTTTCGTGTTTCCCTTGTTTGATCCCCTTCCCCTTGTTTGATTGAGTCCAAATTTGGACTGGGTGTTCTTCCCATCCAAACACGTCTCCACAAATTTTTGCTCGAATTTAGGAGCTTTTTTACTCTACCAAAAAATTAAAACTCAGTCAAATTTCAGTCCAGATCCGACCCACCTGTGTTAGAAAATCATTTTTCCCTATCAAACCACTTCTAGAAAATCCACAAAAAATATCCCCGTCTTCCTTGTTTCCCCCTTTCCAACTTTCATGAAGAGGTCAGCTTCCAGATCTGAGGTTTTAGCCATGGTCAATGTCTATTATCAAGAAACTTCATTTCTATCTAGAGTGTTCTGAGTCTGTCAGCCAGTCTGTTCAAAAATCCACCACAAAAAATTCAGACCTGTCAAAATTCCTTCCATAGTCCTTGGTCAAAGGATTTCAGATCAGCTTTCCAACGGTACCTATTTCACGTCGATCCAACATCGGGATTGATCACAGCAGCAGATCTCGCCAGGTCGCGCGCTGTAAAATAGAAGCTTCAGATCCGTGGGCAGCAAGGTCAACAAGTGAAGACCGGAGCCGACTCACCTTCCACAAGGTGAACCAGCATGCCGCCGTCCCAGGGAGCGCCTCTCCAGGAACCACCGTTACAGCGGTACCACTCCGGGCCCACTCGGACCCGCCGACCATTACGTGGGCCCCACAACCAGTAGCTTGGGCCGTCCGAACCGCGCCGATGGGGTGATCAAAGTGCTACCCGTCAACCCAAGATCGGTCCTCCCGGGCCCACTTGTGTAGCCCTTTACCTCCCTACGTGGAGTGGGTGATAATTCACTGCTATAATTATTGTAATATTTAGTTACCAGGAGTTACCGCACTTGGCCGAGATCCTCTTCCCCACGCCCGGAGCATGGAGGTATCGTGTCCGCTCCCCTCTCAACATTTGCTCTATTTTGTATATATTTCTTTATGCCACTGCTAGAGAGCATGATAGGGAATTAGCTCGCCAAATATTATTATTCACCGCTGCGAGCGAGAGAGCGAGACTCGTCCAGTGACTCGATTCGAGCACGGAAGAGTCGACTACCCGACTCACTGCCGGTTCCTCAACCGCGCACGGTGCCACACATCCCTCACTAGGGACGCCCGCGAGCTAGAGTCCTAGGGCGCGTGTCCGTCCCGCATCATAATGCTGTTTTGGCCACCCCAATTTGAGGTTTATCGAGGTGCCAAGATCATGGTTTAAGGTGGCAGAACGGGTGTTCTAGTCGAGAGACGCGCTCAAATGAGCGGAGGATCTTCCGGATAAGCTTTTGATTGTCGAGCCCAACGTTCCTGTTATGCTCTGTGGTGTCAAAAATGACACGCTAGTCCTGAATATTTTGCGGACTTCGAGGTAGAATTGGGTAGAGGTGTCCTAGGGAGCTCTAAGTCTAATATTTCTGCACGTGAATGGACTGTCTTAGTCTTGGATTGGGTCTGAGATTGTGTGGCGGTAGCTTGGTTTTGGCCCAGATTATGGAATTTGGGGCCATTGTGCACTGTCTTGGACACGCTATGCGAGATTGTAGGATAGATGTGAAGGTTCCGTGACAGATTTGGGATGGAGGGTGAGCATTGGTAGGTGTTGATCGTGGTTCGTGTCGTGGCTCTTAGCGTGGTGGTCCGCTCCGTGGCAGCTCAGAAGATGGATATTTTGAGGATCTGAGTATCGAGAATGGATCGGTGTTAGCATGGACATAATCAAGGGAATAATGTCCAGTGGCTAGATGTACGTAGCAGCCTTCGAGCCTGGCGTCGTTTGTGGTTTCTTCGCTCCTCGGTAAGTGTTTTGGCGTGTTAATGGTTCCGAGATTAGAGGTAGGCTTAGGTAAGGAGTGTGTGGCAACATCTATCTCAACTACTGTGGCAGTGTGTGGCTGGCGATCAGCAGAGTTAGTGCTCGAGGTGTGACGAGTTGCAGTTCACGGAATTGCAGCGATGGTGCATCGAGAGATGCTGTGATCATGGTCCGATGGAACAGTTGGCGAGTGTTTTCGGAGGAGCTGACCTGACAAAAGGCAATGGTATTCTCCGGGTGCTAGAAGGTATTGTTACCAGCATGTGCTAGGTTCGACGTCAGGTCGAGTGTGGAGATCTCCCGATTTGTAGGAAGTATGTTGGTTTCTCCTGGATTGGAGAGATCACGTTTTGCCAAGTTCGTCGTCTTGCATTATGTATTTAGATTGGTTGGCCTCTCTTGTGTGCCATGAAGTCCGTGCGAGACACGTCCTGTGTTACGGCAATGAGGTTGCCTATGAGAAGCGTTGCCCTTTTCCCCTTGATGCATAAGGGCATTGGCATTATTCCGAAAGGATGTGTGCCAGTTGGGCGGTGATTGCGAAGACTCGTAGCTAGTGTTGTGGTTCCCGATGTGTTGGATCGGAGCCTGTGAAGTTGCAGAGGATTTCCAGATTAGGAGAGAGAATCTATGCTTGGGTTCGAGATAATTGGGTCTTTCCTCACCCTACTCTCCAGAGTTAGCCAGTCGAGTTGAGGATTGTCGGGATGGTAGATCCTGAGTCATTGCTATGGTTTTGCGTGCATAGATCAGAGTGCGCAGCGAAAGTCAAGTGGGGTTATAACCCTGTTGGCCCAAGATCGTAGCGTTGGTTGCTACGGCTGGATTCCCAAGGATATGTGTGGAGCATCAGAGAATTTGATGAGACAATGCAATGGACGATGCCTGCGTGAGAAGGTACCTTGTGGACGTTGACGTTGGATGGTGAACCTTGGTCTTGTGACTAGCATGGGAGGATTTTCCCGTAAGCCTGAGTCAAGTGAGGTGAGGGCCGAGGATTCTGGAATCTTATCAATTGGTTTCGCCGTGCTCCCCTGAGAGGGTAGAATTGGCGTGAGAATCGGATCAGATGCGGTGTCTGAATGAGGAATGGCTCGTGATGCGGTAATGGTCTGTGCGAGAGTCAGCGGATGACCTGCCCAGATTTGCAATGTGCTTATTGGATTTGGTGATGGACTAGGAAGGAAGGAAGAAGTTGAGCGAGTGAAGGTTTCCCATTGACGAATGGCTGATGACTGGTGTATGGTCTTTCACAGACAGAAGATGTTAGTTGAAGAAAATCGAGAATGGCGAGGGCTGTGTGCAAGCGAGGCCTTTGGTGGCCATTTTAGTGATGTACATTTTCCCGGATGGGATCTGGGCTTTGTCAACTGTTGAGTTCTGACTACGCTGGTCCAGTGTGGTTATTGGCGTTCAACTTGCTAGGTGTGAGATGATTCATGGCGTAGATCCGATAGATTTGTCACAGTCAGTTGGAATGATTGTGTGAGCTGGCGAAGCTCAATGATGGTCGTCCCCTGTGGAGGGCGTGAGATCAGTCGACTGGTAGCGGAGCTGACACGTGATTGATCCACCTAGCATGGGATTTGATCGGTGACTATTTCTCGTAATGAGGATTGCGTTTCCTCGGTGAGCGAGATCGTGGCAGCGATGCCACGGTCAAAATTTCGTGGTGACTGAGGCGACGCCAGACTTGTTCCCTTTTATGTTATGCCTGCTCTGATGATCGATGTGTGTTCTGAGAAGAGTGAGGCATTTGATCGTGATCAAGGTTTGGCTGTATCCCTCAGGAGAAGTGTATCCGTGTGTATCGAGATTTCTAAGCTGGAGCTCTCGGAGCATTGCCAGTTGGGTGCGTTGTTCTTCCCCTGTGCTTTGGTGGTTGCCTCAAATTTTGAGGATGAAATTTCTATAAGGAGGGGAGGACTGTAACACCCCAATTTTTTTTTTGTTTTTTCGGATCGGGATCTGTGAGTTAAGAGTGTCGTTGTGAGTCCCGGAACGTGTTTTGGGCTTTACGCGGGTTTGTGTCTGATGAACCTTCAGAACCCTATGCAGGGTGAACCAATGTGGTGTCGAGCTTCGGGACATTGCAAGCGCGTTGTGCATTTTCTGAGGATCATGGGGAGTATTTTTCCTCATTTTCTTTATTTTCCAGAATTTCCTATATATAAACCCCCCCTCTCTCTCTCTCTCTCCTCACAACCCTCACTCTCTCCCTCTCTCTTCTCACGTCTCTCTTCCTCCCCCTCTCACTCTTGGTGGCCGACGGAGGTGGCGAGGGCGAGGCAGACGCGGCGCAGGTGGTGAGCGGGGCAAGGATGGCGCGTGGGATTGAGGGCCAGGGCGTGGCGAGCTCGTTCGCGAGTTCGGGGCACCGACGTGGGTTCATTGGGAGTTTTCACGTGGAACGGTGTCCACGGTGCGCGTAAACTTCGATGGAGGTAGGGGGATGGATCCTTAACCCCTGTACTTCTTTTCCCACGATTTTGGTTGGCTGTGGTGAACAGAGAGGGTTTATTTTCACGTCAGGGTTCAAAAGCATATTTTTGGGTGAGCATCGGATTTCTCCCATTTGACTGCATTTTTGGGATTTGAATGGGTGCTCTCGGTGCTAGAGAGATTGGGGAAGGGTTTCCCCTTGTATTCCCCATCACCTAGGGGTGATTGGGGCGTGGAATGAGCATTTTTGCGAGGGTTCGCGGAACCTCGGCTCGGGTCGAGATCACGATCGCCACAGTGGCCGTGTTCTTCAGAAGGTGACGTATCGCACCACAACGTTCATCGAGGAAGATGAATAGTAAGGCGGTTCGAGTCGCAGTTGCTAGCCCGGTCGTGATCAGCGCTTGATGCGACCAGGGGACCTGTCGCGTTAATCCATGTCACACCCGTTTGGTCGGCCGCGTTCACGTGGAGACGTAGTCGTCTTTCCCACCGCGTCATTATCGTGGTTGGCGTCGGGGTCACGTTAAAGTAGGGTCACACCCAGGGCGGTGGTCGCATTCAGGCGTGTTCGTGACCAAGTCCCTGGTCGCGTTAATCTTGAATGCGCCCATGGCAGGTGACGCGTTCATTGATGACTATGGAATGGGATGAACTACACATCTAGAGGGGGGGTGAATAGATCTACCCCAAATTTTTGATCTACAGCAGTTAAAACAATAATGCAGAATTAAAGAGAACTACTGTAAACACAGATACAAGAAGCAGTGAATTAATAGTAAGAGAATTTGCTATGAAGCTGCAACAATCAATGTAATATTCAAGCAGACCATCATTCAATTCAGTATAGTACTGGGCGAAGGGTTGATTAAAGAATCTCCTCACGCATAGATCAGTTTTCCAGATAGATGTAATCTATCTTTTGAACCGAATCTATTTGATATACCACTGTGTTGAATATAGCAATTAGAGAGAATCTAAGCAATAGAAACTCAATGCAGTAAGATTCAGAGTCTGAGATTTAGAATTAGTTCAACTCACTAGATGAATAGATTGAATTTGGATAGATATGACAGATAACGATCCTAAGCATTCATCTATTCGCAGAGCAGAAGACTTAAGCAATCACACATTAGACAATTCAATTTTTAGGTGGTTCGATCTCAACCCAGAGATCTACGTCCACCACTTACTCAACCGAGTAAGGATTCCGCTGCCTCACAGCTTGAAACGGCTGATCCACAGCTTCGGAAATAAAATACCTACAATCCGCTGAGCTTTACAGCTTGCTGTCCGAGGATCACACCTCGCTTGCTAACCACCACAGCTTGCTCTACTGATACACAGCTTACAACGAGTTTAAAATGAAAATCAAGAAAGTGAAAGAAACAATGAAAGAATCAAAACGATTGTAGCTCACATAGAGCAATCTGACTCTGGATTTGATCCACGAGTCAGGACAAAAACAATATCTCTCAATCTTACCGCTCTCTCTCTCTCTCTTAGACCTTCTCACGGCACTCTAGTTTTCTCTCTGAACCTCACATCAGACTCTCTACCTTTCTTTCTTCTCTCTGATTTCTCTGAATCTTCTCAGCTCTCGGCTCTCCAAAATCTTCTGCTCTTCTCTCTTTCTCTACTCCTCTTCCTTCTCTTTTTCTGATCACTTTTCTCATCGCCTCTTTTAGTGTGCTCGATCCCCCCTTTTAATAATAGAGGGCATGTATCTGTGGGGCCGCCAGATTGTCAGTCCTGGGCGAGTGGAAGACACATTCCTGCCAAAAAGTTTATTCTAGAAAGTGCCTTGAGATGCCACGTGTTAGAAGTGGAGGTTGTGATGATCCACATGGTAGAATATCCTTTCTGCTCCCTGCCTTGGATCATGTGCCTTCAACCTGGTACTTTAAGTTCCATGTGACATTTGATCACAGACTGTCTTTATACTTTCCAAGTGTTTGATCATATAGCTAAGCTAGCAAAACAAGATATAGAGAGGTATTAGTCATTAAGCTAATGATAAGCCTAAGCACAAATTCAGTCTTAAACATTTCCACAGATTTAGACAAGTCAGAGAAATATGCTTATTTCTGCAGAAGCATTGATGCATAAGTAAGATGCATCAGATTGTTGAACAGACCATTCAACATATGTGAATAACAACATCAACCTTGATATTGATGACATCAAAAGCATAGACTTAATGTAATGCCCCGGATTTTTTGGATCCTTGTTCGTGGGTCCCGGATCTGGTTTCTCGGAGTGTCCGACTCCGTTGTGTCCGAAATTTCGTTTCGGACATCTTTCGTGTTCAGATCGGCGCTATCCGAAGTTGTTTCGGAGGCCCGGAAGCGTTCCGCGGCTTTTCCGCGTGTGTTTTCTGATTCCCAGTGTGTGTTTCGGTAATTCCTTCGGAACCTCGTTGCGGGTGAATCGGGTCGTTCACCAGGGCGCGAGTGGTACCGTTGCGATCGGTGCGTTCCGAGGATCGCGGAAATGTGATTTTCTATTTTTTGGTATTTTTGAGAATTTCCGGATTTTCTATATATAACCACCTTTTCTCTCTCTCCCCTCTCATTTCTCTCTTCTCACGCTCTCCCCTCTCACCCTCTCTCTCCGGCGGCCGACGGGGTGGAGTGCGGGCGAGGTGGGGACGGCGCGGGCGAGGCACGGGCGAGGATGGATGAGGATCGAGGTGGTGGAGGCGTGGTGAAGCTCGGCCGTGGGTTCGTGGAACGGCGAGGCTTCAACGGCGTTTTCTTCGTGGACCGGCATCCACGGCGCGTCGTTGCTTCAGTGGAGGTAGGGGAGATGGACCCTTAACCCGCATACTTCATTTCCCGCGAGTTTTGTAGGCCGTGGTGAGCCGAGCGGGCTTGTTTGGGTGTTTTGGGGAAAATGTATGTTTTTGGGGTGTGAGCCGGATCTCCCGTTTTACGGTGTTTTTGGCCGATCCAGGGGTTTAGATGCATGCCTAGGGGCTTGGGGAATGTTTTCCCTTTTGTTTCCCCTTCACCTGGGGGTGAAAGGGGCGTGGAATGGTTTTTCTCACAGTTTCCACCGTTTTCGGGCGCGGACTGAGAACGCGCTAGCCTCGGCTAGCGCGTTCTTAAGGGTCGCGCCACCCCGACAGGACGCGTTCATCGGAAAAGATGAACAGTAAGGTGGTTCCTATCGCGCTGTGGGTTCCTAGCACGATCTGCCTTGTCGCGCTAGGGGTTCCTAGCGTGATCTGCCTTGTCGCACTAGGGGTTCCTAGCGCGTTCTTCCTTGTCACGCTAGGAGATCCTAGCGCGTTCCGTTCTGTCGCGCTAGGTGATCCTAGCGCGATTTTTTTCCTGTTGCCTCGTGTTCCCCTTGGGCCGTGTGTGTCCCGGACACCCCGTGGAGTTCCGTGACCGTGTCTTTGGGTGTCCAGAGGTTTTGTTTACCTCAATTAGCATACCCGTGAGTTTAAGGGTCCGGGTGACCTTCTAGCGTTCCGATTATGTTGTGATGGTCTCTGGTCGACCCGGTTGTGACCCGGTGGTCGACCTTTGGCCTCATGAGTTATCGCATTGTGGTTTCAGACCTAGGGATTAGGCCAGATTGACGGCTTAGTGCTGTCGTGTGCAACGGTCTTGACTCGGAGTCTTGTGACTCAAAGACCGTTGAGTTCAGTAGGTCTAGTGGACCATCTAGAGTCTGGTGGCGTCGAGCCACCTGTTACTTTGCGATACTCGCAATGGGTGCGGGTGTGGTTTTCAGTGTCCACGTCCCGTGACCTGTCCACTAGTCGTAGCTTCCTACGCACCCGTGTGCGGACCCACCCGGGAGTGGTGGAGAGCGAGACCCAGTGAGAGGCGGTTTTTAGGCTGGTTACAGTAGGGCCCCTTGCCTTTGCCACCATAGTCTGGTGGGGGGGAAAACCAGCTAGAGGACCCGACCTAGAGCAGATGATCTGTGTGTGCACACGTAGTTGGGGGCTTAGGACACGCGCTGACGAGCGTGACCCCAGCTAGTCCTTGTGGTGGTACTTGTTGCGTGTCTGAGTCTCACGCCTGGGACGTCGTAGCTAGACACTTGTGACGCGGTGTAAGACGTCAGGGGACGCATCCGGTCGTTCTTTTGGTGGGTGGTGCTCCTGTCACGTGACGTGAGTTGTCGTGTACCAGGTTCTGCTTCCGTCCGCGAGACGGGACTTCGTGAGTGGTTTCGGGAGTGTTCCCAGAGTCGAGGTCTGGGGTATCCGGTGAGCGTCACCGAGGGCCTTTCCCCAGACAGCGTTGTGTTCACGACGGTGAGGTCGTGATCGTGTTCCCTGACCGTGTGGTTTTGGCTCGGGCCCTTTTTTGAGGGTAGGCCTCCGTTACGGAGGTATCGTGGCGTTTTTCCTAGTAGCGTGGCTAGGGCGGTTCGTGTCTGGTGGTCCCCGATCGTGGAATCGGGTGGTCGGGTGCGTGGCTTGGTTGTCCCCCGACGGGAGACTAGGTCGTGTTTTCTGGTACAGTAGGAGTAGCTGTAGAGCCGAGGTTTTGTCGGCCACCGTAGTTACTTTCCTGCTTTCGTAGTTACTACTTTCCGTGCCGCCGTTGTTCTCAGTTGGGGTTCCGCGGGATCCCTACTGGGCCAGTGACAGAATGCTCACCCCTGCGTTTCAGGTGCGGCGGTCTTCCTCGAGCTTCGAGGGCGTTGCACGGAGGTTCTTAGTTGCCAGCTTGCCGGGCCGAGTGTTCACTTGGCATGTGATACGTTTTACTGCTTTAGACTGTACTTTTTGTTGGACTAGACTCTCTTGTAGTTGTTCATTTATTTCTGTTAATTGTTGAATTGTCCTGCCTTATTTCCTATTTCCTTGTACCTCTACAATCCTTTTTAGCCCTTCCGAGCCTCCCGCTCGTGGGCGGCGGGCCGGGATTCGAATGGTATCGGGCTCCTCCCGGTATTCGGATATCGGGTCGTCACAGTTGGTATCAGAGCATGGTTGTGGATGTACATGGGAATTCGAGATATTGCAGTGATCAGAGTCCGTAAGGTCCAGTACAGTCGATAGTTGGCATAGGGTTTCGTGCATGTTTTCCGCTTTGTTTATCGCTTGAAAGCTTGAGTGCGCTGTGTGGCGCGGTGAGGGTGGTTGCTGTTCACGGCTTTCGTGCAGGCGTGGGGTCTGCGGATCGAGGTCGAGGGCTTTCTCCCTTGGTTGGTGGCCCTAGTTGTGTTGCGTTTGGTAGAGGTTGCCAGCAAGGTGTGTTGCGGTGGTGCTATGTTCGAGGAATTTGCAGCGAGGTCTGGTGGCTGGTGAGGACCGTTTGCCGTTAAGTGGCCGTGAGTGTGCTCTGAGGGAGCTGTTATCGAGTTGGCCACTTCAGCATGAGGTTTACCCAGCCCCTACGGTGTTAAGGTTGTGGTTTGAGGTGTTGGAGCGGGTGCTCTGGTCGAGAATTGTGCTCTGGTGAGTGGAAGGTTTTCTGTTGAGCTGCTGAATTGTCGAGCCCGATGTCCTTGTCATGCTCTATGGCGTCAGGAATGACGTGTCGGTCCGGGTTATTCTTGCGAGTTTCGAGGCAGGATTGGGCTGTGGTGTCCCAGTAAGTTCTCGCTCCTGCGCTTCTGTGTGCGAATGGGTTGTGTTCGCCTTGGAGTTGGCTCGAAATGAGAAGGTTCCGCAGTGAGTTTCAGGACTCGAGGATGAGCGTTGGCGGTTGCCAATTATGGCTCGTGTTGCGGCCCTTTGCGTGGCATGTTGCAGTTTGAGAAATTGCAACGGTGGTGCATCGAGAGATGTTGCGATCATGGTCCGACGGGACACTTGGTAAGTGTTGTCGGAGGAGCTGACCTGACGGAAGTGATGGTTTTCTAGGTGCTGGAAGGTGATGTTCCCAGCATGTGCGAGGCACGAGGTCAGGTCGAGTGTGGAGTTTTCCTTCCGTTGGTCGGAAGTGTATTGAGTTCTTTCCTTGGTTGGAGGAGATCGCGTTTGGTTAAGGTTCGTCATCTTGCACTGTGTGTCTGGATTGGTTGGCCTTCATGTGCCATGAAGTCCGTGCGAGACGTGTCCCGCGTTTGGCAAGGTGGTTGCCTATGAGAAGCGTTGCCCGTTCCCTGTAAGGGTGTTGGCGCTGTTCCGGAAGGACGAGTGCCGGCTGGGCGGTGTTTCAAGATTTGCGGTTGGTGTTGCGGTTCCTGATGAGCGGAGGATCGGAGTCTGCGGGGTTGCAGATGGTTGTCAGGATGGAGGATCCCGAGTTTGCATTATGGTGGCGATGCGTGTGGATCAGAGTGCGTGGATCGTGGTGTTGGTTGCTACGGGTGGATTTCTTGAGAATGAGTAGAGCAGCGGAGGATTGGTTCCTTGATATGCGTTGTCTCCGGCGGCGTGAGACATGTTGCCGTGCCGTTGCTTGAGATATTGTGGTTCATGGCACTGGTAGGTGGAGAGTTGGGGAAATATGCTGGCGAGATTGCCGCATGATTACCATGTTCTTGCGTTGGATGTTGCGTTCGTGGATGAGATCGTGTTTTGGAGAAGTGTGTCGTAGATCGTAAGAGGTTGTGTGTCCCGTGGCTCTGTGATAAGGGCAGGAGTCAGGGATTGGCAGGTGTCCATTTGGATTGATCGAAGGATTTGATGAGACCAGATGGAAGAGCGACGCCTGTGGGCGGAGGCCTTTTCGTGGGATTGGCATCGGAGAGTGGTCTCTAATGAGACGTTGGCGTGGGATATTGATCCTCAGTCTGCGGCCAGCAAGGGAGGATTCCCCGTAAGTCTGAGTCGAGTGACGTGAGGACCGTGTGGAGATGGAGTCATGTGGTTTTGCCGTGCTCCCCTGAGAGGGTAGAGTTGGCGTGAGGTTCAAGATCGGTTATGGTGTTGGTCTGTGCGTGAGTCAGCGGATGGCTTGTCATGAGTTGAATCGTGCCTACTGGGCCGGTGGAGGTTTCCCGTTGACAAATGTCTGGTGACCAGTGGATGGTCTTTCACAGACAGAAGATGCTGGTTGTAGTGGCTCAAGAATGGAGAGAGCCGCGTGCCAGCGAGGCCTTTGGTGGCCGTTTCTGAGGTGTGAGCTAGTGGAAGCTCAGTGATGGTTGTCCGCGATGCAGGGGGTGAGATCGATCAGCGGGTTGTGAAGCTGGCGTTTGGTTGGTCCGCCGAGCGTGAGCGTTGACCGGTGGATTGGTTCTTGTGGTGAGGATTGTGTTCCCTCGGTGAGCGAGAGGGTGGCAGCGATGCCGTGGGGGGTTTCCGTTGTGTCTGGGGTGATACTAGACTTGCGCCTTTGTATTATGCCTGCTCTGGTGACCGATGTGTGTGCGGTGGGTGGAGCGTGGCGTCGTTCGTGATTTTGGTCTGGCCGTATCCCTCATGACCAGTGCTTTCGTGTGAATCGTGGTTTTCTGTGCTGGGGTTCTGACGGCGTTGTCAGTGGGTTGCAGCGTTCTTCTCCTGTGACTTGGTGCTAGTCCTGAATTTCGAGGATGAAATTTCTTTAAGGGGGGGAGGGCTGTAATGCCCCAGATTTTTTGGATCCTTGTTCGTGGGTCTTGGATCTGGTTTCTCGGAGTGTCCGACTCCGTTATGTCCAAAATTTCATTTCGGACATCTTTCGTGTTCGGATCGGTGCGATCCGGAGTTGTTTCGGAGGCCCGGAAGCGTTCCGCGGCTTTTCCGCGTGTGTTTTCCGATTCCCGGTGTGTGTTTCGGTAATTCCTTCGGAACCTCGTTGAGGGTGAACCGGGCTGTTCACCAGGGCGCGAGTGGTACCGTTGCGATCGGTGCGTTCCGAGGATCATGGAAATGTGATTTTCTATTTTTCGATATTTTTGAGAATTTCCGGATTTTCTATATATAACCACCTTTTCTCTCTCTCCCCTCTCATTTCTCTCTTCTCTCCCTCTCTCTTCTCACGCTCTCCCCTCTCTCCCTCTCTCTCCGGCGGCCGACGGGGTGGAGTGCGGGCGAGGCGGGGATGGCGCGGGCGAGGCACGGGTGAGGATGGATGAGGATCGAGGTGGTGGAGGCATGGTGAAGCTCGGCCGTGGGTTCGTGGAATGACGAGGCTTCAACAGCATTTTCTTCGTGGACAGGCGTCCACGGCGCGTCGTTTCTTCGGTGGAGGTAGGGGAGATGGACCCTCAACCCACGTACTTCATTTCTCGGGAGTTTTGTAGGCCGTGGTGAGCCGAGCGGGCTTGTTTGGGTGTTTTGGGGAAAATGTATGTTTTTGGGGTGTGAGCCAGATCTCCCGTTTTACGGTGTTTTTGGCCGATCCAGGGGTTTAGATGCATGCCTAGGGGCTTGGGGAATGTTTTCCCTTTTGTTTCCCCTTCACCTGGGGGTGAAAGGGGCATGGAATGGTTTTTCCCACGGTTTCCACCATTTTCGGGCGCAGACTGAGGGTCGCGCCGCCCCGACAAGGCGCGTTCATCGGAGAAGATGAACAGTAAGGCGGTTCCTGTCACGCTATGGGGTCCTAGCGTGTTCTTCCTTGTCACGCTAGGGGTTCCTAGCGCGTTCTTCCTTGTCGCCCTAGGGGTTCCTAGCGTGATCTGCCTTGTCGCACTAGGGGTTCCTAGCGCGTTCTTCCTTGTCGCGCTAGGAGATCCTAGCACGTTCCCTTCTGTCGATTTTTTTTCTGTTGCCTCGTGTTCCCCTTGGGCCGTGTGTGGCCCGGACACCCCGTGGAGTTCCGTGACCGAGTCTTTGGGTATCTGGAGGTTTTGTTTACCTCAATTAGCGTACCCATGAGTTTAAGGGTCCGGGTGACCTTCTAGCGTTCCGATTGTGTTGTGATGGTCTCCGATCGACCCGGTTGTGACCCAGTGGTCAACCTTTGGCCTGATTAGTTATCACATTATGGTTTCAGACCTAGGGATTAGGCCAGATTGACGGCTTAGTGCTGTCGTGTGCAACGGTCTTGACTCCGAGTCTTGTGACTTAAAGACCGTTGAGTTCAGTATGTCTAGTGGACCATCTAGAGTCTGGTGGCGTCATGCCACCTGTTACTAGACCATCTAGAGTCTAGTGGACCATCTAGAGTCTGGTGAACATATGCACCGACTTATGATATGCAATAATGTGAATGTGCACCGACCATTTCTTGACAAAAAAATTCATTCTGACTAAAGAAAAGTCATCAAAGTAGCAGTGTTACCAAAGTCAAACTAAGGTCAATATGTACTTTTGCTAATCATCAAAATAAAACATTCTCCCCATTTATTATCAAATCTAGAGGAGACACAACATTCATGTCCTGCAAGCCGGGGTGTGTGGAGCACATCTAATCGTGTTCCCCTTGGCCTGTGGATGTCTCGAACACCCCGTGGGTACCGTGACCATGTTTTTGGGTGTCTGGAGGTACCATTTTACCTCGATTAGAATGCTCGTGGGTTTTAATGGTCCTGGTGACCTTTGTGTTCCGGGCTTCCGTGCTTTCGCTAGATCGAGTCGCCATGTATCAGCGTGAGTGCGGTGGGCTATTCCTGCATGTCGTATGCTTCTCAGGAAAGCGGTTTCCATGTGGGCCGTGCATATGACCTGTGGACTGCGAGTCCAATTACCCAGCTTGAGGCTGGAGGGTTTCTTAGCTTCCCTTTTTTTGAAGGGATTAAGCTCGGCAATCGTGGGCCGCCCTGAGGATTATTTTACCAAGGCTTCTGACCTAGGGGTAGGCCAGATTGACGGCCTAGGGTTGTCTTATGCAACGGCCTTGACTCGAGTCTTGCGACTCAAGGGCCGTTGGATTTAATAGGTTTAGTAGACTGCCCAGAGTCCGGTGGCATCGTGCCACTGATTTTTTGAGCTAATTTAGGACGGGCTCATGCGTACCCTATCCATATTCCGTGGGTTTCTCCCGTGAGACATTTTGCTCAGTGAGCCCCCACTAGTCGTAGCTTGCCTTTGCACGCGTGTGCATACCCACCAGGGAGTAGGTGGAGAGCTACAGCCGTGAGAGAGACAGTTTTTAGGCTAGTTACCGTAGGGCCTCCCCTATAGCGGCTCGAGTCCGGGCCGGGAGGAAAACTAGCTAGAGGGCCTGACACGTGTAGTCAGTCTGTGTATGCACACATGGTCGGGGACTTCGGACGCGTGCTGACGAGTACGACCCCGACTAGACCCTTGTTTTGTGGTTACTAGTATGGTGTCTCAGGTTTCCGTCTGGGGTGAGGGAGACACCTGAGGCGCGGACTAAGACGTCAATGGACGCATCCTACCTTACTTCTAGTGGGCAGTACTCCTGTCACATGAGATGAGTTTTTTCATGTTTTTCGGTGGTTTCTGAGTGTCCTTCCGACACCGAGGTCTAGGGTTTCCGGTAGGGTTACCGTGGGTTTTCCCCAGACGACATTGGGTTCACGACAGTAAGGTCGTGACCGTGCTCCCAGATAGCGTGGTCTTGGGCCAGGCCTTAGTCAGCGAGGACAGGCCTCCATGATAGCGTTGTCGTGGTGTTTCTCCTGGCAGTGTAGCCAGGGTTTTCTCGTTAATCCAGTGGTCCCCCGACTGTGAGATCGGGGTGTGTTTCTTAGTACAGGAGTAGCTGTAGAGCCAAGGTTTTACCGGCCACCGTGTTTGATGTTCCTACTGTTGTTGTTACTTTCCGTTACCGCCGTTGTTTACGGTTGGGGTTCCATGGGACCCCCACTGAGCCAGTGAGATGAGGCTCACCCCTGCTTTTCAAGTGTGGCGATTCCTCCTCGAGGTTCAGAGGTGCAGCACGGAGGTTTCTAGTTGCCTGCTCGGCGGGCCGAGTGTTCACTCGGCATAGGGTACGTTTTATTTTTGTAGACTGTACTTTTTGGACTGGACTCTATAGTTAGTTTATTTAATTATTATATTATTATTGTTCCTGCTTTATTTCTTATTTCTATGTACTCCACACACACACATCCTTTAGCCCTTCCGAGCCCTCCGACTCGTGGGCGGTGGACCAGGATTCGAATGGTATCGGGTGCATCCCGATATCCGGATCTTGGTCGTTACATCTTCAGACCTTATCTTGACCAATTTGTTGTCATCTTTATAGATGAAATTCTCATATACTCCAAGACACAAGAAGAACATGAAGAACATCTAAGAATAGCTTTGCAGATACTAAGAGAACACCAACTCTTTGCGAAGCTTAGTAAATGTGAGTTCTGGCTAAAGGAAGTTACATTCCTTGGTCACATTATTTCAAAGGAAGGTATCTCTGTGTATCCTTCTAAGGTTGAAGCGGTCAAGAATTGGAGCAGACCAAAAACCGTGACCGAAGTCAGAAGTTTTCTTGGTCTAGCTGGTTATTATAGGCAGTTTATAAAAGATTTCTCAAAAATCGCCGTTCCTCTGACCAGACTAACAAGGAAGGAGAATCCTTTTGAATGGACAACAGAATGTGAGGAGAGTTTCTAGACTCTTAAGGAACATCTCACTACAGCACCTGTGCTAGCACTGCCAGTTGAAGGTGGTTGTAACGCCCCGGGTTTTTCGGATTATTGTTCGAATCAGGATCCGTGGGTTTCAGATCGCTTTCGTGGGTCCCAGATTGAGTTTTGTGATTTACGCATGTTTTCGTCTGGCGAGCCTTCAGAATCCCGTGTAGGGTGAACCATTGCGTTCTCCGACTCCGGGATGATATCAGCGTGTTGTACATTTTTCGAGGATCGTGGGGAGTATTTTTTCATATTTTTCTATATTTTTCAAAAATTTTAAATTTTCTATATATAAAACCTCCTTTTCTTTCTCTCCCCATCTCTCGTTTCTCTCCCTCACCCTCTCCCTTCTTTCACGCTCTCTCCTCTCCCCCTCTCTTCTCCGGGTCGCCAACGGAGGTAGACGAGGGTGGGGCGTTGATGCTCGTGGGGCAGGGAGTGACGGGCAAGGGACGAGGATCGCGATGGTGGAGCCAGTTCGTGGGATCACGAGCCGGCGAGGGTTTAAACGGCATTTTCTTGGCGGATCGACATCCTCGGTGCGCAGAATCTTTGGTGGAGGTAAGGGGATCGTTCCCTAGCTCATGTTCTTCATTTCCCGCGGGTTTGGTAGCCCGAGGCGAGTCGAGAGGGTTTTTTTCTCCATCGGGGTATAATTGCATGATTTTGGGGTGTGAGTCGGATTTAGTGTTTTGATCACGTTTTTGGGGTTTGAATAGGTCCTCTCAATGCTAGAGAGGTTGGGGAATGGTTTCCCCTTGTTTTCCCCTTTACATGGGTGTGAACGGGGTGTGGAATGGAGTTTTTTATCGAGTTTGCCATTTTCGGGTTCGGAGCGAGGTAGCGGTCGTACCAGAGACCGCCACTAGCCACGGTGGTCCTCTGGGGGCCGCTACTTACCCGTTAAGTCAGTTCCGGGTTGCGGCCACATGATAGACCTGCTACCTGGGGCTGGCGGTCTAGGTGCGACCATTTTTAGGCGTTAGCGGCCAGGGGGCTGGCCTCTATTTTCTTGTCCGAGTCCAGGGTAGTAGCGGCCTTACGACTGACAGCTAGAGGACGCTAGCGGTCAGGCCAGGACCTCCACTAGGGACTTGCGGTCCTTGGAAGGATCGTTCCCTTTCCTAGTGTTCCTCGAGGGTAGCAGTCCAGACTAGACTGCTAAACTTGGTTTGTGGTCCAACTGAGGACCGCCAAGTGGTGTGACGGTCAAGGGAGGACCACCACCCCGGTTTCTGTGCTGTCCGTGTACCGTTCGGATTGTGTTGGTCCCCGATCAACCCGGTTCTGACCCAGTGGTCGACCTTCGGTCTTGTGATTGTCCCAGACACCCCGTGGGTTCTGTGTCTGTGTTTTTGGGGTGTCTAGAGGTATCGTGATATCTCGATAAATGTGCCCATGGGTTTGGGGGGTTCGGGTGACCCCATGTGTTCTGGGCTTTTGTGCCATAGCTAGATCGAGTCGCCGTGAGTCGGCATGAGTGCGAAGGGCTCTCCCCGCACGATGTGAGTTTCTATAAAAGGTGGTTTCTGAATGGGCCGTGGGTTTGGCCATTAGACTGCGAGTCCAGTCACCTAGTCTGGGGCTGGGTGTTTCCCACTTTTCTCTTGGATAGTGGATCGACTCGGTGGCTTGTGAGCTACCTTAGGAATTGTGCTACCGTAGTTTCAGATCTAGGGATTATGCTTGATTGACGGTATGGAGCTGTCCCAGCACAACGGTCTTGACGTGAGTCGTGTGACTCAAGGACCGTTGGGTTAGTAAGTTTAGAAGGATGTCCCGAGTCTGGTGGCCTGAGCCACCTGGTACTCCTTGTTACTCGCAATGGGTGCGTGTATGACTTTCTGTGTTCACGTTTAGTGACCTCCCACTGGTCGTAGCCTTCTTACAGCGTGCGTGTGCTGACCCACCCGGGAGTGGTGGAGCGGCTTACTCGAGAGACACGGTTTTTAGGCTGGTTGCCGTAGGGCCCCTCACCTTTATAGCCTGCCTCAGGGCTGGGGGGAAGAACCAACTAGAGGGCCTGACCTAGAGCACATGGTCTGTGTGTGCACACGTAGTTGGGGGTAGCGTGACCCTAGCTAGTCCTTGTTCGTGGTACTGGTTGTGTGTCTCAGTCTCCGCCTGGGGCATCGTAGGGAGACACTAGGGTACAGAGTAAGACGTTAGTGGACGCATCCGGCCTTACTTCTAATGGGCAGTGCCCTCGTCACGTGGCGTGAGTTCCTTGTGACTCTACTTTTCGTGTCCCGTTTGTGAGACATGGTTTCGCGTGTAGTTTCTGTGTGTTTCCCGAGGTAGAGGCCTAGGGTATCCGGTGAGCATCACCGAGGGTCTTTTCCCTAGACAGGGTAGGGATCATGACTGTAGGGTCGTGATCGTGTCTCCCCAGACCGCGTGCTCTTGGGTTGGGCTTCGTCTGTGAGACAGGCCTCCACGACAGGGTTGTCATGATGGTTTTCCTGGCGGTGTAGCCAGAGGTCTTTTCATTAGTTTGGTGGTCCCCCGACTGTGAGATCGTGGCATGTTTTTCGGTACAGTAGGAGTAGCTATAGAGCCGAGTTTTTATCGGCCACCGAGTTTGCTGTTCTTGCTGTTGTTGCTGCTTTCCGCTACTGCCGTTGTTTACGGTTGGGGTTCTGCGGGACCCTTATTGAGCCAGTGATAGGAGGCTCACCCCTACTTTTCAGGTGCTACGATTCTTCCTCGAGGTTTGAGGGTGCTGTGCTGAGGTTCTTAGTTGCCAGCTCGTCGGGCCGAGTGTTCACTCGGTGTTGGGTACGTTTCCATGTCTTAGACTGTACTTTTGTTGGACTGGACTCTGTTGTAGTTAGATTGTTTATTTTTGTTAATTATACTGCTTTATTTCCTATTTATTTGTACCTCCACAATCCTTTTAGCCCTTTTGAGCCCTCCGGCTCGTGGGCGGCAGGCCAGGATTTGAATGGTATCGGGTTCTTCTTAGTATCCGGATCTTGAGTCGTCACAGTTGGTATCAGAGTGCCGATTGTGGACGTACATGGGAATTCTGGATATTACAGTGATCAGAGTCTATAAGGTCAAGTACAGTCGGCAGCTGGCATAGGGTTTTGTGCTTGTTTTCTGCTTGGTTTTTTGTGTGAGAGCTTGAGTGCGCAATGTTGGCACTGTGAATGCGATTGCTGTTTCGTTGGAGTGCCAGTATGGGGCCCAAGGGATGTGATATAGAGATTTCTTCCCGATGGGTGGTGGCCCTAGTTGTGCAGTGTTGGGTAGAGGTTGCCGGCAGGTGCGTTGCTACGATGCTGTGTTCAAGGAATTTACAGCGAGGTCAGGTGGCTGGCGAGGAGTGCTCGTGATTAAGTGGTTGTGAGTGTGCTCCGAGGGAGTTATTGGCATTTTGGCCACTCCAGCCTGAGGTTTATCCAGCCCCAAGGTGTTAAGGTCATGGTTTAAGGTGTCAGAGCGGGTGCTCTGGTCGAGAATTATGCTCGGGTGAGTGGAAGATCTTCCTGGTGAGCTGTTGATTATCGAGCCTTATTTTTTCTTGTCATGCTCCGTGGCTTCAGAAATGACGTGTCGATCCCAGTTATCTTTACGGATTTCGAGGCAGATGTGGGCAGAGATGTCCCAGTAAGCTCTAAGTCCTGCACTTTTGCGAGTGGACGGGTTGTGTTCGCCCTGGACTTGGCTTGAGATGTGAAGGTTCCACGGTGAGTTTGGGACTCGAGGATGAGCATTGGCGGTTACCGATTATAGCTCGCATTACGGTTCGAGACGTGGCATGTTGCAGTTAGAGGAATTGCAGTGGTGATGCATCACGAGATGTTGTGATCGTGGTACGATGGAGCACTTGGCGAGTGTCGTCGGAGGAGCTGACCTGACGAGAGGCGATGGTTTTTCCTGGTGCTAGAAGGTGTTGTTCCCAGCATGTGCAAGGTTCGAGGTCAGGTCGAGCGTGGAGACCTTCTGTTGGTCAGAGGTATATTGAGTTTCTCCGTTGGTTGAAGGGGATCACGTTTTGCCAAGGTTCGTCATCTTGCATCATGTGTCCGGATTGGTTGACCTCTCTTGTGTGCCATGAAGTCCGTGCGAGACACGTCCTATTTTTTGGCAAGGTGGTTGCCTGTGAGAAGTCGTGCCCTTTCCCTAGTGTGTAAGGGTGTTGGCATCGTTCCGGAAGGATGTGTGCCGGTCGAGAAGTGCTTGTGAAGGTTTGCGGCTGGTGTTGTAGTTCCTGATGTGTTGAGGATCGGAGCCTGTGGAGTTGCAGAGGATTATCGGGATGGTGGATCTCGGGTCGTTGTGATGGTTGTGCACGTGTATCAGAGTTCGTAGCAGAAGCCTGGTGGGCTCATGACCCACAGGTTTAGAATCGTTGCGCTGGTTGCTATGGGCGGATTTCTTGAGGATGTGTAGGGCATCAAAGGATTGGTTCCTCGGTGTGAGACGTGTTGTTGCCGTGCTGTTGCTCGAGATATTACAGTCCATGGCACTGCAGGTGGAGAATTGGGGAAATATGTTGGCAAGTGTGCCACATGAGTACCCTATTCGTGTGTTGGAAGTTGTGTCCTCAGTTGAGGTCATGGTTTTTGAGAAGTGATCTCTGAGAGATTATGGGTTCCAGTTGGTACCTACGAGTGGCTGGTAAGGCTAGCCACGTGGTCGACCATGGTAAGATGTGTATTGCCTAGGGACCCGTGTGCATTGGTCATGGTGTCGTCGACTAGGTTGTTGTGATAGCAAGTGGCACTTGGTTGCTTTGGAGTTGTGTGCTGTGAATTGCTCAGGTTGTGTCCCATGGCTCTATGGTAAGAGTAGAACTGGGATTGGCAGGCGTCCTTTTGGAGTAATGGAGATGAGATAGGATTTGATGAGACAAGACGGTGGACAATGCCGGTGTATGGAGGTCTCTGAAGAGACGGTGGCGTTGAATATGGTGATGGTCTTTGACCAGCACGGGAGGATTCCCATGTAAGTTTGAGTCAAGTGAGGTGAGGACCGAAGACTCTGGGATCTTATCATTGGTTTCGCTGTGCTCCCCTGAGAGGGTATTGTTGGCATGAGGATGGGTCTGGATGTGGTGTCGAGCGAGGTTCGGCTCGAGTTACAGTGATGGTCTATGCGAGTGTCAACGGATGGCCTGACGGGATTTGGAATGTACCCTTCGGTCTGGTGAAGGACCAGGAAAGAAGGAAGAAGTAGTGTAAGTCAAGGGTTTCCCGTTGGCGAGTGTCTGGTGACCGGTGAGTGGTCTTTTCACAGACATAAGATGCTAATGGTCACGCTTTGAGAATGGCGAGAGTAGTGTGCAAGCGAGGCCTTTGGTGGCCGTTTCCGTGGTGTGCTTTTCCCGGATGGGACCTGGGCTTTGTTGAAGTTTGAGTTCTGACAGTGTCATGCCCCGAGATTATGCAGCGGAAACAATCGGGAATGCGAACAGCCGGCATGGTAAGCCTCTTGCAAGCAAGAATAAACAGAGCGCAAAATAATCACACAAAGTAATTGTACAATAACTTATTCAAACCTTCATTTTTATTAATAATAACAACCATACTTCAAGTACATGGAACATTGACTTTCTTAAATTTGCTAGATTTAATAAGAGAAAATTACATAGACTCAATATAGACATTTTGAACTTCCTAAGTCTTCACTCTTTAATCGCTCTAGGACCCATCATTGGAATGACCTAAATCTGAATCCGACCCACTGGTACTTCCTGAATAGTATTGGAAAATAGGTAATGATCTCACTTGCCCACTAGGTATCTTCGCATCAACATGATTGGCAATGTTAAAGTAATTAATATCTTTAGCTCTAAAGAAAAAGATAAAATCATGCAAATACGATCAAACACGCGATTAAAGCCAGAGTAACAAGATATGATCAAGCTTGAAATATGAGAATATGAATTGATCAAGTATAATCCAGCAAGAATGTAACAATGGCCTTTCATGAACAAGAATGTAACGAGAATGTACTAGCAAGTCATGTAACAAGCAAGAATGTACCCTTCACTTAGTAACATGTACTTCGTGAATTCATATAGATTTTCGTGATTTCCGTGGATATTTTCACTTATTTATAAAGAAAGTACTCCCTGCGCAATGCGACGCCAGTAGCATCATACCCCATGGTTTATATAGTATGTTTCTAACATTCAGCCGAGGGGACTAGCATAGAGCCCTTGAACACAATCAATGCTCGAACTGCATCTTCAAGTATAGATCAAGCTACTTCCACGTATATAACAATAATGTGGCCAAGAATGTACAATTTCAATGATAGTTCTATAATAAAGTAACAAAAATAAGAATGCTTCTATTGAGAATAAGAGTTCAATAAACATATTGATAACTAGGTTATGCCGTACAAATAAATCGGCAGCATAACAGTATATTTCTTAACTTTCACAATTTACTTAGGTATTTTTAAAATAATGTGACAGGCTCTAGATAATCAATTGGACTATCTAGGATTATAGGAATATTAACCCTTGAGTCAAACCTCGGGTTAACTGTACTCAGGAAATAGCGGTCGTTTACTGGGCCTTTTCATGGAGAAAGCAGTCTAGTTCTTGACCGTTAAGGATAAGATTGTTCGATATTTAAACAGATTATCTGGAGTCTTCAGCGGTCAAAGAAAGAACCGTCAAGGATCCGTTAGCGATCTAGATAAGGCCCGCTAGCAGACTCTGGCGGTCAACCATAGGGCCGCTAAGCTCCGGAAATATAAAACACCGGTATAAGTGCTTTCTAGACAATGGGTTTTATTGGTACAACCAACTCGGCGTCCTGGAGGGAATCCCAGGCTCACGGATAATTACGGAGGCCTTGAAACAAGATTTCCTAATCCGTTGGAAGGAATATCCAAAGTAGAGGTTATCAAGTCCAAGATTATGTGCCTAATGTGCATAGGTGTAACTAATGGTCATATACCGGGATATATGCCATGTACTTATGGAAATGACTCTATAGATGAGAAAGAGATCATTAAAACAGTGATCAAGGTAAACCATGAATCATCTAACTTTAGAAACATGTATTTAATTACAAAAGTATATGATTTTGGCATAAAGTTAACTTATGTTAAAAATAATCCCAAGTACCATAAAGAACATGAAATCTACTAGAAATCTCTATATATACATAAACAATGCCAGAATCAGGGATAAAACTTAACTAACTAGGTTTATCATATAATAGATAGGGTAATCCTACATTAGGTTTCGGATTAACCAAAATACATAATCTCAGGGTCACAAACGGTCTAATTTACAACTGTTTGTAGGGCTTAAGTGGTCTATCGTAAGTCCACTTATGGTTTTATAACGGTGAAATCACATGAACACAAATGGTCCATATATTGGCCGCTAATCATCTGTTAGTGGTTTATCGTAGGGCCGCTAACCAATTCTGACGGTCCATTTTTAGGCCGTCTAGCTCTTGTTTATAGACAAACTAAACATGTGCAACTAGATGCTAACTAAAACACATCATGTCTGGAAATCAACATATATAAAACTTCTTCTATCAAGGTAGAACGAAGAATAAGCTAAAAATTTGCATAGGATTCATGTATTATGACAAGAGAACTAATTTAGTTCATTTAGGGCTAAGAAAAATACATGTATGCCACACTGGACACATAGATCCTATTAAAACATGAAATTCTCCGTACACAATACATGAAATCAAGTGCAACAAGAGGGCTTTTAATCCTAGAATAATGTTTTAGCCGTTCATGAGATGACCTACCTCTGGAAACACCTCTAGACTTTGAATTTCGAACGGGAAGTCTACCCTAGTTCTGCACTTCCTATGATAAATCAGTAACTTCACGCTCCTCTAACTTCTGATTCACTTGACCTACGGACATGAAATTTGGAGGGTAAGAAGAAGATATTAAGAGGAATAGAAAGTTCTAAAGACACAACTTATAAATACCTCATTTAGGGATTCTAATTTCCTATTCTTCACCACACCGTTGCACAGTCTCCTGGGTCGTTGATGTGGAACCAGCAACTTTGGGTGCCTCTATCTTCCTGATGGGTTGATCTCCTCGCACGAAATTTTGAGACAAGTTAGTCCTTAGTATTAGGAATAAAAACCTCAAAAGAACCTACCTGAAATAATGCCTCCTTACCTTAGTTCCACGCGAGCCAAACGTAGGGGTCGCGCAAGTGAAATCTAGGGTCTATTTATAGATTTTTGCTAGGGTTTCGTGGATTAGATCCATTCTAGAGTCCCTAGTTGGTACTATCCCAACTTCTGGGAGTCCTTAAGATGCCTACTAGTACTCCCACCTCGGTCTCTAAGAGATAAAACGTCAAAAATCTAATCCTTTTGCTCTTTCTTCAACTCACGGAACTGACAGAAATTAGCGGTCTAGGACTGGACCGCCAACTGTTCCCTAGCAGTCTCACGATAGACCGCCATTACTATTGGAGGCCGAACTTAAATTTAATTCAAACTCTATTTTCAGTTTATCCATTTAATTATCCATACAATGAGTATTTATCCTTATATTCCGTGAATCAGCTAATTAACCTTCTAGAATATGGGCCAAACTTCATGTGCTTGGTCCTCAAGTCCTTTGGGCTTTATTTAAATGGACTAGGTTAATTGGTTATCACACTCGGGCCTTAATAATGATTTATTAAACCCAGAAATTGATTTATAAATCCATTTAGGTCTATAAAAATTTAAAATACTTTAGAAATATTCTATAAAATTTTCGGGGCATTACACCCTCCCCCACTTAAGAGAATTTGGTCCCCAAATTTAATACATGGATTTATGGAGAGTGTACTTACATTCAAATTATTTTGAAAATATTTTGCGCATAGCTTCTTCCCTTTCCCATGTTGCTTCATGAGGCCATGATTTGGTCCATTGGATCTTGACCATAGGAATAATTTTATTCCGTAGTTGATGTACTTCTCGTTCAATAATCTTGATTGGCTTTTGCTCGTATGTCAAGTCCTTTTTAATTTCTAGATTGTCATAAGTAATGACATGGAATGGATCAGCTACATACTTCTTGAGCATTGAGATGTGAAATACATCATGAACTTCTACTAATTGAGGGGGCAAAGTAATACTATATGCAACTTCACCAACCCTTTCGAGAATCTCAAAGGGGCCAATGAATCTTGGAGTAAGCTTGCCCATAATACCAAATCTTCGAATACCTCGACCTGGAGAAACTTTAAGAAATACATGATCTCCTACTTGAAACTCTAAGTCGCGCCTTCGATTGTCAGCATATGATTTCTGCCTGTCTTGTGCCATTTGAAGTCTTTCTCGAATGAGTTTTATCTTCTCGGTAGTATCCCTAATAATGTCAGGACCGAGAAATTACCTTTCTCCTACTTCATTCCAACAAATAGGCGAACGACAGCTTCTTCCATATAAAGCTTCAAATGGTGCCATCTGTATGCTGGCTTGATAGCTATTGTTGTATGAAAATTCAACTAGAGGAAAGTGATCATGCCAACTTCCTCCAAAATCAATAGCACAAGCCCTGAACATATCTTCCACCACTTGATTTGTCCTTTCTGTTTGACAATCAGTTTGAGGATGGAATGTCGTGCTAAAGTTCAGTCGGGTCCCTAATGAATGTTGTAGACCCTTCCAAAATTGTGATGTAAACCGAGGATCTCGGTCAGATATGATGCTGACAGGGACACCGTGTAATTTAACAATTTCCCTCATGTATAATGCTGCTACTACATCCATAGACCATCGACTTTTGATCGGTAGAAAATATGCTGACTTAGTCAATCGGTCTATGATCACCCATATACCATCATGTCCGCCTCTTGTCTTAGGCAAGCCCATGATATAATCCATCCTTATACTTTCCCACTTCCACTCAGAATATTCAAGGGGTGTAATTTACCTGCGGGTTTTAAATGTTCTGCCTTGACCTGTTGACAAGTGAGACATCGGGACACAAAATCTGCTACCTCTCTCTTCATGTTGGGCCACCAAAAGTTTCTTTTTAAATCTTGATACATCTTGGTAGCACCAGGATGAACAACATACCTTGACTTATGTGCCTCTTCCATGATTAATTTCTTAGTGTCATTGTGATTTGGCACGCAAATCCTACCTTTAAATAGTAGTCTTCCATCAATTGAGATAGAACATTATGGTCTCTGATCAATATTATCCTTAATCTTCATCAACGTAGGCTCATTTTCTTACAATTGGATTAAGTCTTTGATCAATGTAGGTTGAGACCTTATATTGGCAATTATACATCCATCTTCTTCCCTGTCAATATCAAGATTCAAGTGAGAGAAATCTTTGATAAGACAATTCATACCTTTCCTGAGGCTTGCCCGAGTAGCCCTTGGCCTTCTGCTAAGAGCATCAGCCACAACATTTGCTTTCCCTGGATGATATTGAATTTTAAAGTCGAAGTCTTTGAGATACTCCAACCATCTACGTTGTCCCATATTTAATTCCTTTTGGGTGAAAAGATACTTCAAACTTTTATGATCTGAGAATATAGTGAATTTCTCCCCATAAAGATAATGTCGCCAAATCTTCAAAGCGAAAATAACCGCATCTAATTCCATATCATGCACCGGGTAATTCTCTTCATGACCCTTCAATTATCTTGAGGAACAACTAATCATCTTCCCATTTTGCATGAGAACACATCCTAGGCCAATGCCAGATGCATCCGTATAGACTTCAAATCCACCACCCTCAATGGGCAATGCCAGAATAGGGGCTGTGGTGAGATGATCCCTAAGAGTTAGAAAACTCTCCTCGCAGTCCTTCGACCATATAATATGATTTTCTTTTTTTGTAAGTCTAGTTAAAGGAACGGTGATCTTAGAGAAATGCTTAATAAATCTCCTATAGCCAGCTAGCCCTAGAAAGCTTCTTACTTCTAACACGGTCGTTGGCCAGCTCCAATTCTTAACAGCTTTCACCTTAGAAGGATCGACAGTGATACCTACCTTGGAAATAATATGGCCGAGGAATGAGACTTTCTTTAGCCAGAACTCGCACTTACTAAGCTTTGCATAGAGTTTGTTTTCTCTTAGTATCTGCAAGGCTATCCTTAAGTGCTCTTCATGTTCTTCCCTAGTCTTGGAATATATAAGGGTGTCATCAATGAAGACGACTACCAATTGGTCAAGATAAGGCTGGAAGACATTATTCATCAGTTGCATAAAAGTTGCCGGGGCATTGGTTAACCCGAATGACATTATCATAAATTCAAAGTGGCCATATCTGCTCCAAAAAGTAGTTTTGTAAATGTCTTCATCTTTAATCCTGAGCTGATGATATCCTGACTTGAGGTCTATCTTGGAGAAATATTCTGCTCCCAAAATTTGATCAAAGAGCTCATCGATACGCGGCAACGGATACTTATTCTTGATAGTAAGCTGATTCAATCGCCGGTAATCGATACATAATCTGAGAGATCCATCTTTCTTCTTGAGAAATAGCACTGGCGCACCCCAAGGAGATGTGCTAGGTCGTATGAATCCCTTGGCCAATAACTCATGAAGCTGTTTCTTCAATTCCTTAAGTTATGTGGGGGACATTCTGTAGGGAGCTATTGAAATAGGTGCCGCTCCGGGAACAAGTGCAATGGAGAAGTTTACTTCCCTTTCGGGTGGCAAACCAGGTAAATTTGATGGAAATACATCAGGAAACTCATTGACAATAGGGATGTCTTCTAAGATGATCTCTTTGAATTCGGTGAGGATTACGGAAGCAAGAAAAGCTACACATCCTTGCGAAATAAGTTTGCAAGCGTGTAGTGATGAAATTATGGTAGGATGCTTCTTGTATTTGATACCAAGGAAGGAAAACCTTGGAAGACCAGGTTTATGAAAAAAGATAATTCGGTTGCGGCAATTAATGTAGGCGTCGTGGTCTACTAGCCAATCCACACCTAGAATAGCATCGTAGCCCTCCATATCAAGGCATACAAGATTTGCAGGAAGATTGTGACCTTCTACCACTACCTCACTATCAGGATAATAGTTGGTAAGTTTAGTTCTGGGACCTAAAGGTGTAGTAATAGCAAGGTCCGAAGGTAAAGGAACTGATGAAACTGGCAAGGTCTTTGCAAAGGCAGTAGATATAAAGGAATGAGAAGCACCAGTATCGAATAGTACAAAAGCAGGATGGGAACAAATGTGAACGGTACCTTCCATAAGCCCATCATTTGGGGGCACTTCTTCCTCTTCCAGAATAGCATTTAAACGAGCCTGACGCTTACGTCCACTTCCAGAAGATAGTTCCTTCATGAGGGGACAATCCGACATGCGGTGCTCCCTACTGCCACAACGTAGACAAGCACCAAGGCGCTTCTAGCATTCTTCGGCCAAATGATCGAACTTCTCACAGAAAATACAGGCCGTGGTGACCTGCTTATCTTCTTCCTTGACTTTCTTATTTTTGTGGTAGCCATTACCACCCCCATTCTGGGACCTCTTCTTGCTATCACAGGATTTATAGGGTTCCGTGATGCTGAACTTGCCTTTCTTATCATGTCGATCTGATCTTCAACTCAGTTCTTCACCTTTTCCTTTTAATTTTTTGACCTTCTCTAAGGTCCTTTCGCACAGATATGCACATTGGACCATCTCTGCATAAGTACGGATATTTTGAGTCCCCAGCTGCTGAGTAAAATCGGGTCTTAAACCATCCATAAATCGATTAGCCTTTAGTAAGTCGGTACTGACCAGATGAGGAGCATACGGTGCCAGCCTGGAAAACTGAAGCTGATATTCTGCTACCGACAACATGCCCTGCCGCAAAGAAGAGAATTCCATAGCCTTCTGCTCCTTGACGTGCTCAGAAAAATATTTGGCATGGAATAGCATAAGAAAACCTTCCCATGTATGGGGTGCATCTGCTGGCGGTGCCGGAACCGACTTCCACAATGTACGTGCATCTTTGTTAAGTTGAAATGCGGCAAGACGCACTCAGCACATTACATGACCTCAAATATACAGTTCATCTCATCAATCTAGTTCTCAGCTTCGTCTGGATTAGAAGAACCATAGAATCGTGGAGGGTTTAGACTCCTAAAGTTGTGATGTAAATCTCCAGCTCTTGCCCCTGCGCCAGCTTGCGCCACAATTTAAAATGCTTAAGTAAGACTAGCAACTGTCTCTTGCATACCGTTCCAATCTACGCGATGAGCCATTGAGATAATAATGTACCTGAGAGAAATAACAAATCATTAACTCTCATGGAATTTAAAAGGGTTAATCTAGAGTTAATTTACTATCTCTTCCCGAGCTCTACCCAATTCTCACATAGGTGGGGAAATTTCTTCCTTAGTTCATAGGTATAGGTCCCTAAGCCTTGGACTTAACCTATGACATGACATTTTCCTAAGACTTAATTATGCCTAGGCTCTGATACCAACTTAACTGTCACTCCCCGAGATTATGCAGTAGAAACAATCAGGAACGCGAATGGCCGGCATGGTAAGCCTCTTGCAAGCAAGAATAAACAGAGCGCAAAACAATCACACAAAGTAATTGCACAATAACTTATTCAAACTTTCATTTTTATTAATAATAACAACCATACTTCAAGTACATGAGACATTGACTTTCTTAAATTTGCTAGATTCAATAAGAGAAAATTACATAGACTCAATCTAGACATTTTGAATTTCCTATGTCTTCACTCTTTAATCGCTCTCGGACCCATCACTGGAATGACCTGAATCTGAATCCGACCCACTGGTTCTTCTTGAAAAGGTTTGGAAAATAGGTAATGAGCACACTTGCCCAGTAGGTATCTTCGCATCAACATGATTGGTAATGTTAAAGTAATTAATATCTTTAGCTCTAAAGAAAAAGTTAAAATCATGCAAATACGATCAAACACGTGATTAAAGCCAAAGTAACAAGATATGATCAAGCTTGAAATATGAGAATATGAATTGATCAAGTATAATCTAGCAAGAATGTAACAATGGCCTTTCATGAACAAGAATGTAACGAGAATGTACTAGTAAGTCATGTAACAAGCAAGAATGTACCCTTCACTTAGTAACACGTACTTCGTGAATTCATATAGATTTCCATGATTTCCGTGGATATTTTCACTTATTTATAAAGAAAGTACTCCCAGCGTAATGTGACGCTAGTAGCATCATACCCCATGGTATATATAGTATGTTTCCGATAATCAGTCAAGGGGACTAGTATAGAGCCCTTGAACACAATCAGTGCTCGAACTGCATCTTCAAGTATAAATCAAGCTACTTCCACGTATATAACAATAATGTAGCCAAGATTATATAATTTCAATGATAGTTCCATAATAAAGTAACAAAAATAAGAATGCTTCTATTGAGAATAAGAGTTCAATAAACATATTGAAAACTATGTTATGCCATAGAAATAAATCGACATCATAACAGTACATTTCTTAACTTTCACAATTTACTTAGGTATTTTTGAAATAATGTGACATGCTCTAGATAATTAATTGGACTATCTAGGATCATAGGAATATTAACCCTTGGGTCAAACCTCGGGTTAACTGTACTCAGGAAATAGCAGTCGTTTACTGGGCCCCTTCATGGAGAAAGTAGTCTAGTTCTGGACCGTTAAGGATAAGATTGTTCGATATTTAAATAGATTATCTGGAGTCTTCAGCGGTGAAAGAAAGAACCGTCTAGGATCCGTTAGCGGTCTAGATAAGGCCTGCTAGCAGACTCTGGCGGTCAACCATAAGGCCGCTAAGCTCCGAAATATAAAACACCGGTATAAGTGCTTTCTAGACAATGGATTTTAATGGTACAACCAACTCGGCGTCCTGGAGGGAATCCTAGGCTCACGGAGAATTACGGAGGCCTTGAAACAAGATTTCCTAATCCGTTGGAAGGAATATCCAAATGAGATGTTATCAAGTCCAAGATTGTGTGCCTAATGTGCATAGGTGTAACTAATGGTCATATACCGGGATATATGCCATGTACTTATGAAAATGACTCTATAGATGAGAAAGAGATCATTGAAACAGTGATCAAGGTAAACCATGAATCATCTGACTTTAGAAACATGTATTTAATTACAAAAGTATATGATTTTGGCATAAAGTTAACTTATGTTAAAAATAATCCCAAGTACCATAAAGAACATGAAATCTACTAGAAATATATATATATACATAAACAATGCCAGAATCAGGGATAAAACTTAACTAACTAGGTTTGTCAATTAATAGATAGGGTAATCCTGCATTAGGTTTCGGATTAACCAAAATACAGAATCTCAAGGTCGCAAACGGTCTAATTTATAGTTGTTTGTAGGGCTTAAGCGGTCTATCGTAAGTCCGCTTGTGGTTTTATAATGGTGAAATCACATGAACACAAACGGTCCATATATTGGCCACTAATCATCTGTTAGTGGTTTATCGTAGGGCCGCTAACCAATTTTGGCAGTCCATTTTTAGGCCGTCTAGCTTTTGTTTATAGGCAAACTAAACATGTGCAACTAGATGCTAACTAAAACACATCATGTCTGGAAATCAACATATATAAAACTTCTTCTATCATGGTAGAACGAATAATAAGCTAACAATATGCATAGGATTCATGTATTATGACAAGAGAACTAATTTAGTTCATTTAGGGCTAAGAAAAATGCATGTATGCCACACTAGACACAGATCCTATTAAAACATGAAATTCCCCGTACACAATACATGAAATCAAGTGAAACAAGAGGGCTTTTAATCCTAGAATAACGTTTTAGCCATTCATGAGATGACCTATCTCTGGAAACACCTCTAGACTTTAAATTTCAGACGGGAAGTCAACCCTAGTTCTGCACTTCCTGTGATAAATCAGTAACTTCACGCTCCTCTAACTTCAGATTCTCTTGACCTAAGGATGTGAAATTTGGAGGGTAAGAAAAAGATACTAAGGGGAATAGAAAGTTATAAAGACACAACTTATAAATACCTCGGCTAGGGCTTCTAATTTCCTATTCTTCACTACACCGTTGCACAGTCTCCTGGGTCGTTGATGTGGAACCAGCAACTTTGGGTGCCTCTATCTTCCTGATGGGTTGATCTCCTAGCATGAAATTTTGAGGCAAGTTAGTCCTTAGTATTAGGAATAAAAACCTCAAAAGAACCTACCTGAAATAATACCTCCTTACCTTAGTTCCACACGAGCCAAACGTAGGGGTCGCGCAAGTGAAATCTAGGGTCTATTTATAGGTTTTTGCTAGGGTTTTGTGGATTAGATCCATTTTAGAGTCCCTAGTTGGTACTATACTGACTTCGGAGAGTCCTTGAGATGCTTACTAGTCCTCCCACCTTGGTCTCTAGGAGATAAAACGTCAAAAATCTAATCTTTTTGTTCTTTCTTCAACTCACGGAACTGACATAAATTAGCGGGTCTAGGACTGGACCGCCAATTGTTCCCTAGCAGTCTCACGATAGACTGCCATTACTATTGGGCGCCGAACTTGAATTTAATTCAAACTTTATTTTTGGTTTATCCATTTAATTATCCATACAATGAGTATTTATCCTTATATTCCGTGAATAAGCTAATTAACCTTCTAGAACATGGGCCATAGTTCATGGGCTTGGTCCTTAAGTCCTTTGGGCTTTATTTAAATGGACTAGGTTAATTGGTTATCACACTTGGGCTTTAATAATGATTTATTAAACGTAAAAATTCATTTATAAATCCATTTAGGTCTATAAAGATTTAAAATACTTCAGAAATATTCTATAAAATTTTTGGGGCATTACAGACGGAGTTGGTCCCATGCTTTTATGAGCATTCGGCTTGCCAGGTGTGAGATGGTCCTTGGAGTGGAGCCGACGGATTTGTGGGGGTCAGCTAGTAGAGAGGCTGACGTATGTTTGATCCACGGACCATGGAATGGATCGGTGGCTGCTTCTCGTAGCAAGGACGGTGTCTCCTCGGTGAGCGAGATTGTGGCAACAGTGCCATGAGTGAATTTCGTTGTGACTGAGGTGATGCCAGACTTGTGCTTTTGTGTTATGCCTACTCTGATGATTGATGTGTGCTGTGTGCGGAGCGAGGTGTTGCTCGTAAGCAAGGTCTGGCTGTATCCCTCAAGATCGGTACTTTTACGTAAATCGAGATTTTCTGTGCTGGGACTCTGACGGCGTTGTCAGTTGGTTCGGGGTGTTCTTCCCTGGAGGCATGGCGCTTGTCCTGAAATTTGAGGATGAAATTTCTTTAAGGGGGGAGGGCTGTAACGCCATGGGTTTTTTGAATTATCGTTCGGATCAGGATCCGTGCATTTCGGATCGCTTTCGTGGGTCCCAGATTGAGTTTTATGGTTTACGTGTGTTTTCATCTGGCGAGCCTTCGGAACCCCGTGTAGGGTGAACCGTTGCGTTCTCTGACTCCGGGACGATATCAGCGCGTTATGTGTTTTCCAAGGATCGTGAGGAGTATTTTTTTCCTATTTTTTTTGTATTTTTTGGAAATTTCAGATTTTCTCTATATAAAACCTCATTTTCTCTCTCTCCCCATCTCTCATTTCTCTCCCTCACCCTCTCTCTTGTCTCATGATCTCTCCTCTCCCCCTCTCTTCTCCGGGCAGCCGATAGAGGCAAACGAGGGTGGGGCGGCGATGCTCGTGGGTTAAGAAGCGACGGGCACGGGACGAGGATCGAGATGGTGGAGGCGGTTCATGGGATCGCGAGTCGGTGAGGGTTTAAATGACATTTTCTTGGCGGATCGGCATCCTCGGTGCGCGAAATCTTCGGTGGAGGTAAGGGGATTGTTCCCTAACTCGTGTACTTCATTTCCCGCGAGTTTGGTAGTCCGAGACGAGCCGAGAGGGTTTATTTCACCGTCGGGGTATAAATGCATGATTTTGGGGTGTGAGTCAGATTTGGCGTGTTGATCACATTTTTGGGGTTTGAATAGGTCCTCTCGGTGCTAGAGAGATTGGGGAATGGTTTCCCATAGTTTTCCCTTCACATGGGTGTGAACGGGGCGTTGTATGGAGTTTTCTACCGAGTTCGCCATTTTTGGGTTTTGAGCGAGGTAGCGGTCATACCAGAGACCGCCACTAGCCCTGGCGGTCCTCTGGGTCCGCTACTTACCTGTTAAGTCGGTTTCGGGTAGCGGCCACCCGATAGACCGCAACTTGGGGCTGGCGGTCTGGATGTGATCATTTTCAAGCGTTAGCGGCCAGGGGGTTGGCTTCTATTTTCTTGTCTGAGTCTAGGGTAGTAGCGGCCTTGCGACTAACCGCTAGGGGACGCTAGCGGTCAGGCTAGGACCGCCACTAGGGGCTTGCAGTCCTTGGAATGACCGTTTCCTTTCCTCGTGTTCCTCAAGGGTAGCGGTCTAGACTGGACCGCTAAGCTTGGTTTTCAGTCCTGCTGAGGACCGCCAAGCAGTGTGACGGTCTAGGGAGGACCGCCACTTTGGTTTCTGTGCTGTCCATGTTCCGTTCGCATTGTGTTGGCCCCCGGTCGACCCGGTTGTGTCCCAATGGTTGACCTTCGGTCTTGTGGTTTTCCCGGACACCCTGTGGGTTCTGTGTCTATGTTTTTGGGGTATCTGGAGGTACCGTGATACCTCGATTAGCATGCCCATGGGTTTGGAGGGTCTGAATGACCCCATGTGTTTCAGGCTTTTGTGCCTTAGCTAGATCGTGTCGCCGTGAGTCGGCATGAGTGCGGAGGGCTCTCCCCGCATGACGTGAGTTTCTCCGAAAGGTGGTTTCCGAGTGGGCGATGAGTTTGGCCCTTGGACTGCGAGTCCAGTCACCCAGCCTAGGGTTGGAGGTTTCCTTCTTTTCCCTTGGATAGGGGGTCGACTTGACGGCTTGTGAGCTGCCTTGATAATTGTGCTACCGTGGTTTCAGACCTAAGGATTAGGCTTGATTGACGGCATGGAGCTATCCCGGCACAATGGTCTTGACCCGAGTCATGTGACTGAAGGACCATTGGGTTAGTAGGTTTAGAAGGCTGTCCCAAGTCTGGTGGCCTGAACCACCTTGTACTCCATGTTACTCGCAATGGGTGCATGCGTGGCTTTCCATGTTTACGTTTAGTGACCTCCCACTGGTCGTAGCCTTCTTAAGGCACGCGTGTGCTGACCCACCCGGGAGTGCTTGAGCGGCTTACCCGAGAGAGACAGTTTTTAGGCTGGTTGCCGTAGGGCCCCTCACCTTTGCAGCCTGCGTCCAGGTTGGGGGGAAGAACCAGCTAGAGGGTTGACCTAGAGCGCATGGTCTGTGTGTGCACACGTAGTTGGGGGCATCAGACCCGCATTGACGAGTATGAACCCCACTAGTCCTTGTTCATGGTACTGGTTGTGTGTCTCAGTCTCCACCTAGGGCGTCGTAGGGAGACACTGGGGTGCGGTGTATGACGTCAGTAGACGCATCCGGCCTTGCTTCTAGTGGGCAGTGCTCCCGTCACATGACGTGAGTTCCTTGTGACTCGAGTTTTCGTGTCCCGTCTGCAAGACGTGGTTTCGCGTGTAGTTTCTACGTGTTTCTCGTGGTATTGGCCTAGGGTATCTGGTGAGCGTCACTGAGGGTCTTTTCCCTAGATAGTGTAGGGATCACGATTGCGAGGTCGTGATCGTGTCTCCCCAGACCGCGTGGTCTTGGTTTGGGCTTCTTCTGTGAGACGGGCCTCCACGATAGGGTTGTCGTGATGGTTTTCCTGGTGGTGTAGCCAGAGGTCTTTCCGTTAGTTCGGTGGTCTCCCGACTGTGAGATCGGGGCGTGTTTTCCGGTACAGTAGGAGTAGTTGTAGAGTCGAGTTTTTACCGGCCACCGAGTTTACTATTCCTACTACTTTTCGCTACCGCCGTTGTTTACGGTTGGGCTTCCACGGGACCCCTGCTGTGCTAGTGATAGGAGGCTCACCCCTACTTTTCAGGTGCATCTGTTCTTCCTCTAGGTTCGAGGGTTCTATGCGGAGGTTCTTAGTTGCTAGCTCATCGGGCCGAGTGTTCACTCAGTGTTGGGTACGTTTCCCTACCTTAGACTGTAGTTTTGTTGGACTGGACTTTGTTGTAGTTAGATTATTTATTTCTATTAATTGTCCTACTTTATTTCTTATTTCTTTGTACCTCCACACTCCTTTTAGCCCTTCCGAGCCCTCCGGCTCATGGGCAGCGGGCCAGGATTCGAATGGTATCGGGTTTTTCCCAGTATCCGGATCTTGGGTCGTCACAGTGGTAGTTTCGAGGTCTACACCGATGCATCAGGCATACGCCTCAATAGTGTTCTAATACAACATGGTTGCGTAATATGTTATGCTTCGAGACATTTGAAGCGACATAAGGAGAATTACTCGGTGCACGATTTAGAACTTGCCGCAGTTATCTTCGCCCTGAAGATATGGAGATGTTACCTCTACGGAGAAAAAATCACAGTATTCTTAGACCATAAAAGTCTTAAATGTCTTTTCTTCCAGAAGGAACTAAATATGAGGCAAAGAAGGTAGCAGGAGTATCTTAAAGATCTTGACTTCTCTATTCAATACCACCTAGGGAAGGCTAATGCTGTAGCAGATGCACTCAGTCGAAAACCTATGGCAATTTTATCTAGCTTTAGGATGAGTATGACAACCCTCTTAGAAGATTTTGTCAAGCTGAATATGGATATTGACACGGAGAGTGAAAGGTGTATCATCACCAACATTTGGTCACAACCTACATTGATAGAAGATTTAACAAAGTTGCAAGAAGGTGACCCTACAATGGTTGAGAAGAAAACCAACATCGATCAATCGCCAAATTTCTCTATCACGACTGATGGAAGATTATTATTCCGAGGTCGGATTTGTGTGCCATATCATGCAGAGACAAAGAAGCTGATTACGGAAGAAGCAATGCACAGAAAATTCCCTGAGCTGTTTAACTGTAAGTAAAACGGACCTCCACAATCTCATGCAATGAATTTAGAGACCAAATTCTTTTTAAGTGGGGAAGGGTGTAGCACCCCTGCCATTTTTTTGGATTTTTTAGAAATTTAAAAGTATTTATTTAATCATTTTCATAAGCTTAAAGAGCTAAATGGGCTATTTAATTGATTAACAAGAAAAAGCTTTTTTGATTAATAGTTCAACTATTTACTAGATGGTTAAGCCCACTTAAAAAGAGCCTTAAAACCTAAATCTAAGCCTTTTGGCCCAAGCCCAAACCCTAGAGACGTAATAAGGATAAGTTCCCTAATTAAAATAGGGAAATAGGGAAATTTGTAGTGGAGTTGAGATAAAACTCAAATTTCAGAATGACAGACAATGTTGTGGTCTATCGCGAGCCCGCATCTTGAAGGTAGCGGTCTAGTCTCAACCGCGTTCTGGTTCCGAAAATGGCAAGTGGATAATCACGAAAAACTCAAATTTCTATCCACAAATTGGCTACGATTCGATGTTATCTAAATAGGAAACCTATCGAGGACACTTAGGGGATCGACTTGACACCGAATAGGAACCCTAATTTGAACTGAAACCCTAACCCTAAGCATTCCCTATAAATAGGACCCAGACTATCCTACGCGAGCCCTAGGGTTTGGATCACACAGAACATAGGTAAAGTATCATCTTTTCAAGTTCTTCCTTTAAAACTTTTTATTCCCCTTCATATCTTCTAACACCTCTCCAAATTTCCTACTAGGAGAATGATCAACCCAGGAGATAGAGCGAGAGGAAGTAGCTAGTTCAACGCATGACGCACAGGAACAAGGGCTCCCTTCCGGTGATCAATTGGAAGTTTAGGATCAACCTAAGAGGTAGGTTGTCTCATGATCGGCTTAAACATGATTTTAGGAACAAAAGCCCTCTTGTCCTTCTTGTTTTCATGCTTCATGCAAGAAGTATTTCCAATTTTACCATGATTAGGCATTAGGTTTCTAGTTCATGCCTATCGATGCAACATTAATAGAAAATATAATAACTTTAGTTGATTTCATGCCCTTTCATGCGTTATTTACATACCAGCATGCTTTCTCTCTTTAGTTTCATACTGGTTACATCTTTATTTGCCATAGAAAAAGGCTCTGCAAAGCCAGTTTGCTTCTGTCTGATGACAGGGTAATAGCAGTCCATCAGAAACCGTGACTTCATGTAGCGGTCGCCCGACCAATTGCAGCTTTCCAGAAGGCGGTCATGGGAGAACTGTGATCTATCTACTGTTCATACCAAATAGTGATTAGATCAAGCCTCATGATTCCTTGTTATGTATAGTAGTATCTACACTGTATTTTGTGCTGTTATGTTTTCTGCTACATCTTGCTTTGAAAGGTTCATGTTTCATGTCATGTCATGTTTTAAAAGTTTATTATCATCTAAGGCTAATTTCACATCAAAACCTTATAGTTTTGTACTAAAGGGATTTTCACTTTTAATGGAACTTCTTACACATCGATCTCTATTTTGACACTATCACTCTCATTTTCTTTCCTTCTTTGATATTTGTACATAGCCCGTACTCCAGTACGTTTGCTATTAGTGACTTGAACTTGATAGGAACACTTTCTTGGAACTTGAACGCCTCTCCGTCAGATATACCTTCTGCCAGACTAGGAATTCTTATTTCAAGGCCTCCGTAAGTCTCCGCGATCCTAGGATTCCCACTAGGACACCTAGCCGGTTGTACCCTAAAAGCCCAAAAGTTAGATGAGCACTTCATGATTTCCCTGCTCTATCCTGATCACAGACTATCGAGCAACAACGTTATGTAGATCACTGCTTGCGAAATGACCGCGTCCCATTTTTAGTTGACTGATATTCCGAGACTCAGTCGACCGAGCCTCATTTCAGTCGACTGAACATTCCCTGGGTCGACAGATTTCCAGAATGCGGACCTCTTCCAGACCACGTTCATCCAGCGTGTTGGCTATTTTTTGTCAACAGACTATTGCCTGGTCGACAAACTTCTAATCATGGACTGTAACCTAACCGCGTCCTCAAGATGGTGGTCTTCTTACAACCGCGTTCTACTACAATTGCTCAGCCCGAAGGTCTGACGAAAAAGGGTTGATTGTGTTTTGTCTCAGACGATCTTCTGACTGTCTGACACATGAACATTACTTATGAAGTCATTAATTAACTATGAAATTTAAAAAGATGCCGTTATGCTGCCAAAATCCTTCCACAATACAACTCCTTTAAATTCATTCTTGACCTCTCTTTTCAAAGAATTCCAATGCGTACTTGCCTTACTTACTATCGGTTAAAATGCATTGTTGAATTTGACATTCTCGGCCAAACTTAATGACAATCTCGTGGAAGTAACTAGATTTATAACTTGAAGATGCAAGTGCGGGCACGGACAGTGTCCAAGGGCTCCAGTCAAGCCCCCTCGGTAGATGATCGAAAATATACTGAAAACCATGGGGTATAATGATTATTGGCGTCGCATTGCACTGGGAGTACTTTTTTTATAAACTAGCGAAATCCATGAGGCAATTTATGAAATTACATGCTTGCTTGAAAGTACATTCTCGTTACATGCTTGTTACATGATAGTACATTTTCGTGCATAGCCTTCTTAAGGTTATGAAAAGTACATTCTTGTGATTGATAGTACATTCTTGATTGAAAGGCCAATTTATATTCTTGCTAGATCATGCTCGTATATTCTTGAAACATTCATATCTTGCTACTTGTTACTGTTGTTGTTTTTACCGCATGATTATCGCATTTTCTTTCCTTATTATACCTTTTAGAGCTAAAATGTTAAATATGTAAACTATGCTGACTTGTTGACACTGTTGGGTCCCTTTGGTGCAATCAAATCTAGGGGGGTGAATAGATCCCTTAAAAACATGCCCAGTTAAAAATTAGATCTCAGATAAACTATAGTTTCAACACAACGGATTCAACAAGTGTGATTTGAAACAATAGACAAGAGCTTGTTTTACACAGTGTCAAGGTGATAACAATTATAAAGCTTTCTAGGAGACAGAGAGAACTGCTGCACCCTTGAGCATGAAACCGTCAAACACTTAGTGTGTGTATATGTGTGTTTGAGAACAACCAGAAGTGCATATGTTGGAGTTAACACACGAACCTGTGAATGGGGATAGAAGACACGGAGCAATCATACACTCATTCACAAAGGCACAGTGTTTTAAGGTAGTTCGTTTGCAAACTAGCAACCTACGTCCACCCCTCACCAAATCCGGCGAGGCTTCACTACACAAGGACAAAGTCCTCATGAGGACGGAGTCCTCAACACACGGACATGCCCCCCCCCCCACACGTTGCTATACGTAGCAGCACACGGGGACAAGCCCACGGGGATGAGCCACACGCAAGATGATAAACAGCTTACCACGAGGAGCAAGCTCCTCATGAGGACACAGTCCTCATGGTGCAGAGCTGCAAAACACGGGGACAAGCCCCAAAGGAGAAAACAAAAACAAAAAAATAAACACATTGCAAGTGCAGCAAACAACGAGGATAGATCCCCAACAAACACACGGCTGCACAGCAGCCTGTACCACTTCCGCTCTCTAAATAGAGCACCAGACACAATGCTGTAACACAGCACACCACACTGAAGCAGATTCGTAGTTTTGAAACGAAAAACACAAAACGAAAACAAGAGTGTTGGCCCAGTTGGCGAGTGGACAAGAAAGGGGGGGGTTGATTTGTCCCCCAAACGAGATGGCAGATTTTAAAATTAACTTCACAGAATTAACGAGATTGATGAAAATAAGCTGAACAAAAATAACTTTAGTTCTCTCAATCTCTCCGAGCTCACTCGATCATGTTGGAACAAAATAAAGCTCAATCAATCAACCACAGGACACGAGGAATTTTAAGATGGTTCGGCCAGACAACCCGTCCGCCTACGTCCACCCCTCACCAAACCGGTGAGGCTTCACTCGCTTCACTACGAAGCACACAGAGAAAAATCTCCAATACACACGGAGACGACGTCTCCAACACGATCTTGCTACACAGCCTGCAGACTCGGATCAACACTGCACAAGTGCAGCACCACACACACACACGATCACACACAGGCGATCAAACCACCCACATTGCACAGACGCAACACTACACATACACACGATCGCACACAGGCGTTCAAACCACACACATTTTCCCAAGTTCAAAAATATAAGAAGATAAACAAGATATGCTCAGAACAAAGTATAAGATAGGAAGAACCTTACAAATAGACAGATAAAAGATGTAGAGTTTTTCCCCCTTGATTTCTAATGGCCGGTTGATGATGTTCTGTTGAAGCTTAGGTCAGAGGGAAGACGGATGATCATGATTTCAGCATCTTCTTGTTCCTCTCTTCAATCTGCTTCACTCTTCCTTCTTCCAGGAACTCCAGAAATCCCTTGAAGAAGATGAAATCCCCTCCTCTTCTTCTCCTTCTCTCCTTCTCCCCTTTCTTCACCTGCAAGACAGAGAATGTTAGCTCATTAGGGTTATCTTCTCTTAAATTCGCAACAGGAGTATATATAAACCTAAGATGGCCCAAAAGACCTAAAAACCCCTTCTAGAACCCTCCAAAATATCTCTAATATGTCTATCAAGAACAATGGGCAACTAATGGGGTGCAAACGGAGTGAGAAAAATGGGTTTCGAATGGCCCATCGCGGACCTTCCAGAAAGAGTCGACTCTTAGAGTCGACACTTACACTCTGAACAGCCAAAACCCAGAAAACAGAATAGCCCCAGACAAGAGTCGACTGCCTCACTGGACATGTCACGCCCCGAGATATATGTACAGCATAAGAGATTCGAGAACATGAATAGGCGACAAATAAGCCTCAAGCTAGCAATATAATCAGAGCGCAACATTCACACACAAAAGAGTGAACACAACTATATACTCGAAACTTCCACTTTATTGAATAATAATCAAGAGTTTACAATGACATTCGACTCCTTGACACAGTCATGCACTAGACTCAATAAAAGAAAAATTACACAGACATGACTTTAACTAGCATAACCAGACTCATGACACTTCTAGGGCTTCACTTGTACTTTATTCGCTCTCGGACCCGTCACTTGAGTAGTCCGATTCCGACTCTCTAGAATTTCCTGAAAGATTAAAAAAGTAGGGAATGAGCGTACTCGCCCAGTAGGTATCTTCGTATCAACATGATGGCAATGTTAAAGTAATTAACATTTTAGCTCTATGAAAAAGGGAAATAATGAAAGTATGATAAATCATGCAAAATAAAATTGAGGTAATATCAAGTACCAAGATAAGTGTAGAGATATGAGAATTCAAGTACGTATAAGAGCATGATCAAGCAAGATGCTAATATGGCCTGTCAATAACGAGAATGTACTATCATGTAACGAGAATGTACTTTTTATAACCTTGGAAAGGTTACGCACTAGAAAGTCATGTAACAAGCAAGCATGTAATTTCATAAGATCACCTCGTGGATTTCACCCGTTTATAAAAAAAGTACTCCCAGCGCAATGCGACGCCAATGTTCATCATACCCCATGGTTTATAGTATGTTTCTGGCAATCTGCCGAGGGGGCTAGCTTGGAGCCCTTGGACACCGTCTGTGCCCACCCTTGCATCTCCAAGTAATAAATCAGGCTACATCCATGAGATATAACAATAAAGTCGGCCAATAATATTAAGTTCAAACAATAGTTTCATGACAAGATAAACCAAGGTAAGAACGTACCAAAATAAACATAAGAGTTCAAGGATGAATTAATTAGACATTACGATATGGAGGAATTCTGGCAGCATAATGGTACATTTCCAAAGTTTCATAGTTCATTAATGACTTAATGATTAAGATTTGGGTTCTAGATAATCAGAAGACTATCTAAGAATAGCGTAAGATCAACCCTTGGGTCAAACCACGGGTTGGCCAACATTTAGATAGAACGCGGTTCAATGAGGACCATTTTCTTGACGTAGCGGTGAAGTCAAGACCGCTATTAAGGGGAGTTGACGCAGGAGAAAGAACAGGTCGACGCAATGAACAAGCTGGAAGATCGCAGTCGAGCCAGGGCCACTTTCTGGAAGTAGCGGTCACCCGATGGCCACGTTCAATCCAGTCCATAGAAAATGCGGAATTCATAAAGTACTTTCTAGACTTTTGGATTTTGAGTGTACAACCAGCTCGGTGTCCTAGTGGAAATCCCAAGCTCGCGGAGACTTACGGAGGCCTTGAAACAAGATTACCAAGTCCGGTAGAAGGAATATCCGACGGAGAGGCTCTCAAGTTCAAGAGATGTTCCTATCAAGTGCAAGTGATCTTGTCACGCCACGAGCCTTTATTACAGCGGAAGACTCGCTCGAGGAACGTGAACAGCCGGCATGGTAAGTCTCTTGCAAGCAAGAACGATCAGAGCGCAAGGCAATCACACATAAGAATGCATTCACATAATATTTACTCAACTTCAACTTTCATTAATAATCAAATCCAATATTCGAATACAACCACTAATTCAACTTCCATCATGCTAGACTCAAGAAATAAGAAATTACATAGACTCGATCTAAACAATGTAAACTTCCTAAGTCTTCGCTCATTCTTTATTCACTCTTGGATCCGCTACTTGAACATTCAGAATCCGAACCCGACTCACTTCCATTTCCTGAAAAAAAAATGAAAATAGGTAATGAGCACACTTACCCAGTAGGTATCTTCGCATCAACATGAAGGCATCATTAAAGTAATTAACATTTTTGCTCTAGAGTAATAAGGTAAAATAATGCGAATGCGATCAATCATACGATTAAACCAAAGTATGTAAGGTAGAATGAGAGCAAGTATGAACTAGCAAGAATGTTATAAGAACATGATATGGCCTTTCATGAACAAGAATGTAACGAGGATGTACTAGCAAGAATGTTATAAGAACATGATATGGCCTTTCATGAACAAGAATGTAACGAGGATGTACTAGCAAGCCACATAATCATCACTCTAGTATCTTTTACTTATGAGTAAGTACTTCATGAATTTCTGTGGAATATCAAGAAAGTCATGTATAAGTATCAATCATGATGTATCGTGTTGTGGATTTTCACTTATTTATAAAGAAAGTACTCCCAACGCAATGTGACGTCAGTAGCATCATACCCCATGGTTTATAATAGTATGTTTCCGACAATCAGCCGAGGGGACTAGCATAGAGCCCTTGAACACAATCACTACTCGATCGCATCTTCAAGTATAAATCAAGCTTTTTCAACGCCTGTAACAATAAAGTATGGCCAGGAATGTACAATTCCAACAAGCTCTTGATAACAATAATTCAATGAATGAATGCTTTAATAAGAATCATGAGAAATCAAGAATGACTTATACTATGTTATGCTTATGGAAATAAATCGGCAGCATAACTGTATGTTCTTTATTTTCTATTCATTATATTAGGTTTCTTGATCAATATGATAAGTTCTAGATCATCAAGAGTCCATCTAGAAACCTTGGAATATCAACCCTTAGTCAAACCTCGGGTTAAAATACTCAAGTAGTGTGACGTTCGTGTCCTGGGCCGCTACATGATGTGACGCTCTAGTATTGGGCCGTTATATTAGTATGAATCCAGAACCAAGAAATCGGGCTCAGTTGAATGTGACGGTTGTATATTGGGCCGTTACATGTACCTGACGATCCAATATAGATCCGTTACACTACTGATAACCAGAAACATGGATAGTGTAATCTAATCAATTGGTTTTAATGGTACAACCAACTCGGCGTCCTAGTGGGAATCCCAGGTTCGCGAGAATTATGGAGGCCTTGCAACAAGATTTTCTAGTCCATTGGAAGGAATATCCAATAGAGAGGTCCTCATGTCCAAGAATAATGTTCCTATAGTGCAAAGTGAACTAATGGACATATACCTGAATATATATCATGTACTTAGAGAAATGACTCTATTTATAGAGAGGATGTGTAACAATAGGAAATCATAATAAAATTCCGTCAATACATCTTTGGAAAATCATGGTTTTGATACAAAACTATAGAATTTTGGCACATGAAATTAACATAACTTAAAATAACTTAAGATACCTTAATCATGAAATTTCTATTATGAATCAGTAAATAAACTTAAAGTCATGATAACATGTCAAAACTTAGATAACTAGGCTTATTTCTGAATTAAATTAACTAGTTTCCCATTCTGTCTACAGTTACCCTGATAGTCTAGAATGGGTGCGTCATAGTGACTATGACGGTTTATCGTGAGGCCGTTACAATAATGTAATGCTCCATAGATGGTGCGTCAGAGACAACAGAGAACTTCAAACACCAAAGAAGGTGTGACGGCTTATAGTAAGGCCGTTACAGTCTGTGACGGTCTAAGTATGATGCGTTAGAGTCCCTACTAACACTATAAAGAAATTAAACGACTATGATTTAAAACCATGTCATATTTGAGAAATATTTAACTACTCCAATCATGACAAAACGAAGTAAAGGTCATCTAGATGCATAGGCTGCAGTGAATTGACAAGATAATATTTTTGATCTTTGATTAGGGCTAAGAATATGTATGTATGTATGAACCCACTAAAATATGGAATTCATAGTCTATAATGCATGAAATCAAGTACAATTAGAGGGCTTTTATCCATAACAAGATGTTTTTATCAATCATGAGATAACCTACCTCTTAACTAGGCTTTAAGCTTCTAATTTGAATATGAAAATCGAGCCCTAGCTCTCCTTTCCCAGCGATTTTCTAGCAACTTCCTGCTGCTCTATCTCTCCAACCTCTTATCCTAAAGATGTGAAATTTTGAGGGTAAGAATATGAAACTAAAGTGATCAAAAAGTTTTAAAGGATTGAATTCTAATTACCTCGTTTGGACGTCCTAATCCTTTGATCTTCAGGGGTCTTTTGCATTGAATCTTGAGTTACTATGGTCGAACTAGCAACTTTGGAAGCTTCAATCTCCTTGGTTGCTTGATCTCCTAACATGAAATTTGGAGAACTATTAGTCTAATGTATACTAAACAAAATCTTCTAAAGAACATACCCGAAATTCTATCTCCTTACCTTGATTCTTTATGAGCCAAAAGTAAGGGTCGCTCAGTTCAGAACTAGGTCCTATTTATAGGGTTTTGAAGATTAGATCGATTCTAGAGTCCTTAATTTGCCAGAACCTAATCCCTAAGAGTCCTTAGTAATGTTATAAACTCTCCCAAGTTGATCTCTTGTAGATAGGTGTTGCATTCCTATGGTTTTTATGATGTCTCACACTATAAATCAATCTTCTATCTCTAGATTAATGTTGTTTCATCATGTGAGTGAGTACAGTTCATTTGGTTGTCAGATAAGCATGCTATCATGATTTTATCTACACTCTGCTTAGCTAGTACTGATTGCAGTGGGTCGACCCACCCCTTCTGATGCGTCGACTCATCTGTTCATTTGGCATAACTCCATCAAGTCTATTCACTCTGTCTGCACAGTTTTTCACACCAGTGCGTCAACTCAGTGTGGTGATGCGTAGACTCTTCTGTTCAGGTTCTTCATTTCATTAAGTCTATACATCATCAGTTGAACGTAATAGTAATACGTTGCAACGTCAACTCAATGGGCTGCAGCGTCAACTCAGCATGTAAAATACTGTGTTAAAAGCCTAAGTCTATACACTCGTTTGTGAGCCTTCAACTCTGTACACTGCTTAAGCCTCACCAAAGTCTATACATCGCTTCAAGCGATTCTAGTCTATACAGTCTGCCTCCACACTAGAAGTCTGTACATCGGACTGCTTCTTGTGAAGTCTACACATTGACTCGTTCAATTCTGCAAAGCATGTTCATTAGACTATGGCGAAGTCTATACACTCGGTTCCTTGGGCAAAGTCTATACAACCGCAACCCAACACATTGAACAGCTTTCCAAGTCTATACACTAGACTTCATTTCACTAAGTCTATACACTCCCTCACTATGTACACACTTGCTATATTGATCTCTGTAGTCTATACAATGCTTCACGTTAACACTAAGTCTATACACTTCATTATTGTTGTTGAAGGGAACAGGGTGGACGCCTGAAGTTTAAAGCGTCCACGCATCAGTAGACGAAACTGTCACGTCGTCTTCTATTGCGTCAACGCCACAAGCAAGAAGCATCGACGCAGCAGTTAAAATAGCAGAGACTCTTACAAGCGATGAAGCCTTCACGAAATCTTCCACTGCGTCAACGCCATCAACAAGAAGCGTCGACGCAGCGGCATAAGAGATGCCAGTATAGAAATGTACACATTCGTGCGTAAATGCCACCAACTGGCAGCGTCAACGCAGCAGTCCAAGAAAGGGACGACTTATCTCTAGATGCCTTCAATACGTCAACGCTATATGCTGATAACATCGACGCAGCTCGCCTATCTATTGAAGACTTGAACACTGAACTACCGATACCGTTGCGTCAACGCAATAGGCTGATGGAGTCGACGCAACGGTTAAGAAGTTTGAAGATTTCTGATGACTGCGTCAACTCTTTGGAGCGAGTGAGTTGACGACATCTACCTCCAGTTGCTGAGCGTACTGGTGCTGGGCACGTGATCCGAGGATAAGGAAAATGCCCAGATGAGGACATGTGGTCTGACAATCTACTGGATGCTGCCACGTGGTCCGAATTCTTAGGGCGGGAACTGTGGAAGCCACACGTGCCCTGCTGCTGCTCCAGGTATAAAATGAAGCCTTCGTCTTCAGATGAAGGTTGATCGAAGAAGAAGCCTGAAGAGCATATACGTCCTTCGATCCAGAAAAGGAAAGAAAAGTGCAGAGAGAAAGAAAGAGAAAGGAAAAGGGCAGAGAGTTCAATATCTGAGAGGAGTTTGGTCGAGAGAGAGAGAGAGAGTGTGTGCTGATTGATGAATTACTTCATTTGAAGCTACATTTGTATTGGGTTTCAGAATCGATTCCTTCTCATTATTTTTCGTTTTCCATTTTGCTTTCGTTTATTTTTCATCCTTCTATTCTGATCTGAATTGTTGTCCCTCCGGTGTGTGGAGGAAGGGAGTATCACTCCAGTTTCCCTCTGTGTTGCAGAGGAAGAGAGATCGGTGATCTCTGGTGGTGTTAGTGACTAGTTATCATTAACAGTTTCCCTCCGGTGTGTGGAGGAAGGGAGAGGTTTCTCCAGTCGTGTTCTAGCTGGGAGCTAGAACAGGTTTCAAGTTCTGTGGGTAGCAGAACTTGGTTGAGGGATTTGTCTCCCTTGGTGTTCAAGCTGTATGGCAGCATGTTGTTCGCAGACTGAGTCTGCATTGATCTAGCATAGTCTAGTGGAATCCTCACTCTAGTTGGAGTGAGGGGTGGATGTAGATTGCGGACTGCAATCGAACCACCTAAAAAACCGAGTGCCCCCTCTGTGGTTTGCTTTTGTTCTCTACGCTCTTCATCTGCTCGGCTCTTTGCTTCCTTGTGTTTCGCTCTTCATTCTCATTTACATTCCTCTGTGTACGGTTTAAGGAGGTGCGTTAGTAGTAGAAATTATATTCCGTTTAAGTTTCTTCAAATTGGGAGTGATCTATTCATCCCCCCCTTCTATATCACTCTTGCTGCGCTAACACTTGGTATCAGAGCAGGTTTACGCCATGTGGACGAACGGTCAAGGAAATGGTGGTGGTCCTAGAACCTTCATGGCCAAAAGTCAATCCATTAGTCGCCCTCCTTGTTTCGATGGTAGTAACTATCTGTTTTGGAAGAACAGGATAGAAGTGTTCATCAGAGCTCAGAGTCATAAATTGTGGAGAGTAATCACGGTGGGGCCATATGAGCTGCCACCAAACGAGGATGCTTGGACAGATGATCATGTGAAGCTCTCGTCACTCAACTGGACGGCGCTGAACATAATCCAGTGTACTGTTCATCTAGAGGAATATGCTCGTATATCTGCATACAGAACTGCCAAGCGAATGTGGGATGAGCTGCAATTAATCTATGAAGGTACAGCTCAAGTGAAAGCCTCGAAGGTAAATCTCTACACTTCTAAGTATGAAATGTTTAAGATGAATGCAGATGAGAATATAACCGAAATGTATGCCAGGTTATCCTTGATCACTAACACTCTTAAAGGGCTAGGGAAGGATCTTGCTGAGGCAGATATAGTCAGGAAAATCCTTATATCTTTATCCCCGGCATGGCACACTAAGGCTATTGTGATTGAGGAGTCAAAAGATTTGACTGTCTTAACTGTGAATGAACTCATAGGATCCCTGATGACCTATGAGATGAATTTTCAAGGAGGTGGAGAAGGAAGTGAGAGGAAGGGTAAAAATGTAGCCCTAAGAGCTTCCCGCAAAAAGGGTAGCAACAGTGGAAGCAGCAGTAGTAGCCCTGAGTCCGAGTCTGAGCTTGAAGGTCTGTCAAATCTCGACCAGGAGGAGCAGGCAATGCTCACTAGACAGTTCAAAAAATTTCTGAAGAAAAAGGGAAAGACCTTTAGGAAGAAGAAGCCACAACCCTTTAACAAGAATGCTGAATTTACCGGTTACAGGGATAGAAATCCTAAGAAACTGACTTGTTTTAACTGTAACAAACAGGGACACATGAGAGGCGAATGCCCAGACCTCCAGAAGAAGGGTCCCTATCTTCAGAAGAAAAATATAATGGTGCAGAAGAAGAAGAAGCCACAGGCGATGGTCTGCACATGGAGCGAGGAAGAAGAAGACCCTGAAGATGCTTCCTCAGAAGAATATGAAGATGGAATTTGCCTTATGGCAAACAGTGAAGAGGAGGTAATAAATGTCTTTGAAAATTTCTCAATTGATGATTGGGAGGATGCTTATGGTGATTTGTTAGATATATTTAATTCTCTTAGTAAAGAGCACAGAGTTCTGAAAAGAAAATTTAACACAAATGTTGAAGAACAAACTCTGGTATGTGAGGAAAATGAAAAGCTAAAAGAACAACTAGAAGAAATGACCTCACTAAGGAAAGAGAATGATAAGCTTAAGGGAGAAATTCAAGAAAGTCAAAAACAGCTCAATGAATTTAAAGCTAAAATTGAAGAAGGCATGAATGAAATTAGAGTAAATTCAGAGAAATATGAAGCTGTGAAGAAAGTAAATGCTGAACTCCTAAAGAATTTTGAGTATCTTCAAAAGGAGCTGGAAGACAAACAGAAAGTCTTAGAAAAGTTTGTCCAAGGAAAGACTAGCCTAGATGCTATACTAGGGACTAGGGTCAATTTCAATAAGGAAGGTCTAGGCTATGACCCAACCAACAAGAGACCCTTGCAATTCAAGACCATCACCTTCTGTCCAGAGAAGGGAAAAGAAAAGCTGGACACACCATCCAGCTCAAACAGCTCTAAGGAAACTCAAAGTCCTGAAGAAAACACAAAAACCAGTACTGGACAACCATTTAAGAGTGGAATGAACTTTATGAAGAATAACATTAAGTCCACTCACCAGAAAACAAATGGTAACTGGACCAAGAAAATAAATCAGAATAAGAGCTGGAATTATAACAACCAGATGGGTCCAAACAAGACCTACTGGAGGAATAACTTTCATGGTCAAAATTATGCTAATCAACAAGCCTACAGGAAATTTCCTAGGAATAGGAAGACTAATGAATGGAATAGAACTCACTTCTCCAGTTCAGCTGGATTCAACCTTAATAAACCAGAAAGGAAGGTGCCAGAGAAAACCATGCTGAAACAAATCTGGATACCTAAACACTTGATCAGAGATTTGAACAATGTCCTTGGACCCAACTCATCTTGGGTTCCAAATCACTCTGCTTGATATACTTGTGTAGGTCGGCCTGGCAGCTGAAGACAACAAGTGGTACCTTGACAGTGGCTGCTCCAGGCATATGACAGGAGACCGATCCAAGTTCAGCAAGATAGAGATGAAGCCAGGGGGTCTGGTCAAGTTTGGAGGAAAGAACAAAGGTAAAATAATTGGAGTTGGCACAGTAGGTAAGTCTTCCACAAATTCCATTGAAAAAGTATTACTTGTGGAAGGGCTTCAACACAACCTGATTAGCATTAGCCAATTATGTGACAGGGGTCACAGGGTTGTATTTGATGATAGTTCATGTAAAATCCTTGAAACAAATTCTGACATGGTTAAATTTGTAGCCAACAGGATTAATAATGTCTACATTGTAGACTTAGATGAGAATTCTGAATCTACTATTTGCTTATCTGCCAATTCTGAAAATGATGCCTTTGAATGGCATAGACGTCTAGGTCATGCTAGCTTTTCAACTTTAAATAAATTGGTCAAGCATGATTTAGTTAGAGGCATGCCTAGAATTAAATTCAACACAATATCAAAAGCATGTGATGCCTGTGCTCTAGGCAAACAGACCAGAAACTCTTTTAAATTAAGATCTGAGCCATTGTCTTCGAGACCAATGGAACTTCTTCATATGGACCTTTTCGGTCCAACTAGAACTCAGAGTCTTAATGGAAGCAGGTTTGGCTATGTCATCATAGATGACTTCTCTAGATATTCATGGATATTTTTCTTAGCAAATAAGAGTGATGCATTTCAAAAGTTTAATCTGTTTTTCAATAAGGTCAAACAAGAAGGGAAGTACAAGGTTAGTTCTATTCAATCTGACCATGGAGGTGAGTTTGAAAACTCAATGTTTACTGATCTTTGTGACAAAGAAGGACTAACTCATAGGTTTTCTTCTCCCAGGACAACTGAACAAAATGGGATTGTGGAGAGAAGAAATAGGACAGTGGTGGAGATGGCCCGGACCATGTTGATTGAAAGTAAGTTACCTAGAAGGTTTTGGGCAGAAGCGGCCAATACAGCAACCTACATAATCAACAGGGCCATGGTAAGACCCATACACAAGAAAACACCCTATGAGCTTCTAAAAGGTAAGAAACCAAACTTGTTTCTTTTCAGAATTTTTGGAGCAAAATATTTTATTCATAACAATGATAAGAAAGATTTAGACAAGTTTGAAGCCAAGAGTTCACCTGGAATATTCTTGGGTTACTCTGAAGTGTCAAGGGCATATAGGGTATTTAACGTATCAGATCAGAAAGTGGAAGAATCTCCACACATTCTTTTTAGTGAAAAGAAAGATATTTCTAATGTTGAAAATCTTGACAAGGATTCTAATCATGGTGGAGAGTTTCTAGAAGACCAACAGGAAGAAGAGAACACTCAGCCAAGTGGGGAAACAAATTCCCCCAATCAGGAAGGTCCAAGAGAAACAGGTGAGTCTTCAACAAATATTAGATTTCTTAAAGACCATCCTTTAGATAAAGTCATAGGCAATCCTGAAGATCCTCTTCGGACTAGGTCTCATTTTAGAAATGTGAATAATGATGACTTAATTGCATTAGTCTCACAAATTAAACCCAAAACAGTAGAAGAGGCCTTAGCTGATCAAGCTTGGGTCAATGCTATGAGTGAGGAATTAGGTCAGTTTGAAAGGAATAATGTCTGGGAGCTTGTCCCAAGACTAGATGGTATTAATGTCATAGGAACCAAGTGGGTGTTCAAAAATAAGATGAACGAAGATGGAATTATCTCGAGGAATAAGGCCAGATTAGTAGCCAAAGGCTACTGTCAAGAATTCGGTGTAGACTTTGATGAATCCTATGCACCTGTTGCTAGGATGGAAGCTATAAGACTGTTGCTTGCCTTTGCATGCTCAAAGAACATAAAACTCCAACAAATAGATGTTAAAAGTGCCTTTTTAAATGGAGTTATTAAAGAAGAAGTTTTTGTTGAACAACCTCCTGGATTTCAATATTCTCCTCAACCTAACCAAGTTTTCAGGTTAAACAAAGCCTTGTATGGTCTAAAGCAGGCTCCAAGAGCTTGGTATGAAAGATTGTCTGAATTTATGATCAGCAAGGGCTACAAAAGAGGTAAAGTTGATCAGACCTTATTTACCAAGGGCATGAATAAAGATCTCATCATAGTTCAGGTATATGTAGATGACATTGTATTTGGATCAACTAAGCATGAACTATGTGATGAATTCTCTACCATGATGTCTGCTGAATTTGAAATGAGCTTGGTTGGTGAACTAAAATATTTTCTTGGATTGCAGGTACAGCAGCTAGAAGATGGGTGCTTCATCAACCAAACCAAATACACAATGGAACTGTTCAAAAGGTTTGGCATGGAAAACTTAAAGCACATTACTACACCCATGGACACCAATACATCATTGGATGCAGATGAGTCAGGTAAAGAAGTAAATGCCAAACTTTATAGAGGTATGATTAGATCACTTCTTTACTTGACAGCCTCTAGACCTGATATACAATTCAGTGTAGGGATGTGTGCAAGGTATCAGTCTAGACCCACTGAACTACACTTAGCTGCTGTTAAAAGAATCTTCAGATATTTGTCAGCTAGTCACTCTCTTGGTTTATGGTTTCCTGCATCTCGCACATTGAATCTAGTAGCATACACAGATGCTGACTATGCAGGCTGTAAACTAGATAGGAAAAGCACAAGTGGCCATTGTGAATTCTTGGGTGGGTGTTTAGTATCTTGGGGCTCCAAGAAACAACATTCTGTGGCCCTCTCCACTGCAGAAGCTGAATATGTGGCTGCAGGGAGTTGTGGAACACAAGTCATATGGATTAAACACCAGCTTCAAGACTACCAAGTAGACCTGGGGTGCACACCTATTTACTGTGATAATACTAGTGCCATCAATCTTGCTAAAAATCCTGTTTTGCATTCACGAACCAAACACATAGAGATAAGACATCATTTTATAAGAGATGAGGTGTCTAAGAATAATTTTGAACTGATTCATGTAGGCACAGATAATCAGATTACTGACATATTCACAAAACCTCTGGATAATGAAAAATTTTCCACATTGAGAAGAGAATTAGGCTTATACAAATTGTCTTAATTATGAAGCATGTTCTTGTTGTGAGGGGGAGTTGTGTCTATCTGCTGTTTAGCCTTCTTTCATGCTGGTTTAAGAGGGAGTTCTGAATCCTTATTGGTTAGCCTTCAGAATGCTCTAGGTAAGGGGGAGCTTTGAGATTTTTTTTTGCTGGAATGGTTTTTGAGGCATGCTATGTCTTAGGGGGAGCTGAGTTGTGATGTGAGAAGAGAAGTTCTCTGACAGACTCAAAAGGGCTATCCAGATTGTACCTTTGCTGGTTTTGCATGACTGATTTAGTGTGGTTCTCTCAGAAAATAGTGTGTCACTTATCTTTTAAGTCTATAAGTCAGTGACTCTAATCTTCAAGTTAGAATCCTTCCTTTGGTACTCCTTCAGAGATCTGGACTAATTGCATAAAGTATATCTTCCTACATTGCCATTGATTATGGTTCAGGCCAAAAACTTGCATGTCTTGTTATCTGACCCAATCAACTTGAAATCTAGACTTCAAGACTCAATTCAAGAAAAGTTCTTTTTGGTATTGTCTTCAATCATTCTATCTTTTTAACTCAAGGGCTTAACTGAACAAACATGTTCTGTTTTAATCACTGAGAAACTGGGAGCTTCATCAATGAAATGAATATTTCTCCCAAGTCATGAGGTGTCAAATGCTTAAAATGAATGAAAAGTCATGACAGAGCAATGGTGGCTTGCTGGTGATTAACTGGGGACTCTGGCCTCTAATCAAGGTGTTTCCCTAATGTCAAAAGCCACAGTTACTAACTCTGTTCCTTATTTAAAAAAAAGGGGGGGGGGGAAGTAATGAGGTACTCACTCTGAGTAACTGGGGATTCAGGCCTCTAATCAAGGTGTCTCCCTAATGTCAAAGGAAGTGAACTACCAACTCACTCATTGATCTTCTTGAAAATCATCTCCAACAAAATTCCTTGTTGTTATGCAACTAATGGATTGCTTGTCTTCAATACCTTGAGAACACCTCTCTGATTTAGTCTCTTGCTGTCTTGTGAAATAGTTGAATGATCAGCTATATCTGGCCATACTTGTCAACTCCTACTCTCAATCATCCACTATGTATGCTGATAAACTTGTCTATAACTCTACTTCTCTATTGTGTACTGAAGTCCAAAGAATCCTCTCTTGAGATTAGAAACTCACTTATTCTCTTAAGACCTACTCGTGATTTTCTGCACTAAGAAGTTACTGCCCTCAGTCCTCATGTTTTCAGCACTATCATACATTCTGCAGTTCTTTTTGCTGATGACAAAGGGGGAGAGAAGCTTGCAATATCTGCAATTTCTGTGAGAAGTTTGCAATTTCAGTGAGTATTGGTTTTGTCTTGAGCTTTGAGGGGAGTCATGTTGCTTCGTGGAAGAAATGGTTATGAGTTGTGGGGGAGATGAGAGTGTGCTGTAGGGAATGTTTAATTCATTTACATGAGCATGTCTTGAATTTATTCTGCTTGTTGCAGCTGGTATTAACTCTTTGTTGAAACTTGATATTGCATGATTCATAGTGTTGTCATCATCAAAAAGGGGGAGATTATTGCATTCCTATGGTTTTGATGATGTCTCACACTATAAATCAATCTTCTATCTCTAGATTAATGTTGTTTCATCATGTGAGTGAGTACAGTTCATTTGGTTGTCAGATAAGCATGCTATCATGATTTTATCTACACTCTGCTTAGCTAGTATTGATTGCAGTGGGTCGACCCACCCCTTCTGATGCGTCGACTCATCTGTTCATTTGGCATAACTCCTTCAAGTCTATTCACTCTGTCTGCACAGTTTTTCACACCAGTGCGTCAACTCAGTGTGGTGATGCGTAGACTCTTCTGTTCAGGTTCTTCATTTCATTAAGTCTATACATCATCAGTTGAACGTAATAGTAATACGTTGCAGCGTCAACTCAATGGGCTGTAGCGTCAACTCAGCATGTAAAATACTGTGTTAAAAGCCTAAGTCTATACACTCGTTTGTGAGCCTTCAACTCTGTACACTGCTTAAGCCTCACCAAAGTCTATACATCGCTTCAAGCGATTCTAGTCTATACAGTCTGCCTCCACACTAGAAGTCTGTACATCGGACTGCTTCTTGTGAAGTCTACACATTGACTCGTTCAATTCTGCAAAGCATGTTCATTAGACTATGGCGAAGTCTATACACTCGGTTCCTTGGGCAAAGTCTATACAACCGCAACCCAACACATTGAACAGCTTTCCAAGTCTATACACTAGACTTTATTTCACTAAGTCTATACACTCCCTCACTATGTACACACTTGCTATATTGATCTCTATAGTCTATACAATGCTTCACGTTAACACTAAGTCTATACACTTCATTATTGTTGCTGAAGGGAACAGGGTCGACGCCTGAAGTTTAAAGCGTCCACGCATCAGTAGACGAAACTGTCACGTCGTCTTCTATTGCGTCAACGCCACAAGCAAGAAGCGTCGACGTAGCAGTTAAAATAGCAGAGACTCTTACAAGCGATGAAGCCTTCACGAAATCTTCCACTGCGTCAACGCCATCAACAAGAAGCGTCGACGCAGCGGCATAAGAGATGCCAGTATAGAAATGTACACGTTCGTGCGTCAACGCCACCAACTGGCAGCGTCAACGCAGCAGTCCAAGAAAGGGACGACTTATCTCTAGATGCCTTCAATACGTCAATGCTATATGCTGATAACGTCGACGCAGCTCGCCTATCTGTTGAAGACTTGAACACTGAACTGCCGATACCGTTGCGTCAACGCAATAGGCTGATGGAGTCGACGCAGCGGTTAAGAAGTTTGAAGATTTCTGATGACTGCGTCAACTCTTTGGAGCGAGTGAGTTGATGCCATCTACCTCCAGTTGCTGAGCGTACTGGTGCTGGGCACGTGATCCGAGGATAAGGAAAATGCCCAGATGAGGACACGTGGTCAGACAGTCTACTGGATGCTGCCACGTGGTCCGAATTCTTAGGGCGGGAACTGTGGAAGCCACACGCGCCCTGCTGCTGCTCCAGGTATAAAATGAAGCCTTCGTCTTCAGATGAAGGTTGATCGAAGAAGAAGCCTGAAGAGCATATACGTCCTTCGATCTAGAAAAGGAAAGAAAAGTGCAGAGAGAAAGAAAGAGAAAGGAAAAGGGCAGAGAGTTCAATATCTGAGAGGAGTTTGGTCGAGAGAGAGAGAGAGTGTGTGCTGATTGATGAATTGCTTCATTTGAAGCTACATTTGTATTGGGTTTCAGAACCGATTCCTTCTCATTGTTTTTCGTTTTCCATTTTGCTTTCGTTTATTTTTCATCCTTCTATTCTGATCTGAATTGTTGTCCCTCCGGTGTGTGGAGGAAGGGAGTATCACTCCAGTTTCCCTCTGTGTTGCAGAGGAAGAGAGATCGGTGATCTCTGGTGGTGTTAGTGACTGGTTGTCATTAACAGTTTCCCTCCGGTGTGTGGAGGAAGGGAGAGGTTTCTCCAGTCGTGTTCTAGCTGGGAGCTAGAACAGGTTTCAAGTTCTGTGGGTAGCAGAACTTGGTTGAGGGATTTGTCTCCCTTGGTGTTCAAGCTGTGTGGCAGCATGTTGTTCGCAGACTGAGTCTGCATTGATCTAGCATAGTCTAGTGGAATCCTCACTCTAGTTGGAGTGAGGGGTGGATGTAGATTGCGGACTGCAATCGAACCACCTAAAAAACCGAGTGCCTCCTCCGTGGTTTGCTTTTGTTCTCTACGCTCTTCATCTGCTCGGCTCTTTGCTTCCTTGTGTTTCGCTCTTCATTCTCATTTACATTCCTCTGTGTACGGTTTAAGGAGGTGCGTTAGCAGTAGAAATTATATTCCGTTTAAGTTTCTTCAAATTGGGAGTGATCTATTCATCCCCCCCCTTCTATATCACTCTTGCTGCGCTAACAATAGGATCTCAAAGTTCTAATCTTTTTGCTCGTTCTTTTATTCACGGAACTGACAGAATGTAACGCATCAAGACTGGTGCGTTACATGGCTGTAGCGGTCGCACGATAGACCGCTACATCCAACGTGCACAGAGTTCAATATCAATCAAACTCTTTTGTTAATTATCCATATTATTATCCATAAAAATGGTATTTTATCTTTAAAATACGTAAATAGGCTAAATAACCTTCTAGAATATGGGCCAAACTTAATGGGCTTGGTCCTTAAACCTTTTGGATTTTATTTAAATAGGCTAGGTTAATTATTTAACATAATTGGGCCTTATAATGACTTATTAATCCAATAATCCTTTTATTAATCTATTTAGCCCTTATAAATTCCAGAAAGTTCTATAAATAACTCAAAAATTATTACATAAATTCTGGGGCACTACACCCTCCCCCACTTAAGAGAATTTGGTCCCCAAATTCAATACATGAGTTATGGGGAGTGTACTTACAGTTGAATAATTCTGGAAATCTTTTCCGCATGGTTGCTTCGGTTTCCCATGTTACTTCATATGGCCATGTTTTCTTCCATTGAATCTTGACCATAGGAATAACTTTATTTCTTAGTTGACGCACTTCCCGTTCCAGAATCTTTATTGGCGTTTGCTCGTACGTCATATCCTTCTGAATCTCCAGATTGTCATAAGTGATAATATGGTGAGGATCATATACATACTTCTTCAGCATAGAGACGTGAAATACGTCATGAACTTCTACTAATTGTGGAGGTAAAGCCAGTTTGTAGGCCACTTCACCGACCCTTTCAAGAATTTCAAACGGGCCAATGAACCTTGGAGTTAGTTTGCCCTTAATGCCAAATCTATGAATACCACGACCTGGAGAAATCTTGAGATACACATGGTCTCCTACTTGAAATTCCAAGTCGCGTCTTCGATTATCAACATAAGACTTTTGCCTATCTTGTGCCATATTTATTCTATCTTGAATAAGCTTGATCTTCTCTTTAGAATCTCTGATAATATCGGGGCCTAGGAATTTTCTTTCCCCTATTTCACTCCAACATATTGGTGATCGACAACTTTTTCCATATAAAGCTTCAAAAGGTGCCATTTGTATGCTGGCCTGGTAACTGTTGTTATAAGTAAATTCTACCAGAGGCAAGTGATCATGCCAACTACCTCCAAAATCAATAACACAAGCCCTGAGCATGTCTTCTACCACCTGATTCGTTCTTTCTGTCTGACCATTAGTTTGTGGATGAAAGGCTGTGCTGAAATTCAATCTAGTCCCTAGCGACTGTTGTAGACCCTTCGAAAACTGGGATGTGAATCGAGGATCTCTATCAGATATAATAGTGACTGGGACACCATGTAATTTAACAATTTCCCTTATGTATAATGCTGCTAGGATATCCACAGACCATCGACTTTTGATTGGTATGAAATGTGCATATTTTGTTAATCGGTCTATGATTACCCATATACCATCGTGTCCACCTCTTCTCTTAGGTAACCCCATAATGAAATCCATCCCTATACTCTCCCACTTCCATTCGGGAATATTCAAGGGATACAGTTTACCTGCGGGTCTAAAATGCTCTGCCTTTACTTGTTGACAAGTGAGACAGTGAGACCCGAAATCAGCTATTTCTCTCTTCATGTTGGGCCACCAGAAATTTCTTTTAAGATCTTGATACATTTTTGTACCACCTGGATGAATGGCGTACTTGGAATTATGTGCTTCTTCTATGATCAATTTCTTCGTATCTTCATGATCCGGTACACACACTCGGCCCTTGAATAGCAATCTTCCATCCTCCGTAATAGAGAAATCTGACCGTTGTTCAATATTAGCTTTAATTTCTAGTAACACGAGATCATCATTTTACAACTTGACTAGATCCTCTATTAAGGTAGGTTGAGCTCGGATATTAGCCATGAAGCAATCTTCTTCCTTCCTGTCAATATCTAAGTTCAACTGAGCAAATTGAGGAATAGGATTAGCCATACTAATCATAAGACTTGATAGCATACCCATTGGTTTTCTGCTGAGTGCATCCGCAACAGCATTAGCCTTGCCAGGATGATATTGAATAGCAAAATCAAAATCCTTGAGATATTCCAACCATCTTCTCTGCCTCATATTTAGCTCTTTTTGAGAAAATAATTATTTCAAGCTCTTGTGGTCCGAGTAGACCGTAAACATTTCTCCATAGAGATAATGACGCCAATTTTTCAAGGTGAAAATGACAGCTGCTAACTCCAAATCATGCACATGTTAATTTTCCTCGTGATGCTTCAATTATCTTGAAGAATAATAGATTACTTTTCCATTTTGCATGAGGACACACCCTAAGCCAATACCTGATGCATCCGTATATACTTCGAATCCACCACCTTCCATCGGTAGTGTTAGAATATGAGCTGTAGTAAGATGATTCTTAAGAGTTTGGAAACTCTTTTAACATTCCTCTGACCGGACAAAGGGATTTTCTTTTCTTGTGAGTCTAGTTAAAGGAACTATATTTTTTGAGAAATCCCTAATGAATCTTCTATAATAACTAGCTAGACCCAGAAAACTTCGTACTTCCGATACGGTCATTGGCCGGCTCCAATTCTTGACAGCTTCTACTTTAGAAGGATCCACCGCAATACCTTCTTTTGAAATAATGTGGCCTAGGAATGAAACTTCCTTGAGCCAGAATTCACATTTATTTAGCTTGACATAGAGTTTATGTTCTTTAAGTGTTTGCAAAGCTATTTTCAAATGTTCTTCATGTTCCTCCTTTGTCTTGAAATATATCAAGATATCATTAATGAAGACGACGATAAACTGGTCCAGATATGGCTGGAAGACACAGTTCATAAGTTGCATGAATGCTGCTGGGGCATTAGTTAACCCGAACGGCATTACCACGAATTCATAGTGGCCATAACTTCGAAAAGCCGATTTATAAATGTCTTCTTCTTTAATTCTCAACTGATGATAACCTGATCTGAGGTCTATTTTAGAAAAATATTCTGCTCCTGAAAGTTGATCGAAGAGTTCATCAATACGCGACAACGGATACTTGTTTTTTATTGTAAGTTGATTTAGTCGCCGGTAATCGTTGCATAGCCTGAGAGAACCATCCTTTTTCTTGACAAATAGAACTGGCGAACCCCAAGGGGATGTGCTAGGTCGGATGAAGCCTTTGTCTAGTAATTCCTACAACTGCCCTTTTAATTCCTTGAGTTCTGTGGGGGACATCCTGTAAGGGGCTATAGAAATAGGTGCTGCTCCTGGGATGTGTTCAATAGTGAAGTTTACTTCCCTCTCGGGTGGTAAACTGGGTAATTCGGATGGGAAAACATCGGGGAACTCATTTATAATAGGAATGCCTGCTAAAATAATCTCTTTGGATTCGATAACAATGACAGAAGCAAGAAAAGCTTCACATCCTTGCGAGATAAGTTTGCAAGTGTGAAGAGAAGATATGATAGTAGGATGCTTCTTATACTTGATGCCAAGAAAAGAGAATCTTGGAAGACCGGGCTTTCGAAAGGATATAATCCTATTTCGGCAATTGATATAAGCATCATGATCTACAAGCTAATCTTCCCCTAAAATGGCATCATAACCTTTCATGTCAAGGCATACTAAGTTTGCGGGGAGATTGTGACCTTCTATCATCACCTCACTATCAGGATAATAGTTGGTAAGTTTTGTTCCAGAACCTAAGGGTGTGGAAATAGCGAGATCTGAAGGTAAGGGGACTGATGCAATTGATAATGTTTTTGTAAAAGTAGTGGAGATAAAAGAATGAGAGGCACCAGTGTCAAATAGCACAAATGTAGGACGAGAACAAATTTGAATAGTACCTTCCATAAGCCCACCATCCCTGGGCGCTTCCACTTCTTCTAAGACGGCATTGAGGCGAGCCTGCCTCCTACGTCCTCCACCAAACGATTGGTCTTTCATAAGGGGGCAATCTGGCATGCGATGCTCCATGCTTCCATAACGTAAACAAGCGTCGAGACGCTTCCAACACTCCTCAGCTGAATGGCCGAATTTTTCACAAAATGTGCAAGCCGTGGTGACCTGCTCCTTCTCCTCCTTGATTTTTCTTTTACTTATGGGAAGTTCCACCATTCCCATTCCTGGATCTCTTCTTACTATCACGACTTTTGTAGGGCTCCGTGATGCTGAACTTTTCTTTCTTATAACGTCGATCTGAGTGTCGGTTGGATTCATCTCCTTTCCCTTTTAATTTTTCGACCTTTTCTAAGGTCCTTTCACACAAATACGCTCGTTGAACCATTTCCGCATAAGTACGGATGTTTTGGGTCCCGAGCTGCTGAATGAAACCGGGCCATAACTCGTCCATGAACCGATTTGCCTTCAATAAATCGGTGCTGATAAGATGTGGTGCGTAAGGTGCAAGCCTTGAGAATTGCAGTTCATATTCGGCAACTGTCATCATTCCTTGCCGAAGAGTGGCGAACTCCATACCCTTTCGTTCCTTTACGTGCTCAGAAAAGTACTGGGCACGGAATAAGGTAAGAAAACCATCCCATGTATGAGGTGCATCGGTCGGAGGTGCCGGAATCTACTTCCACAATGTACGGACATCTTTGTTGAGTTGAAAGGTTGCGAGACGCACCTTCTCCTGATCGGTGCATTGGATAACGTCAAAGATACGATTCATTTCATCTATCTAGTTCTCCGCTTCGTCCGGATTAGAAGAACCATAAAAATGCGGAGGGTTTAAGCTCCGAAAGTTACGATGCAAATCACCAGCCCTTGCTCCTTCGCCAGCTTGCGCCATGGTTTGTAATGCCTGAGTGAGGCCAGCAACTGTTTGCTGCATGCCATCCCAATTTACGCGATGAGCCATGGTAATAATAAGGTACCTGAGAGAAAAATAATAACTTGTTATTTCTCGTGGAATTGGAAGGAAAGTCAATCTTAAAGCTAATTAACTATCTTATCCTGGGCTCTACCCAATTCTCACATGGGTGTGGAAATTTCTTCCTTAGTTCATAGGTAGGGGTCCTTAAACCTTGGACTTATCCTATGACATAACTCTTCTTCCTAAGTCCTGAGACTTAGGCTCTAATACCAACTTAACTGTCACGCCCCGAGCCTTTATTACAGCGGAAGACTCGCTCGAGGAACATGAACAGCCGGCATGGTAAGCCTCTTGCACGCAATAACGATCAGAGCGTAAGACAATCACACATAAGAATGCAATCACACAATATTTACTCAACTTCAACTTTCATTAATAATCAAATTCAATATTCGAATACAACCACTAATTCAACTTCCATCATGCTAGACTCAAGAAATAAGAAATTATATAGAATCGATCTAAACAATGTAAACTTTCTAAGTCTTCGCTCATTCTTTATTCACTCTCGGATCCGCTACTTGAACATTCCAAATCTGAACCTGACTCACTTCCATTTCCTGAAAAAAAATGGAAATAGGTAATGAGCACACTTGCCCAGTAGGTATCTTCGCATCAACATGAAGGCATCATTAAAGTAATTAACGTTTTTGCTCTAGAGGAATAAGGTGAAATCATGCGAATGCGATCAATCATGCAATTAAACCAAAGTATGTAAGATAGAATGAGAGCAAGTATGAACTAGCAAGAATGTTATAAGAACATGATATGGCCTTTCATGAATAAGAATGTAACGAGAATGTACTAGCAAGCCACATAATTATCACTCTAGTATCTTTTACTTATGAGCAAGTACTTTGTGAATTTCTGTGGAATATCAAGAAAGTCATGTATAAGTATCAATCATGTTGTATCGTGTTGTGGATTTTCACTTATTTATAAAGAAATTACTCCAAGCGCAATGCGACGCCAGTAGCATCATACTCCATGGTTTATAATAGTATGTTTCCGACAATCAGCTGAGGGGACTAGCATAGAGCCCTTGAACACAATCACTGCTCGATCGCATCTTCAAGTATAAATCAAGCTTTTTCCACGCATGTAACAATAAAGTATGGCCATGAATGTATAATTCCAACAAGCTCTTGATAATAACAATTCAATGAATGAATGCTTTAATAAGAATAATGAGAAATCAAGAATGACTTATACTATGTTATGCTTATGAAAATAAATCGACAGCATAACAGTACGTTCTTTATTTTCCACTCATTATATTAGGTTTCTTGATCAATATGATAAGTTCTAGATCATCAAGAGTCCATCTAGAAATCTTGGAATATCAACCCTCGGTCAAACCTCGGGTTAAAATACTCAAGTAGTGTGACGGTCATGTACTGGGCCGTTACATGATGTGACGCTCCAGTATTGAGCAGTTGCATTTGTCTGAATCCATAACCAAGAAATCGGGCTCAATTGAATGTGATGATCGTATATTGGGCCGTTACATGTACCTGACGGTCCAATATAGATTCGTTACACTACTGATAACCAGAAACATCGATGGTGTAATCTAATCAATTGGTTTTAATGGTACAACCAACTCGGCGTCCTAGTGGGAATCCCAGGCTCGCAGAGAATTACGGAGACCTTGTAATAAGATTTCCTAGTCCATTGGAAGGAATATACAATAGAGAGGTCCTCATGTCCAAGAATAATGTTCCTATAGTGCAAAGTGAACTAATGGACATATACCTAAATATATGCTATGTACTAAGAGAAATGACTCTATTGATAGAGAGGATGTCTAACAATAGGAAATCATGATAAAATTTCGTCAATACATCTTTGGAAAATCATGGTTTAGATACAAAACTATAGAATTTTGGCACATGAAATTAACACAACTTAAAATAACTTAAGATACCTTAATTATGTAATTTTTATCATGAATCAGTAGATAATCTTAAAGACATGAAATCAGGTCAAAACTTAGATAACTAGGCTTATTTAGAAATTAAATTAACTAGTTTCCCATTCTATCTACAGTTACCCTGACGGTCTAGAATGGGTGCGTCACAGTGACTATGACGGTTTATGGTGAGGCCGTTACAGTAATGTAACGCTCCATAGATGGTGCGTCAGAGACAATAGAGAACTTCAAACACCAAAGAAGGTGTGACGGCTTATAGTAAGGCCGTTATAGTCTGTGACAGTCTAAGTATGATGCGTTAGAGTCCCTGCTAACAGTATAAAGAAATTAAACGACTATGATTTAAAACCATGTCATGTTTGAAAAAGATTTAACTACTCCAATCATGACAAAACGAAGTAAAGGTCTTCTAGATGCATAGGCTGCAGTGAATTGACAAGATAATATCTTTGATCTTTGATTAGGGCTAAGAATATGTATGTATGCATGAACCCACTAAAACATGGAATTCATAGTCTATAATGCATGAAATCAAGTACAATCAGAGGACTTTTATCCCTAACAAGATATTTTTGCCAATCATGAGATAACCTACCTCTTAACTAGGCTTTAAGCTTCTAATTTGAATCTAAAAATCGAGCCCTAGCTCTCCTTTCCCAGCGATTTTCCAGCAACTTCCTGCTACTCTATCTCTCCAACCTCTTGTCCTAAAGATGTGAAATTTTGAGGGTAAGAATATAAAACTAAGGTGATCAAAAAGTTCTAAAGGATAGAATTCTAATTACCCCGTTTAGACGTCCTAATCTCTTGATCTTCATGGGTCTTTTGCTCTGAATCCTGAGTTACTATGGTCGAACTAGCAACTTTGAAAGCTTCAATCTCCTTGGTTGCTTGATCTCCTAACATGAAATTTAAAGAACTATTAGTCTAAAGTATACTAAACAAAATCTTCTAAAGAACTTACCCGAAATTCTATCTCCTTACCTTGATTCTTTACGAGCCAAAGTAAGAGTCGCTCAGTTCAGAACTAGGTCCTATTTATAGGGTTTTGAACATTAGATCGATTCTAGAGTCCTTAATTTGCCAGAACCTAATCCCTAAGAGTCCTTAGTAATGTTATAAACTCTCCCAAGTCGATCTCTTGTAGATACGATCCCAAAGTTCTAATCTTTTTACTCGTTTTTTCATTCACGGAACTGACAGAATGTAACGCATCAAGACTGGTGCGTTACATGGCTGTGGCGGTCGCACGATAGACCGCTACGTCCAACGTGCACAGAGTTCAACATCAATCAAACTCTTTTATTAATTATCCATATTATTATCCATAAAAATGGTATTTTATCCTTAAAATACGTAAATAGGCTAAATAACCTTCTAGAATCTGGGCCAAACTTAATGGGCTTGGTCCTTAAACCTTTTGGATTTTATTTAAATAGGCTAGGTTAATTATTTAACATAATTGGGCCTTATAATGACTTATTAATCTAATAATCCTTTTATTAATCTATTTAGCCCTTATAAATTACAGAAAGTTCTATAAATAACTCAGAAATTATTACATAAATTCTGGGGCACTACAGATCTAATAGCATCGTACCGGAGTACGTGCTATATGTGAAATAATAAAACTAAAAAGAGATGAGAAAGGAAGGCGTCAAAGCATAAATCAATGTGAACTTAAGTCATGGAAATTTCCTTTAAGTATAAAACTATAAAGTTTTGGCATGAAATTAACATTCATGAAAATAAGTTCCTTGTAGCAAGAAGGGCATAAACCTAACATGATTGAAACATGATATGATAGAAATCATAAATGTCATGAAATATCATGAAACATGGCATAGCTACTTATATTTAACATGGAATCATGAAGGTTGATCTAGTTTCTGTTTAAAGTTAAGAGAAAGAAGAACACGGTTGATCGAAGACTGCTACTTGCAGGTAGCGATCTCTACATGACCACCTTCTATCTGCAACAGACAGAAGCTAAGTCCAACATGCAGAGCCTATTGTAGGGCAATAATTGCATGAAAAATATAAGGAACAGTAAGTTAAAACATGATAGTGTGTTTAGAGCAAAGTAAGAGCATGGAAAAGGCATGAATTAAACCAAAGTTCTTATCTTTTAGTTAAGGCTGTAGAGATGACATGACATGAAAAACTTAACTGCGTAGTCATGGAAAAGCATAAAATTCTCCGTGTACAATGCATAAAATCGAGCAAGGTTAGAGGGCTTTTGATCCTAACACGTTGTTTAAGACATACATAAGATAACCTACCTCGGGGTTTGCTCCTAATTAGAGAATTTGTTGTCGGAAGTGGGTGCTGGTTTCTGAACGTCCTGCGTAGAAACTGCTACTTCCGAGCACTCTAACTCCTTAGATGCTTGATCTCCTAACACCAAAGTTTGCAGAGGGTTAGAAGACACTAAGGGAAACAAATAACCCTAAAGGACAAACCAGAAAAGATGACGCCTTATCTTCGAACTACGCTATCCAAAATTAGAGTTTGCGTAGGATGATTCTGGGCTCTATTTATAGGGAAAGGTCTAGGGCTGAGGGATTAGGTCAAATTAGGAGTCCTTATTGGGGTTAGGATAGATCCCAAAGAGTCCTAGACAAGTCCATATACCAGATCACATTGATCCTTAGCAATTTGGGAGGATAAAAATCCAGATTTTCTAGGGTTTATCACCTTCCATTAACGAAACTAAGTTGCGGTCTTCCCTGGACCGCTACTAGAAGGTCGCGGTTACGCGACTGACCGCGTCTTGCCTCGGTGCTAAAAATTTGAATTTAATTCAAACTCTCCCCTAATTATCCCCTCATTATCTAGTTAAAATAGGAGAAATTACCCTATTACGTTTATAGGGTTGGGCTTGGGCAAAAAGACTTAGGTTTTAGGGTTTTAGGTCCATTTTAAGTGGACCTATTCACCAATTAATAATTAGGCTCATAATAATTCATTAATTAAGCCCATTAGGCCTTTAAACCTATTAAATGGTCAAATTAATCCTTTTTAATTTCAGATAATTCTAGATAATTTTCAGGGGTGCTACACCCTCCCCCACTTAAAAGAATTTTATCCCCAAATTCATTGCATGCGATTTATGGAGAGTGTATTTAACATACAAAATAGCCTCGGGAATCTCTTACGTATAGCTTCTTCCGTCTCCCAAGTTTCTTCTTGTTCCAGACATTTACTCCATTGGATCTTTACCATGGAAATAGTTTTATTTCAAAGCTGACGTACCTCTCGATCCAATATCTTGAGTGGCCTTTGCTCGTACGTCAGGACCTTCTATATTACAAGATTGTCATGACTTATAACATGAAATGGGTCATGAACGTACCTTTTAAGCATTGAGACATGGAACACATCATGAACTCCAGATAATTATGGCGGTAAAGCTATCTGATACACGACCTCGCCAACCCTTTCAAGAATTTCAAAAGGGCCAATAAATCTCGCAGTAAGCTTGCCCTTGATGCCGAATCTTCGAATTCCACGACCTGGGGAAACTTTGAGAAACACATGATCTCCCACTTGGAATTCCAGGTCTCTTCTTCTTGTATCAGCATATGTCCTTTGCCATGATTGAGCCATCTAAAGTCTTTCCCTGATCAATTTAATCTTCTCAGTTGTATCCCAAACAAGATCTAGGCCAAGAAGTTATTTTTACCCTACTTCATTCCAGCAAATTGGTGAACTAGCTTGATAGCTATTGTTGTAGGCAAACTCAACTAAAGGTAAGTGGTCGTGCCAACTCCCACCAAAATCAATTGCACATGCCCTGAGCATATCTTCAACTACCTTATTGGTTCTTTCAATCTGGCCATCGGTTTGTGGATGAAAAGTAGTGCTGAAGTTCAACCGTGTCCCTAAGGAATGTTGTAGACCATTCCAGAATTGTGATGTGAAACAAGGGTCTCGATCAGATATAATAGTGACTCAGACTCTGTGTAATCAGACAATTTCCTTTATATATATGGCTGCTAGAACATCCACAGACCATCAACTTTTAATAGGTAGAAAATGTGCAAATTTTGTCAATTGGTCTATTATCACCCATATACCATCATGCCCGCCTCTTGTCTTAGGTAGACCCATGATAAAATCCATCCCTATGCTATCCCGCTTCCACTCGGGAATTTCCAAGGGATATAACTTTCCAGCGGGCTTTAGGTATTTCGCCTTGACTTGCTGACAAGTGAGGTGGCGAGATACAAAATCCGCCACTTCTCTCTTCATGTTGGGCCACCAAAAATTTCTTTTTAAATCTTGGTACATCTTAGTAGCACCAGGCTGCAGTGCATATCTTGACTTGTGGGCTTCATCCATAATTAACTTCTTTATTTCAGTATGGTCAGGTGTCATGCCCCGAGCCTTTATTACAGCGGAAGACTAACTCGGGGAGCGCGGACAGCCGGCATGGTAAGCCTCTTGCAAGCAAGAATGATCAGAGCACAAGACAATCACACACATAAATGCAATTGCACAATATTTACTCAAACTTCAACTTTATTTCATAATAATCAAGTATTCAAATACAACCACTAATTCAACTTATTCCAATCTATCAGACTCAAGAAATAGGAAAATTACATAGACTCAATCTAAACAATATAGACCTTCCTAAGTCTTCACTCTCATCTTGACAATACTTTCATTCGCTCTCAGAGCCGCTACTTGTATAACCCGAATCCGAATTCGAATCACTTCCATCTCCTGAAAAGATTGGAAATAGGTAATGAGCACACTTGCCCAGTAGGTATCTTCGCATCAACATGAAGGAACTATTAAAGTAATTAACAATTTAGCTCTAAAGAATAAGGTAAAAATCATGTGAATGCGATCAATCACGCGATTAAACAAAAGTAACAAGACGATCAAGTAAGTTAGAATGAGAGAAAGTACGAACTAGCAAGAATGTAACAAGAACATGATATTGGCCTTTCATGAACAAGAATGTATCGAGAATATACTAGCAAGTCACATAATCATCACTCTAGTATCTTTTGCTGAGGAGCAAGTACTTCATGAATTTCTGTGGAATATCAAGCAAGAAAGTCATGTACAAGAATGTCATGTCATGCCGTATTGTGAATTTTCACTTATTTATAGAGAAAGTACTCCCAGCGTAATGCGACGCCAGTAGCATCATACCCCACGGTTTATAATAGTATATTTCTGACAATCAGCCGAGGGGACTAGCATAGAGCCCTTGAACACAATCGGTGCTCGATCGCATCTTCAAGTATAAATCAAGTTTTTTCCACGCATGTAACAATAAAGTATGGCCAAGAATGTAATAAGTTCAATAAGCTCATGATAACAATAATTCAATGAATGAATACTTTAATAAGAATCATGAGAAATCAAGAATGACTTAAGCAAGGTTATGCTTATGGAAATAAATCGGCAGCATAACGATAGATTCTTTGTTTTCCATTCATTATTTTAGGTTTATTGATCAATATGATAAGTTCTAGATCATCAATAGTCCATCTAGAAACCTTAGAATATTAACCCTTGGTCCACTTTGGGTTAAAATACTCAAACAGTGTGACGGTCGTGTACTGGGCCGTTACATGATATGACGCTCCAGTATTGGGCCGTTACATTAGTCTGAATCCAGAACCAAGAAATCGAACTCAGTTGAATATGACGGTCATATATTGGGCCGTTACTTGTGCCTGACGGTCCAACATAGAGCTGTTACATTATTGATAACCAAAAACATCGATAGTGTAATCTAATCAATGGGCTTTAATGGTACAACCAACTCGGCGTCCTAGTGGGAATCCCAGGCTCGCGGAGAATTATGGAGGCATTGAAACGAGATTTCCTAGTCCATTGGAAGGAATATTTAATAGAGAGGTCCTCATGTCCAAGAATAATGTTCCTATAGTGCAATGTGAACTAATGGACAACATACCGTAATATGCGCCATATACTTAAAGAAATGACTCTATTGATAAAGAGAACGTGTAACGATGTGAAACCATGAGAAAACTCCGTCAATACAACATTTGGAAAATCATGATTTAAATACAAAATTATAGAATTTTGGCACATGAAATTAACATAACTTAAAATAACCTAAGACACATTAATCATACAATTTGATTATGAATCAGTAACTAAAATTGAAGTCATGATAACAGGTCCAGCTTAGCTATCTAAGCTTATTTATAAGTAAACTTAACTAGTTATTATTCTGCCTTGGGCTGGTAGAACACATGGGTCTGACGGTCTAGGATAGGCGCGTTACAGTGCTTGTGACGGTTTATCAAGGGGCCGTTACAGTGGTGTAACGCTCCTGCTAGTGTGCGTCCGAGATAATAGAACAATAAAACACAACAGGGTGTGACGGTCTATCGTAAGGCCGTTACATTCATGTGACGGTCCTACGTTGGTGCGTTAGAGAATCTGCTGGCAGTAAACTAAGTAAAGGTTTATGAAAATATAACATGCCTGGAAATCAAAATACTACCACTGTCCTAGTCATGATAACGAAGTATAGGCCAACTATATGCATGGGTTTAGTGAATAGACATGATAATATCTTTTAATTTCCATTTAGGGCTAAGAGATGCATGAATGTATAGAACTATTAGATCATGAAATTCTTAGTCTAGAATGCATGAAATCAAGCACAACCAGAGGGCTTTTATTCCTAACAAGTTGTTTTTGCCAATCATGAGATAACCTGCCTCTTCTAAAACCTTTAAACTTAAAATTTGATGCTAGGTGCTACCCTTAGTCCCTTGTACTTCTTGTGATAAATCAGCAACTTCAATCTGCTCTATTTCCTCAGCCTCTTGACCTAAGGATGTGGAATTTTGAGGGTAAGAATATGAAACTATTGGGAAAAAAAGTTCTAAAGGATTGAACTCTAATTACCTCGTTTAGACGTCCTAATCTCTGGGTCTTTAGGGAACTTACGTTCAGATTCCTGGGTTACTAAGGTTGAATCAGCAACTTTGGAAGCTTCTATCTCCTTGGTTGCTTGATATCCTAGCATGAAATTTGGAGAGCTATTAGTCTAATGTATTATAAACAAAAAGTCGTAAGGAACTTACCCAAAATTATGACTCTTTACATTGATTCTTCACGAGCCAAAAGTAAGGGTCGCTCAGTTCAGAACTAGGTCCTATTTATAGGGTTTTGGCTATGGTTTAAAGATTAGATCGATTCTAGAGTCTTTAATTTGCCAGAACCTAATCCCTAAGAGTCCTTAGTAATGTTATAAGCTCTCCCAAGTCGATCTCTTGTAGATAAGATCCCAAAGTTCTTATCTTTTTGCTCGTTCTTTCTTTCACGGAACTAATAGAGTGTAACGCATCCAGCCTGGTGTGTTACAGGGCTGTGGCGGTCGTCTGATAGACCGTTACATTCAACGTGTATAGAGTTTCAATTTCATAAAACTCTTTTATTCGTTTATCCACATAATTATCTTATATAAATAGTATTTATCCTGAAAATACGTGAATACGCTAATTACCCTTATAGAATATGGGCCAAACTTGATGGGCTTGGTCCATTAACCTTTTGGATTATCTTTAAATAGGTTAGGTTAATTATTTAACCTAATTGGCCCTTATAATGACTTATTGATCTAATATTCTATTTATTAATTTATTTAGGCCTTTATAAATTCTAGAAAATAATTAAATATTCCTAAAATATCTTATAAAATCTCTGGGGTCTTACACCCTCCCCCACTTAAGAGAATTTGGTCCCCAAATTTAATATATGGATTTCGGAGAGTGCACTTACAGTTAAATAATTTTGGAAATCTTTTCCGCATGGCTGCTTCGGTTTCCCAAGTTACTTCATATGGCCATGTTTTCTTCCATTGAATCTTGACCATAGGAATAACTTTATTTCTTAGTTGACGCACTTCCCGTTCCAGAATCTTTATTGACTTTTGTTCGAACGTCATATCCTTCTGAATCTCCAGATTGTCATAAGTGATAATATGGTCAGGATCATATACATACTTCTTCAGCATAGAGACGTGAAATACATCATGAACTCTTGCTAATTGTGAAGGTAAAGCCAGTTTGTAAGCCACTTCACCAATTCGCTCAAGAATTTCAAATGGGCCAATAAATCTTGGAGTTAGCTTTCCTTTAATGCCAAATCTTCGAATACCACGACCTGGAGAAACCTTTAAATATACATGATCTCCTACCTGAAACTCCAAGTCACGTCTTCGATTGTCAGCATAAGACTTTTGCCTATCTTGTGCCATTTTCATTCTTTCTTGAATAAGCTTGATCTTCTCTGTAGAATCCCTGATGAGATCGGGGCCTAGAAATTACTTTTCCTCTATTTCGTTCCAACATATTGGTGATCGACAACTTTTTCCATATAAGGCTTCAAAAGGTGTCATTCGTAAGCTAGCCTGATAGCTATTGTTATATGCAAACTCTACTAGAGGCAAGTGATCATACCAACTACCTCCAAAGTCGATAGCACAAACCTTGAGCATATCTTCTACTGCCTGATTCGTTCTTTCTGTTTGACCATCTGTTTGTGGATGAAAAGCTGTGCTGAAATTCATTCTAGTCCCTAGTGAATGTTGTAGACCCTTCCAGAATTGTGATGTGAATCGAGGATCTCTATCAGATATAATAGTGACTGGGACACCATGTAGTTTGACAATCTCCTTTATGTATAATGCTGCTAGAATATCCACAGACCATCGACTCTTTATTGGTATGAAGTGTGCAGATTTAGTCAATCGGTCTATGATTACTCATATTCCATCGTGTCCACCTCTTGTCTTAGGTAAAACCATAATAAAGTCCATCCCTATACTCTCCCATTTCCATTCGGGAATACTCAAGGGGTGTAATTTACCTGCGAGTCTAAAATGTTCTGCTTTTACTTGTTGGCAGCTGAGACAACGGGACACGAAATTAGCTATCTCTCTCTTCATATTGGGCCACCAAAAATTTCTTTTGAGATCTTGATACATCTTTGTTCCTCCTGGATGAATTGTGTATTTAGAATTATGCGCTTCATCTAGGATTAGTTTCTTCGTAGCCTCATGATCTGGTACACATATTCGGCCTTTAAATAACAATCTTCCGTCATTGGAAATAGAAAAATCCGGCCTTTGTTCAATATTGGCTTTAATTTCCAGTAATATAGGATCATCATTTTGCAGCTTGACCAGATCTTCTATCAATGTAGGTTGAGCTCGAATATTAGCTATGAAACAATCTTCTTCCTTTATGTCAATATCTAAGTTCAACTAAGCAAATTGAGGAATAATGTTAGTTACACTTATCATAAGACTTGATAGCATACCCATTAGTTTTCTGCTGAGTGCATCTGCTACAGCATTAGCCTTACCAAAATGATATTGAATAGCAAAATCAAAGTCCTTGAGATATTCTAACCACCTCCTCTGCCTCATGTTAAGCTCCTTTTGAGAGAATAAATATTTCAAACTTTTGTGGTCCTAGTAGACCATGAACTTTTCTCCATAAAGATAATGACGCCAAATTTTCTAGACAAAAATAACTGCTGCCAATTCCAAATCATGTACGGGATAGTTTTCCTCGTGACGTTTCAATTGTCTTGAAGAATAACAGATTACTTTTCCATTCTGCATGAGAACGCATCCTAAGCCAATACCAGACGCATCCGTATACACTTCGAATCCACCACCTTCCATCGGTAGTGATAGAATAGGAGCTGTGGTAAGATGATTCTTAAGAGTTTGAAAACTCTTCCCACATTCCTCTGATCAGACAAAAGGATTTTCTTTTCTTGTGAGTCTAGTTAAAGGAACTGCTATCTTTAAGAAGTCCTTAATGAATCTTCTATAATAACTAGCTAGACCCAGAAAGCTTCTTACTTCTGATACAGTCATTGGCCGGCTCCAATTTCTGACAGCTTCTACCTTAGAAGGATCCACAGCAATACCTACTTTTGAAATAATGTGGCCTAGGAATGATACTTCCTCGAGCCAGAATTCACACTTATTGAGTTTGGCATAAAGCTTGTGTTCTCTAAGTGTTTGTAAAGCTATTTTCAAATGTTGTTCATGTTCCTCTTTTGTCTTGGAATATATCAAGATATCATCAAATATACGATTCATTTCGTCTATCCAGTTTTCTGTCTCGTCGGGATTAGAAGAACCATAGAATCGCGGAGGATTTAAACTCTGGAAATTGCGATGTAGGTCACCGGCCCTTGCCCCCATGCCACCTTGCGCTATGGTTTGCAATGCCTGAGTAAGGCTGGCAACTGTTTGTTGCATGCCATCCCAATCTACATGATGAGCCATTCGTAAGATAAGGTACCTGAGAGAAAATAACAACTTGTTATTTCTCATGAAATTAGAATGAAAAAAAATCAATCTTAAAGCTAATTAATTATCTTATCCCGGGCTCTACCCAATTCTCAGATGGGTATGGAAATTTCTTCCTTAGTTCATAGGTAGGAGTCCTTAAACCATGGACTTTTCCTATGACATGACTCTTCTTCCTAAGTCTTGAGACTTAGGCTCTGATACCAACTTAACTGTCACGCCCCGAGCCTTTATTACAGCGGAAGACTAACTCGGGGAGCGTGGACAGCCGGCATGGTAAGCCTCTTGCAAGTAAGAATGATCAGAGTGCAAGACAATCACACACATAAATGTAATTGCATAATATTTACTCAAACTCCAACTTTATTTCATAATAATCAAGTATTCAAATACAACCACTAATTCAACTTATTCCAATCTATCAGACTCAAGAAATAGGAAAATTACATAGACTCAATCTAAACAATATAGACCTTCCTAAGTCTTCACTCTCATCTTGACAATACTTTCATTCGCTCTCGGACCCGCTACTTGTATAACCCGAATCCGAATTCGAATCACTTCCATCTCCTGAAAAGATTGGAAATAGGTAATGAGCACACTTGCCCAAAAGGTATCTTCGCATCAACATGAAGGCACTATTAAAGTAATTAAAAATTTAGCTTTAAAGAATAAGGTAAAAATCATGCGAATGCGATCAATCACGCGATTAAACCAAAGTAACAAGACGATCAAGTAAGTTAGAATGAGAGCAAGTAGGAACTAGCAAGAATGTAACAAGAACATGATATTGGCCTTTCATGAACAAGAATGTATCGAGAATATACTAGGAAGCCACAAAATCATCACTCTAGTATCTTTTGCTGATGAGCAAGTACTTCGTGAATTTCTGTGGAATATCAAGCAAGAAAGTCTTGTACAAGAATGTCATGTCATGCCGTATTGTTGATTTTCACTTATTTATAGAGAAAGTACTCCCAGTGCAATGCGACGCCAGTAGCATCATACCCCATGGTTTATAATAGTATGTTTTCGACAATCAGCCGAGGGGACTAGCATAGAGCCCTTGAACATAATCAGTGCTCGATCGCATCTTCAAGTATAAATCAAGCGTTTTCCACGCATGTAACAATAAAGTATGGCCAAGAATGTGTTGTACTCCTGGTTTTGATGATGACAACGATAAGATAAGTGATATAGACACTTAAGTTTTAATGAATGTTTAACAGGAACAAAAGGATGTAGGGTGCTCAATGCGTCAACGCCATCAACAAGCAGCGTCGACGCAGCGGCTTAAGAGATGCCAATATTCAAGGCAAGAAAGGCCTTAATGTACATGTCCGTGCGTCAACGCCACCCACTGGCAGCATGGACGCAGTAGTTCAAGTATCTCCTTGCAACCTCTGGAGTACCTTGGCAGCGTCGACGGTGCAGCTCGTTGGGTCGACGCAGTAGCTTGATGGATCGACAAGGTGACTAGAGGGTGGACGCAGCTGCACAATGCGTCAACGCACTCCTTGACGCAAGAAGGCTGAAGCCATCCAAATTTCAGCTGCTGGAACAGCAATGCGTCAACGCAGCATGATGAGAGCGTCGACGCAGCACGCCCATCTGCTGAAGACTTGATCACTGGATCATCAATGCGTCAATGCCACGGGTTGGAAGCATCAACGCAGCAGTTAAAAAGGCTAGGCTGGTTGCTCGCTGGAATGTATCAATGCGTCAACGCAGCAGGCTGATGGAGTCAACGCAGCAGACTTAAGTCTTGCTGGTAGAATGCCCTTGAAGGCTACGTCAACCTTTTGGAGCAAGTGAGTTGACGCCACCAGACTGTAGTTGCTGAACGTGCTAATGAAGGGCACGTGATCCGAGGTGACTGGCTCGTGATCCCAGGATGGATGAGGTACCAGGATGCTGACACGTGGACTGAGGCCTCTTGGCAGGAATCATGGAGAGCGCATGTCGCCCTAAATGCTGTTGATATATAAGGAAGACTCCTCTGTCTGAATGAGACTGATCGTGATCGACTGAAGCAGAGGAAGAGTGAGAGCTTCCACGATCCAGAAGAAGAAAGAAAAAGAAAAGAGAGAGAAGAGAAGAAGCATAAGAGAAAGAAGAGAGAAAGAAAGAGATAGAGAGCTCGAGCAGAGTGAGAAGAGAAGCAAAGCTACTTGAATATTTGTTCTTGCTGTACCGTGGATCATATCCATCCCAGTTAGCTCTAGTTGAGAGCCACTGTTGTGCTACCATAGCTACAGTTTTCTGATTACTGTATTTTCCTTTTCTTAGTTTCGTTTACATTTTCTTGTGATTCTTCCGATTGCCCTGTTGGGGATTGGATTCCTCCTGGTGGGTCAGGAGAAGGGAGATTTGATCTCCGGTTGCAAGTAGCTGGGTACTACTTGTGGATTCCTCCTGGTGGGTCAGGAGAAGGGAGATTTGATCTCCGGTTGAAAGTAGCTGGATGCTACTTGTGGATTCCTCCTGGTGGGTCAGGAGAAGGGAGATTTGATCTCCGGTTGCAAGTAGCTGGGTGCTGCTTGTGGGTTCCCTCCGGTTGGGAGGAAGAGGGGAGGTTGTTCCCTTGGTCAAGCTATTTGGTAGCATTTGTTGCAGACTTAGTCTGCTGTGCTAGTGATTACTAGTGAAAGCCTCACTCCGGTTGAGAGTGAGGGGTGGATGTAGGTCTGGAGGACCGAACCACCTAAAAATTATTTGTGCAGTGGTTTGCCTTGCATTAGCTCCATATCTTCTACCTCCCATTCACAGGTTGTGCATGTTTGGCCTGTTGCATTATCTAGAGAGTTATTTTTGAGCATTATATTCTGCTAAGTGTGTTTGGGTTGTTTTACTCTGCATTCGTTTCTGGTTGATCAGGTGGCTGCATTGTTGCAGTCCAACTGTTTGTTCATTTGATTGCCTTATCATTTCATCTTGGAAAGCTCATTAGTTTTTATCCCGCATATCTGAGCTTTAGTTTTTTAAAATGGGCCATATTTTCTAGAGGGATACATTCACCCCCCTCTGTATCCAGGCCTAGCACCCTAACAATTGGTATCAGAGCGGTGTCTGCTTAGAAGGTCCAGCGACCTGCAGATCCGATCTTGCTGTCTTAGGTGCTAATTTGTTTCTAGTGCATCATTATTCCTGTTGCATTGAATCTACCTTCTATTTGTTGCAATGGCTCCTCCACCCGTCTTTAGTGGTTCTAATTTTAATCAGTGGCACACTGCTCTCCATGCTTATGTTAATGCTGTTAATCCTGATCTGTGGAAATTAATTTCACAAGGTCCTCACACCTTACCTACGAAAGTGTCCAAATGGACCGACAGACACAGATCAAAGGACGGAGAAAATCAGGAAGCCTTTAATCTGATGAAAGCAGCTACTGACAGAGCTTTATGGTCTTGCTTTCATGATTGCAGGTCCGCTAAAGACATCTTGGATATGCTGAAGAAAATTCACAGGGCAAATGAGGACAGCTGCATGATGGCTGACAGATATAATCAAGGCAGCAGTCAAGATGAAGATGAAGATGATAATGAGGTAAATCCCTTTGAAAATTATACTTCAGATGATTGGGAAAATACTTATGCTGACTTGTTGGGGCTATATGAAAAATTAAAAAGGGAACATAAGAAACTGAAAAAGGGTATTAGGTTAAACAGTGTAAATTCCTCTTCATGTCAAAATTGTTTAAAATTGAAACAAACAAATGATGATTCTATATCTGAAATTCGTGAGCTTGAGAGTCAAGTTAAATTGCTAAGGAAAAAGAATCAGGATTCTGTTAACTTAGAACTAAGCAAGCTAAAATCTGAAAATGACTCTCTAAAACAATCTGCTAAAGGAAATGATAAAGAATTTGAGAAACTCAAACAAGAGAATGATTTGCTGATTGAAAAAATGAATGCCATAAAATCTGTAAACATAGAATTACAGAAAGAGTGTGAAACACAACAAAGAGAAATGAAACAAATTGAAAATGGAAGAAAGTATGAACTCAATTTAGAAGACCAGCTTCTAATAAATGAATTGGTTCAAAATGATAAGCTCAAAGAAGAAATTAAAAAATTGAAGCTGTTAAACAATACAATGTCTGAGAGACTTCTAACCTTAGAAAAAGGAAAAACGGTTTGTGTTGAAATTCCTGAAAAATTGAGCAATCTGGAACAAGAAATTAAAAAATATAAAACTGCTAACAAGGTGTTAACTGAATGTGTGAATTGCAGTGAGCAAGAAATCACCAGCTATGAGTTACAAATCACCTCATTGGAAAATGAAATTCATGACTTAAAAAATTCCTTGTCCAAATTTGTTCATGGTCAAGAAAATCTAGATAAACTGCTAGGTGTTAAAGTCAATTTTCAAAAAGAAGGGTTGGGCTATAATCCAACCAAGAAAAAGAATTTTGAAAATAAGATTCAAACTTCAGCTGTTCCAAATGTTGCCTCTGCTAGTTCAGCCAATCCTTCAGTGTTTCAATTTGCTGCTCAAAGAATTTTGATGCCAACTGAAAAACAAAAGGGAAAGAACAAAATGGCTTCTACTACTTACATGCATCCTATTTTTAAATCCCATGCTAACAGGAAACTCATGTCATGCCTTAATTGTCATAAAGCTGGTCATCAAATGCATGAATGCAAACTGAAAGGAAAAGACGACATGAATGCCAGTGAAATGCATGTTAGGAAAACTCATGTCAGAAATCATGAGGTTCAAAAAAAGAAAATGTCATGTTATTACTGCCATAGAATTGGTCATTTGATGCATGAGTGTGAATTAAAAGAACTGGATGATTTGAATGCTGAAATAATTAATGCTGAGAAACTTCATGATAAAAAATCTTCATTCCAGAAAAAGAAAGTTGAATGTCTGCACTGTGGCAAACTAGGACACAACATTGCACAATGCTGGTTTAAAGATGGTAAGAAAATGTCTTTCTCACATCATGCTAAATCCCCTGCAAACCGTAATGATGTTGATAAGAATAAAATTGCTGCAAATAGAAAATATTCTGCATGTGTCAACTGTGGGAAGACAGGCCACAGGACCATTGAATGCTGGCATGCTCAGGGTAGAAAATTCAATTCTAAAACTGATAAATTTCTCTACCATTAGCAAAAAGTCTTTTGCATGCTATCACTGTGGGAAGCTAGGTCATAGAGTTGCTGAATGTTGGCTGGCCGGCTTCAGTAAACAAACCTTTTTCTCTATCAATAAATTTCATGACAACAGTAATGTGCATAAAAAGAATTTGAAATCTGCTAATTCATGCCATTACTGTAGACAAATTGGTCATTCAATGAACAATTGCTACTTGATGAAATCTGATGACCATGCTGCTAGAAATGTGCTGAGAAAACCTGCTAGGAGTAATACTGTCATGTCAGGACCCAAGACTTCTTGGGTGCCTATCTGTGCAAAATAGTTTGCTTACCTGCAGGTGTGCCTTGGAAGCTGAAGAATAAAGAGGGGTAATAAACCAAGGCACTCAAGAAGAAAACCCCTAGGACTGAAATTTTCAGGTAAATTCTCTGCATTTCCTATAATGAAATTCACTGCATATCTTGTTTGATGTGTTCTTGCACACTTGTCATCTATTGAACACTATGAACATTCATGTCTCTCAATGCTCATACTTAATTGTATGTTTAGACATTGAAAAGAGAATAAACTTGCATTCTGAAAAATCTGAAAAGCTGAAAATTGATCCATGCATGCATGCTCACATTTAAAAATCTGCCTTGTTTCTCATGAGCACATGTTGAGATATCAGTGCATAATTCAGATTGAGAATTGATTGGAAATCAGAACTGCATGTTGAATTATTATGATTGACCTCTGTGGTATATTAAATGGTAAGCTACCAAAAGGCAGGGAGATCTGTCTAGAGGTTCTTACTATGTGTGAAGTGGTCTTTTAGACCAAGTGCTCCGCCTAGTACCATGGGTCACTTTGCTTATTAGGGCAGTCTGAATGTGCATGTATCACAATTTCATAGATTCAGTTTTCATGGCAAACATTGCATGATCTAAGGGGGAGTTAGCTTAAGATAAAATTCTTGGTGACAAAATGCTGAATAAAGTACAGAGCTGTTACTGCTGGTTGGAGGACTGAGTTAACTCAGTGTGGAAATAGAGTTAACGCACCAGACAGCTTACTCTTTGAGAACCTTGATGTGGAGTGTCTGTGGCTGGTGGAGTGAGTTGACGCTATGGTGAACCTGAGTTAACGCTGTGGGCAACTGGGTTCTGAAATTGAACAAATGGTTGTGATGTCTAGATGGATGAGTTGACGCAGTGAAGAGGGTGAGTTAACGCAGCTGTGCCTTATTGGAATCTCAGGGTTACATCTTCCTCTTTTGGAAACTTCCTTCTCACATCAACTTGCTCTGTCCATATATCTTGTCCTTTTCGGTCTTATCCCACAATAAAGCTTCCTTGACATCCGTGTATGGGAAAAATCTCTAGAGCACTGAGATATGTAGATGATGTCTTAAATTCAGGGGGAGTTACAGTGATAATTCCTGTGAAATATGAGATATTTTCTGAATTGCTCTATGATATGTTAATGATAGGAGATCCATAATTCTTATGATGTTTGAATTCAAGAACTTTTGAACCCATTTATGCACTATGTATGGAGCAAAAGCTGAACAATTTAATAAAACCAGGACCTCATCATCTCTCGATCCTTATTGTTCAAAAGTAAAGAAACCAATGTGTGTAGAGGAATTTAATAATTGTATTGATGATGAACTCAGAAATTGTTTATAAACGATAAAGATGCAATCTACTCACATGTAATATAATGCAGAGCAATGGTAGTTGTTCACTGAGAAATTAGCCCTATGCACCAAAGAAGTGCTGAAGAGCAAGTCATGAGGTGCGCTACTATCTCTGTCTTCAAGAGAAAAATAAATCATTCCAGAGCAATGGTAACTATCAACTGAGAAACTACCTTCAAGCACTTGAAGTGCTGATAGGCATGTCATGAAGTCAGTTGCCACCTCTGGTTAGTCAATGCAGAATAGTTTGCTATGCTGAGTAACCGGAGACTCGGGTGTCTGATAAACATGTGTACCCGTGTCAAAATGCTAGCAATACTTGACTGCAAATGAAAATGTAAAAAGATGTTGAAAATGCTGAAAATGTGAAAACAATTAAAACATGTGAGTTTGGTTGATCTGATGCTCCTTATTCAACTGAGTCTATCTTCAATGCCAGTTAAATTTCTCTCTATCTGAAAGGCTTCTTAAAATTGAAAGATATAAGGGACATAAATGAAAATGGTTCTAGTGTGAAAAGAGTTCTATTTTTTCTCTAGGCAGGTGGCTTTAGTGGTTCATGGCCTCTAATTCAATGTTTTAAGATTATCTCTTCTCTTTATCATTAAATGAATTAGAGCCTATTTCTTACATCTCTCTCATGGGAACTCGATCCGCAACACTTAAAATTCCTTGAATATAAGCCTGATTATCTCACTATCTTAGTACCTTAAGAAAATCCCTTGAACAGATGTCCCTCTGGCTACTTGTCTTGTGTTTTCTACTCACATATGCCTCACTGCGTAGACGCAATGTCCCCTTGGCGTCCACGCATTGCCTCTAATGCAACTTTCTTCAACCCGGTTCACCGACTTGAACCGGATGAACCGTTCACTAAAAGGGTCTTCGTAGTCTCTTTAAAAGAGTAGCTTGACCGCCACTCGTCTCCACTCTGTTCGAAACCCTTGGACGGTTTACCTTCCGTGTTCTCCAAACACCCTCCCACACCATTTCTTGTCTCCGATCATCTTCGGCAAGGGTGCTCAGTCGGGAAAGCTGTTGATGGAGCATAACTTGAGGGGTTCGAGTGCGACACAGTTGACGATGGACTCACTCACAGAGGATGCGCTTGATGCTCCAGTGGCCAACCCTCCAGAAGCGACACCATCTACAGCTATTTCCAGGAAGCGCAAAGGAAAGGAGAAGGAGAGACGTCCTCGGAGCCCTAGTCCGCCGGTCAAGAGAAGAAAGTCCTCAAAATCGATATCAGCTGAACCACGCACCTCTTCTGGTATAACGGGGAAGAAGAAATCCAGGTCTTCTGTTGTCATCAATATAGAAGAACCTCTCAAGGTTCTTATCCCCAGGTACATTGTAAGTTCCGATGAAAAGCTACTGACTGCATTTCCTGAGGTACGGCCTGCATTAGAATTTCAAGGCTGGTGGAAGTTTGTGACGAAGCACATTGTTTACTATCCTACTCTCGTTAGGGAATTTTATCAGAATTTGAAATATGAACCGAAGATTCCCAAATTGTCCTCCACTGTTAGAAATGTTCATTTTGAGTTAACTAGTGCCCTGCTTGCTCGAGTTTGGAAAATACCAATGGGAGGAGCAAAGCTTCATTCGTATGAGCTAGATGAACATGAGGCGTTTGCTGTTTTGACTGGGTTAACCAAAGACCCCTCTGACGTGAAACAGGCATACCTGTCCAGTCTGAAAGCTAATAGATTTATACCATCTGTCAGACTACTTCATCACATATGCACGTCTATCATCACACCTCAAAGCAGTGGTAGAGAAAGAGTCACAGATATGCAGCGATTCCTGTTGTACTGCATGCTAAAGGAAGTTAAGATTTCTTTAACTGATGTTGTAGTTCAGACAATTGGAACTTGTCTTCATCACTCTAGAACACTACCTTATGCAGCACACCTCACATCAATTTTCAAAAAGGTAGGAGTGGATTTTGGAACTGAAAAGAAACATGTTATCCCCAAAGGAAACATATATTCCATGTCTTACGTTCAGAGATTTATGGGCTTCCAAGTCATTGATGGTAAGGCTGTTAGAATCCTTCCCAGTCAGAAATCAGCTCAATCAGAGACAGGACAGGCATCAAGAACAGTCACTGTGGATGATAGTCAAGTGAACAGGACAGAGATACCAATTCCACCTGTGGTGAGAGAAGGCAGACCAGATGGTAGTTCAGCAAGAGGAGAGCATGAAGTTGAAAAAACATTTGTGAGATCATCAAGCCCTCATTTGGAAACTGGGGAACCCAGTGGCTCTACACCTACAATGGAAATTGGTGTTTATAGGAGGCCTTTTCCAACTTCTGATGCAGCTCCACCACCAGCCACTGTTGAAGAGATGTTTGCTCACATGTCTATGATGCTGCAGCGTCAGGATGCAAAGATGGATAAGCTAATGGAGTTTACAAATTATCATCTCAACAAACTGACTGCTCGGGTTATACAATTTGAAGTCTCTGTCTTATCCGAGTGGCAAAAATTCTTACTCTCCAAGATGCTATCTGACCAAGCTACAAGGTCCGTCTTGAAAAACCTATCATCTCTACTTGACAAACTATCAACATTGGTGACCGACATACACATCAATCAATCTTCATTTTGTCAATCCCTTTCCAAGATTACTGATCTTTGTTTTGATTTGAGGATTGCTGTTGAAACCATCAAGGGTCGTGTTAATGCTCTTCCCCAATGCATCAAAGCTATTTTAGGCAAGATTGACACTGTGACAGACACGCTTAACTCTCTTGGAAATCAACTGAAGAACACCAAAAATGTCCAAGATGATATGTCCTCTGCTATTGCACATGTGAGGACCACACTGCAACATGACTTAGCTGCTATATCTCAAGACATTCACACGTTGCTGGGCAGAGATCAATCTACTACTCCACGATCTCACTCTACTCCAAGTCAACCACCAAGGGCTCGCGGATCTTCTTCCAGTTATGGCAGATTTTTCAATTGAGGCTTCAGGCCAGATCATGTATTGCCCCCTTCATGATGATGTCAAAGGGGGAGAGAAGAGTTCAAAGTAGCTTGAGTTCTTTTTGTAATGACAAACGCATTGATGAATGATAGCATATAGTTTACCTGTGATAAAATGTAATGAAGCTTCATGAATCTTAGATACTTGTCCATGCGTTTGTTTGATGCCTCATCCTTAAAACAGTCCAGAGTTGCCATCATCAAAAAGGGGGAGATTGTTGTACTCCTGGTTTTGATGATGACAACGATAAGATAAGTGATGTAGACACTTAAGTTTTAATGAATGTTTAACAGGAACAAAAGGATGCAGGGTGCTCAATGCGTCAACGCCATCAATAAGCAGCGTCGACACAGCGGCTTAAGAGATGCCAATATTCAAGGCAAGAAAGGCCTTAATGTACATGTCCGTGCGTCAACGCCACCCACTGGCAGCGTGGACGCATCAGTTCAAGTATCTCCTTGCAACCTCTGGAGTACCTTGGCAGCGTCGACGGTGCAGCTCGTTGGGTCGACGCAGCAGCTTGATGGATCGACAAGGTGACTAGAGGGTGGACGCAGCTGCACAATGCGTCAACGCACTCCTTGACGCAAGAAGGCTGAAGCCATCCAAATTTCACCTGCTGGAACAGCAATGCGTCAACGCAGCATGATGAGAGCGTCGACGCAGCACGCCCATCTGCTGAAGACTTGATCACTGGATCATTAATGTGTCAACGCCACGGTTTGGAAGCGACGACGTAGCAGTTAAAAAGGCTAGGCTGGTTGCTCGCTAGAATGTATCAATGCGTCAACGCAGCAGGCTGATGGAGTCAACGCAGCAGACTTAAGTCTTGCTGGTAGAATGCCCTTGAAGGCTGCGTCAACCTTTTGGAGCAAGTGAGTTGACGCCACCAGACTGTAGTTGCTGAATGTGCTAATGAAGGGCACGTGATCCGAGGTGACTGGCTCGTGATCCCAGGATGGACGAGGTACCAGGATGCTGACACGTGGACTGAGGCCTCTTGGCGGGAATCGTGGAGAGCGCATGTCACCCTAAATGCTGCTGATATATAAGGAAGACTCCTCTGTCTGAATGAGACTGATCGTGATCGACTGAAGCAGAGGAAGAGTGAGAGCTTCCACGATCCAGAAGAAGAAAGAAAAAGAAAAGAGAGAGAAGAGAAGAAGCATAAGAGAAAGAAGAGAGAAAGAAAGAGATAGAGAGCTCGAGCAGAGTGAGAAGAGAAGCAAAGCTACTTGAATATTTGTTCTTGCTGTACCGTGGATCATATCCATCCCAGTTACCTCTAGTTGAGAGCCACTGTTGTGCTACCATAGCTACAGTTTTCTGATTACTGTATTTTCCTTTTCTTAGTTTCGTTTACATTTCCTTGTGATTCTTCCGATTGCCCTGTTGGGGATTGGATTCCTCCTGGTGGGTCAGGAGAAGGGAGATTTGATCTCCGGTTGCAAGTAGCTGGGTGCTACTTGTGGATTCCTCCTGGTGGGTCAGGAGAAGGGAGATTTGATCTCCGGTTGCAAGTAGCTGGGTGCTACTTGTGGATTCCTCCTGGTGGGTCAGGAGAAGGGAGATTTGATCTCCGGTTGAAAGTAGCTGGATGCTACTTGTGGATTCCTCCTGGTGGGTCAGGAGAAGGGAGATTTGATCTCCGGTTGTAAGTAGCTGGGTGCTGCTTGTGGGTTCCCTCCGGTTGGGAGGAAGAGGGGAGGTTGTTCCCCTGGTCAAGCTGTTTGGCAGTATTTGTTGCAGACTGAGTCTGCTATGCTAGTGATTACTAGTGGAAGCCTCACTCCAGTTGGGAGTGAGGGGTGGATGTAGGTCTGGAGGATCGAACCACCTAAAAATTATTTGTGCAGTGGTTTGTCTTGCATTAGCTCCATATCTTCTACCTCCTATTCACAGGTTGTGCATGTTTGGCCTGTTGCATTATCTAGAGAGTTATTTTTTAGCATTATATTCTGCTAAGTGTGTTTGGGTTGTTTTACACTGCATTCGTTTCTAGTTGATCAGGTGGCTGCATTGTTGCAGTCCAACTGTTTGTTCATTTGATTGCCTTATCATTTCATCTTGGAAAGCTCATTAGTTTTTATCCCGCATATCTGAGCTTTAGTTTTTTAAAATGGGCCATATTTTCTAGAGGGATACATTCACCCCCCTCTGTATCCAGGCCTAGCACCCTAACAGAATGTAATAAGTTCAATAAGCTTAGGATAACAATAATTCAATGAATGAATGCTTTAATAAGAATCATGAGAAATCAAGAATGACTTAAGCAAGGTTATGCTTATGGAAATAAATCGGCAGCATAACGGTAGATTCTTTATTTTCCATTCATTATTTTAGGTTTCTTGATCAATAGGATAAGTTCTAGATCATCAATAGTCCATCTAGAAACCTTAGAATATCAACCCTTGGTCCACCTTAGGTTAAAATACTCAAGCAGTGTGACGGTCGTGTACTGGGCCGTTACATGATGCGATGCTCCAGTATTGGACTGTTACATTAGTCTGAATCCAGAACCAAGAAATCGAACTCAGTTGAATGTGACGGTCGTATATTGGGCCGTTACTTGTGCCTGACGGTCCAACATAGAGCCGTTACATTATTGATAATCAAAAACATCGATAGTGTATCTAATCAATCGGCTTTAATGGTACAACCGACTTGGCGTCCTAGTGAGAATCCCAGGCTCACGGTGAATTGCGAAGGCCTTGAAACGAGATTTCCTAATCCATTGGAAGGAATATCTAATAGAGAGGTCCTCATGTCCAAGAATAATGTTCCTATAGTGCAATGTGAACTAATGGACAACATACCGGAATATGCGCCATATACTTAAAGAAATGACTCTATTGATAAAGAAAACGTGTAACGATGTGAAACCATGAGAAAACTCCGTCAATACAACATTTGGAAAATCATGATTTAAATACAAAACTATAGAATTTTGGCACATGAAATTAACATAACTTAAAATAACCTAAGACACATTAATCATACAATTTGATTATGAATCAATAACTAAACTTGAAGTCATGATAACAGATCGAACTTAGCTATCTAAGCTTATTTATAAGTAAACTTGATTGGTTATTATTCTGCCTTGGGTTGACAGAACACAGGGGTCTGACGGTCTAGGATAGGCGCGTTACAGTGCTTGTGACGGTTTATCGAGGGGCTGTTATAGTGGTGTAACGCTCCTGCTAGGGTGCGTCAGAGATAATAGAACAATAAAACACAATAGGGTGTGACGGTCTATCGTAAGGTCGTTACATTCATGTGACGGTCTTACGTTGGTGCGTCAGAGAATCTGTTGGTAGTAAACTAAGTAAAGATTTATGAAAACATAACATGCATGGAAATTAAAATACTACCACTGTCTTAGTCATGATAACGAAGTATAGGCCAACTATATGCATGGGTTTAGTGAATAGACAGGATAATATCTTTTAATTTCCATTTAGGGCTAAGAGATGCATGAATGTATAGAACTATTAGATCATGAAATTCTTAGTCTAGAATGCATGAAATCAAGCACAACCAGAGGACTTTTATTCCTAACAAGTTATTTTTTCCAATCATGAGATAACCTACCTCTTCTAAAACCTTTAAACTTTGAATTTGATGCTAGGTGGTACCCTTAGTCCCTTGTACTTCTTGTGATAAATCAGCAACTTCAATCTACTCTATTTCCTCAGCCTCTTAACCTAAGGATGTGAAATTTTGAGAGTAAGAAGATGAAACTATTGGGAAAAAAAAGTTCTAAAGGATTGAACTCTAATTACCTCGTTTAGACGTCCTAATCTCTAGATCTTCAGGGAACTTGCGTTCAGATTCCTAGGTTGCTAAGGTTGTATTAACAACTTTGGAAGCTTCTATCTCCTTGGTTGCTTGATCTCCTAGTACGAAATTTGGAGAGCTTCTAGTCTAATGTATTATAAACAAAAATTGGTAAGGAACTTACCCAAAATTATGACTCCTTACCTTGATTCTTCACGAGCCAAAAGTAAGGGTCGCTCAGTTCAGAACTAGGTCCTATTTTTAGGGTTTTGGCTAGGGTTTAAAGATTAGATCGATTCTAGAGTCCTTAATTTGCCAGAACCTAATCCCTAAGAGTCCTTAGTAATGTTATAAGCTCTACCAAGTCGATCTCTTGTAGATAAGATTCCAATGTTCTAATCTTTTTGCTCGTTCTTTCTTTCACGGAACTAATAGAGTGTAACGCATCCAGCCTGGTGCGTTACAGGGCTGTGGCGGTCGCCCGATAGACCATTACATTCAACGTGTATAGAGTTTCAATTTCATAAAACTCTTTTATTCTTTTATTCACATAATTATCTTATATAAATAGTATTTATCCTTAATATACGTGAATAAGCTAATTACCCTTCTAGAATATGGGCCAAACTTGATGGGCTTGGTCCATTAACCTTTTGGATTATCTTTAAATAGGCTAGGTTAATTATTTAACCTAATTGGGTCTTATAATGACTTATTGAACCAATATTCTATTTATTAATTTATTTAGGCCATTATAAATTCCAGAAAATAATTAAATACTCCTAAAATAATTTATAAAAATTCTGGGGTCTTACATCTGGTATACAAATCTGACCTTGGAATAATAATCTTCCATCAGTCGTGACAGAAAAATCTAGCCGTTGATCAATATTAGCCTTGATCTCTACTAGCGTAGGGTCATTCTCTTGAAGCTTGACTAAATCTTCTATTAGTGTGGTGTCACGCCCCGAGCCTTTATGACAGCGGAAGACTCGCTCGAGAAACGCGAACAGCCGACATGGTAAGCCTCTTGCAAGCAAGAATGATCAGAGCGCAAGACAATCACACACATAAATACAATTGCAATATATTTACTCAACTTCAACTTTATTTCATAATAATCAAGTATTCAAATACAACCACTAATTCAACTTATTCTAATTTATCAGACTCAAGAAATAGGAAAATTACATAGACTCAATCTAAATAATATAGACTTTCCTAAGTCTTCACTCTCATCTTTGACAATACTTTCATTCGCTCTCGGACCCGCTACTTGTATAACCCGAATCCGAATTCGAATCACTTTCATTTCCTGAAAAAGAATGGAAATAGCTAATGAGCACACTTGCCTAGTAGGTATCTTCGCATCAACATGAAGGCATCATTAAAGTAATTAACGATTTTGCTCTAGAGGAATAAGGTAAAATCATGCGAATGCGATCAAACACGTGATTAAATCAAAGTAACACGATGATCATGAAGATAGAATGAGAACAAGTATGAACTAGTAAAGCATGATATGGCCGAGAATGTACTAGCAAGCCATATAATCATGACTTCCAGTATCTTTTGCTTATGAGCAAGTACTTCGTGAATTTCTGTAGGTTATCAAGAAAGTCAAGTATCAATCATGCTGTATTGTGTTGTGGATTTTCACTTATTTATAAAGAAAGTACTCCTAGCGCAATGCGACGCCAGTAGCATCATACCCCATGGTTTATAATAGTATGTTTCCGACAATCAGCCGAGGGGACTAGCATAGAGCCCTTGAATACAATCAATGCTCGATCGCATCTTCAAGTATAAGTCAAGCTTTTTCCACGCATGTAACAATAAAGTATGGCCAAGAATGTACAATTCCAACAAGCTCTTGATAACAACAATAAATGAATGCTTTAAGGAGAATTTTGAGAAATCAAGAATGACTTATACTATGTTATGCTTATAGAAAAAAATTGACAGCATAACGGTACATTCTTTATCTTTATTCATTATATTAGGTTTCTTGATCAATATGATAAGTTCTAGATCATCAAGAGTCCATCTAGAAACCTTGGAATATCAACCCTTGGTCAAACCTTGGTTAAAATATTCAAGCAGTGTGACGGTCGTGTACTGGGCCGTTACCCAATGTGATGGTCTAGAGTTGATGCGTTAGAACGACTAAATCTAAAAACAGTAATTGGACTCAGTTAACTGTGACGGTTGTATATTGGGCCATTACATATGCCTAACGGTCCAATATAGGTCCGTTACACTACTGATAACCAGAAACATCGATAGTGTCATCTAATTACTTGGGTTTTAATGATACAACCAACTCGGCGTCCTAGTGGGAATCCCAGGCTCGCAGAGAAATACGGAGGCCTTGCAATAAGATTTCCTAGTCCATTGGAAGGAATATCCAATAGAGAGGTCCTCATGTCCAAGAATAGTGTTCCTATAGTGCAAAGTGTAACTAATGGACATATACCTGAATATACGCCATGTACTTAGAGAAATGACTCTATAGATAGAAAAGAATGTGTAACAATGTGAAACCAAGATAAAATTCCGTCAATACATCTTTGGAAAAATCATGATTTAGATACAAAACTATAGAGTTTAGCCAATGAAATTAGCTTAACCTAAAATAACTCAAAATGCTTTAATCATACAATTTCCTATCATGAATCAAATAAGAAACTCAAAGTCATGAAAATAAGGTTTAAAACTTAGATAACCAGGCTTATTCATAAGTAAGTTTTGCTGTCCTCAGTCCTATCTCGGTTTGACAGTAAACTGCATTCTGACGGTCTAGTATGGGTGCGTCACAGGGCTGTGACGGTTTATCGTAGGACCGTTACAGTATTGTAACGCTCCGGTTATGGTGCGTCAGAGACAACTGAGAAACTTTAAATACAACAGGGGTTGTGACGGCTTATTGTAAGACCTTTATTGTCGTCTGACGGTCCTAGTATGATGCGTCAGAGTCCCCGCTAAAAATAAAAAGACTATGATTTGAAACCATGTTATGTTTTGAAAAGATTTACTATCCTAATCATGACAAAACAAAGTACATGTCATCTAGATGCATAGGTTGCAGTGAATTAACAAGATAACATCTTTGATCTTTGATTAGGGCTAAGAATATGTAAGTATGTATGAACCCACTAAAACATGAAATTCATAGTCTATAATGCATGAAATCAAACACAATCAGAGGGCTTTTATCCCTAACAAGACGTTTTTGCCAATCATGAGATAACTTACTGCTTAACTAGGCTTTAAACTTCTAATTTGAGCTTTCTAGGACCGCCCTAGTTCCTCTCTTTTTGTGACTCTTCAGCAACTTCACGCTGCCCTACCTCCTCAGCCTCTAGACCTAAGGACGTGAAATTTTGAGGGTAAGAAGATGAAACTAAGGTGAACAAAAGATTCTAAATAACCGAACTCTAATTACCTTGTTTAGACGTCCTAATTCCCTGATCTTCAGTGGCCTTTAGCTCTTATTCCTGGGTTACTATGGTCGAACCAGCAACTTTGGAAGCTTCAATCTCCTTGGTTGCTTGATCTCCTAGTCCGAAATTTGGAGAACTATTAGTCTAAAGTATACTAAACAAAATCTTCCAAAGAACTTACCCGAAATTATATCTCCTTACCTTGATTCTTCACGAGCCAAAAGTAAGGGTCGCTCAGTTCAGAACTAGGTCATGTTTATAAGGTTTTGAAGATTAGATTGATTCTAGAGTCCTTAATTTGCCGGAACCTAATCCCTAAGAGTCCTTAGTAATGGTATAAGCTCTCTCAGATCGATCTCTTGTAGATAAGATCCCAATGTTCTAATCTTTTTGCTCGTTCTTTCTTTCACGGAACTGTCAGAGTGTAACGCATCTAGACTGGTGCGTTACATGCTTGTAGCGGTCGCCCGATAGACCGTTACACCAAACGTATACAGAGTTTCAATTAAATAAAACTCTCTTGTTCATTTATCCTTATAATTATCTATAAAAATAGTATTTATCTTTAAAATACATGAATAAGTCAATTAACCTTCTAGAACATGGGCCAAACTTAATGGGCTTGGTCCGTTAACCTTTTGGATTATCTTTAAATATGCTAGGTTAATTATTTAACCTAATTGGGCCTTATAATGACTTATTGATCTAATATTTTGTTTATTAATTTATTTAGGCCTTTATACATTCTTAAAAATAATTAAATATTCTAAGAATAATTTATAAAAATTTTGGGGTCTTACACCCTCCCCCACTTAAGAGAATTTGGTCCCCAAATTTAATACATGGATTATGGAGAGTGTACTTACAGTTGAATAATTCTAGAAATTTTCTCCGCATGGCTGCTTCAGTTTCCCATGTTGCTTCATATGGCCATATTTTCTTCCATTGAATCTTGACCATAGGAATAACTTTATTTCTTAGTTGACGCACTTCCCGTTCCAGAATCTTTATTGGCGTTTGCTCGTACGTCATATCCTTCTGAATCTCCAGATTGTCATAAGTGATAATATGGTCAGGATCATATACATACTTCTTCAGCATAGAGACGTGAAATACGTCATGAACTCCTACTAATTGTGGAGGTAAAGCCAGTCTATAAGCTACTTCACCGACCCTTTCGAGAATTTCAAACGGACCAATGAATCTTGGAGTTAGTTTGCCCTTAATGCCAAATCTCTGAATACCACGACCTAGAGAAACCTTGAGATACACATGGTCTCCTACTTGAAATTCCAAGTCGCGCCTTTGATTATCAGCATAAGATTTTTACCTATCTTGGGCCATCTTCATTCTCTCTTGAATGAGCTTGATTTTATCTGTAGAATCTCTGATAATATCGGGGCCTAAGAATTGTCTTTCCCCTATTTCACTCCAACATATTGGTGATCGACAACTTTCTCCATATAAAGTTTCAAAAGGTGCCATTTGTATGCTGGCCTGATAACTATTGTTATAAGCAAATTCTACCAGAGGCAAGTGATCATGCCAACTACCTCCAAAATCAATTACGCAAGCCCTGAGCATATCTTCTACCACCTGATTTGTTCTTTCTGTCTGACCATCAGTTTGTGGATGAAAGGCTGTGCGGAAATTCAATCTAGTCCCTAGTGACTGTTGTAGACCTTTCCAAAATTGTGATGTGAATCGAGGATCTCTATCAGATATAATAGTAACAGGGACACCATGTAATTTAACAATTTCCCTTATGTATAATGCTGCCAGGATATCCACAGACCATCGACTTTTGATTGGTATGAAATATACAGATTTAGTTAATCGGTCTATGATTACCCATATACCATCGTGTCCACCTCTTGTCTTAGGTAACCCCATAATGAAATCCATCCCTATACTCTCCCATTTTCATTTGGGAATGTTCAAGGGATGCAGTTTACCTGCGGGTCTAAAATGCTCTGCCTTTACTTGTTGATAAGTGAGATAGCGAGATACGAAATCAGCTATTTCTCTCTTCATGTTGGGCCACCAGAAATTTCTTTTAAGATCTTGATACATTTTTGTACCACCTAGATGAATGGTGTACTTGGAATTATGTGCTTCTTCTAGAATCAATTTCTTCGTATCCTCATGATCCGGTACACACACTCGGCCCTTGAATAGCAATCTTCCATCCTCCGTAATAGAGAAATCCAGCCGTTGTTCAATATTAGCCTTAATTTCTAGAAATATAGGATCATCATTTTACAACTTGACTAGATCCTCTGTAATGGTAGGTTGGGCTCGGATATTAGCCATGAAGTAATCTTCTTCCTTCCTGTCAATATCTAAGTTCAACTGAGTAAATTGAGGAATAAGATTAGCCATACTAATCATAAGACTTGATAGCATACCCATTAGCTTTCTGCTGAGTGCATCTGCAACAGCATTAGCCTTGCCAGGATGATATTGAATATAAAAATCAAAATCCTTGAGATATTCCGACCATCTTCTCTGCCTCATATTTAGCTCTTTTTAAGAAAATAAGTATTTCAAGCTTTTATGGTCCGAGTAGACCTTAAACTTTTCTCCATAGAGGTAATGACACCAAATTTTCAAGGCAAATATGACAGCTGCTAATTCTAAATCATGTACAGGATAATTTTCCTCGTGACGTTTCAACTGTCTAGAAGAATAACAGATCACTTTTCCATTTTGCATGAGGACACACCCTAAGCCAATACCAGATGCATCAGTATATACTTTGAATCAACCACCTTCCATCGGTAGTGATAGAATAGGAGCTGTAGTAATATGATTCTTAAGAGTTTGAAAACACTTCTCACATTCCTCTGACCAGATAAAAAGATTTTCTTTTCTCGTCAGTCTAGTTAAAGGAACTGCAATCTTTGAAAAATCTTTAATGAATCTTCTATAATAACCAGCTAGACCCAGAAAACTTCATACTTCAGATACGGTCGTTGGCCGGCTCCAATTCTTGACAGCTTCTACCTTAGAAGGATCCACATCGATACCTTCTTTTGAAATAATGTGGCCTAGGAATGAAACTTCCTTGAGCCAAAATTCGCATTTATTTAGCTTGGCATAGAGTTTATGTTCTCTAAGTGTTTGCAAAGTTATTTTCAAATGTTCTTCATGTTCCTCCTTTGTCTTGGAGTATATCAAGATATCATCAATGAAGACGACGATGAACTGGTCCAGATATGGCTGGAAAACACTGTTCATAAGTTGCATGAATGTTGCCGGGGCATTAGTTAATCCGAATGGCATTACCACGAATTTATAGTGGCCATAACGACTTCGAAAAGCATATTTATAAATGTCCTCTTCTTTAATTCTAAGCTGATGATAACCTGATCTGAGGTCTATCTTAGAAAAATATTATGCTCCGGAAAGCTGATCGAAGAGCTCATCAATACGCGGCAATGGATACTTTTTTTTAATTGTGAGTTGATTCAGTCGCCGGTAATCGATGCATAGCCTGAGAGAACCATCCTTTTTCTTGACAAATAGAACCGGTGCACCCCAAGAGGATGTGCTAGGTCTGATGAAGCCTTTGTCTAGTAATTCCTACAACTGCCTTTTTAATTCCTTGAGTTCTGTGGGGGACATCCTATAAGGTGCTATAGAAACATGTGCTACTCCTGAGATGAGTTCAATAGTGAAGTTCACTTCCCTTTTGGGCGGTAAACTGGGTAATTCAGACGAGAACACATCGAGGAACTCATTTACAATAGGAATGTCCGCTAAGATAATCTCCTTGGATTCGGTAACAATGACAGAAGCAAGAAAAGCTTCACTTCCTTGCGAGATAAGTTTGCAAGCGTGAAGAGAAGATATGATAGTAGGATGTTTCTTGTACTTGATGCCAAGAAAAGAGAATCTTGGAAGACCGGGCTTTTGAAAGGATATAATCCTATTTCGACAATTGATATAAGCGTCATGATCTATAAGCCAATCTACCCCTAAAATGGCATCATAACCTTTCATGTCAAGGCATACTAAGTTTACGGGGAGATTGTAACCTTCTACTATCACTTTTCTATCAGGATAATAGTCAGTAAGCTTTGTTCTAGAACCTAAGGGTGTGGAAATAGCGAGATCTAAAGGTAGGGGAACTGATGCAATTGATATTATTTTCGCAAAAGTAGTGGAGATAAAAGAATGAGAGGCACCAGTGTCAAATAGCACAAATGTAGGATGAGAACAAATTTGAAGAGTACCTTCCATAAGCCCACCATCCCTGGGCGCTTCCTCTTCTTCTAGAACGGCATTGAGGCGAGCCTGCCTCCTACGTTCTCCACCAGACGATTGGTCTTTCATAAGGGGGCAATCTAGCATGCGATACTCCCTGCTTCCACAACGTAAACAAGCGCCAAGGCGCTTCCAACACTCCTCAGCCGAATGGCCGAATTTTTCACAAAATATGCAAGCTGTGGCGACCTGCTCCTTCTCCTCCTTGACTTTCTTTTACTTATGGGAACTTCCACCATTCCCATTCCTGGATCTTTTCTTACTATCACGGCTCTTGTAAGGCTCCGTGATGCTGAACTTTTCTTTCTTATAACGCCGATCTGAGCGTCGGCTAGACTTCTCTCCTTTCCCTTTTAATTTTTTGACCTTTTCCAAGGTCCTTTCACACAAATACGCTCGTTGAACCATTTTCGCATAAGTATGAATGTTTTGGGTCCTGAGCTGCTGAATGAAACCGGGTCGTAACCTGTCCATGAACCGATTAGCCTTCAATAAATCAGTGCTGATAAGATGCGGTGCGTAAGGTGCAAGCCTTGAGAATTGCAGTTCATATTCGGCAACCGTCATCATTCCTTGTCGAAGAGCGGCGAACTCCATAGCCTTTCGTTCCTTTACGTGCTCAGAAAAGTACTTGGCACGAAATTGTTGAGTTATGGTTTTGATGATTGTTGGCGTTATAGTTTTGATGATAACTAAACTTAATGTGTGATTAAGTGATGATAACTAAACTTATGGTTGATTGCACATTCATGTTTAAATATGTTTGAGATGGCAAATGGTAATGGTACATGGTCTTGATTCATGCTTGATTGAATTATTTTTACAAGAGGCAAGAGGTTTCATAACCTCTTTAATGTGAACAAGCATGGTATTAACCTTAACTATCTTGCTTGCAGGATCAAACACATGGCAGTCACCTGGTGAACTAAGCTTGTGGATAAGCACCCTGCTCCTCTACAATCCAAAACAGGTGGTACATGTCATTTACTATCAAGAACCATTGGTCCATATACTCTGTACAAATCCTCAAGGTCGAAGGAGTTTGATGCCACAAACGTGAATGAGCTGCTCAAGGGTTTAAAGGGCTGAACGGGAGAAACCTGGGGCTTCCCCTGCCAGCGGTCGACCGCTGGTCGAGGACCGGTCGACCGCCAGCAGTGGTGGACCGCCCAGACAGGGGCGGTCAATCGTTTTTCCCAGCAAGCAACGGACTGAAACCTGTAAAATTCCGGTCGACCGCCAGCCCTCCACCGGTCGAACGCTAGCCCCGAGGCCCCCTTTTATTGACTTTTGTTTCAAGCTTGAGGAGTGGTCTTTCCACCCATTTGTTTAATCCTAAAGACACCCAATCCACCATGATTTGTGGATCTGGTCTGGGGCTTGTCTATGGACCATTTAAGAGATATAAAACATCTCATTGAAGCCATAACCCTAACCAACCAAGAGGGCTTCAAGGGAGATCTAAGGGGAGGCTGTCCAAGGAGGAAGAAGAGGTACTGTAGCTCCGTGAATAGTACCTCATGCAGTAAGTTATTCATCCATCTACAAGCCATTCAAGGTACTTCTCAAGCCAACAAGCATCTATGAAGTGAAGAATCAAGCAACCAACAAAGAGAGATCAAGGGGGAGGCTATCAAGAAGCAAGCAAGAGTTTCAAGAAGAGATCAAAGGGAGGTTATCCAAGTGAAGAAGGAAGAGTACTGTAACCGTGAACAGTACTCCATGCAGCAACTCTACATCCACTCCAAGCCCATTCATGCTTAATCTGAAGTCATTCAAGTGAAGCAGGAAGCATCGTTCCAAGCTCTATATCATACACTCAAGGGAAGCCAAATCAGGAGTCTTCTAAATTGTGCCTCATTGTTGTTATGTTTTGGGCTTTATGTTTGTGTTCTTCACAATCTGGAAACATTCGTGTGTGTGTGGATCGTTATGGATCCGTGGTCGTGTGTGGTCATTGTGTTCCATTCGTGTGTGTGTAGATCTTCCTAGATCTACGTGTGTGTGTGTGGATCTACTTAGATCCAGTTGTTTTAGTGTGTGGTTTGCTGCACTTGTCGCAGCGTGTGTGTGTCTTGTTGATCCGTTTGTTGGATCGTGTTGGAGACCTCATCTCTGTGTGTGTGTGTGTGTATTGGGGCGTGTCCCCGTGTGTGTGGGCCGGTGCCGTCCTGCGTGTGTGTTTGGAGCGTCGTCTCCGTTTGGGGATTTATCCCCGAGTGAAGCCTCACCGAGTTTTGTGAGGGGTGGACGTAGGATTGCCGTCGTTGCATCCGAACCACCTTAAAAACCACTGTGCATTATGTTTTGTATTATGTGGTTTGGTCCTTTTCTTCTACCTCCATTCTACACGAGTGTTAGTATAATTGTGATTCTGGATTTATCCTCGTATATCTTGCATAATCTATATCATCGTCCAATTCAGTTTGATAAATCCAATTTGTGAACAAACAGTTTTGAACCTCTTGATTAACATTGTATCACATATTTTGAAAAGGCCAAAAGTTTTCGTAAAATTGGTAAACACCCAATTCACCCCCCTCTTGGGTGTCATTGATCGCGGGACTTCAATTGGTATCAGAGCCAAGGCTCTAATTTCATAGATCTAACGATCTAGAGTGATCCAGATCAATGACTACCATTATGTACACTTTGAATTCTCCACCCGTGTTTGATGGTTGTAATTTTGATTTGTGGTTAGGAAGGATGTGTAGTCTAGTCAACTCATATGATCCTAAGCTATGGAAGCTTATCTCACATGGTCCTTATGAGTTGCCTAAAGAGAAATCTGTCTGGACCACAGATTCTAAGCTAAAACATGATCAAAATTGTTTGGTTCTAAAATTGCTTATTACTGCAGTTGATTCTAATCATTTCTCTTTTGTCTCCCATTGCAGATCCGCGAAGGATATCTTGGTTGGCTTAACCAAAGTCCGGGAAGAGCATGAAGACCAATGTCTTGTGGCAGGCACGAGTGATCAAGGGAGTGATCAACAAGTTGAATCAAGCTCAAAGGTAAATTCTGATTCTGATAATGAAGATGAATTTAGCTATGAGGAGTTATTGATTGCATATGATGAGCTTGCTGATAAATATGAGAGGGTTAAGTCTGAAAATAAAAAATTGAAAAAGAATGTTGGACAAAATAAATGTGATTCTCCATGTAAAGAATGCTCACACTTGAAAGAATTGATTGATGGTCATGTGTTCGACATTGAAATTCACAAAGATCAAATTTCTTCCTTGAGAAATGAAAATAAAGAGCTGAGAGAGAGAGTTAGTCTTATGAGCAATGGTCAAAATGATTTTGCTCATGATAAAAATCTTGAAATGGAAAATGAGAAACTGAAGGAATTGAATAGAACCATTTCTGAAAGATTGTTTACTCTTGAAAAAGTAAAATTTGTGAATAATGATGAATCTGAAAAAGTGCATGCTTTGTTGCAAGAAATTGAAAGTCATAAAACCATCAATGCTACTCTACATGAACAAGTCAACTCCTATGAAAATAAGATGGTTTCCTATGAATTACATATTGCATCTCTTCAATCTGAAATTCTTGACTTGAATATTTCAATGTCTAGATTTGTGAATGGTCAAGAAAATTTGAACAAATTACTGGGGACGAAAGTGAATTTTCAAAGGGAAGGGTTGGGCTTTAATCCTGTGAACAAAAAGAAGTTTGAAAATAAAGTTTATACATCTTTTGCACATAATTCAAATATAGGCAGCACATCAAATGGGTCCCCAAATCAATCTTCTTCACAGACAATAAAAAGATCAAATGAAAATTTGGAAAAGAAAAATCATGTTGCACACACACATGTCTCCACAATGAAAATTAATTTGCATCAAAAATCTAAAAATACTGCTAGCACCTCCATGCATGTTGAACATACCTCTTCCACACACACATAACCAATTAGAAAGAAACTCTTATACTTTTACTGTGGTAAATCTGGACATGCCATGCATGATTGCTTCATTATGAAAAATGATGACTTGAGAGCATGTAGGAATCAAGCTGCTTTGAAAAATGAAAAGAAAGCATCCACCACAAAACTTTCCGTGCATTGTAATTATTGTGGTAAATAGGGTCATGCGACTTCACAGTGCTGGTTCTTGTTGAAGAGAAAGAACTCCCACTCAACACATCATGCTCACACACACAAATCAGTAGAACCCATGAGAAGGAAGAATATGATGCCACGTGACTTCTACCATCACTTTGGCAAATCTGAGAATGTTAAGCATGATTATTTTCTAAAGAAAAATGATGATTTGAATGTTGTCAAAAGTTGGAAATCACATGTCCATGTTGCTGCTAACCCACAAGGACCCAAAAAGATTTGGGTACCTAAGAAGGCCAAATGAAAAATCTGTTTTGCAGGTGTGCCTTGGGAATGTAAAGCGTGAAATTTATTTTCTCCAAAAAGGTAAGGCACACGAGTCAAGTGACTCAAGAAAGGCTAAAACAGAAAATCAAAAATGGAATTTGGAAACTCAGGTGATATCCCTCTCACTCTCTTCAGTAATGGTGTCATGGCTTTATTCATATTGTGCTGAATAGTCTTGTGAAAATGCACATGTCAGTACATGCATTCCATTCATTGTTGTTTGCATACTCGTGCATATATCACTTGTCATATAACATCTTGTGGTAGGAGAGCTTGAAGATTTTTCAGATCATGTTTTCACTACACATATTGAGTTTGCATACACATTCATACTCTGTCATGTATAAGTTGAACATTGTGTATTCATGCCATAATACATTGTAATTCCCCTGCCTTCATCATCCATGATTACATAGTATATCAAATGGTGACATGTGGAAGGGCAGGTTAAGCTTGTCTGAAAACTATCACTACGCGTGAGGTGATCTTTGGATCTAAGCTCTCCGCCTGGTACTATGAGTCATTTACTTAAAAGGCTGCATATGAGATTGGATTGTCACCGAACATCTTGCATTCATGCACAAATTAAGGGGGAGCAATCACATTCGTCATATGGGCTTAATGTTCAGGTTCACACATGAGTCATGCATTGCATCTAGAGCTGTCTAGGGGTGTTGGTTGTTAAAATTATTTGTCATATCATTATTAATAAATTTGAATCGAAATTGACAAATCAAACCTTTCTAACTTTGGATGCATATTATACTTCCAAGATCCAAATGATGATGGGCTAGTCATGACCAAGCTTGAATCAACTGGGAGAATACCCTGCAAGGATGAAAATGATGAGAACCCTCTCAAGTTGCTACAAGAAGATGGGGTATTTTGTGCAGAACAACCTCCAGGATCGACTCAAGTACAAGGTGGTGAAAGTTTCGTACGTGTTGAAGCAAGTACCCAAGACATGGTATGAAAGGCGCGCATCTCTTTTAACCAAGAATGTGTTCAATAGGTGGAAGGCTCGGAAGAAAATGGATTCTCAAGGCAAAGGTAAGAAAGTAAATCTAAAATACTAACCTTCATGAGGTTAGTGATTTTGGTGCTTGAAGGCCTTCGGTATTGTCCTTTGAACTAAGGTAATTCACCCTCTTACTATGGAAATGAAAATTCATGCATTAGTCTATGGGACTTTTTGATGTTATTCTGATGACAGGTATTGTTTCTACATACCTGAAATGATTGCTCCTCCATTCTGCTATGATTAACCTACTTATTTGTTAAATGAAACTGAAAATCTTGAATTTTATGTTGACCTTTGAACATCCTTCAATCTTATTGCTTGAGCACATTTAAGCTTAATTGAGTATCTGGTATATCAAATACTGAGTAGTGAAAAGGTGGATTATCTTCACCTGGAAACTCTCACTATGCGTGAGTTGGTCTTTGGACCAAAGTTCTCCGCCTTGTACCAGAACTGGAAGAAATTGATTGTTTGGCCTTGAAAGACTTCTTCTGATGCTACTATTTGCTCCTTGTTAGCTAGCCCCATGTCATAAGAGAAATATTACACTTTCACTGAATTTTTCTGAGATTCATGTTTTTGTCAAAGGGGGTCTTGCTAGCTAAACAAGTTGAAATGAATGCTATTCTCTATTGAATGAGTGATCTCTAATTGAAACATACAACATGCTCATGATGAATTGCTTCAAAATTTCTAAAATTGATCCTTGTTGAAATGAAGAGTTCTGCTATGGAAATGTCTACTCCTGAATGACTTGTGATTGATTTCAAAACTTTTGAAAATCTGTTCTTAACTATTTTTGACAATAAATGGTTTCCACAGTATGCCAAATGATTTCTACACCATTGTATATGAACCACTTGTGATGAATAATGCCGCATGCTCGTCCTTCAAATCTGAACTGCTCTCTTGTACATAGTGTCATTTTTCATCATGCATTCCATTCTCACATAGTTATAGGTTGCATGCTTCATAATTCAATGCATAAGGTGTTTTTAGATCATGCAAATGAAAATCAAAAGTTTGAATCACTTTGCACATTGCATCGCATTCTCATATGCTCATATGTTGTATTGCATTGGAACTCATGTATTAGTCGCACTTAGTTCATTCAGTTGGCGTCCATTCAATTGGTATCAAATTTACATCACATTGCTCGCATGCATGTCACAGTGTATTTGCATAAACTCCTAATGTGTGCTTGTGTGGTATTATATGATATTCACACTAATCCCTTGGCATTTCTATGGCCTTATATTTTCTTGATACATAATGCTGCATTTGCGTCATTATTGGAGTGGTTCATGTCATACACTCTGGGAGAGTTTATATTTCATAAGTGCATCTATTTCGGGAGAGTTGCACTGTTGTGTATTCATGATATTTTCGGTGTACATGCTGAATCAAATTCGCACACTTCATGCACAAAATGTGAAAATAAGTGTTAAAGATAAGGATATATGAATTTCTTTTCAACACTCTCGAGATGTTAAACTTGCTGCATGTATGTTGAAGAGACAGTTGAGAAAAAAGCTGCCTACCTATCCTTGTTGAAAAATCTGAAATGAAAATGAAAGATAGAGCAATGCTCGGTCTCACTGAGTAAACTGGGCACATGTCACCTGAGACGTGATGTGGTTCATATCTGAAAAGTGTTGACTAGTATCTCTGTTCAAAATGAGGTGAAATGGTTCTGTATTCTGAGTAACCGGGGATTCTGGCATGAGCTCCATGCGTCTACTCGTGTAAAAAGGAATCATTTGAACCTGATCACTCTTGAAAAATTTTGACTATCATGTGATCTTGGTGCGGTAAAAAAAATGTGGTAAAAACTCATTGTGGTAGAGCGAAGCCTCCAATACGCTGTTCTCAAAAATTGAAGTGCAGTCTGTGAAATGTCTCATTATGTTTATCTGAAAATATGAATATCCATATTGCAACTATCGTTTTTCATGTTTCTCACTTACACATCTGGAAATTTGATTTAATATGTATTCAGAAAATTGATTGACTGCATCAGCAATTGCATAAATCTCCTATATGATTGCACGATCTCCCATGTGCTACACATGTGCATTCTGGTGAGCATGACTCTCTTGCATCTTTATTATACCCATTCCCTTCTCATATATGTACGGGGGAGATTGCATGTATGTTTATATGTAACTGTTTGATTACTTTGTGTGCACTTCATGAGTCATCATCTGCATATACATAGTTTCATGCATTTAAACAGAAAATGTAAAAATCAAAAATTTAAAAATCAAAGAAAATCGTGTTGATATGTCCTCCTGCTCTTGTTTGTGTGAAAATCTGCCATGGGCTCTAGATTTTGAATGCTATCATACTGAACACCATATTTTGTGAACATCTTCCGACACTGGCTCATATCCTTGAGGCCACTCACCACTTTCAATTGGTATCCGTACATGCTTGACTGTATTCGCTTTGGATGGTATCATATTGATTTCTGAGAATAATAAGCAATTGGTTTCCTCTAATTGGACTTATATTGATTTGTCGGTCCATGATTTGCTATTGCTTCTTCTGTATTGATAAGATGTGCTATTGCTGTTTTAAAGGGAGATCAGCTTGTTCTTCCTTGTTTGGCTTCTTCCAGATTGTTGATATTGTTGATTATGTCACAGGGGGAGAAAGTTTTGCATTATCCCACTTTTTGATTATGTCAAAGGGGGAGAAAAATTGATGATTATGTGTGACAGAAGGGGAAGATTATTTGTGCCATTCTATTGTATCATCATTAAGTTTGTCATCATCAAAAAGGGGGAGATTGTTGAGTTATGGTTTTGATGATTGTTGGCGTTATGGTTTTGATGATAACTAAACTTAATGTGTGATTGAGTGATGATAACTAAACTTATGGTTGATTGCACATTCATGTTTAAATATGTTTGAGATGGCAAATGGCAATGGTACATGGTCTTGATTCATGCTTGATTGAATTATTTTTACAAGAGGCAAGAGATTTCATAACCTCTTTAATGTGAACAAGCATGGTATTAACCTTAACTATCTTGCTTGCAGGATCAAACACATGGCAGTCACCTGGTGAACTAAACTTGTGGATAAGCACCCTGCTCCTCTACAATCCAAAACAGGTGGTACATGTCATTTACTATCAAGAACCATTGGTCTATATACTCAGTATAAATCCTCAAGGTCAAAGGAGTTTGATGCTACAAACGTGAATGAGCTGCTCAAGGGTTTAAAGGGCTGAACGGGAGAAACCTGGGGCTTCCCCTGCCAGTGGTCGACCGCCGGTCCAGGATCAGTAGACCGCCAACAGCAGTGGACCGCCCAGACAGGGGCGGTCAACCGTTTTTCCCAGCAAGCAACGGACTGAAACCTGTAAAATTCTGGTCGACCGCCAGCCCTCCACCGGTCGACCGCCAGCCCCGAGGCCCCCTTTTGTTGACTTTTATTTCAAGCTCGAGGAGTGGTCTTTCCACCCATTTGTTTAATCCTAAAGACACCCAATCCACCATGATTTGTGGATCTGGTCTGGGGCTTGTCTATGGACCATTTAAGAGATATAAAACATCTAATTGAAGCCATAACCCTAACCAACCAAGAGGGCTTCAAGGGAGATCTAAAGGGAGGCTGTCCAAGGAGGAAGAAGAGGTACTGTAGCTCCGTGAATAGTACCTCGTGCAGCAAGTTATTCATCCATCTACAAGCCATTCAAGGTACTTCTCAAGCCAACAAGCATCTATGAAGTGAAGAATCAAGCAACCAACAAAGAGAGATCAAGGGGGAGGCTATCAAGAAGCAAGCAAGAGTTTCAAGAAGAGATCAAAGGGAGGTTATCCAAGTGAAGAAGGAAGAGTTCTGTAGCCATGAACAGTACTCCGTGCAGCAACTCTACATCCACTCCAAGTCCATTCAAGCTTAATCCGAAGTCATTCAAGTGAAGCAGGAAGCATCGTTCCAAGCTCTATATCATACACTCAAGGGAAGCCAAATCAGGAGTCTTCTAAACTGTGCCTCATTGTTGTTATGTTTTAGGCTTTATATTTGTGTTCTTCAAAATCTGGAAACATTCGTGTGTGTGTGGATCGTTGTGGATCCGTGGTCGTGTGTGGTCATTGTGTTCCATTCGTGTGTGCGTAGATCTTCCTAGATCTACGTGTGTGTGTGTGGATCTACTTAGATCCAGTTGTTTTAGTGTGTGGTTTGCTGCACTTGTCACAGCGTGTGTGTGTCTTGTTGATCCGTTTGTTGGATCGTGTTGGAGACCTCATCTCCGTGTGTGTGTGTGTGTGTGTATTGGGGCGCGTCCCCGTGTGTGTGGGCGGGTGCCGTCCTGCGTGTGTGTTTGGAGCATCGTCTCCGTTTGGGGATTTATCCCCGAGTGAAGCCTCACCGAGTTTGGTGAGGGGTGGACGTAGGATTACCGTCGTTGCATCCGAACCACCTTAAAAACCATTGTGCATTATGTTTTGTATTATGTGGTTTGGTCCTTTTCTTCTACCTCCATTCTACATGAGTGTTAGTATAATTGTGATTCTGGATTTATCCTCGTATATCTTGCATAATCTATATCATCATCCAATTCAGTTTGATAAATCTAATTTGTGAACAAATAGTTTTGAACCTCTTGATTAACATTGTATCACATATTTTGAAAAGGCCAAAAGTTTTCGTAAAATTGGTAAACACCCAATTCACCCCCCTCTTGGGTGTCATTGATCGCGGGACTTCAGGAATAGGGTAAGAAAACCATCCCATGTATGAGGTGCATCAGCCGGAGGTGCCGAGACCGACTTCCACCATGTGCGATCATCTTTGTTGAGTTGAAAGGTTGCGAGACGCACCTTCTCCTGATCGGTGCATTGGATAACATCAAAGATATGGTTCATTTCATCTATACAGTTCTCTGCCTCGTAAGGATTAGAAGAACCATAGAAATGCGGAGGGTTTAAGCTCCAAAAGTTGCGATGCAAATCACCAGCCCTTGCCCCTACGCCAGCTTGCGCCATGGTTTATAATGCCTGAGTGAGGCCAGCAACCGTTTGTTGCACGCCATCCCAATTTACGCGATGAGCTATGATAATAATAGGGTACCTGAGAGAAAATAACAACTTGTTAATTCTCGTGGAATTGGAAGGAAAAACCAATTTTAAAACTAATTAACTATATTATCCCGGGTTCTACCCAATTCTCACATGGGTGTGGAAATTTCTTCCTTAGTTCATAGGTATGGGTCCTTAAACCTTGGACTTATCCTATGACATGACTCTTCCTCCTAAGTCCTGAGACTTAGGCTCTGATACCAACTTAACTGTCACGCCCCGAGCCTTTATGACAGCGGAAGACTCGCTCGAGAAACGCGAACAGTCGGCATGGTAAGTCTCTTGCAAGCAAGAATGATCAGATCGCAAGACAATCACACACATAAATGTAATTGCACAATATTTACTCAAATTCAACTTTATTTCATAATAATCAAGTATTCAAATACAACCACTAATTCAACTTATTCCAATCTATCAGACTCAAGAAATAGGAAAATTACATAGACTCAATCTAAACAATATAGACTTTCCTAAGTCTTCACTCTCCGGTTTGACAATACTTTCATTCGCTCTCGAACCCGCTACTTGTATAATCCGAATCCGAATTTGAATCACTTTCATTTCTTGAAAAAGAATGGAAATAGGTAATGAGAACACTTGTCCAGTAGGTATCTTCACATCAACATGAAGGCATCATTATAGTAATTAACGGTTTTGCTCTAGAGGAATAAGGTAAAATCATGCGAATGCGATCAAACACGTGATTAAATCAAAGTAACACGATGATCATGAAGATAGAATGAGAACAAGTATGAACTAGTAAAGCATGATATGACTGAGAATGTACTAGCAAGCCATATAATCACCACTTCCAGTATCTTTTGCTTATGAGCAAGTACTTCGTGAATTTCTGTGGAATATCAAGAAAGTCAAGTATCAATCATGTTGTATTGTGTTATGGATTTTCACTTATTTATAAAGAAAGTACTCCCAGCGTAATGCGACGCCAGTAGCATCATATCCCATGATTTATAATAGTATGTTTCCGACAATCAACCGAGGGGACTAGCATAAAGCCCTTGAACACAATCAGTGCTCGATCGCATCTTCAAGTATAAATCAAGCTTTTTCCACGCATGTAACAATAAAGTATGGCCAAGAATGTACAATTCCAACAAGCTCTTGATAACAACAATAAATGAATGCTTTAATGAGAATTATGAGAAATCAAGAATGACTTATACTATGTTATGCTTATAGAAATAAATCGGCAGCATAACGGTACATTCTTTATCTTTCATTCATTATATTAGGTTTCTTGATCAATATGATAAGTTCTAGGTCATCAAGAGTCCATCTAGAAACCTTGGAATATCAACCCTTGGTCAAACCTTGGTTAAAATATTCGAGTAGTGTGACGGTCGTGTATTGGGCCGTTACATGATGTGACGGTCTAGAGTTGATGCGTTAGAATGACTAAATCCAGAAATAGTAATTGGACTCAGTTAACTGTGACGGTTGTATATTGGGCCGTTACATATGCCTGACGGTCCAATATAGGTCCATTACACTACTGATAATCAGAAACATCGATAGTGTCATCTAATCACTTGGGTTTTAATGATACAACCAACTCGGCGTCCTTGTGGGAATCCCAGGCTCGCGGAGAATTATGGAGGCCTTGCAACAAGATTTCCTAGTCCATTAGAAGGAATATCCAATAAAGAGGTCCTCATGTCCAAGAATAGTGTTCCTATAGTGCAAAGTGTAACTAATGGACATATACCTGAATATACACCATGTACTTAGAGAAATGACTCTATAGATAGAAAAGAATGTGTAACAATGTGAAACCAAGATAAAATCCCCTCAATACATCTTTGGAAAAATCATGATTTAGATACAAAACTATAGAGTTTAGCCAAAGAAATTAGCATAACCTAAAATAACTCAAAATACTTTAATCATACAATTTCCTATCATGAATCAATTAAGAAACTCAAAGTCATGAAAATAAGGTTTAAAACTTAGATAACTAGGCTTATTCATAAGTAAGTTTGGCTGTCCTCAGTCCTATCTCGGTTTCACAGTAAACCGCACTCTGACGGTCTAGTATGGGCGCGTCACAGGGCTGTGACGGTTTATCGTAGGACCGTTACAGTATTGTAACGCTCCGGTTATGGTGCGTCAGAGATAATTGAGAAACTTTAAATACAACAGGGGTTGTGACGGCTTATCGTAAGACCATTACAATCGTCTAACGGTCCTAGTATGATGCGTCAGAGTCCCCGCTAAAAATAAAAAGACTATGATTTGAAACCATGTTATGTTTTGAAAAGATTTACTACCCTAATCATGACAAAATGAAGTACATGTCATCTAGATGCATAGGTTGCAGTGAATTAACAAGATAACATCTTTAATCTTTGATTAGGGCTAAGAATATGTATGTATGCATGAACCCACTAAAACATGAAATTCATAGTCTATAATGCATGAAATCAAACACAATCAGAGGACTTTTATCCCTAACAAGACGTTTTTGCCAATCATGAGATAACCTACCACTTAACTAGGCTTTAAACTTCTAATTTGAGCTTTCAAGGGCCGCCCTAGTTCCTCTCTTTTTGTGACTCTTCAGCAACTTCACGCTGCCCTACCTCCTCAGCCTCTTGACCTAAGGACGTGAAATTTTGAGGTTAAGAAGATGAAACTAAGGTGAACAAAAGATTCTAAATAACCGAACTCTAATTACCTTGCTTAGACATCCTAATTCCCTGATCTTCAGTGGCCTTTAGCTCTGATTCCTGGGTTACTATGGTCGAACCAGCAACTTTAGAAGCTTCAATCTCCTTGGTTGTTTGATCTCCTAGCACGAAATTTGGAGAACTATTAGTCTAAAGTATACTAAATAAATTCTTCTAAAGAACTTACCTGAAATTATATCTCCTTACCTTGATTCTTCACGAGCCAAAAGTAAGGGTCGCCCAGTTCAGAACTAGGTCCTATTTATAGGGTTTTGAAGATTAGATTGATTCTAGAGTCCTTAATTTGCCAGAACCTAATCCCTAAGAGTCCTTAGTAATGTTATAAGCTCTCCTAAGTCGATCTCTTGTAGATAAGATCCCAAAGTTCTAATCTTTTTGCTCATTCTTTCTTTCACGGAACTGTCAGAGTGTAACACATCCAGACTGGTGCGTTACATGCTTGTAGCGGTCGCCCGATAGACCGTTACACCAAACGTATACAGAGTTTCAATTAAATAAATCTCTCTTATTCATTTATCCTTATAATTATCTATAAAAATAGTATTTATCTTTAAAATACGTGAATAAGTCAATTAACCTTCTAGAACATGGGCCAAACTTAATGGGCTTGGTCCATTAACCTTTTGGATTATCTTTAAATAGGCTAGGTTAATTATTTAACCTAATTGGGCCGTATAATGACTTATTGATCTAATATTCTATTTATTAATTTATACAGGCCTTTATAAATTTCTGAAAATAATTAAATATTCCAAGAATAATTTATAAAAATTCTGGGGTCTTACATGTGGGTTGTGATTGAATGTTGGCGACAATACATCCTTCATTCTCCATGTCAATATCTAGATTAAGCTGAGCAAAATCTTCTACAATGATTATCATACCTCTTCTGAGACTTGATAAAGTTGCTAGTGGTTTTCTGCTGAGCGCATCGGCTACAACATTTGCCTTTCTAGGGTGGTATTGAATAGACAAATCAAAGTCTTTTAAATATTCTTGACATCTCCTTTGCCTCATGTTCATCAACTCCTTTTGGGAGTAGAGATATTTCAGACTTTTGTGGTCCGAATGTACAGTGAATGTCTCCCCATAGAGGTAATGTCGCCCTATCTTCAAGGCGAATATAACCACATCTAGTTCTATATCATGCACTGGATAGTTCTCCTCATGACGCTTTAATTGCCTTAAAGCATAACAGATCACCTTACCATTCTGCATTAAAACACATCCAAGGCCAATGCCTGATGCATCAGTATAGACTTCCAAACCACCACCTTCAACGAGTAGTGCTAATACAGGTGCCGTGGTGAGGTGTTCCTTGAGAGTGAAGAAACTCTCTTCACAATCCGTCGACCATATAAAAGGGTTTTCCTTCCTTGTAAGCCTGGTCAGTGGAACGGCGGTCCTAGAGAAATCTTTTATGAATCGCCAGTAATTGCCAGCCAATCCAAGAAAACTTCTGAGTTCCGATATAGTTGTCGGTCGGCTCCAATTCTTGACACCTTCGACCTCAGAAGGATCCACAACGATACCTTCCTTTGATATGATATGACCTATGAATGAGACTTCCTTTAGCCAAAACTCATATTTATTGAGCTTTGCATAGAGTTAGTGTTCTCTTAATGTTTGCAAAGCTACTTTTAAGTGTTCTTCATGCTCCTCCTGAGTCTTGGAATATATGAGAATGTCATCTATGAAGACGACCACAAATCATTCCAGATAAGGCCTGAAGATATTGTTCATCAATTGCAAGAAAGCTGCTGGGGCATTGGTTAATACGAACGGCATAACCACGAATTCGTAGTGCCCATATCTGCTTCGAAAAGTGGTCTTGGAAATATCTTTATTTTTAATCCTCAGCTGATGGTAACCAGACCTAAGGTCTATCTTCGAGAAATATTTCACACTAGAAATTTGATCGAATAGTTCATCAATACGCGATAGTGGATATTTGTTCTTGATTGTGAGTTGATTTAACTGCTGGTAATCGATGCATAGCCTGAGAGATCCATCTTTCTTCCTGACAAATAGGACTGGCGCACCACTAGGGGACGTGCTTGGTTGAATAAAGCCTTTCTCCAATAGCTCCTGAAGCTGCTTCTTCAACTCCTTAAGTTCCGTGGGGGATATCCTGTAAGGAGCTTCTGAAATAGGTGCTGCTCCAAGGGTAAGTTCAATGGAAAAGTTCATTTCCCTTGCAGGTGGTAAACCGGGTAATTCAGAAGGGAAGACATCAGGGAATTCTCTTACGATAGAGATTTCTTCAAGAATAATTTCCTTAGACTCGGTAATGATTACAGAAGCAAGGAAAGCTCCATAACCTTGCGAAATAAGTTTGCAGTCGTGAAGGAAAGAAATGCGGATAGGATGCTTCATATATTTGATACCAAGGAAATAGAATCTTGGAAGATCCAATTTGTGGAAGGAAATTTGCCTATCGTGACAATTGATATTTGCATAGTGCTCACATAGCCAATCTACACCTAAGATGGCATCGTAACCTTCCATGTCAAGGCATACGAGATTTGCAAGGAGATTATGGCCTTCTATCATTACCGTGCTATCTGGGTAGTGGGTTTTTAGTTCGGTTCCTGGACCTAAAGGTGTGGTAATAGCTAGGTCCAAAGGTAAAGGAATAGGTGAAACTAGTAGAGTTTTAGTAAAAGCAGTAGATATAAAAGAGTGAGAAGCACTAGTATCGAATAATACAAAGGAAGGATGTGAATAAATTTGGATAGTACCTTCCATCAGACCATCATCCTTTGGCACTTCATCATCTATCACAGCAATTAGACGAGCCTGCCGCCTGCGACCACCATCATTATGGGATGGTTGATCTTTCATAAGCGGGCAATTGGGCATGCGATGCTCCCAACTGCCGGAATGAAGACAAGCACCAAGGTGCTGCCAACCTTCTTCGGCCGAATGACCGAACTTCTCACAAAAAGGTGCGAGCCGTCATGACTTGCTTCTCGTCCTCTTTAACTTTCTTGTTCTTGTGGTTATTGTTGCCATTCCCACTACGGGACCTCTTCTTACTATCACATGATTTGTAGGACCCCGTGATGCTGAATTTCTCTTCTTACTATCACTAGGTTCTTCACCTTTGCCCTTGTATTTCTCGACCTTCTCCAAGATCCGTTCACATAAATGAGCTTGATGGACCATCTCTGTATAGGTCCGGATATTCTGAGGGCCAAGTTCTTTAATAAAAAACGGCCACAAGCCATCCATAAAGCGATTGGCTTTGAGGAGCTTCGTACTGACAAGATGCGGAGCATACAGTGCTACCCTTGAGAATTGAAGTTCATTTTCCGCTACGGACATCATACCTTGCCTAAGAGAGGCAAATTCCACATCCTTCCTTTCCCGGACATGCTCCGAGAAATACTTCTCTCGGAAGAGTTCAAGAAACTCCTCCCAAGTAATTTGTGCATTATGCAGATGGGCTGAGGTGGCCTTCCACCATGTGCGCACATCTTTACTAAGTTGAAATGTGCAAGTAGGACCTTCTCTTGGTCCGTGCATTGCATGACATGAAATATACGGTCCATTTTATCTATCCAATTCTCTGCTTCAACCGGGTTAGACGAACCCGAGAATCGTGGAGGGTTCATACTCTGAAAATTATGATGAAGATCCCCGGTGCCAACTCGCGTGCCAGCTTGTGCCATACAGTCTACAGGGCCTGGGTAAGACCCGCGACCATTTGTTGCATAGCTTCCCAATTCGCACGATTAGCAGTCATTTCTTAAATAAGGTGCCTGAGAAAATACACAACTAGTTACTTTCTTTAGAATTTATGAGGGTCAACTTGAAAATTATTTTCTAGAGAACTATCTTATCCCAAGCTCTACCCAATCTCACTTGGGTTTGAAGAATTTCTTCCCAGTTCATAGGTATGGGTCCTTAAGCCTTCGACTTAACCTATGACTTGACTTTTTCCTAAGACTTAATAATCATAGGCTCTGATACCAACTTAACTATCATGCCCCGAGATATTTGTACAGCAGAAGAGATTCGAGAGCGTGAACAGCTAGCAAATAAGCCTCAAGCTAGCAATATAATCAGAGTGCAACATTCACACACAAAAGAGTGAACATAACTATATACTCAAATCTTCCACTTTATTGAATAATAATCAAGAGTTTACAATGACATTCGACTCCTTGACATAGTCATGCACTAGACTCAATAAAAGAAAAATCACATAGACATGACTTCAACTTGATGTAAAACCAACCTTAGACCTATTTGCAAGCATTCAAGTTTGAGCAGCGGACTCACACTAGTGAGCTCACCCGTATGGTGCACACTAGTACCCGATGGCGACTAGGCGATGTTGGAGAGGGTCCGAGGCGGGACCTTTAGGCTCCAGTGGTTGGCTAGATTGGGAAGAACCCCAAATGGGCCTAGGATGCCCAAATCATGGGCGGCCAACACACCAAGGGTGTGGGTTAAGTGGATGCTCTCACAACTCGCCCGCGGTGGTCACTCAATTTGGTGGCAATTTAAATCGGACACTCTCATTCCGCCGACGGAGTAACTAAAGCAATACTAAGCTAAGCAAGTCCATTAAAGCAATGAGGGATGTTCAGGAGCTCACCTAGCCGGCGTGAAGATGCCGACTCCGGCCGGAGACGGGGGCGAGCGGGGAGGCGAGGGTATGCACCCGCACGCCGCGTCGATTGAAGCTTCAAACCTACGACTTAATAATGACATGAACTACACCCCATGCAAGGGGGGGATCTCGGGGTGGGGATTAAGTGAATTACAGCCAAAACTACCTCCACGCAGGGAGGGGCCTTCAGCCGGCCAAGCGGGGTGGGGAATTATGCAAAGAGGACCGACTTTCCGAGCTCCGCCGGTTCTGCCTTTCTTCTGTATTTCTGGACAGGGGGTCGATGTTAACGCTGCCAAAAATTCCACCGAGCTCAGAACCTGATGAGACTTGCGCCAAAAGCTTGATAACGGACCAAGGATGATCTCTGAATTTTTGCTGAGCCTGGTACAGTAGTTGCTGGCCGGGGCAGAGTCTGGAACCAGACTGATTGGTTCTGCCTCTGTCTGGTGCAGAACAATGTGGCTGGTTACAGAGGGTGCCACGATCACTACCAAGCTCTGATTGAGGCGAGACCTGAACTGTTGGAACCGTGGTCGAGTCTTCTTTCTGTCGGCACTGACAGAGAGGTCGGCAGATGTCAGAGAAGACCGAGACGATCAGATGAGTAGAGGGGTGTCGGTTCTAGCTCCTATAAACTGACCAGACACACTTGGAGTAGAAAATTTGTAACTTGAGATTCTGTTGTCCAAATGCAGCTCTGCTTCTTGAGGATGAAAGAGGACTTGAGAGGGAAGAATTTTTCTGAAGAATACTTGTTCTGAATCCCAAAAGGTTCACCGTGGCCGAGCTTCCACTCTCGCTCTGGCTCTCTGCCTGGGGTCTTCTGCGCAGTCGAGGGAGATCGGCTCCTACGGATAGCTCCGACCTCGGAAGCTGGCGAGACCACCTTTGTTGGAAAGCTAATTCGCAGACGATTCCAGCAATGTAGGCCTTGTCACCTAAATCTGTGAGAGACGGTCGTGGCTGTCTCTGCAAGTCGCTGCAACTCTGCTGCCTGAAACAGAGATAGAATGAGGAGATGTGCAAGGGGAGAGCAAGGGGGAGGGGGGTGAACTTGGTTTGACCAAGGGGGAGGTGGGGGGCGAATTTGGGAGCTTGGGGGTGGGGGGAGATGAAAGGGCACAGCCCAAGGGGAGGGAAATTCGAATTTGGGCTTAGGGAAGAGCCCCTTCAACCTTGGGGAGAGGAAGGGGTGCTTAGGAAGTGGTGTTGGGTAGTTGGGGGTTGGGAGGTGGGGTGTGGATTGGAGGATGCCACCTTGGGTTGGGGGGGAGTTAAATGAGTGTATGGGGAAGGGGAGAGGTCTTAATGAGGGGTGAATGGGGAGGAGAGAGAAAATTCTGAAAATTGGGGTGGAGGGAGAGAGAGAGAGGGGGGGACCCCTTAGAGAGAGAGAGAGGGATAAAGAGAGAGAGAGATATTGAGAGAGGAAGCTAGAGGGATTTGGAGTTTTTCTGGAATTCAATATTCATGCATTATTTCTTACATATGAGGAGTGGGGTGGCCTATTTATAGGCACAAGACATTTCACATGACCATACTGACCCTGACAACTGACATAATGACCAAATACTCCAAGGGAGGGGCGCCCTTGGGCCTAGCCCACTATTTGGGCCCAATAGCCTAATGAACCAACATAATGACACACGACTTAGAAAAATGACTTTCTAACCTAGGTACATGACTCAAATAAAGGGAAAATTACATGATTAAGACTCAAATAAAAATAAAGAAATTACATGACTTGACTCACTAACACATGAGGAACATAATGGCGTACACCGATGATCAATCCGAGCTTCAGAAAATGTGGAGGGGCAAGGGATGTCCCCATCATACCCCCGGGGTGGGGAAAACTCGACCCTGTCGAGTATGGGTCCACGGGGGAAGTAGCACACCGAACTGCGGCTCTGGGCGATCCACGATCTCCATACTCAACCCGCGACCATAGTCGGGGAACGGCGCTTCAGCTCGACAAAGTGGCTCGGTTATACCCTCATGCTGGCTATGATGTCTTGCTTGCCTAGTATTGCTGCCGTATGCTCACGTCGGGCTCTCGGGCTAATTGGTGGTGGCACTCCGAAGGTGTCTCTCGCAAGGATAGGTGTAAGCTCAAGGCACTCACTAGGATCCACCGCGGTGCCCCTAGAGGGTGCTGGATCCGCCACATGAGAGATGGGGAGAATCCCAAAAACCCTTTTGAAAGTTCAACCCATAAGCCGGGTTGCCAAATCCACTCGGAACTTGGCAAGGTCCAAGTCCTCGTGCCCTCAATTTGGAGGTGACCCCAAGGTAGAGCCACTCCAAAATCATCATCGTCAAGTTACCAACTTGGAGTTTCAAGTGGCGCTCACGAGTTTTTGCTTGCTTATTGTGAATCTCACCGCTTGCTACTTGATATTTGCTTGGATGCATATGCCATGCTTTATGATGCGGTGGGAGTGGACAATGTATGGTATGTAAAGGTGGTCCGGGACAGCCAAATGTAGTTCGATCATGCTTTGATGCCATGAGGACTGTGATAGACTTAGGGGGCCCGAGACATCCATAGATGAACCTTTTATGCATGGGTATGACGAATGTCGGGGGACCCGGACATCCATGTATGCTCCTAGCATTCATAAGACCAATGGTGAATTGGGGAGGACCGTTACACCCAAATAGGGACCACTCATGCTTCCTACTTGACATGTGGGTGTTGTGAATGAATGGACCCGCCTTTCTAATCATGCCAAGTGGTGTGTTGTGCCAAGACTCATGCACTCCTATCCTAGAGATGACTTCCATGTGCATGGGTGTGGGGTGGCCCTTGAGCTTCCACTCGTATGGATGAAAGGGATCTAAGAAGGGGGGCATCATGGGGTGGGACAATTCTTCAATCCCAAGGTTTATGTTGCCTAAGGTCAATGCTCCCTTGGTGTAACCCGATTCTAGGAAGGGAGGGGTTTGGGTTAATATGGGCGGTAAGGATAGGGTAAGGTGGGTGGTGAATAAGGTGAGTGGGTTACATAGAGATCTAGGCTCCCATAGGAAAGGGTCAAAGGGATCATGGTAAAGGTCACCTAGATAGGGGTACTCCATGTCCTCAAGGTCCTCATATGGTGGGGAGTCGCCTTCCTCTAATGAAATGGTTGGGCCGGTGTATGGGGTGGGTTGGTTGGTAAAGGTTCTAGGAATCACAATGGTAGGGGAGTGGACCGGGATGGACTCTTCCACTATGGGGAGAATGAAAAGGAGGTCACTAGTGTAGCAACCAATAGTGCAAATCGAGGTGATAGACCCAATGCTTGGATGGATGAGGTCAAGGCTCTTGGGTCGGTCCGCCCCTAGGGTCAACAAAGAAGTCAAGTCTAATTGCCACTCTAGACCTTGGAGGAGATCATCCCAACATTCTACCTCATAGTAGGATTGGATTGTGGTGTGATAGGAGTGGAAGGGTACAATGGGAAAGTTTTGCTCCATGGGTGGGTAAACATAGGACATGATGGGGTGAATTGGTCTCTCCTTTAGCCATCTAGCTAGGGGCCCATCTATGATTACGTTGCTATTTGTGAAGGCTTGTGGCTCTTGGGGGTCCAAGCTGTGTGGAGGGGACATTTGTGATTCTTCCTCACCATAGGTATGAACTTGGGTTTCCTCAAGGATGGGGATGGGTTCCGGAATGGTATCTACTCCCATGTGGATGGTTGTGGTCTCCTTTCTCAAGGGAATGGGAAGGTCTATTGAGGGTGGGGTGATGATGGTTGGTGCATGGTGTACCCGGGGTGGTGGGTAATGGGAAACTCGGTTTTGGATACGGAGGGGAAGTAGTGGAAGCCTAGGTTGGGGAAAGATTGGTGTAGGAAGTGGGAGGTGGGTTGGGTGAGGGGTTTTGGGTTGATTTGTTTTGGGAGATGTGTCCCTTTTTGGGGACGATGGTGGGTTTGGGGTGGTGGTCAAGGGGGCTTGTGGGGTACGGGTTTGGTGAGGGGTTTTGGGTTTGGGGGTGGTGGCCATTATGGGCCTAGGTGGAGGGGTGGACACGGTGTCCACTTGGTTTTGAATGGTGAGGGTTTGATGAGTGGTGGTCATCATGGAAGGAATTGGGTCGGTTAGGGGTCTCTTGCCCTTGGGATCATTTGGGGTGGAAGTGGGGGCTAAAGGGGCTTGACTAGTGTAGGTTAGGGAAGGGGGTTTTGGTTGAGGTGTGGGGGCCCTCATGGGGTTAGGTGGGGAGGTGGAGGCCTTGGACACTTGGGTTCTAGTGGTAAGGGTTTGGACGGGTGGGGTTGGAGGAGTGGGAGTGCCCCTCGAGTTTTGGAAACCCGGGTAGGAGGGAGGAGGTCGGGGAGTGTAGACTTTCCTAAGTTCGGCTTTCATGTTCTCCCATGTGTTAATAGGCTCTAGCCTCATAACCCTCCTAAATTGTTCAATGAACTTCCACCTATCCTCGGCATGGTACACAAGTCGACTCTTGGCAAGGTAGATTCTCATGGGTTCAGTCATTGGATTCCTCTTAAAGTATTTGTCCATGTTTTCCTCCCACTCTAAATATGCACTAGGGTGGTATCCATTAAAGATAAGGTCCTCAAATAGGACTATGCCCAAAGGGGTGTCAATCGGACCTTTGCGGAGGGCCGAGTGAGATAGATGTGACTTACATGAAGTAGCCATGCTAGTGGACAAAAGAGATGCAACCGAAGACTCTAAATGCATAGACACGCCCTACGACCAACTTGATAGAGACAAGTTGTGAACTTGCTCTGATACCACTTGATGTAAAACCAACCTTAGACCTATTTGCAAGCATTCAAGTTTGAGCAGCGGACTCACACTAGCGAGCTCACCCGTATAGTGCACACTAGTACCCGATGGCGAATAGGCGATGTTGGAGAGGGTCCGAGGCGGGACCTTTAGGCTCCAGTGGTTGGCTAGCTTGGGAAGAATCCCAAATGGGCCTAGGATGCCCAAATCATGGGCGGCCAACACACCAAGGGTGTGGGTTAAGTGGATGCTCTCACAACTCACCCGCGGTGGTCACTCAATTTGGTAGCAATTTAAATCGGACACTCTCATTCCGCCGACGGAGTAACTAAAGCAATACTAAGCTAAGCAAGTCCATTAAAGCAATGAGGGATGTTCAGGAGCTCACCTAGCCGGCGTGAAGACGCCGACTCCGGCCGGAGACGGGGGCGAGCGGGGAGGCGAGGGTATGCACCCGCATGCCGCGTCGATTGAAGCTTCAAACCTACGACTTAATAATGACATGAACTACACCCCATGCAAGGGGGGGATCTCGGGGTGGGGATTAAGTGAATTACAGCCAAAACTACCTCCACGCAGGGAGGGGCCTTCAGCCGACCAAGCGGGGTGGGGAATTATGCAAAGAGGACCGACTTTCCGAGCTCCATCGGTTCTGCCTTTCTTCTGTATTTCTGGACAGGGGGTCGATGTTGATGCTGCCAAAAATTCCACCGAGCTCAGAACCTGATAAGACTTGCGCCAAAAGCTTGATAACGGACCAAGGATGATCTCTGAATTTTTGCTGAGCCTGGTACAGTAGTTTCTGGCCGGGGCAGAGTCTGGAACCGGACTGATTGATTCTACCTCTGTCTGGTGCAGAACAATGTGGCTGGTTGCAGAGGGTGCCACGATCACTACCAAGCTCTGATTGAGGCGAGACCTGAACCATTGGAACCGTGGTCGAGTCTTCTTTCTGTCGGCACTGACGGCGAGGTCGGCAGATGTTGGAGAAGACCGAGACGATCAGATGAGTAGAGGGGTGTCCGTTCTAGCTCCTATAAACTGACCTGACACACTTGGAGTAGAAAATTTGTAACTTGAGATTCTGTTGTCCAAATGCAGCTCTACTTCCTGAGGATGAAAGAGGACTTGAGAGGGAAGAATTTTTCTGAAGAATACTTGTTCTGAATCCTAAAAGGTTCGCCGTGGCCGAGCTTCCACTCTCGCTCTGGCTCTCTGCCTGGGGTCTTCTGCGCAGTCAAGGGAGATCGGCTCCTACGGACAGCTCCGACCTCGGAAGCTGGCGAGAACACCTTTGTTGGAAAGCTAACTCGCAGACGATTCCAGCAATGTAGGCCTTGTCACCTAAACCTGTGAGAGACGGTCGTGGCTGTCTCTGCAAGTCGCTGCAACTCTGCTGCCTGAAACAGAGATAGAATGAGGAGATGTGCAAGGAGAGAGCAAGGGGGAGGGGGGTGAACTTGGTTTGACCAAGGGGGAGGTGGGGGGCGAATTTGGGAGCTTGGGGGTGGGGGGAGATGAAAGGGCACAGCCCAAGGGGAGGGAAATTCGAATTTGGGCTTAGGGAAGAGCCCCTTCAACCTTGGGGAGAGGAAGGGGTGCTTAGGAAGTGGTGTTGGGTAGTTGGGGGTTGGGAGGTGGGGTGTGGATTGGAGGATGCCACCTTGGGTTGGGGGGGGAGTTAAATGAGTGTATGGGGAAGGGGAGAGGTCTTAATGAGGGGTGAATGGGGAGGAGAGAGAAAATTCCAAAAATTGGGGTGGAGGGAGAGAGAGAGAGGGGGGGACCCCTTAGAGAGAGAGAGGGATAAAGAGAGAGAGAGATATTGAGAGAGGAAGCTAGAGGGATTTGGAGTTTTTCTGGAATTCAATATTCATGCATTAGTTCTTACATATGAGGAGTGGGGTGGCCTATTTATAGGCACAAGACATTTCACATGACCATACTGACCCTGACAACTGACATAATGACCAAATACTCCAAGGGAGGGGCGCCCTTGGGCCTAGCCCACTATTTGGGCCCAATAGCCTAATGAACCAACATAATGACACACGACTTAGGAAAATGACTTTCTAACCTAGGTACATGACTCAAATAAAGGGAAAATTACATGATTAAGACTCAAATAAAAATAAAGAAATTACATGACTTGACTCACTAACACATGAGGAACATAATGGCGTACACCGATGATCAATCCGAGCTTCAGAAAATGTGGAGGGGCAAGGGATGTCCCCATCACAACTAGCTTAACCAGACTCATGACACTTCTAGGGCTTCACTTGTACTTTATTCGCTCTCGGACCCGTCACTTGAGTAGTCCGATTCTGACTAGCAAGAATTTCCTGAAAGATTGGAAAAGTAGGGAATGAGTGCACTCACCCAATAGGTATCTTCGTATCAACCTGATGGCAATGTTAAAGTAATTAACATTTTAGCTCTATGAAAAAGGGCAATAATGAAAGTATGATAAAACATGCGAAATAAAACCGAAGTAATATCAAGTACAAAGATAAGTGTAGAGATATGAGAATTCAAGTACGTATGAGTGCATGATCAAGAAAGATGGTAATATGGCCTATCAATAATGAGAATGTTCTATCATGTAACGAGAATGTACTTTTCATAACCTTGAAAAGGCTACACACTAGAAAGTCATGTAACAAGCAAGCATGTAATTTCATAAGATTACCTCATGGGTTTCACCCGTTTATAAAAAAAGTACTCCCAATGCAATACGACATCGGAGTTCATCATACCCCATGGTTTATAGTATGCTTCCAGCCATCTGCCGAGGGGGCTATCATGGAGCCCTTGGACACCGTCCATGCCCGCCCTTGCATCTTCAAGTTATAAATCAGGCTACTTCCACGAGATATAACAATAAAGTCGGCCAATAATATTAAGTTCAAACAATAGTTTCATGACAAGATAAACCAAGGTAAGAACGTACCAAAACGAACATAAGAGTTCAAGGATGAATTAATTGGACATTACGCTATGGAGGAATTCCGACGGCATAATAGTACATTTCCATAGTTTCATAGTTCATTAATGACTTAATGAATAAGGTTTGGGTTCTAGATAATCAGAAGACAATCTAAGAACAGAGTAAGATCAATCCTTGGGTCAAACCACGGGTTGGACAGCATTTAGATAGAACGAGGTTCAATGAGGACCATTTTCTTGTGGTAGCGGTCAAGTCAAGAATGCTATTAAGGGGAGTCGACGTAGGAGAAAGAATAGGTCGACATAATGAACAAGCTGGAAGATCGCGGTCGAGCCAGGGCCGCTATCTGGAAGTAGCGGTCACCTGATGGCCGCGATCAATCCAGTCCATAGAAAATGCAGAATTAACGAAGTGCTTTCTAGAGTTTTGGGTTTTTAAGGTACAACCAGCTCGACGTCCTAGTGGGAATCTCAGGCTCGCGGAGACTTAGGTGGCCTTGAAACAAGATCACGTAGTCAGACAGAAGGAATATCCGATGGAGAGGCTCTCAAGTTCAAGAGATGTCCTATCAAGTTCAAGTGATCTAATAGCATCGTTCCGGAGTACGGGCTATATGTGAAATAATAAAACTAAAAAGAGATGAGAAAGGAACGCATGAAAGCATAAATCAACGTGAACTTCAGTCATGGAAATTTTCTTTAAGTACAAAACTATAAAGTTTTGGCATTAAATTAACATACATGAAAATAAGTTCCTTATAGCAAGAAGGGCATAAACCTAACATGATTGAAACATGATATGACAGAAATCATGAATATCATGAAATAACCTGAAACATGGCATAGCTACTTATATTTAACAGAGAATCATGAAGGTTGATCTGGTTTCTATTTAGACTTAACAGAAAGTAGAACGCGGTTGATCAAAGACCGCTACTTATAGGTAGCGGTCTCTACAAGACCGCCTTCTGTCTGCAACAGACAGAAGCTAAGTCTAGCATGCAGAGCCTATTCTAGGGCAATAATTGCATGAAAATTATAAGGAACAAGAAGGTAAAACATGATAGTATGTTCAGAATGAAGTAAGTGCATGGAAAAGGAATGAATTAAACCAAAGTTCTTATCTTTTAGTTAAGGGTGCAGAGATGACATGCCATGGAAAAACGTAAAATTCTCCGTGTACAATACATGAAATCAAGCAAGGTTAGAGGGCTTTTGATCCTAACACGTTGTTTAAGCCATACATGAGACAACCTACCTCTGGGTTTGCTCCTAATCAAAGAATTTGTTGCTGGAAGAGGGTGTTGGTTCCTCCGCGTCCTGCATAAAAACTGCTACTTTCGAGCGCTCTAACTCCTTAGATGCTTGATCTCCTGACACCAAAGTTTGCAGAGGGTTAGAAGACACTAAGGAAACAAATAACCCTAAAGGACAAACCTGAAAAGATGATGCTTTACTGTCAAACTATGCAATCCAAAATTAGGGTTCGCACAGGATGATTCCGGGCTCTATTTATAGGGAAAGGTCTAGGGCTGAGGGATTAGGTCGAATTAGGAGTCCTTATTGGGATTAGGATCGATCCCAAAGAGTCCCTGACAAGTCCCTATGCTAGATCACATTGATCCCTAGCGATTTGGGAGGATAAAAATCCAGATTTCCTAGGGTTTATCACCTTCCGTTTATAGAACTAAGTCGCGGTCTTCCCTTGACCGCTAGTAGAAGGTCGCAGTCGCGCGACTGACCGTTTCTTGCCTGGGCGTTGGAAATTTGAATTTAATTCAAACTCTTCCCTAATTATCCCCTCATTATCTAGTTAAAATAGGGAAATTACCCTATTACATTTATAGGGTTGGGCTTGGGCAAAAAGGCTTCGGTTTTAGGGTTTTAGTCCTATTTTAAGTGGACCTTGTAGCAACCCTGATAAATGAATATTTGAAATAAATTAAAACATATATATATTACAGTAGTAATACAGATAATAAGAATAGGGTTAATTAGATGAAGTAAAACAAAATTAAAATAACGCCTCTTATTAGGGCGTTAATTCAAAAAGAAACGCCTCTATCAAAGGCGTGACTAAAGAAAGGACGCCCACACGTGCAGTCGTCAACTCTCACGACCAAATAGGCAAGTAAGCGAAACGCCCATATATGGGGCGTGTTTCAAAAACAAGGAACGCCCTTATCCAAGACGTTTCTTAAGAAACGACCTGAACTAGGTCGTTAATTAAAGAATCGACGCCCTTACCTAAGGCGTTAATTCAGTTCGTGAACCGTTCGAACCCAGAACTTATCCAGGGTAAGTGATAAACATTAGAAAGAGTTCAAACGTGGTAATGACTCTATCATAGAAGTATTGCTTCCACACAATCACTAACCCTAATAGGACACCCAAAATCCTATAAAAACTCTCGTTCGGCCAACCCTAAAACTATTTGGACGAACTACTGCTGCAGGTACGTGAAGAACATATGTTCTTCTATTTTTTTTCTTCTTCTGTTTACCGTCGCATGAAGAATATTGATTATTATTCTTCTCTTATTAACAAGTTAAGAGGCTCGGGCGTTTGAGGAACAAGAGTTCTTCATCCGTGTGTAAGTACCCCTTCCTCTACCTACAGTCCATGGATTTCAAGGAAACTAATATCTTCAATCTATCCTCTGTAGGATTCATCCAACGTCTGCAGCATCATTGATTCTTACAAATCCCTCACGGTCATCTCCAAATCAACTCTTAAGGTAGGATTTTCTCAAGTTACTGTAGCCCAAATAAATTAAGACAAGACTTATATACGTATTGACATGACATGCATACGGTTTAATATGGTTTTATTATGTTTCTGCAATATTTTGAAAGAGACGCCCCTGTCCAGGGCGCTAATTTACAAGACACGACCCTGCCCAGGTCGTCAATTTCATATTTGACGCCCTGTACACAGGCGTTAATTTCATGTAAATCTTAAGAACTGATTATCCATGCAATTACATGAAATCAAATCAATAATTGTTAACGGTTAAAAGTCAATAAACATGAAACATCAAATCTGATATACTGCATCTGAATTCCTGCCAATTTTTCTGTCATGACTATATGATTGTTATCCTTGATTATCGTGCAAATCTTGCTAATCATGTAAATTCCTGATATTTCTTGAATTCACGACCTAGACTAGGTCGTTTTCCCTGTGGTAACGCCCCATCACAGGGCGTGAATTAAAAAGAAACGCCCCTTACTAGGGCGCGTATCTGTTAAAATCCTGGAATATATATTCTGTAAAAATAAGAATTTAATGATTAACGCCCCTACCAAGGGCGCGTTTTGGATAATTTCTGAAAATAAATATGTTCTGAAAATATTGTAAATAAAAAGACGCCTGCTACTGTAGTCGTCAACTCTTGAAGAAACGCCCCTGCCGAAGGCGCGTCTTAGATAAATTATTGAATTATTGAAAATTCTGCAAAACGGACCATATGTAAACGCCCTTCTGTTAGGCGTTAATTACTTGAGAAACGACTTGACCTAAGTCGTTATTTTACTATAAACTGATTTGCTAACCGATGGTTTTATATATCATAATATATATATATCGGCACTATTCTCCACTCCGTGAGTATAGTCCCACGTTTCATGTTGATTTATCGATCACACTCAACTCTCATTGACATACAAGCTCTCCATTGGACATTCCGTTCCTTTGGACTAGCGAGTTAGTCATAGAGACCTCCGTAAGACTCCTCGTAGCCTTGGATTCCCTCAAGGCCGACTGAGCTGGTTGTACCCTAAAAACCCATTACACCATTGATGCCATGTCACTCTAAAGAAACATGGGATACCGGCCCTTATGATTATACAAAGAGTATATCATAAGAAATTCTTAATGGGATGATGATATCATGCCATATCATGTCGTTCTTGTAAACCTCAATTCTATGATAAGAATGAGGGTATCTTACCTTTGATATACTGTTCATGTGGACCTCAATTCTATATAAAGAATGTCCATACTGATTTGTCATGGTACCCAAGTTAAGGGAATCATATTCTACCTAGTTTTATCGATATCGTGATTATACCGTTATTATCGCCATTCTATGTCCTTTGTCATATTTTGGACTCTATTATATCAAAGTTGTCATACGTGTCTACAAGCTTGATTATTGAAATTCTATGTTGGCTATAAACAAGAGTGGATGTCAAAACACATGATAAATGCCTGCGCATATAGGGCCCGATCTGGTCCTGGGAGGAGCACCCGAAAGTACTTGTGCCCATGGGAGTTAAAATGATAAGGTATCTGGCATTATACCGAGTACTTGACTTGCTTGATTGGACATTCCACACACATCTTGTACTTGAATCGTACTGGACTTTACATGAAATGCGTGGCCCGAAAGAGGGTAATTTACTTGCTTGATACATGATAGCCAAAGTTCTTGACATGACTCGATAATGGTACTTGCTTGAATATCTTGAATAACTTGTATCTTGTTGAAAGTTCATGATAAGTTCATCTTATTTCCTTGATATTACATTCTCTCTATCTTGTCGTTTCATGCGAGCATGCATAGCTTTATTGCATTCATGAAAATGTAATTACTTAAACCCCTTGCTAGTACTTGAGATATAATTTCCTACTGAGCGTTCGCTCATTCCGTTTGTCCCTTTTTACGTTTCAGGTAAGTCCGACGACGATGGAAGTCAATCGGATGGGAATGATCAAGAGTGAAAGAGATAGAGATTCTCCAAGTGTCATCTAGTCTTTTCTATAGTTTCTTGAGTCAACTATGTATTCTTTTCCTTTTTATTAAACAGAGTATTGGATTTGTAATAGTCTATCCATTATGAAATAAAGGATTGGGTTATCTTGCTATTTTGCGCATCTCTGTCTTTGCGTCGAATACACGACCACTCTGATTGACATGATTGATATAGACACGTCGCGCATCTCCGGGTATCTTCCGCGCTCGGGGCGTGACAGTCTTTGTGGTATCAGAGCCTAAGGTATTCAATTCCTAGGAAACCCAAGTCCAAGGATAGGTTTCGAAACCTTTAACCAAGTGAGAGTGGGTAGAACCAAGGGTTAAAATGATCAATGAGTCCTTTATAAGATCATAGTAATATAATACTAACATAGCTATTGTAATTGTAGGATAATGGCTGCCGAACGTGCTCAATGGCGCAACATGCAGCGTACCCTTCAAGGGATGACCCAAGTGCTACAACAGGTAGCACAAGGTGGTGCTCCACGAGCTGGAAGCTTACACCAAGCATTCAAGAATATGAATCCCCCGAAGTTCATGGGATCGACCGATCCAGACGATGCCGAGCATTGGGTTCGGGAGATTGAACGTATATTCCGTGTTATGCAATGCACGGATCAGGACAAAGTCTTATTAGCTACTTTCTAGTTAGAAAAGGATGCTAGATGCTGGTGGGAGTCGATTGAAGCTACTGTTGACCCAACTCAAGTTACATGGGGTGAATTCGTTGAATATTTCAACGCCAAATATTTCTCTGATAGGGTCCAGGAAAAGAAGGCCGCCGAATTTGCCGCATTAAAGCAAAGATCTTTATCGGTGGCTGATTATGAAGCACAGTTCTCTAGACTATCTAGATATGCTAAGCATTTAATTAGCACGGAAAAGATGAAAGCCCGTAGATTTCTTAATGGGCTTAGGCCCCACTATATTACTCAACTGGCGCCTATGGACATCCAAATTTATTCTGAAATAGTGCGCCGAGCTCAATTACTTGAAGATGCCACTGAACTATCTGATAGGATCCGTGGAAAAGACAAGAAGGAACAAGTCACGGGTTCGGGTTCTTTCAAACCCAACTTTAAGAAGAGGCCCAATAATGGGGGTTCTTCATCTCAAGATCAGAAATTCAAGAAGACCAAGCCTTTCTCTATCACCACTACCCCTTCGAATACAGTTTGCAAGCATTGTGACAAGGCTGGTCACAAGACAGAAGAATGCTGGAGGAAATTAGGAGCTTGTCTCCGTTGTGGAAGCCGTGAGCATCGGATTCCCGAGTGTCCATTAATGAATGACCAAGACGGTGAGGGTAAACGCCCGGTGACAAAGAATGCTCGTCTTCATGCAATACAGGAGACCGAACCGGAAGAAGAAGGCGGATTGGTGGAAGGTACATTGAAAATTTGTTCCAAATATGCACATGTCTTATTTGATACGGGTGCATCGCATTCTATTGTTTCTAAGAAGTTTGCTGACCCATTACCTCTAGAACCAGAATGGATGAAGTTAATATTGTCTACTCCTCTCAGAAACGAGACGGAAATCACACATCATTACCAAAACTGTGAGGTATTGGTTCGAGGAAAGAATTTTCCTATTGATCTTATCTGCTTAGATCTAAAGGAGTATGATGTTATACTAGGAGCAGATTGGTTATCCAAATACCAGGCAACGGTTGATTGCCGTGATAGCAAGATTGTTTTCAAGGAATTTCCGGAACTGACTTATACTAGTCCTAAGAGTCGAAGCAAATCCCCTCTTATCTCGGCTCTTCGAGCAAGCAAGCTCGTCAAGAAAGGATGTGTATCCTTCCTTGCTTTTGTCACTATTAAAGAAGCTAAGGAAACCAAGATAGAAGACGTTCAAGTAGTACGAGAATTCCCAGATGTATTTCCGGAAGAATTGCCGGGATTACCCCCGCAAAGAGATGTGGCCTTTACCATCGACTTAGTCCCTGGTGCTGGTCCCGTTTCAAAGGCACCATATAGAATGTCCCCTGCTGAACTCAAGGAGTTGAAGGAGCAGTTGATGGAACTAATCCGAAAAGGGTTTATTAGACCAAGTACTTCCCTGTGGGGAGCACCAGTTTTATTTGTAAAGAAGAAGGATGGATCCATGAGATTGTGTATCGACTATCGACAATTGAATCATCTTACTATCAAGAACAAGTATCCACTGCCGAGAATCGATGAATTATTTGATCAGATTTCAGGATCCAAATATTTTTCCAAGATTGATCTCAGGTCGGGATACCATCAATTAAGAATCAAGGACGATGACATTCACAAAACTGCGTTCAGAAGCAGGTATGGCCACTATGAATTTGTTGTTATGCCTTTTGGACTAACAAATGCCCCTGCTGCCTTTATGCAGTTGATGAATAGCATATTCAGGCCTTATCTAGATCAATTTGTGGTGGTTTTCATTGATGATATATTGATATATTCCAAGACTAAGGAAGAACATGAAGAGCATTTGAGGATTTCATTACAAATCTTGAGGACAAATCAATTATATGCTAAGCTCAGCAAATGCGAATTCTGGCTTGAAGAAGTGGCTTTTCTCGGACATGTGATATCCAAGGACGGTTTATCTGTAGATCCGTCAAAGGTTGAAGCTGTAAGAAACTGGGAAAGACCCACTAATGCAAGCGAGATCAGAAGTTTCTTAGGTCTTGCAGGCTATTATCGGCGATTCATCAAAGATTTCTCTAAGATCGCCGTGCCCCTTACAAGGTTAACTCGCAAGGAGATCCGATACGAATGGAGTGAGGAATGTGAAAGAAGTTTTCAAACTCTCAAGGATCGTCTCACCACAGCTCCGGTCTTAGCTCTACCGATAGAAGGAGAGAAATTCGAGGTCTACACTGATGCTTCTGGCATTGGCCTCGGATGTGTCCTAATGCAACAAGGAAAGGTCATAGCATACTCTTCACGTCAGCTAAAGAAGCATGAGGAGAATTACCCCGTCCATGACTTAGAACTGGCCGCGGTAGTATTTACCCTAAAGATATGGAGACACTACTTATATGGAGCACAGTTTACTGTATACTCCGATCACAAAAGTCTCAAATATCTATTTTCACAAAAAGAGCTAAACATGAGACAAAGACGCTGGCTAGAATATCTCAAGGACTTCGACTTCAATATACAATACCATCCCGGAAAGGGTAATTATGTTGCTGACGCCCTCAGTCGAAAGCCGAGAGCAATGATAGCAAATTGTATGATGCAAGAATGGAGGTTACTTGAACAATTCTCCGAGCTCAATATAAGCTTGGACATGGAATCCAAATTTGTCACACTATCTCATGTAAGCATACAGTCAGATTTGTTATCTGAGATACAAACACTTCAGGATGATGATCCTATGTTAGTAGAAATCAAGGGCAGATTAGAAGGACAATCTGATTTTCAACTAACTTCTGATGGAAGATTATCGTTCAAAGATAGAACTTGTATACCTGATTGTCCGGAATTAAAGAAGAAGATCTTAGATGAAGTTCACCGATCAAGGTACACTATTCATCCAGGATCAACCAAAATGTACCAAGATGTAAAGAGGAACTTTTGGTGGCCTAATATGAAAAGAGAAATAGCGGACTATGTATCACGCTGTCTCACATGCCAACAGGTCAAGGCGGAACACCAAAAGCCTGCGGGAAAACTACATCCTCTAGATATTCCTAAGTGGAAATGGGAGGATATTGGTATGGACTTCATCATGGGTTTGTCTAAATCTAAAGGAGGACATGATGGAATCTGGGTTATCATTGACCGATTGACTAAATCGGCACATTTCTTGCCAATCAAAAGCCGATGGTCAATTGATGTGCTAGCTGCACTATACATCAAAGAAATAGTCAGGATACATGGAATTCCTGTCTCAATCGTGTCTGATAGAGATCCCCGTTTTACTTCTCATTTTTGGAAGGGATTACAACATTCGTTGGGGACAAGGCTCAACTTTAGTACTGCTTTTCACCCACAAACGGATGGTCAGACCGAGCGAACTAATCAAGTTGTTGAAGATATGCTGAGAGCATGTATTATTGACTTTGGAGGAAGCTGGCATGACCACTTACCTTTAGTTGAATTTGCATATAATAATAGCTACCAAGCTAGTATCCAAATGGCACCTTTCGAAGCCTTATACGGAAGGAGTTGCCGATCTCCCATATGTTGGAACGAAGTTGGAGAAAAACAACTATTAGGTCCAGACATGGTAAGGGATACAACCGAGAAGATACAAGTAATCAGGGAAAGATTACAAGTTGCTCAGACCAGACAAAAGACTTATGCAGATACAAGAAGAAGAGATCTTGAATTCCAAATCGGAGATCATGTATTTCTCAAGATATCGCCTGGACGTGGCATACGAAGATTTGGTGTTAAGGGCAAGCTTACGCCAAGAGTCATCGGACCATTTGTGATACTCGAAAGAGTTGGCGAGGTTGCTTATCGCATCGCATTACCTCCTCAATTGTCCGAGGTACATAATGTATTTCACATATCCATGTTGAAGAAGTACGTGCACGATCCATCTCATATTATTGAACATGGAGATCTGGTGATCCAGAAAGATCTCACATATGAACAGAAGCCTATGAGGATCTTGGATCGAGAAATACGAGCTCTAAGGAATAAGGTTATTCCCATGCTCAAGGTGCAATGGAATAAGAATCCCGAACGCGAAGCGACATGGGAGACCGAAGAATCTATGAAGAAACGATTTCCCGAGTTATTCTAAGAGGTATATGTTCTACGCTCTCCACATGTATAATTATATATATATTGAATTTGGGGACCAAATTCTTTTTAAGTGGGGGAGGGTGTAGCAACCCTGATAAATGAATATTTGAAATAAATTAAAACATATATATATTACAGTAGTAATACAGATAATAAGAATAGGGTTAATTAGATGAAGTAAAACAAAATTAAAATAACGCCTCTTATTAGGGCGTTAATTCAAAAAGAAACGCCTCTATCAAAGGTGTGACTAAAGAAAGGACGCCCACACGTGCAGTCGTCAACTCTCACGACCAAATAGGCAAGTAAGCGAAACGCCCATATATGGGGCGTGTTTCAAAAACAAGGAACGCCCTTATCCAAGACGTTTCTTAAGAAACGACCTGAACTAGGTCGTTAATTAAAGAATCGACGCCCTTACCTAAGGCGTTAATTCAGTTCGTGAACCGTTCGAACCCAGAACTTATCCAGGGTAAGTGATAAGCATTAGAAAGAGTTCAAACGTGGTAATGACTCTATCATAGAAGTATTGCTTCCACACAATCACTAACCCTAATAGGACACCCAAAATCCTATAAAAACTCTCGTTCGGCCAACCCTAAAACTATTTGGACGAACTACTGCTGCAGGTACGTGAAGAACATATGTTCTTCTATTTTTTTTTCTTCTTCTGTTTACCGTCGCATGAAGAATATTGATTATTCTTCTTCTCTTATTAACAGGTTAAGAGGCTCGGGCGTTTGAGGAACAAGAGTTCTTCATCCGTGTGTAAGTACCCCTTCCTCTACCTACAGTCCATGGATTTCAAGGAAACTAATATCTTCAATCTATCCTCTGTAGGATTCATCCAACGTCTGCAGCATCATTGATTCTTACAAATCCCTCACGGTCATCTCCAAATCAACTCTTAAGGTAGGATTTTCTCAAGTTACTGTAGCCCAAATAAATTAAGACAAGACTTATATACGTATTGACATGACATGCATACGGTTTAATATGGTTTTATTATGTTTCTGCAATATTTTGAAAGAGACGCCCCTGTCCAGGGCGCTAATTTACAAGACACGACCCTGCCCAGGTCGTCAATTTCATATTTGACGCCCTGTACACAGGCGTTAATTTCATGTAAATCTTAAGAACTGATTATCCATGCAATTACATGAAATCAAATCAATAATTGTTAACGGTTAAAAGTCAATAAACATGAAACATCAAATCTGATATACTGCATCTGAATTCCTGCCAATTTTCCTGTCATGACTATATGATTGTTATCCTTGATTATCGTGCAAATCTTGCTAATCATGTAAATTCCTGATATTTCTTGAATTCACGACCTAGACTAGGTCGTTTTCCCTGTGGTAACGCCCCATCACAGGGCGTGAATTAAAAAGAAACGCCCCTTACTAGGGCGCGTATCTGTTAAAATCCTGGAATATATATTCTGTAAAAATAAGAATTTAATGATTAACGCCCCTGCCAAGGGCGCGTTTTTGATAATTTCTGAAAATAAATATGTTCTGAAAATATTGTAAATAAAAAGACGCCTGCTACTGTAGTCGTCAACTCTTGAAGAAACGCCCCTGCCGAAGGCGCGTCTTAGATAAATTATTGAATTATTAAAAATTCTGCAAAACAGACCATATGTAAACGCCCTTCTGTTAGGCGTTAATTACTTGAGAAACGACTTGACCTAAGTCGTTATTTTACTATAAACTGATTTGCTAACCGATGGTTTTATATATCATAATATATATATATCGGCACTATTCTCCACTCCGTGAGTATAGTCCCACGTTTCATGTTGATTTATCGATCACACTCAACTCTCATTGACATACAAGCTCTCCATTGGACATTCCGTTCCTTTGGACTAGCGAGTTAGTCATAGAGACCTCCGTAAGACTCCTCGTAGCCTTGGATTCCCTCAAGGCCGACTGAGCTGGTTGTACCCTAAAAACCCATTACACCATTGATGCCATGTCACTCTAAAGAAACATGGGATACCGGCCCTTATGATTATACAAAGAGTATATCATAAGAAATTCTTAATGGGATGATGATATCATGCCATATCATGTCGTTCTTGTAAACCTCAATTCTATGATAAGAATGAGGGTATCTTACCTTTGATATACTGTTCATGTGGACCTCAATTCTATATAAAGAATGTCCATACTGATTTGTCATGGTACCCAAGTTAAGGGAATCATATTCTACCTAGTTTTATCGATATCGTGATTATACCGTTATTATCGCCATTCTATGTCCTTTGTCATATTTTGGACTCTATTATATCAAAGTTGTCATACGTGTCTACAAGCTTGATTATTGAAATTCTATGTTGGCTATAAACAAGAGTGGATGTCAAAACACATGATAAATGCCTGCGCATATAGGGCCCGATCTGGTCCTGGGAGGAGCACCCGAAAGTACTTGTGCCCATGGGAGTTAAAATGATAAGGTATCTGGCATTATACCGAGTACTTGACTTGCTTGATTGGACATTCCACACACATCTTGTACTTGAATCGTACTTGACTTTACATGAAATGCGTGGCCCGAAAGAGGGTAATTTACTTGCTTGATACATGATAGCCAAAGTTCTTGACATGACTCGATAATTGTACTTGCTTGAATATCTTGAATAACTTGTATCTTGTTGAAAGTTCATGATAAGTTCATCTTATTTCCTTGATATTACATTCTCTCTATCTTGTCGTTTCATGCGAGCATGCATAGCTTTATTGCATTCATAAAAATATAATTACTTAAACCCCTTGCTAGTACTTGAGATATAATTTCCTACTGAGCGTTCGCTCATTCCGTTTTGTCCCTTTCTACTTTTCAGGTAAGTCCGACGACGATGGAAGTCAATCGGATGGGAATGGTCAAGAGTGAAAGTGATAGAGCTTCTACAAGTGTCGTCTAGTCTTTTCCATAGTTTCTTAAGTCAAATATGTATTCTTTTCCTTTTTGTTAAACATAGTATTGGATTTGTAATAGTCTATCCATTATGAAATAAAGGATTGGGTTATCTTGCTATTTTGCGCATCTCTGTCTTTGTGTCGAATACACGACCACTCTGATTGACATGATTGATATAGACACGTCGCGCATCTCCGGGTATCTTCCGCGCTCGGGGCGTGACAGACCTATTCACCTGTTAATAACTAGGCTCATAATAATTCATTAATTAAGCCCATTCGCCCTGTAAACCTATTAAATGCTCAAATTAATCTCCTTGATATAATGCTACTAACACTTCTACGGTCCATCGACTTTTAATGAGTAGAAAATATGCAGACTTCGTCAATCGATCAATTATCACCCATATTCCATCATGTCAGCCTTTGGTTTTTGGCAAACCCGTGATGAAATCCATCCCTATGCTTTCCCACTTCCACTCTGGAATTTCCAGGGGATGTAGTTTTTTGGCGGGCTTTTGGTGTTCTGACTTGACTTGTTGGCAGGTTAAGCAGCAGGAAACAAAATCTGCCTCTCCTCTCTTCATATTGGGCCACCAGAAGTTCCTTTTTAGATCTTGATACATCTTGGTAGCTCTAGGGTGAATCGCATATCGCGACATGTGGGCTTCTTCCATAATCAGCTTCTTTGTCTCTGCATGATCATGCACATAGATGCGACCTCAGAATAATAATCTTCCATCAGTCGTGATAGAGAAATCTGACCGTTGATCAATGTTGGTTTTGATCTCAACCAGTGTGGGGTCATCTTCTTGCAGCTTTACTAGATCTTCTATCAATGTTGGTTGTGACCGGATGTTGGCGATGATACACCTTTCACATTCCGTGTCTATATCCAGATTTAACTTGGCACAATCTTCTAAGAGATTTTTCATACCCATCCTGAGGCTAGACAAAATTGACATCGATTTTCTGCTGAGTGCATCTACTACAATATTAGCCTTTCTTGGGTGGTATTGAATGGAGAAGTCAAAATCTTTAAGATACTCCTGCCACCATCTTTGTCCCATATTTAATTCCATCTTGGAGAAAAGATATTTCAGACTTTTGTGGTCTGAGAATACTGTGAATTTCTCTCCGTAGAGGTAATGTCTCCATATCTTTAGTTCGAAGATAACTGCGGAAAGTTCTATATCGTGCATTGGGTAATTCTCCTCATGTCGCTTCAATTGTCTCGAAGCATAACATATTACCCTACCATGCTGCATTAGAACATAATCGAGGCCTATGCCTGATGCATCAGTATAGACCTCAAAGCTACCACCTTCAACTGCCAGTGCTAGTATAGGTGCTGTAGTGCGATGTTCCTTGAGAGTCAAGAAACTCTCCTTACAGTCCTTTGACTATACAAAAGGATTCTCCTTTCTTGTTAGCTTGGTCAGAGGAACGGTAATTTTTGAGAAATCTTTTATGAATCGCCTATAATAACCAGCCAGACCAAGAAAACTTTTGACTTCAGTCACAATCATTGGTCTGCTCCAGTTCTTGACTGTTTCAACCTTAGAAGGATCTACAGAGATACCTTCTTTTGAAATAATGTGACCAAGGAATGAAACTTCCTTTAGCCAGAATTCACATTTGCTAAGCTTCGAATAGAGTTGGTGTTCTCTTAGTACTTGCAAAGCTATTCTTAAATATTCTTTATGCTCCTCTTGTGTCTTGGAGTAGATAAGAATGTCATTTATAAAGACGACCACAAATTGGTCAAGATAGGGTCTGAAGATGTTGTTCATTAACTGCATGAAAGCTGCAGGGGCATTGGCTAACCTGAATGGCATGACAACGAATTCATAGCGCCCATATCTACTTCGGAATGCAGACTTGTGGATGTCTTCATCCTTGATCCTCAATTGATGATAACCAGACCTTAGGTCTATTTTTGAGAAATATTCTACTCCGGAGATCTAGTCGAACAGTTCATCAATACGCAATAGTGGATACTTGTTCTTTATTGTTAATTGGTTCAACTGCCGGTAGTCGATACATAACCTGAGGGATCCATCCTTCTTTCTTACAAAGAGAACAGGTGCACCCCAAGGGGATGTGCTTGGCCTGATAAAACCCTTCTCCAATAATTCTTGCAGTTGTTTCTTTAATTCCTTGAGCTCCGTGGGGTATATTCTATAAGGAGCCTTGAAAACAGGTGCTGCTCCTAGAATTAATTCAATAGAAATGTTTACTTCCCTTATGGACGGTAAACCAGGTAGTTCAGAAGGAAAGACATCTAAAATCTATTTTACAACAGGAAGTTCCATCTGAATGGCAGAAAAGCTGAAGTGATCCCAGATCGGATCGTGCCAACTATCCCTGTGCACAATTCTTTTCAAGCAATGGGAAAAATTGAAAAGAAATATACTGATGCGGCCCACATGCTGAAGAATGAGTTGGCCCAGAGACGGGCCAAGTTGAAGCAGGTATGGGTACCGAAAGGGGCCCGAACTACTCCACTGGCCCAGGTGAGGCCCAAAGAGGCTCACTAGAGGAGGCCAAGACAAGATGAATGGGCTGAGTCAGTAGCCCCAATTCACCCTCTATCGGTAGTTGTTGTACATGCATGGTCAGAGAATGTTCATCATTGCTCCAAGCACCATCACAATAGAGTTGCCCACTCCGGGCGTTTGATTCACAAGCCCCGTGTACAAGAGAGGGCTTTGTCACCTACTTTCTCCTCCTCGCAGGCGCGGGAGGAAGTGAATGAAACTTTGAAGAATTATCTACGGGGTCCAGGGTGTACCCCTCTAGGTCATCAAAGGCTGTTATGGGTCATGGACATCGCTCGAGAAGGCTGCAAGTCCCAAGCTTTGCCTAGTGCAGAGTGAAGAAATTATCAAGACAATTTCTATGAATCCCCGCCTCGGGAGGAGGTGAAGACTAGAATTTCTATCTTCGAAAGATTGACATTTCTGCACAAGCCGTCGAGAAGAACGGTGAGAAAAGGTAGATGTTTACTTGTTTATGCCTACAATATGGCTGGGATGGTCAGCCGCTATGGGGCTCTGCCCACAGAACATGAGGAAATTGTCAAGCTCACTGAGAGGTCAGGCCCTCTCACGAGAAGGAAAAAAGCTACAAACGAGGTGTTATAGGCCCTCGCTGAGAAAACCGACACAGAAGAGGCTATGGTAGCCATGACTGCCAATGTGATTACGGCTGAGGATGACGGTGGGATGCCGTCTACATCATCTGAAGAAATATCAGTTGAGGAGAGAGGTGGCATCCCCAGTGTCACGTCCCGAGCGCAGAAGCTTACCCGCGGCGCGAGAGTTCTTTATAGAGAACCAAAGCGAGCTAGGGAAGTAAAAGGACTTTTCCTCCTTTACAATTACAGAGTGCGCAAATATCTAAAATTTAACACAGTTGGATTTGAACTAAAATTAATACAACCACTGAGGGTCAAACATGTATCCTTTATTTGATTAAAATATGAAATTACGACTTAACATTCTATTACAACAATACTTTATTCATAAGGATTACATCCACATAATGACTAACTACTCTCATCACTCAACCTCATCCCCTCCTGAATCCTGGTCGGTCTCCAATTCACCTGAAATGGTTAGGAACAACTAGATGAGCGAATCGCTCAGTAGGATTTACATCTCAAATTTTAACAGGCTATAAGTAATTACAAGTTCATTTAATGCAGTAACCTATGCATGCAGACAGGTAGATATCAAGGAGTTCAAAAATCGACAAAAAGCTGAATTCAACTTCAATAATAGAATTACGTGATATCAAGCAAATGGTAACTGGAAATCAAGCAATTGATAACTGGTAAAATTAAGCAACAATAACCAAGGTAAAATTTCAAGCATGTGGAATAAGAATTGGCTATTTATCAATTCATTTCAAATAAAATTCAAATCAAGTATTGCCCATTCGGACCACGCAAGTCAAGCAAGTCAAGTAGAGAGGGTGGAATGTCTCAATCATCAAGTATCCCGGCGTAATGCTAGACGTCGGCAAGCAAGAGATCTTTCCCATGGGTTTCAGGTGCTCCTCCCAGGACCAGACCGGGCCCTTTTGCCAGCATTAGGTCATGTTTTTGACATCCACTCTCATTCATCATTTTATAGCCAATATAGAATTTTAAGGGTTGACCAGTAGGAAATATAAGGTGGATCGGGTTGGAATCCAAGGTGTATTTATACGTAGGAAAATGCGGAGAACCGTGCGAGACGGGTATATAGTAAGACAATTGGGGCACTATCTAGCTTCTGGACTACAGCAATATTTACAGGAGGTTTTTGGTTTCCATGTGTGGAGTTTCTGGACTTGCAAGTGTAATAGTTAACTATTACATATAACTAAACACTGACTATAATTATTACAGTTAACTATCATACGTTTTAAATGTATGATTAACTAACAGTATCCCGGATCTGTGATTTACTCATATAGTATCTTAATCTGTAAAACTGTGAACAGTTAACTTGTTAAATTATTAAGACGGTTACGTTTTAGCGTAAAATTTTAAGAGTAACCATCTTTGAAGATTTTTATCTTTTTTTTTTATTTGAAATGATCTTGGAGTGAAATTTTAAGAGTATACATTTTTCATTTTTATCATGTTTTTCGTATAATTATTTTTATAAAATTATTTTTAGAAAAATAGCACTCTGTTGGAAATGTCGACCCCAGGGTCGACATTTGGTTATGGTCCTTGATCGATGTTGACATTAGTCATAATTAACTTGTTAACAGTCATAGTCATTACGATATACATGTTAGTAACATTATATATACAATGTGAGTAACAGTTAACTATAACTAACAGGTAACAAACATTGGTGTCGACATTATATAGATAGTGTTAGTTATAGTAACATTATATATACCACAGTCTTAGCTGTTACTATCTGATGTAGACATTGCTAACAGTTAACATATATGCTACTAAACATTAACTAATAGTTAACATATATGCTACTAACGGTTAAATGCTAGGAAGTGTCGACATTAACTAACAGTCATTCATTATATGCTACTAACAGTTAACCATATTATGCTACTAACAGTTATTTTAACTTACATTTGTTAACCTGTTATTTTAACAGTTAACATAGATACACTGTAACAATTTTAACAGCTAGGTGTCGACATTGGTGTCGACACCCAGCACTGTTAACACGTTTGTTATTATTTAACCGTCTCAATTTGTTAACATATTTAACTGTTATTATTTTAACAATTTCAAAAATTCGGTTAACAGGTTTAACTTAATTCGGTTAACAGTTTTAATAGTTATCAGTCAACTATTACTAACTAGCTAGGTGTAGTTAACAGCTAACCATATATTGTATATATAACTATTGTATATATTGTAAGTGTCGACATTACTAACTTCCACTATATATATATATATGCTAGGTGTCGACACTTTATTATATACACCTTGTAGTTAAAAGTTTGCTTAGTGTTAACATATAACTAGTACTATATATATATTGGTAACAGTTAATAGTTTGCCGGGTGTTAACAGTTAACTATACGTACATATATATAGTTAGCTTGGTAGGTGTAGTTAATATATGTTTTAACAGTTTCAATAGTACAGTTAACATACGCTAATTATAACTATTACTATATATGAACAATATATAACGTGTTAACGTGATGGGTGTACTGGACATATGAAATGTTGACGTTTATTAACATTTATTAACTATACTTTAACTCTATATGTACTTTAACTATATATATATATATATACTTTACGGTTTTACCCGTTTAACGGGTTAACAGTTGACATAAACTTGCTGGGTGTCCTAGGTGTGTAACAGTCATACAGTTAACTATCATTTAACTACATTTAACTATTTTAACAATTAACTAACTATTCACCGGTATTAGCTAATACTGTAATCTAATTAACATTTAACTATAGTAACAATTTATTTTAACAACATAACAATTTATATTAACAACATTATAGTAACAATTCATATTAACCATATTTAACTAGATTGACAATTTGTTCTAGCAACATTAACAATTAATAGTAGCAACATTTTACTAGATTAACACATTTAACCATCTTGACAATTATCAGGTAGATTTATATTACAGGGTTACACGTGAAACCATCGCATGGAGGTGAACTATCCTAAACCCTGCATACTACATTAAATATTTAGTCAAAAGTTTGAGAACACCTACCTTAAATGCTCTCTGCAACTCTGAAGACTCCCTCTGCAACACTGCAACACATCTGCCACCCTTGTCTCCCACGCACAGCAACCATCACCCAGCTAACGTAGCTGGGTCTTGGTTATAAGGTATGAGGTCGTGGGATTAGAATTATTAAGTGGGGGTGGGATTAGAATGATTAAGTGGACACTAGGGGCAGTGTGCAGCTGGCCAGCTTAGACAGGTTGGAATGAAAGTGACATTTTTCCCTATTCTGGACAAAAAGAATGGGCATTACTAGGATTGGAACCCTAGTCCTCGGGTTGAAAGACAAGTCACTTAACCAACTACACTAGAAAGTTAGTTGTTAGAGAAATAAACTTTCTATATGATAACGTCTATAGTGAAAATTGTTTATAAATTAATTCTAAATAAGAAATTGACTTGTTTGATTATCCAAAAATTGATTTCTTTGATTCTATGAGAGTATAATTTCGTATCTTTTTAACTATTAGAAATTAAATTAAGAAATTAAATATTTAATATTCGTAAAAGGTTTCCTATGCATATTTATTTTCTATTTTTTATTTTTTTATTATTCTTATTATTATTATTATTTTATTTATTTATTTATTATTATTATTATTATTATTATTATTTTTAACGGGTGTTACATCCTCCCCCACTTAAAAGAATTTGGTCCCCAAATTCAACTGTATGAGGATAGTTTTGCTATGTAGGAGAAATTCATAGCGTATAGAATACTTACAGTCTAAAATAGTTCTGGATATCTTTTCTTCATTGACTCCTCGGTCTCCCAAGTTGCTTCCTGCTCGAAGCATCGATTCCATTGAATTTTTACCAGAGGGATCGTCTTGCTCCTTAGAACCCGGATTTCTCGATCGAGGACGCGCATCGGCCTTTGCTCGTAGGTAAGATCCTGTTGAATCATCAAATTGGTGTGGTCGATGACATGAGAGGGATCGTGCACGTACCTTTTTAACATAGAAACATGAAATACGTCGTGCACTTCCGAGAGCTGAGGAGGTAGGGCAACACGGTAGGCTACCTCGCCCACTCTTTCCAACACCTCAAATGGGCCGATGAATCTTGGTGTAAGCTTGCCTTTGACACCAAATCTTCGGATACCTCGACTGGGAGATACCTTAAGAAATGCATGATCACCGATTTGAAATTCCAAGTCTCTCCTTCTGTTATCAGCATAAGCTTTTTGCCTGCATTGAGCCACCTTGAGTCTCTCTCTGATAAGGAGAATCTTCTCAGTGGAATCTCTGACCATATCAGGACCTAGGAGTTGTCTTTCACCAACCTCCTCCCAGCATACCGGAGACCTACAGCTTCTGCCATAAAGTGCCTCGAAGGGTGCTATTTGAATACTGGCTTGGTGGCTGTTATTGTAGGCAAATTCGGCTAATGGTAAGTGGTCATGCCAACTCCCGCTGAAATCTATAATACATGCTCGCAACATGTCTTCAACAACCTGATTAGTACTTTCCGTCTGACCATCTGTCTGAGGGTGGAAAGCTGTGCTGAAATTAAGCTTCGTTCCCAGAGAGCGTTGTAGACCCTTCCAGAAGTGAGATGTGAAGCGAGGGTCTCGGTCAGATACTATAGACACAGGAATTCCATGTAGTCTAGTAACTTCCTTGATATACAAGGCGGCAAGAACATCAACCGACCATCGACTCTTAATAGGTAAGAAATGAGCCGATTTAGTAAGGCGATCGATGATTACCCATATGCTATCATATCCGCCCCTAGACTTGGGCAAACCCATGATGAAGTCCATGCCGATATCCTCCCATTTCCACTTGGGAATATCTAGTGGATGCAGTTTCCCTGCGGGCTTTTGATGTTCGGCCTTCACGTGCTGGCAAGTCAAACATCGAGACATGAACTCTGCTATTTCCCTTTTCATGTTGGGCCACCAGAAGGTCCTTTTTATGTCTTGGTACATTTTAGTGGCTCCCGGATGTATCGTGTATCTCGATCGATGGGCTTCTTCAAGAATCTTCTTCTTCAGCTCAGGACTGTCGGGCACACACGTCCTTTCATGGAATAAGATTCTTCCATCGGGTGCCATCTTGAAATCGGTCTTCTCATCCAGCTTTTCTTTTATTTCCACCAACAATGGGTCTTCTTCTTGTAACCTCTTGACTTCAGTTAGCAAGTCCGGATGTATACTTAAGTGGGATAGAGTAATACTCCCATCATTTTCGCCCATGTTGATATTGAGTTCAGAGAATTTTTCTAGTAGTTTCCATTCCTGAACCATACAGTTGGCTACCAGGACTCTCGGCTTCCGACTTAGCGCATCTGCTACGGAATTACCTTTACCAGGATGATATTGTATAGTGAAGTCGAAATCCTTGAGATACTCGAGCCAACGCCGCTGCCGCATGTTTAGCTCCTTCTGAGAGAATAAATATTTAAGGCTTTTATGGTCGGAGTAAACTGTAAACTGTTCTCCATAGAGATAATGCCTCCAGATTTTTAAAGCCAATACTACTGCGGCTAGCTCCAGATCGTGCACAGGATAATTCTCTTCATGTTTCTTCAATTGTCAGGACGAATATGCAATAACTCTCCCATTCTGCATTAATACACATCCGAGGCCGATACCAGATGCATCGGTATATACCTCGTATTTATCCCCTTCAATCGGAAGAGATAAGACCGGTGTAGTGGTCAATAAATTCTTCAGAGTTAAGAAACTCCTTTCACAGTCTTCATTCCACTCATAAGACACCTCCTTGCGAGTCAATCTGGTGAGAGGATCAACAATCTTGGAGAAGTCCTTAATGAAACGTCGGTAATAACCAGCTAAACCCAAGAAGCTACGAATCTCCGTTGCATTCGTTGGTCGTCCCCAGTTTTGCACGGCTTCGACCTTTGCAGGATCAACAGAAATTCCATTCTTGGAGATAACATGTCCCAAGAAGGATACTTCCTCCAGCCAGAACTGGCATTTGCTAAATTTTGCATATAATTTATTATCCCGCAATACTTGTAATGCCTTCTTGAGATGTTCCTCATGATCCTCTTCAGTCTTTGAGTAGATCAGTATATCATCAATGAAGACTACAATAAATCGGTCTAAATAAGGCCGATAAATGCTGTTCATTAACTGCATAAAGGCTGCAGGCGCATTTGTTAGTCCAAAAGGCATAACAATAAATTCGTAATGCCCGTACCTACTCCGAAATGCAGTTTTGTGAATATCTTCCTCTTTGATCCTCAATTGGTGATAACCAGACCGAAGGTCTATCTTGGAGAAATGCTTCGCTCCTGTTAATTGGTCGAACAGCTCATCAATTCTCGGCAGTGGGTACTTGTTCTTGATTGTAAGATTGTTTAACTGTCGATAATCGATGCATAATCTCAATGTACCATCTTTCTTCTTAACAAATAGCACGGGTGCTCCCCATGGGGAAGTACTCGGCCTAATAAACCCTTTCTTCAGTAAGTCCATCAACTGCTCCTTCAGCTCTTTCAGTTCCGCAGGAGACATCCTGTAGGGTGCTTTAGAAACAGGTCCGGCACCCGGAACAATATCTATGATGAATGACACTTCCCTCTCTGGAGGTAAACCAGGTAAGTCGTCTGGAAATACATCAGAGAAGTCCCGAATCACTCGGATGTCATCAATCTTTGTCTTCTCAATTTCAGTGGTAGTTACAAAAGCTAGAAAAGCCAGGCATCCTCTTTTCACCAGTTTACTGGCTCGGAGAGCTGAGATAAGCAGAGTTTTATTCCGAGATTTGTTAAAAACTAACTCGGGATAATCTTCAAAAGCTATTTTGCCATGCCGACAATCTACCGTTGCTTGGTAGGTTGATAACCAGTCGGCTCCCAATATGACATCGTAACATTCCATGTCAAGGCATATCAAGTCGGCCGGTAAATTGTGGTCTTGGACCATAACCTCGCAATTTGGATAATGATGCATGATATCCGATTTGTTTCCAAGGGGTGTAGATATAATTAAATCTATCCGTTCCAGTTCTTTAGAAAGAGAGGCAGTAAACTTCTTGGAAACAAATGAATGGGTTGCTCCAGTATCAATTAAAACTCTAGCAGGTTTAGAGCAAATAGTCAAGGTACCTTCCACGATTCCTCCTTCCACAGATTTCATCCCTTGAAGAGCTTGCAGACGTCCTTGCCTCTTAACTGGACGCTTTTCATCCCTGCTAGCTTGTTCCTTCATCAACGGGCAGTCGGGAATTCGGTGATCTCGACTCCCACATCGGAGGCACGCTCCCAGTTTCCTCCAGCAGTCCTCGGTCTTATGACCAGCTTTATCACAATAAGTGCAGATATCCTTAGAAGGAGTAACGTCGGAGAAGGGCTTGTTACTGATAGCGAGGAATGGCTTGTGATTTTTCTGGAACCTCTTCGCCTTGGAAGACTCGCCTCCATTAAAGGTTCGCTTCTTGCCAAAAGGTGGTTTGAAGCTTCCCGAACTGGTAACCTGCTCCTTCTTGTCCTTGCCCCGAATTCTGTCAGAAAATTCGGTGGCGTCCTCCAATAGCTGAGCACGACGAACCATTTCTGAGTAGACGTGGATGTCCATCGGCGCAAGCTGGGTAATATATTGGGGCCATAGCCCGTTGAGAAATCTCCTCGCCTTCATCTTTTCCGTACATACCAAGTGAGGTGCATAACGGGAAAGTCTGGAGAACTGGGCCTCATATTCGGCCACCTTCCGAGTCCATTGCTTCAGCGCGGCAAATTCTGCGGCCTTCTTCTCTTGCACTCGGTCCGAGAAGTACTTACCGTTGAAGTGTTCGACAAACTCCGCCCACGTGACATGATCGTCAGGTAATGTGGCCGCCACGGACTCCCACCAGCTTCGCGCATCCCTCTCTAGTTGGAATGTGGCTAGTAGGACCTTCTCTTCGTCTGTGCATTGCATCACGCGGAAGATCCTCTCGGTCTCCTTGAGCCAATGCTCGGCATCGTCGGGGTCCACCGAACCCGCAAACTTGGGTGGGTTCATGTTACGGAAATCCTGATGAAGATCACCGGCTCCACGGTGAGCACCGCGAGCTCCGCCTTGCGCCACCTACTGTAGCGCCTCAGTGAGTCCTTGCACCGTGCGCTGCATCTCGCGCCAGTGTCCAGCCATGATCCTGCAAGGGATTCAAATACGGTAAAGATCTTACGTAGTCGGTTTTACAACACTAGCCCACGTCTCTACCCATCTCACCGGGTACGATCTAACCACTGAATAACATGTATTTTTACCCTTGGGTAAATCCTAATAAGACATTTCTAGTTTTATCTTCTAGCTAGGGTTTACCTAGATAGACATTTCTACTCCTTGAACTAAATACATGTTTTACCTAGGAAAATTTAAATCCTAGGCTATGATACCAAGAAAATCTGTCACGTCCCGAGCGCGGAAGCTTACCCGCGGCGCGAGAGTTCTTTATAGAGAACCAAAGCGAGCTAGGGAAGTAAAAGGACTTTTCCTCCTTTATAATTACAGAGTGCGCAAATATCTAAAATTTAACACAGTTGGATTTGAACTAAAATTAATACAACCACTGAGGGTCAAACATGTATCCTTTATTTGATTAAAATATGAAATTACGACTTAACATTATATTACAACAATACTTTATTCATAAGGATTACATCCACATAATGACTAACTACTCTCATCACTCAACCTCATCCCCTCCTGAATCCTGGTCGGTCTCCAATTCACCTGAAATGGTTAGGAACAACTAGATGAGCGAATCGTTCAGTAGGATTTACATCTCAAATTTTAACAGGCTATAAGTAATTACAAGTTCATTTAATGCAGTAACCTATGCATGCAGACAGGTAGATATCAAGGAGTTCAAAAATCGACAAAAAGATGAATTCAACTTCAATAATAGAATTACGTGATATCAAGCAAATGGTAACTGGAAATCAAGCAATTGATAACTGGTAAAATTAAGCAACAATAACCAAGGTAAAATTTCAAGCATGTGGAATAAGAATTGGCTATTTATCAATTCATTTCAAATGAAATTCAAATCAAGTATTGCCCATTCGGGCCACGCAAGTCAAGCAAGTCAAGTAGAGAGGGTGGAATGTCTCAATCATCAAGTATCCCGGCGTAATGCTAGACGTCGGCAAGCAAGAGATCTTTCCCATGGGTTTCGGGTGCTCCTCCCAGGACCAGACCGGGCCCTTTTGCCAGCATTAGGTCATGTTTTTGACATCCACTCTCATTCATCATTTTATAGCCAATATAGAATTTCAAGGGTTGACCAGTAGGAAATATAAGGTGGATCGGGTTGGAATCCAAGGTGTATTTATACGTAGGAAAATGCGGAGAACCGTGCGAGACGGGTATATAGTAAGACAATTGGGGCACTATCTAGCTTCTGGACTACAGTAATATTTACAGGAGGTTTTTGGTTTCCATGTGTGGAGTTTCTGGACTTGCAAGTGTAATAGTTAACTATTACATATAACTAAACACTGACTATAATTATTACAGTTAACTATCATACGTTTTAAATGTATGATTAACTAACAGTATCCCGGATCTGTGATTTACTCATATAGTATCTTAATCTGTAAAACTGTGAACAGTTAACTTGTTAAATTATTAAGACGGTTACGTTTTAGCGTAAAATTTTAAGAGTAACCATCTTTGAAGATTTTTATCTTTTTTTTTATTTGAAATGATCTTGGAGTGAAATTTTAAGAGTATACATTTTTCATTTTTATCATGTTTTTCGTATAATTATTTTTATAAAATTATTTTTAGAAAAATAGCACTCTGTTGGAAATGTCGACCCCAGGGTCGACATTTGGTTATGGTCCTTGATCGATGTCGACATTAGTCATAATTAACTTGTTAACAGTCATAGTCATTACGATATACATGTTAGTAACATTATATATACAATGTGAGTAACAGTTAACTATAACTAACAGGTAACTAACATTGGTGTCGACATTATATAGATAGTGTTAGTTATAGTAACATTATATATACCACAGTCTTAGCTGTTACTATCTGATGTAGACATTGCTAACAGTTAACATATATGCTACTAAACATTAACTAATAGTTAACATATATGCTACTAACGGTTAAATGTTAGGAAGTGTCGACATTAACTAACAGTCATTCATTATATGCTACTAACAGTTAACCATATTATGCTACTAACAGTTATTTTAACTTACATTTGTTAACCTGTTATTTTAACGGTTAACATAGATACATTGTAACAATTTTAACAGCTAGGTGTCGACATTGGTGTCGACACCCAGCACTGTTAACACGTTTGTTATTATTTAATCGTCTCAATTTGTTAACATATTTAACTGTTATTATTTTAACAATTTCAAAAATTCGGTTAACAGGTTTAACTTAATTCAGTTAATAGTTTTAATAGTTATCAGTCAACTATTACTAACTAGCTAGGTGTAGTTAACAGCTAACCATATATTGTATATATAACTATTGTATATATTGTAAGTGTCGACATTACTAACTTCCACTATATATATATATATATATGCTAGGTGTCGACACTTTATTATATACACTCTGTAGTTAAAAGTTTACTTAGTGTTAACATATAACTAGTACTATATATATATTGGTAACAGTTAATAGTTTGCCGGGTGTTAACAGTTAACTATACGTGCATATATATAGTTAGCTTGGTAGGTGTAGTTAATATATGTTTTAACAGTTTCAATAGTACAGTTAACATACGCTAATTATAACTATTACTATATATGAACAATATATAACGTGTTAACGTGATGGGTGTACTGGACATATGAAATGTCGACGTTTATTAACATTTATTAACTATACTTTAACTCTATATGTACTTTAACTATATATATATATATATATACTTTACGGTTTTAGCCGTTTAACGGGTTAACAGTTGACATAAACTTGCTGGGTGTCCTAGGTGTGTAACAGTCATACAGTTAACTATCATTTAACTACATTTAACTATTTTAACAATTAACTAACTATTCACCGGTATTAGCTAATACTGTAATCTAATTAACATTTAACTATAGTAACAATTTATTTTAACAACATTAACAATTTATATTAACAACATTATAGTAACAATTCATATTAACCATATTTAACTAGATTGACAATTTGTTCTAACAACATTAACAATTAATAGTAGCAACATTTTACTAGATTAACACATTTAACCATCTTGACAATTATCAGGTAGATTTATATTGCAGGGTTACACGTGAAACCATCGCATGGAGGTGAACTATCCTAAACCCTGCATACTACATTAAATATTTAGTCAAAAGTTTGAGAACAGCTACCTTAAATGCTCTCTGCAACTCTGAAGACTCCCTCTGCAACACTGCAACACATCTGCCACCCTTGTCTCCCACGCACAGCAACCATCACCCAGCTAACGTAGCTGGGTCTTGGTTATAACGTATGAGGTCGTGGGATTAGAATTATTAAGTCGGGGTGGGATTAGAATGATTAAGTGGACACTAGGGGGTGCAAGATCCGCAGAACACGGATCTGGGTCGGTGGACTGCGCAGCTGGCCAGCTTAGACAGGTTGGATTGAAAGTGACATTTTTCCCTATTCTGGACAAAAAGAATGGGTATTACTAGGATTGGAACCCTAGTCCTCGAGTTGAAAGGCAAGTCACTTAACCAACTACACTAGAAAGTTAGTTGTTAAAGAAATAAACTTTCTATATGATAACGTCTATAGTGAAAATTGTTTATAAATTAATTCTAAATAAGAAATTGACTTGTTTGATTATCCAAAAATTGATTTCTTTGATTCTATGAGAGTATAATTTCGTATCTTTTTAACTATTAGAAATTAAATTAAGAAATTAAATATTTAATATTCGTAAAAGGTTTCCTATGCATATTTATTTTCTATTTTTTATTTTTATTTTTATTTTTATTATTATTATTTTTTTATTATTATTATTATTATTATTATTATTATTATTATTTTAACGGGTGTTACACCCAGCCCCTCCATTCGTGATCCTACCGTACTAATGCTGTTATAGAGATATCAACAGGAAATTGAAATGCTGAAGAAGCAGCTAAGTGAGAAGGATACCCACACATCTGCATCTAAGCAGGCTGAGATCCCACCCGAGACGTTAGGGGGCAGTAGTCAGACATTTGAGGCCTCACCGCAGGTGACTGCATCTCAACAGATGCCCAGCTATACTGGGGGCATTCCTCTCCAGCAACAACAACACACGGTTATGCCGCAACCCTCAACTCTTCCATATCAGGGGCCCACCGCTACACCCCAGGCAACAGTGTTGACAATGCCGCATATGCAGCCAGCTCACTTCTACCCAAGTCTTGTTGACCTGGCTAATGGCAAAGTAAATGATAGAAATGAAGTTGGTAGAGAGGGGTGACGGTAATTACATCGCATTTGATGTATATCAGGTTCCGTACCCACCTCATGATGCTGCTAAGAGGCTACCTCTTGGCATCAATAAGCCTCCAAAGTTTGACAAGTGTAATGGGTAGGGGTCTCCGAGGGAGCACATTGCCTACTATATCAATGTAATGGGTGACTTGGCCACTGACGAGTCGTACATGTTGAAATTCTTCGGGTCCACATTAACGGGGCTTGCCTTCGAGTGGTACTCAAGTCTACCCGCAGAGTCTATCATTAATTGGCTCGACATGTAAAGAAAATTCAAAGAAAGATTCCACATCATCGAACGGGAGGTGACGGTGGAAAAATTATACTCTACCAGGCAAAGGAACGATGAGTCCGCCCTAGAATACATCAAAAGATGGAGGAATCTCAGCATGAGATGCAGGCGTCTGCCGCATCAGGAGGATACAGTTCAGATATGTAAACAAAATCTGAGAAGAGAAGTGCTAGAAAGAATGATAGGCACAAAAGTCAAGTCGTTTGACCGACTGAACAATGTTGTGGTGGACAAAGTTGACTTCAAGGCCTTTTAGTGGCAGAAAGAAAAAGACAAGGAGGTAGCTAATCCTCCCCCGGCTAAGCTTGTCGAGCGGTGAGAAGGCCCCTCCCTACAAGAGAAGATGAAGAAGTTATATTCCTTCCCTCGAGACAAGACTCGAGTTTTGTTTGAATGGGCTACCAAGTACAGCAAGATCACTCTCCTGAGCCAAAAAGGCCGAACGACCTCAGAAGAAAGGATGACGCTCGTTTCTGCCTATATCACTAGATGATTGGGCATGCCATTGAGGAATGTTATGTCTTCAAGGATATTATTGAGTCATTAATTAATAAAGGGGAGCTGTAGATGGGGGAGTACAAAGTTGATCCCCACGCCTGCAGGAAATGCCCACTCTGGGGGCAGCAGTTAACATGATATCTTTATATCAGTAATTGCCCGAAGAAGTGTTAGAGGCCTGTACTTAGCACACTATTGAGGCCTATAGCCTGGCACTGGCTAAAGACCAAGGAAATTGTCAGACTGTGCCTGCCAAGACAAGAAGAAGGTCAGTACCTCGTCGTGGTCCATGAATTTAGATACGGGGTGTCACACCTCAGCTGGCTCCGTTAGTTGTAACCCCAGTTTGGCCTGAAACACCCCCCCGAGTGGTTGTCAGAAGGGCTACCAATAATAAGAAGAAACAAACCCCGCTGCAGGTGCATAAAGAAGCTAGTCTAGTAGTTAAACGGCTTCAAGAAATTATAAATGGACTAGATGAATATGAACAACCTAAGATCCGACCGTTGCAGTTGAAAGAGTATGTCCCATGAGAGCATCTCAAATCCTTGGAATGGACAGAAGAAATTAAAGCCGAAGCAAAAAAGCTGGCTATACAGAATGAATGTCCACAGGAGCAACTGCCAATTGCAAAGAGGAAGAAAAAGAAGAAGAGGTCAAAGAATAAAAGAAAAGAGGTCATTCTCTCCTGCAACACTCTGTCGACCTTGTTCGACATGGCCTAAATTTCTTAAGAAGATGATGAAGAGATATGCCTGGTGCCAGTAGAGGCAAACCAAGCTGAAGCTTCCACCTCCCAGCATGCCACCAGATATGGAAGGAAATGGGGACACCCTCCCCAGGCTGACCATAATATTAGGGGCGAACAGTCATATAAAGTCCCCAAGCCTGAAGTTAAAGGTGCAGAAATCCCACCTTCACTGGGTCTCTACCCCGAAGATGCAAGCGGTCAAGGGGTCCCCTCATTTGTTGAAATTCTATTGGCTCAGAAGGGCAAGCAACCATGCCCGCAAGTGGAGCTGAAAGCCAAAAACACTCCAACTTCATTCTCAGTTGCCCCTCCTCTAGCAAATGAAGACCATGCTAGTGCCCCAAGCCTTACCAAATTCATGCAAGAGAAGGAGCCAGTCGAGCTGGCACAACGAGTCTAGGTAGCACCCGAAGAAAAAGATGAGCTACCTTCTAAGCTAGCTCCTCAAGCACAAAATGATGGCACACGTAACAAAGCTAAAAAGATGAAATTGGGCAATGTCAGGGCCAGCAACTGAGTAATGAAGTAGCTGAAGAGAATCCCTACAAGATTCACTATCTGGGAGATACTTTCTCTGGACGAAGAAATGAAACAAGTTGTCATCACAACTTTGCAAACTCCAGCACACTTTGAAAGCTGTTTTGTTGAGATGCAGTCGGGGGTGGCCGTGACTTTTACAAAGGAAGACATGCTTCTACCCTCCGTCAGCCACAATAGACCGATCTATATGAGGGGGCAGTTAAATGGTCAGTCGATCAACAAGATTTTGGTTGACCCATGGACAGCAGTGAACATACTCCACTATCGGGTATATTAGAAATATTATTTTGATGTGCACCTGATCGAGGTTAGGGATATGAGAATTGCTGGGTTCAACCAGAAGTTCAAAGTTCCTATGGGTGTGGTAGAGTTTGATCTCTCACTCAGTGACTTCACTATCAAAGTGCAGTTCCATGTAATAATTTCCAACACCTTATACAAGGCGTTGCTGGGCCGATTATGGCTACACTAGAATCGGGTGGTACCCTCTACTCTCCATCAGTGCATAAAGTAGCCCAAAAATGGGAAGGGAGAAAGAATATTTACTGACTTACACCCTTTCGAGGTGTTCTAATGTCACCAGCTGGATGCATCACTATATCTGGAAAAGTCAAAGCTGACTCCCCGCTCAGCTCAGGACAAGGGGAAGAAGAAGTTAGAGTCTCGCGACTGGTTCTCTCCATCGCCGCCTAATTATGTGGCTCCTCCAGAAGTATCATTTATCTGTGAAGCTGAAGCGGTGCTAAGAGCAATACCGTCCGATGTTTACCTTGAGTCAGGGGCATCGGAGCTCAAAGATTTATTCAGGGATGTCAAAGTTCTGCCTGGGATCATCAAGCCTGTAGCAAATGCAGACTTTCAAACAGTCGAAATACTAAAGACCCTAGAGGTCCCTAATGTTAGGTCCGAGGGGTGCAACCGGATCTAGAAGGGGGGGGGGGGTTGAATAGATCCTATTATAAAAAATACCCTCTTAAAAATCTTTTCACCAGATAATCTTCTGGCTTAAGCACACAACGGAATGTGGTTAAATATCTGAAATCTACCTATGAAGATTCAGATTACTTGGGTGACTACTTGAGTGTGTGCATGTGAGCCTTTGTTCAAACAACAAGAGTGCTCCCAAACGGTGAATGACTCACAGTGTGTGTAGTGTATGCTCTATGGAAAAATGCATAGCGGTTTTAACAGTGGTTCTTCAAGGCAATGGAGCAATACACCCTACACTGAGAAGTGAAGGGTTGCTACTAAGGAAGAGGCTGAGGTCGACGCTCCCAGGCAGTGGAGTGGACATAGCCTTACTGTGATTATATCGGCTTGCAAGATCTACTGCATTACAAGGCATGGATCTCATCAACCCGTTGGTATGTGTGAAGGCAATGTTAAGATGAATGAAATAACCACACCAGAAACCCTGTGATTGGAGCCTATGTTCTTTCAGCAAGAATGCTGGTAAACGATGGAGGCTCACAATAAGTGCAATGTTCGGCCAACAAAAATGCAGAGATAAAAGCTGTAAGTTCTTGTGAAAAGAAGGTAGAGGAAATGGAGGCAATTACACAAGAACACACCACTGCACAAGGGATTTTTAAGGTGGTTCGGTTGTAGACCCGAAACCTACATCCACCCCTCACGGAACTGGTGAGGCTTTACCACGCGCTACAAAGAAGCACCACGCAAGGACAACGCCCCACTACTGATTCACAGCTTCCACATGAGGACCCCATCCTCATTGCTGATTCACAGCTTCCAATGTTTGAGATGAAAACAAAACAAAAAGAACAAAGAAAAGAAATAAGCTACAAGTGTAGCAAAAAGGTATTCCGATCTCTAGCCAGAGCACCAGACAGAAATACAAATTGGAATGCAAGAGAAAAGACACAAAGTGAAAATGAGAAAGCCAAATGTAGCTTCTGAACTTGGTTCATGAAGCATAGATCCAGACATCTCTTTCTCTACCTTTTTCTCTCTTCTCAGATTCTTCTCAGGTAAGGCTCAAGGGCTCCTCACTCTTTTCTTCCTCTCTTCTTCTTTCTCTTCTCCTTACTCTCACGTCACTAGATTGGGCGGATCCAGGCACTGAACTACTCTCTCTTCTTCTCCATTCTTCTTCTTCTCTTCTTCTTCTTCTTTTCCTCTTGGGGATGAGCTAAAGGATATAACATTGAAGCATGCTCAGCCAACTCTTCCCAGGTGGAAGTGTTAGCACATATATATAGAACATAGGTTCAAAGGTATGGACCTTTGACCTTCGCATTTGAATCTTGGGCTTCGAACTCCTCTTCCCAAGATGGAGGTTGAGTGAGAACGGTGAGGTGCCAACTTGGAGATAGTTCTGCAGAACTGGGTACATCTATGGATGCTTCCCATTGGCCAGAAGACTTCTATTCCTTTGATTAATAGGTCCTTAATAAAGGATAATTAATGTCTTCAGAGAACCTCATACATGAAGGGTACTTTCTGTAGGCTCCATTGACTTCTGCGAAGGGATCCTCTGACAACTTTGAAGGCAGGGACATTTTGTGTGTCCAAGGAGTCTTCTCCAAAATATTTGTGCAGATGTGTCATGATGAAGGGGCAGAAGCTCTGACTAGGGAACCTTCCTCCAGACCTAAAATGGTGTGTATTTGAAGGTTTATGCCTACCATTAATGCTCTCAATACGGTTTTCGAAAAACCAGATCCGACAGAGAACCTTTGACTTTCTTCTTCAGTAAGGTCAACCTGTTGAGAGGTGAGGTCGACACTTCTTTGAAAAACTCCTTTTAAAACGGCTTTTGTAAGCACAAGATGTCGACCTGCTGAGAGGTGAGGTCGACACTTCTTTACAAAGTCCATATTATAACGACTTATGGAAGAGCCCGAGGTCGACCTCCTGTGTAGGTGAGTTCGACCTGTCCTTGTTAGATTTACGGGTCACACTGCTGCTGGAACTGGTGAAATCGATGCACTAGAGGAAGAGGTCGATGCATCTAATGAAGAGGTCGAGGCATCTAATGAAGATGTCGAGGCAGCCATGAAGAACAACAAGTGAGCTATTTGCTGTGTGGGTCTGAGGTCGACACTCTGAGAGACTGAGGTTGACACTTCTTTAGAGAATCCTATTTATAACACTTTCTGGGAGAGCTTGAGGTCGACCTCCTGATGGAGTGAGGTCAACACTTCTATGATCCTGTCTTTGAGCCGTTTGGGCTTTTCTTCCTTCTGCGATCACAGGTTGACTCTTCTTGATCTTGAGGTCGACACTTCTGTTGATTCGGAACTCTTTGCCCTTTGAATATCATCTAATGCATAGCGTCTGACTGCATTGCCATTTCTGCTTCTATTTCAAGCTTGAGCTTGCTGGCTTGCTACTGCTTCTGCTAATCTTGTTGTTTACTTTTTGTTGGTCCAAGTCAACTTGGGTAAGAGTCTTGATCTGACAATATTACTCCTTAATCTCCCTTTGATCTTGAGATGTTTACACAAGAGAGTTATTTCATGATGAGCATAGTTATGGAGGCATCAAAAAACATTACGATGCACATTAAAGCATAGTTGCATCAATTCAATCGTATTGCAGTGAATCATACTCAGACATCATCAAAACAACATATATCCAACATTCTCCACCTTTTTGATGATGACAATTATGCGTCATTGTGAGTCACCTAAATCATTGAATTATGAAATAGACAATGAGAAGACTTCTCATTAATACATCTCTCCCCCTTTGAATGGATGAGATGACTCATCAAAACATCTCTCTCCCTTTGTCATCAGCAAAGAGGGCTTAGATCAAAGCCAATTAGAGAGTCAGAATATGAGCACATGGGGTTGTATGATCAAAGATTTAAATGTCAAACTCAAGCAGACAGTCAGATAGCCAGAAATGTTGGGTCCCTCCTTATAGGTACATGCCATGAATTCTGGAATAGCTGGTAAAGGGACTGATACCAATTGATGGTGCCAAATTGATGTATGTATCAGACATATAGGTCAGTGGCATGAGATTCAGTTTCAATGGAGGATGGACAACCAATGAGCAGATTATTTTGATTTTTCAACTTTTCAGATTTTTAGTGTTTTCTATGCAATGCATGGATTTAAGAAATGCAGTTTAACTACATGCAAGAAGATACCAAGAAAATGTGTGAAACCACATGCTTTTCAAGATAATGACTTCATATTATCTCCCCTTATGAGACCATCAAGGATTTGAATAGATATGTAAGAAGGAGATATAGAAGACGTGGAACTCAGGCATGCTAAAAACAGGAGCTGAAGCAATAGATTATAGTGGAGATGTATTGAATAGTTCACAAAGAATGAGGCAGCAAACTAAGCTCACACAGCAGGGGTTTTCAGTTGAAGAGGCGATATTCTCCTTTCAGAGCAGCATTATTCAAGACCGTTGTTTGCAATAATAGTTCAAAGTGTATAAGCCCGAAATCTAAGCGCAAGAGCCCTGAAAATATGTTCTAGCATATTTAATAGAACTAAAACCAATTTGTTAAGATCAAGGGCCTCTCCCCCATTCCTTTTCATTTGCTTAATGATTTCATGAGATACCCTTAGAAAGAATATTAACTAGTATTGAAGATAAACATCTTATGGTGCCGAATTCTCTTTAGGGTCAGCCCGATGAAATTTATTTTCTTTCACATAAAATAGATTTTTCATTTGAAACCAATTGCTTTCTCATTTTGCCCATTTTACAGGTATAGTCAGATGGAGTTTGCTCCTTTGGCATGAAGAGACACATTGATTAGATGCTGGACTCCCCAGTTAATCAGAGTTTTACTCATCATCCTATCTCAATCATGAACAGAGGTGACTTGTCATATCATGACACAGTCCACGTCACTTCTTGGGTGAAGGGACATGGTTTCTCAATGAGCTTAAGCCATTGCTCTGCCTTTCATTTTGATTTATCTCAATAAATTCTTAAACATAGGTAACTAGACCTTTACCTCATAACTTGGTTCCCATCACTTCTTTGGTGAAGGGTCCATAGTTTCTCAGTTGGTCGGAGTCATTGCTCTGCACATGCGGTTTTCAATTCAAAGGCAAGTTCCCTTTAAAAACAACATACCAATATCAATGTTTAAAAACAATACTCAGTGCAAAGTTCTTTAACCATGGTAACCTCAAAGACTTTCAAATTTTAGATTTCAGGAAGACGTGAGGTCACATTTCTTTATATCTGTTTTAAGTCTATTCCATACACTGAGATGGTCATTTTCAAGACCCTTAAACCTAGATTTAAGGTTTATATACTCTAAACCATCAATTCAATTTGGGGTTGGTCTGAAACATTAGCATGAAGCTCTAAGAAGAAAGCATTAAGATCAAGCTTCCCCTAAGTGTATGAACTTAGTCAGATTTGCACAAGAGAGTTTCTCATCATGAAGTGATATTCAATGAATGTTGTTCATGAAGGTGATGAACATTAAGCACATGTGGAGGGGATGATCACAGTTCAAGTCAGATGAAAAATTACTGAAGAGATGAAAGGGTACATCAAGATTGAACTATTGTGTCGATGTAGAGAGTGCATGGCATCGACACACTACTCTCACTTAGAGGAATCATCAAAACAGAACAATATGTATGCATTCTGAGGATGCGTGCAATCTGATGACATAATGCAAAAATTTAAACATGCTCACTTGCCCTACATGTATGCCTCAAGTTCAGATGATATTTATGTGATTTTCAGGAAAGATGTCATACATGAATTCAGATGTGACACATGCAGATCGGTACTGTGCTGACTCCCCCTCAATCTGACCATTCATTCTAGCAGGCAAAATCCCTTTGACTCTAGTTGGCATGCTTATGTCTAAGTGCACATAAAATGCATTATACAATGCAGAACTACACAGATGAAAAACATGAGTTTCTAAACGATGTAGCCTAGGATGATGCAGTGAAGGAGTCAGAAATGACTATCATGAAGACTCCCCCTTTAGTTAATACTACATGCAATATGACAAATAAAATTCAATGTAAATCTATTTTCATGAATGCAGGCCTAGATGCATTCAGTCCACTTAACAAACTGAGCCATTTTTCAAAAAGGACATTCAAATGCTACTGTCATCAATGCAACCTTTGCAGACACTAATTGTTCTACTGGAGTTGAGAAGGATAGCACCTGTGTTCTTTTGGATGGAAGATTTTAATTATATTCTTGAAAGAATCCAAGACTTCCACCATGGCCCGTGTACCTTGACTTCTTGGATGGAGAGATTACTTCACGCTTCTCATCTTCAAGGCACACCTGCAAGGTTTCCATCTCTATTGCATTTCTAATCCATAGATTTTCATAAGATCAATCAAGTCTAATTCTCCCAGCCATGGAATGAAAGTGAAGACACATAGTTAGGCATTCCTAATTAGCTTTGAGACATATAAGCACGAATGACCATTGAAGATTTTAGATTTCAGATCAGCTTGAATCAGATGAAGAATTGATCACTTTGAGCTAATGCATCAACGCACACTGATCAGTGCATCGATGCACATGTATCAGATAGAAGGGTTTTCAAAAGCAAGCTTTCTGTTCTGAACAAAACCTCATTTATTACAACTTTAGAATCAACACAAATGCATTCCATCAACAATATTAAAGCATGCAACTTAAATGCAGAGATTATAAACATTTCAACTCCCCCTAAATGTATGCATGAATTTCAAATAGCCTTTTTGGGTTTTTGCATGCTGATATTATGTAATTAATTCTGAGAGGAAACATGTATATGATCAGACCTATCTATGTCCATGAGCATTTGAATACTGGATGAAGTTTAGAAAGCCATGGATAACTAACTCATGGTACTAGGCAGAGGCACATTCTCTCGCATGATGATAGTTCTTAGACCGGCTAGACCTGCCCTTCTTCTTGATGTGAAGAACAGATGAATAAGAGATTTAGAGGGGGGGTGAATAGATCTACCCCAAAATAAAATCTACATCAGTTAAAAGCAGTGCAGAATTAAAATAAACTACTATAGACACAAACACTAATAGCAGTGTGAATTATCAATAAGAGAATCTACAATGAAGTTGCAGATTAATCAAGGTAATCACCAAAGCAAACAATCAATCCACTCAGTATAGTACTAGGCAGAGGGTTGATTAGAAAATCTCCTCAGGCATCGGTCAATTTTTAGATAGATGTAATCTATCCTTCTAACTGAACCTATTTAATATACCACTGAGATGTATATAACAAATAGATGAGGATAATAAGTCTCTAAGCAATTCAAAACAATATCAATTCAACGAAAATAAACACAGTAAGATCCAAAGTATGTTTGATCAGACAGATTCAGAATTGATTGAATTTGGTAAAAGATAGCAATTAACGATCCTAAGCATTCATCTATTTGTAATGAGAGAAAATCAATCACACACTGAGCAAATCAATTTTTAGGTGGTTCGATCTCAATCTTGAGATCTACGTCCACTCGTTACTCAACCGAGTAAGGATTCTGCTACCACACAGCTTCAATACTGCTGATCCACAGCTTAGGAATATAATTCCTACAACAGCTGATCCACAGCTTTGGGGAACACGTCCCAGACCGCTGAGCTTCACAGCTTGCTAACTGAGGAACACTCCTCACCGCTGAGCACCATAGCTTGCTGACCGCTGATACACAGCTTATGAATGTAATCAGAAATCAAACAGAAAATGAAAGAAAATAAAGGATATCATCAAAGAAGTAATGTAGCTCACACGGAGTAAATTGACTCTGGATCTGATCCAGGACTAACAGCGACAAACTCTCTCAGACTCTCTTCTCACTCAGACTTACTTTTCATCTTACGGCACTCTATTTTTCTTTTTGAACTTCGCAACAGGCTCTCACTCTTTCAATCTTCTCTTTGACTCTTCTCAGCTCTTCTACTCTAATGCATTCTTCGTTATGTCTTATATCTCTTTTTTCTACATAGAGTTTGAGTGCTCGATCCCTTTATATAGCAGAGGGCGTGAATCTGTGGGACCACCAGCTTTTCAATCTTGGGTGCATGGAAAACACATTCCCACCCACACATTTTATTCATAAAGCATTTGAGAAGCCACGTGTCAGAGGTGGAGGTTGTGATGATCGACGTGGCAGAATGTTAGTTATGCTCCCTACCTTGGATCACGTGCCTTTAACTTGGTACTTTAAGTTTCACGTGAGATTTGATAGCAGACTGCCTTTACGTTGTCCAGGTGTTTGATCATATAGCTGAGCTATCAAAATAAGAGATAAGGAGGTATTAGTCATTAATCAAATGATAAACATAAGCACAAGTTCAATCTTAATCATTTCCATAGATTTAGTCAAGTCAAAGAATATGCTCATTTTTGTAGAAATATTGATGCATAAATGAGATGCATCAGACTGTTTAACTGACCCATTCAATATGTGTGAATAACAGCATCGACCTCTAATATAGCATAGGTAGACCTTAATGAAGGTACATCAACCTATCTTTATGGGAAATACACAAGATGCATCGACCTTGAAAGAGAAGACTTCAAAAGCACTGACTAAATGCTACAGAGGCTAACAGATCAGCATCGACCTTTATTCAACCGCTAGGTTGCCAGCATCAACCTTTATACAAGGTGCACTGACCTTACAACATAAGGTGCATGAGGTGCATCGACCTAATGAAGTGTACGATGTTCAATGTGCATCGACCTGATTGTTCATTCAGTGTATAAGGTGCATCGACCTTCTGAACTAAAACACCTATGTGCATCGACCATCTTGAAACATGCATCGACCTATAATGCAGTCCTACTACATAAGCATCGACCTGTACTACAGCCGTTAGTTTACTAGCATCGACCTTCTAAAGCATGCATCGACCTGAGCAACATATGCTAGCTTACTAGCACTGACCTATTATGTAGTCGTTCTACACATGCATCAACTTGTAGTAATAGTAAAGTAAATGTGCATCAACCTTATGATGCAATATGTTGACAAGTGCATCTACCTTCTGAAGTGGTCTAAATGTATGCATCGACTTGTTAGATAGTAAAGTAGATGTGCATCGACCTTTCAACGCAATACTTATACATGTGCATCGACCTTTTAATGCAGTACTAATACATGTGCATCGACCTTGCTAAGCAATAACTCTACACATATATAGACCTTCATGATAAAACTGGATATATACACAGACCTTTACTTGACTAAAAATTAATTCTTACTAAAGTAAGGACATCAAAGTAACAGTGTTGCCAAAGTCAAAATAAAGTCAACTAAACTGTTGCCAGTCAACAAAACACATCATTCTCCCCACTTAGCATCAATTTCAGAGGAGACACAACATTCTCCCCCTTTTTGATGATGGCAACACAACTATATTTTGATGGTAACACTCATGTCAATGTAAGTCAGAACATGCAAGAGTAAACGTCAAGTACAATTAAGTTCATCACTGTAGTTGAAAGCATATAAGTAGACACAAGTGCACATATGTAAACTACCATAGACATGCATGGATTCTAACACAGCATATCAGACAGTCTCCCCCTTTTATCATTTTCCCAATCCAATAATCATGAAAAAGTCTCTCCCCCTTTGCCCTTTGCATACCCCATCAAAAATCTCTTCCTCTCTCCCTCTTTGCATAATATATTCTCCCCCTTTACCATCAGTAAACAAGGAAATGGTAGAGATAAGGAAAGAACAAGAGAAGTCTGATTGACATTCTGAATGATAGTTCATTAAGCTAAGCATAAATAGCTCAAATTCTTCAGATATAAGATTCTATGTACTGCATTCTTGATAGAAATCTGGTTTAAGAGTAATAAAGATTAGAGTGTATCCACTTGACTCTTGAATAAGTCTGAAATAACCTTTAATAGCAATAGACCAGAACTACATTAAACATGAAGGATTAGGCCTTACTATATCCTACTCACTCAAAAATCAGTGAATTTCTTTAGGAGTGATTAGGATAAGTATTGAGGTTAAACAATTTGACATTTTTGAATTTTCACTTTAGGGTTACAGCAAAAATGTTATTTTTTTATTTCCAGAATTTTGAACAGTTAGGTATCATCTATGCCTTTTGACATAAGGGTACACGTTGATTAGACGCCAGTACCCCTAGTTACTCAGCAAAATGTACCATCTTGTTTCATATATCAAAATATTAGAATTAGTTTACACCTTTTTACGTAAGGGTACACGTTTATCAGACGCCAGTACCCCTAGTTACTCAATGAAGCTACCCATACTATTTTGATCTTTGAACAGAGATAACTTGAAGCACTTCATGACATGAGTTTTTCTCCATTACTTTGATAAAGTACACAGTTTCTCAGTGCATTCAATCATTGCTCTGCCTATACATATTTTGACTTATTTTTATAACCTTGCTGCCCTTTGTGTTTATAGAAAGACTTATTTAAAAATAATACTCATTCCAAGTTTCTCAACCAAGAAATCATTAATCCAAGAACTTTCAGATATTTGAAGACTTTATCAGACATGTTATGAGAGAAATGGTTGAGAGCTATTAATTGTCATAAACATCCCAATTCATTGAATTTAGTCTTTAGAGTCTAAAATTTATTATGTTTAAACCATCAATTCATTCATGAAACAATAATGGATTCTTATATGATTTTAGTAGCTTAGAATGATGAACTGATTATCAGAATGTCATTATTTCAGAGGCACAGAATTGCAAGATCTTTTAAGAGAATGATATCAAGAAAAAAATCTGAGTGTGCCAGAACGACATGAAACAAAGGAATGCTTAGTGACAGTGTGCCACTGAGATTTCAGTAAAGAATTAATAAGAATTTCCATTGATCAGGAGAATAAAGTCAGGATTGACAGAATTTTAATCTGGACTGAAGAGATATCACATGATGTAATGAACCAGATCTGACTCAAATTTACTATGAACTCCCCCTATCATCATGCAAGAAACTCCCCATGTCTATATGCATTGATATTTAGACACAACATTGTGACATATGGAGTGAAGGACGCAGAAAGACTCTTGACGCATGGTACTTGGCAGAGGACTGGCCTCTACACATAGTATGGTTTTCAGACAGAATAAATCTATCCTTCTACCATCATACCATTTGATATACCTCCGACATCAAGGTGACACAATGCATGACATATTCTGAAATAATGATCACTGACCACTAAAATCATGTGATAGAATGAATCCTAGGCACAAAACTCATCATAGAGAAAACATTTATTTCTGATAAGATTGAATTTAAGAAATCATTCATCATGCTGAAATTTACATAACTCTAAATCTCTCCTTAAAAAATCAAACCTTTCATTCCCAAGAGGTTTAGTAAATATGTCAGCAATTTATTTTTTTGATTCAATAAAATTCAGCTCAATTTCATTCTTACTTACTTCATCTCTCAAGAAATGATAATTTATTTCAATGTGCTTAGTCCTAGAGTGATGAACAAGATTTTTAGTTAGAGAGATAGCACTGGTATTATCACATAGAATAGGAATGCATCCCAATTTTATGTGATAGTCAATAAGTTGATGTTCTATCTAGAGTACTTGGGCTGCACAATTCCCTGCTGCAACATAGTCAGCCTCAACAGTGGAGAGAGCAACAATGTGTTACTTTTTAGATGCCCAAGACACTAGACAACCACCTAAATATTGACAATATCCACTAGTGCTCTTTCTATCTATCCTACACCATGCATAGTCTGCATCAGTGTAAGCTATAAGATCAAGCTCACACCTAGCAGGACACCATAGACCCAAATCAAGGGTGCCTGATAGATACCTAAAAATTCTTTTCACTGCACTCATGTGAGACTCCTTAGGACTAGCCTGAAATCTAGCACATAAACACACTGAGAATTGTATGTCTGGATGAGATGCAGTAGGATACAAGAGAGATCCAATCATACCTCTGTATAGTTTGGTATCAACCAATTTACCTTTTGGGTCAGCATCATGATTATTTGATGTGCCCATACGTGCAGTTATTTCCTTGAGGTTCTCAAACTTGTATTTCTTCAATAGATCTCTGATGTACTTGGACTGTGTGATGAAGCTTCCTTCTAAAGTTTGATTAACCTGCAAACCAAGGAAAAACTTCAATTCTCCCATTAAGCTCATTTCAAATTCATCTGTCATTAATTTTGAAAATTCCTTACACATAGAAGACTTAGTTGATCCAAAGACTATTCATCTACATAGATTTGAACAACAAGTATATCTTTGTTGTTCACCTTAGTGAATAAAGTTTGATCAACCTCACCTCTTGAGTATCCCTTACCTGTAAGGAAGGAGCTTAACCTATCGTACCAGGCCCTGGGAGCTTATTTCAGTCCATAGAGTGCCTTGTCTTGCTTATACACATGATCAAGAAAATCAGTACATTCAAACCCAGGAGGTTGTTTAACAAAAACATCCTCTTTTATTAACCCATTCAAGAAAGCAGATTTCACATCCATCTACTACAATTTTATTCATAGACTGTAGGCAAAGGCTAAGAGAATTCTAATAGCTTCTAGTCTAGCTACAGGTGCAAAAGATTCTTCAAAGTTTGTTCCATATTCCTGATTATACCCCTGAGCTACAAGTCTAGCCTTATTTCTAACTACTTTTCCAAGCTCATCAATTTTATTTCTGAATACCCATCTAGTGCCTATGACAGAGCCATGAGAGGGTTTAGGAACTAGGTGCCATACCTTGTTCCTTTCAAATTGGTTCAGTTCATCATGCATGTCATTAATCCAATGCCCATCCTTTAAGGCACTGTCAATATTCTTCGGTTCTACTTGTGAGACTAAAGCAAAGGAATTCAGTTCATTTTCTATCCTAAAATGTGATCTAGTTCTAGGGGGTTCATTCAAATTACCAATAATATTTTGTAAGGGAAGATATCTGAGAAGTCTAATATTGGACAGTTGATTACCTGAAGTTTCAATTGCCTCCCCCTGAACATTAGATCCTCCAGTCTCACCTTCTTCAACTGGTTCTGCATCTTGCTCTTCTTTATTTTCAAGGATTTATCCATCAACTTTATCCCTGCAGAAACCAGTTTCAAATTTATTACAAAGTTCATCAAATACTACATGTGGTGATTCCTCAACAGTTTAAGAATTTATGTTATAAACTCTATAGGCTCTAGATTTTTCTGAATAACCTAGAAAGATTCTAGGTTCACTTTTAGGTTCAAATTTATCAAGGTCTCTTTTAGAATTAACATGAATAAAATATTTACAACAAAAAACTTTAAAGTGTGCTAGTGAAGGTGTCTTACCCTTGAGTATCTCATAAGGAGTCTTTTGAGTAGAAGGTCTTACCAGGGCTCTGTTTATGATATAACATGAAGTATTCACTGCTTCAGCCCGAAACCTTCTTGGCAGTTTGCCTTCCACTAACATGGTTCGAGCCATTTCCACTAAGGTTCTGTTCCTCCTTTCAACTATTCTATTTTGCTCCGGAGTCCTTGGTGAAGAGAACCTATGATTTATTCCATTTTCTCTGCAAAATTCATCAAACTGTGAGTTTTCAAACTCACCACCATGGTCAGACTGAATAGAAGAAATAGACTCCTCACCAGTCTATTTTATTCTGAGGTAAAATTCTTGAAATTCTTTAAAGGCATTATTTTTGTGAGTTAAGAAGAATAACCATGTAAATCTAGAGAAGTCATCTACTAAAACATACCCATACCTTGTACCAGATAAACTAGCTGATCTAGTAGGACCAAACAGGTCCATATGAATCAGCTCAAAGGGTTTGGAAGACATGATTTCAATCCTAGTCTTAAATGACTTTCTAGTCTATTTGCACTAGGTACAAGCCTCACAGATTTTATTATTTTTCTTAAAGGATATTTTTGGAAGACCTCTTACCATGCTATATTTCTCCAGCTTATGCAGCACATTATAACTAGCATGACCTAACCTACGATGCCAAAGGCAGGCTAAGTCATCCTTATTGACAGTGAGATAGAGATTAGTGTGTCTTGCATCATCTAAATCTACCATATAGATGTTATTGACTCTTTTACTAGTGAATTTTACAATTTCAAAATTATGTTCAAATATATTGCAAGCAAGTGAGTCAAAAACAACTTTATATACTTTATCGCAAAGCTGACTAATAGTAAGCAGGTTATAGGCAAGGCCTTCAACCAATAAAACTTCATCAATACAACATGAAGAACACTTACCAACTTTGCCTAATCCAATTATTTTCCCTTTGGTATTACCTCCAAAGGTAACATGACATGCATCCTCCTCCACCAGCATGCAAAATTTCCCTTTGTCCTCAGTCATGTGCCTGGAACAGCCATTGTCGAGATACCATCTGTTGTGGTTGGTTGTCAGGCATACCAGCACAAAAAATCAAGTAGAGACTTTTGGAACCCAAAACTGTTTGGGCCCCATAACAGCAGTTAAATCATTCAAACAAGACAACAAATGTTTTGGTATCCACATATGTGATTTGACTTGAATTGTAGATTTATTGATTTTCAATTCTTCCTATCTTTTCTTGCCACTTAGAGTTTTTGTATTCAATTTCTTTGGTGTGACAGTTTTGTTCTTACCAAATTTAGAGTCTTTGTGCCAGTTGCTTGTCCATCGGGCATTGGAAGAAGTATTGGCACTGTAGACCCTGGGCTGAACAGTTCTAGAATGGACAAGGCCATATGAATTCTGGTTCATGTAAGTTCTAGGCCTAGGTTGCATAGATGCATTCCAGTGATAAGGTCGATGCACCTGACTGGTGTATAAGATAAGACCATTCTATTGCACAGACCTCCTGCCTCGACCTTTCTTACCAATAGTATATAGATAAGAATTTTGGAATGATGGATAGGTCAGAGCACTAGTGTGGTAACATCGACCTGAGGTGCCCCTGCTCTGACTTGGGGTTCTAACAGACTGGAACCCATAAGGAGTATGCGTCGATGCAAGTTGGGTGTTGCATCGACCTTTCTGTTGAATATGGGTTACGTTGGTTTTGGGGGTTCCTTGAACTTTGGATTTGGCTGGTATACCTCTAACCTCTCTTTCAACCCGAGGTGTAGTAGCGTGTGTGTATGACTCCCTGGACACCTCTATCTTCCCTTTGCCTTTTTCCTTGGCACTGAGTTTGGTTTTCACAGAATTTCTATTTGAGTTTTCTTCACAGTTCATTTTTATCAAAGGTTTGGATTTTCCTTTTTTAGCAACAAAGGATATGGTTTTCACATCCAGCCTTTTCTTATTGCTTGGGTTAAAACCTAATCCTTCTCTTCTGAAATTTACTCTTGTTCCCAGAATGGCATTCAAATTTTCAATTCACTGTGTCATGACTTCAAGGGAATGCTGTTTATCTATATTTTCTTTTTCTAAAATTTCAATTATCTTTTTCAATTCATTATTCACTCTATTAACAACATCATATTGTTCATTAGCAATTCTGGTTTCTTCCTCAAATTTTTGCATTCTGATTTTTAGTTCATCAATTGTGTTTTTTAGATGTTCATTTTCATGCCTCATATCATTCAAAATTGATTTGACATTTTCATATTCAGCAACAGAATTTTTTAGACTACTATTTTAATTTCAAGGCATGTGATTCTGTCATTTGAGAAAGTATCATTTACTAATGAATTTATTTTTCTTTTCAGATGCCTGTTTTCTCTACGCATGTCAGCATATTTATCTAGAATCTCAGCATAGGCTTCTTCCCAATTACTATGTGTAAAATTCTCAAAAGGGGAAGTTACCTCATCACTATCTTTCTCTTAATCTTCTCCTCTTGCCATCAGACAAAGCTTCTTTTCATCCTCGCTATCGGATGTGCTGCTGTTACTGTCTTCTTCTTCATCACTCTAGGTGCTCACCATGGCTTTTCCTTTCCTGTTCTTCCACCTGGGTTGTTTTTCCTTCAGCTGCTCAGGACAATCAGCCTTTAGATGTCCTGCCTTCCTGTAATTATAACAGACAATAGCATCAGATTTCTTGGCATGTTCAGGCTTATATTTCGATTGCCTCTTTCCTGAAAAATATTTTCTTCTAAACCCCTTTCCTTCCTTCCTCAGAATTTTTCTAAACTTCCTAGTGATCATGGCAAACTCATCCTGATCATCATCAGAACTAGAATAACTATGCTCAATAGACCACCCTTTGCTACTAGAATTAGCTTTAAGAGCTAAGGGCTTCTTCTTCTTCTCAGTCTCATCAACCCTCTTAAGGTTCAGCTCATACGTAATGAGAGAACCGATGAGTTCATCTATAGATGTGGTTGCTAGGTTCCTGGATTCTTCCATAACAGTGGCCCTGGTGTGCCAAATACGTTTTAGGGACCTAAGAATTTTTCTGACTAGTTCGTACTCACTGTTGACCTTACATTGACTTCTCAAACTATTGGTTAGAACCATCAACTTGGCATACATCTCAGATATGGAATCCTTAGATTTCATCTTAAAAGCTTCATACTCTGAGACTAACATGTTTGCCTTCGTCTCTCTAACCTGAGACGTTCCCTCATAAATCACCTCCAACATGTCCCACATCTCCCTGGCTGTGGAACATGAAGATATTCTAGAAAATTCAGTGGGATGGAGTGCACGTTGCATAGCATTAATTGCACTCCAATTCAAAGTGGTCCTACAGATCTGCTCCCTGGTCCAAACCTCCTCATCCTCTGGAAGCTCAAATGGTCCTTTACTAACTACCTTCCAGATTTCATAATCCTTAGCCCGAAAAAAGACATACATGCGATTCTTCCAGTAAGCATAATTGTTTCCGTCAAAGAATGGCGGCTTACTAGTCGAATGACCCTCAACAGTTAACCCTCTAGCATCCATAACTAACCTCTCCGGGATGTAAAGCCCTAAGGGACAGTTAGGCTCTGATACCAGGTGATGTGAAGAATGGATGAATAAGAGATCTAGAGGGGGGGTGAATAGATCTACCCCAAAATAAAATCTACAGTAGTTAAAAGTAGTGCAGAATTAAAATAAACTACTGTAAACACAAACACTAATAGCAGTGTGAATTATCAATAAGAGAATCTGCAATGAAGTTGCAGATTAATCAAGGTAATCAACAAAGCAAACAATCAATCCACATAATATAGTACTAGGCGGAGGGTTGATTAGAAAATCTCCTCACGCATAGGTTAGTTTTCAGATAGATGTAATCTATCCTACTGACTGAACCTATTTAATATACCACTGAGATGTATATAACAAATAGATGAGGATAATAAGTCTCTAAGCAATTCAAAACAATATCAATTCTAGGAAAATCAACGCATTAAGATCCAAAGTATGTTAGATCAGACATATTCATAATTGATTGAATTTGGTAAAAGATAGCAGTTGATGATCCTAAGTATTCATCTATTCGTAATGAGAGAAAATCAATCACACACTGAGCAAATCAATTTTTAGGTGGTTCGATCTCAATCTTGAGATCTACGTCCACCCGTTACTCAACCGAGTAAGGATTTTGCTGCCACATAGCTTCAATACCGCTGATCCACAGCTTCGGGGATATAATCCCTACAATAGCTGATCCACAGCTTTGGGGAACACGTCCTAGACCGCTGAGATTCACAGCTTGCTAACTGAGGAACACTCCTCACCGCTGAGCACCACAACTTGCTGATCACTGATACACAGCTTATGAATGTCATCAGAAATCAAATAGAAAATGAAAGAAAACAAAGGATAGCGTCAAAGAAGCAATGTATCTCACACAAAGCAAATTGACTCTGAATCTGATCGAGGAGTCACTAACAGTGATAGACTCTCTCAGACTCTCTTCTGACTAAGACTAACTTATCATGTTACGGCACTCTGTTCTTCGCTCTGAACTTCGTAACAGGCTCTCACTCTATCAATATTCTCTCTGACTCGTCTCCACTCTTCTGCTCTAATGCGTTCTTCCTCTATCTCTTCTATCTCTTTTTTCTACACAGAGTTTGAGTGCTCGATCCCTTTATATAGCGGAGGGCGTGAATCTATGGGACCACCAGCTTTTCAATCTTGGGCGCGTGGAAAACACATTCCCGCCCACACATTTTATTCATAAAGCATTTCAAAAAGCCACGTGTCAGAGGTGGAGGTTGTGACGATCCACGTGACAGAATGTTAGTTCTGCTCCATGCCTTGGATCACATGCCTTTAACCTGGTACTTTAAGTTTCACGTGAGATTTGATAGTAGACTGCCTTTACGCTGTCCAGGTGTTTGATCATATAGCCAAGCTGTCAAAATAAGAGATAAAGAGGTATTAGTCATGAGTCAAATGATAAAATAAGCACAAGTTCAATCTTAATCATTTCCATAGATTTAGTCAAGTCAAAGAATATTCTCATTTCTGTAAGAATATTGATGCATAAATGAGATGCATCAGATTATTTAACTGACCCATTCAATATGTGTGAATAACAGCATCGATCTCTAATATAGCACAGGTAGACTTTAATGAAGGTACATCAACTTGTCTTTATGGGAAATACACAAGATGCATCGACCTTGAAAGAGAAGACTTCAAAAGCACTGACTAAATGCTGCAGAGGCTAACATATCATCATCGACCTTTCTCCAACTGCCAGGTTGCCAGCATCAACCTTTATACAAGGTGCACTGACCTTAGAACATAAGGTGCATGAGGTGCATCGACCTAATGAAGTGTACGATGTTCAATGTGCATCGACCTGATTGTTCATTCAGTGTATAAGGTGCATCGACCTTCTGAACTAAAACACCTATGTGCATCGACCATCTTGAAACATGCATCGACCTATAATGCAGTCCTACTACATAAGCATCGACCTGTACTACAGTCGCTAGTTTACTAGCATCGATCTTATGAAGCATGCATCAACCTGAGCAACAGATGCTAGCTTACTAGCATCGACGTATTATGCAGTCGTTCTATACATGCATCAACTTGTAGTAACAGTAAATTAAATATGCATTGACCTTATAATGCAATATGTTGACAAGTGCATCGACCTTCTGAAGTGGTCTAAATGTATGCATTGACTTGTTAGACAGTAAAGTAGATGTGCATCGACCTTTCAATGTAATACTTATATATGTACATCAACCTTTCAATGCAGTACTAATACATGTGCATCAACCTTACTAAGCAATAACTCTGCACATGTATAGACCTTCAAGATAAAACTGGATATATGTACAGACCTTTACTTGACTAAAAATTAATTCTGACTAAAGTAAGGACATCAAAGTAACAGTGTTGCCAAAGTCAATATAAATTAAACTAAACTATTGCCAATCAACAAAACACAACACTCTCCCCACTTAGCATCAATTCCAGAGGAGACACAACACTTCTTGTCACCATTTTATATACCATGAAGTCATGGCATGCAAGCACACATGGAGGATGCAACATACAAGGCATACCAACACACAAAAAAATGCACACTCAAGAATCAATATGAATTTGGCAAATATGAGTGCAACATGCAGATTTCATTCTTGCTTGTCATGCATTATGTGGATGAGCATGTTAATGTTCAAATGCCAATGCTTCGCATGCAATATGTAGATATGCTCTTACTTCAATGTAAGTTTCAATCTGTACCTAAAATGTAGTATGGATGAATATCATTTTACGAATGCAAGGTACAGGAACGATGTTTCTCCCAGTGTATGAATATGCAAAATATAAATGGGAGAAGAAGCACATGTATAACTCATGCTTAACCAATTTTATGAATCACTTTTTAAACTGGACAGAACTATATGCAAGGTCTTATACATTACCTGCAACCTCCTCTCTTAGCAAGATGGGTCATTGATTTCAGAACTGATCAGGAAGTGAATAAGGAGCAAGAATCAGCCCACAAGAGTATTCTTATCAAGATGCTCATTTTGGAGCATGAACTTTATTCAATATAGAATGTTCACATTTTCACATTCAAAAACTATTTGTCATGCATTTACTCATCAATTGAGGTTAACAAGAAACTGCAGTCTCTCCCATATAAAAGGCAGGGAGGACAATGCATGGTGATTGGCAGATATGACATTAGAATCAATATGAGGAATGAAGAATTTCAGATATGAAAGAATTTGAAAACACTTCTGGCTTCATCATATAAACAGATGTTTCAATAATCACTGAGGGTTACAGAATATCGCGGTCACTCATAAATCATTCAGATTGATAGACAATAAGCACATTATCAAATTTCAAGATACAAAGATTATTTCTCTCATGAGCCAGCCGTTTAACTTGCTGAGATCCTTTTCAAGTCGTGTTCCAACTAATGAATTTTCAATTAAAATGTAAATTACGGAGAAAAGAATTCTTAGAGGTGGGCATAGATGAAGCTCAGCTGATATATCAAAGAATGTGAAAGGCACATATCACAATTCAAAAATAGTTTCATTAACATACAGTGCCTTGAGCAGCTCAAAGAATTAACAACTTTGCTTGGATTGCCAAACCAAAAGACATGCTTAAAACAGATAAAGAAAGTCATTGAAACCGGTTCAGCAACAAAGAATCACAACTGGTTAATTACACAAGGATCACCTTTGAAGATTGTTGGATCTTAGGTACACAGAGCTTAGCTCCGATGCCAATTGTTGGGTTCGAGGGGTGCAACCGGATCTAGAAGGGGGGGGGGTTGAATAGATCCTATTATAAAAAATGTCCTCTTAAAAATCTTTTCACCAGACAATCTTCTGGCTTGAGCACACAGTGGAATGTGGTTAAATATCTGAAATCTACCTATGAAGATTCAAATTACTTGGGCGACTACTTGAGTGTGTGCATGTGAGCCTTTGTTCAAACAACAAGAGTGCTCCCAAACGGTGAATGACTCACAGTGTGTGTAGTGGATGCTCTATGAAAAAGTGCATAGCGGTTTTAACATTGGTTCTTCAAGGCAATGGAGCAATACTGTAGCACCCCGATGTATTAGTAAATAAAATAAAAAGGGGATTATAAAGAAAATTCTTGAAAAATACAATAGGTCAAAATTCAACTAATTTATAAAAATATAGAAAAATTATAATCGTATAGAGGATAGAAAACTCAGTCCAATTGTCTTCTACTACCAACCCAAGATAAAATCCTAGGTGAGCCGAATTAGAAGCCTAAGGCCCAAATCAACACTTAATCTAACCGGATCTTAAGTCACCAATTAGGGCCCCATTCTCGATCATTTAAGCCCAAACTGGACCTGAATGAACGGCCTCAATGAGGAGATCGCTTCCCCTCTATTTCTAGCCAGAACCCTAAACCCTAGACTTTGAATTTGGGGATAGAACGGTGGCTTGATCGAGTCTTGCGCATTTCGCGCGCGATAGGAGATTCATGGACTCTATCCCCTTTAATCGATGCCCTAGAAATCATTCCCTCTATTAAAATTGACCCTAGACTGACCTAGAGATGCTTAGTTGATGTGACGGCCGACGAGGAGCGCGGACGAGGTGATCTTTGGAGAAGTTCCCTAGCGCTGCTGGCGACCTATCGTCCCTCTTCTTCCCTCGTTTAAGGTAGGTTTTACCAGACCAAACCCTAAGTATTATATATTGTTAGATTCGTGTCTCAGTCCTCTTTCCATTGGTATAAAAAGCCCTAAAAGTTATTTAGTATCATGAGAGAAATCGTCATTTTAGTTGGAGCATGTCAGAATTAGGGTTACCTTGTTATCATCGATTAATGTTGGGTTTAACAGGCTTAATGATTCAATTAATCTATCCATATTATGTAGTTTTTCGTACTCTTTCTAGTGAGACCTGTTTGCCTAAATTTCATGCTTTGTACCTCGCAAATTTGATATTCTTAATGGAGGTTATCTTAATCGCTTATTGTTCTGCCATATTGTTTTATACATGGTCTTACAGTAATCACATAACTTTGAACGGCCCCTCGATAGACCGTATGGTCTTGGGCGACGGTTCATCTACAGACCGCGTAGTGAACCAGCGGCCCTTCGATAGACCGCTTAGGGCCCGTATAGCCTCCGGGTCTGCAGAACTTGAACGGCCTATCGATAGACCGCTGAGGCTTGTTGAGTGGTTCTGGACGGACCGTTCTGTCACGTAGAATTTATTATCGCTGATTTTAAGCAATGTCAAGTTCTCTTTGTTCTAGTCTGTAAATAAGGTAGCAACCCACAAAATTATTGAAAATAAATGAAAGATTATAATGCTCAATCTTGTCTACTTACTTTTGATCCTTGTTATCAATCTTGTCCTTCTTATTGTTATTAACTCATGAATGTATAACCTTAATCATGTTATGGAAGAAATTCTTATTAGGAATGTTTTGACAGTCACTCCACTCCGGTGGATCTGACTGACCGATACATGCTATATTTCGATGACTTACTAGCCCTTATTTCTCGTAATGGTTGGGACTCTCCGCTGGATACTCCTTCCGTCGGACAAGGACCTCCATTATAGGACCTCTGTAAGCCCCCGCGAGTCTGGGATTCCCACTAGATCGCCGGGCAGGTTGTACCACATATCCTGCACCAATTATCTAGCTCGGATCGCTTGTTTTGGCTCTGTTCCGTGGCACGGCCCGCCTTGGACCGTCTGAGGCATGCGCGGTCAGACTAGGACCATTTACCAGGTTGAACGGCCCTAATTCGACCATGTACCATGCCATGTGCACTGACCTCTTTGGGTTGTGCACCGATCTTTGTGTTGGGTTAACTCCAGTTTTGTACACGGTCATATATGGACCGTTCTATTGACAAGCGGCCCATTTCTGACCGTTTAGAACTGGATGTGCACTGACCTACCTGACTTGCATCGACCTGGTTTTTGCACCGACCTAGAGTGCGCACGGCCCATGGTTGATCGTTCTATTGTTCGAACGGCCCGTCTTGGACCGTGTACTCCCTTGACTCTGGGCCTTGTTCCTTCTTGCCCAGAATTGCTTTCGGTGACCCTTTTTAGACCGTTCAGTCACTGAACGGCTCATGAGAGGACCGTTTATTCTCTTGGCACCGAGCTGGGTTGTCCTTGGCCCAGTTCATCCTTCATTGTCCAGTGTTAGACCGTTTTATTGTAAGCGGTCCAGATATGACCGCGTACCTTCTAGCTTGTGAGTTTTCGTGATTACTTGTGTGCCTCGATAGTCGGGCCAAGAATGGCTTGTACTATTTATGTTCCTGGATTATTCTCGTTATATATTGAAACTTTCTGGCCGAATTCCTGTGAATGTCTAGACATAACTGGATCCTGGATCCACCAAATCAATGCCAACGCATCACAAGGGCCCGGTCTGGTCCTGAGGAGAGCGCCCGAGAAGTACTTGTGCCCATGGGAGTTTGTAATGACATGGTGAGGCATTGCACCAAGTGCATGACTAGCGTGATGTCTATGACGTTCCATTCACATGGTTCTTTCTCTTGAACTTCTCCCTCGTGGAGATATCTACATGACTTGCTTGTTGCACACTTGATCGACCAATTCTTGGATATGCTATATTGTTGTTCTTTTGTTTGAGTAATTCGTTATTGATTATCTTTTCGTTATCGCATCACATTATTGAAAATGGTTAATTACTTAAACTTGCCTGTTATTACCTACTGAGCGTTCGCTCACCCAGTTGTTTCCCCCCTTTTTAGGTAGCTTAGGTGAGGACTCTCAAACTGATGGAGATGGGCAAGAGTGAAGACCTTTGAGCAAACCTGCCAGATAGCCCCGTGGAGTCTGTACTAGATAGTTTGAGTCTGAGAATGTAGTCGTGGCCGAGAGTTGTAATAATTTTCAGTCGGTTATTATGTAAACTTTGTTACATTGTTAGATATGAATCGTTGGTGTTGGAATGATGGTTATTGACTACGTTATGTTTTAATTAGTGGAATTGTTTGGCTATGGTAAATTATATTCCTTCTACCTTTGCTCTGATATGGCGTACGTTGGATGTATCTAGATTGTTAGCCTTGGCACATCATGTCTGGAAATCAACATATTATTATTAACTCTTTCTACTGCCGCATTCCGATATTCCACGTCGGGGCGTGACAATTTGGTGGTATCAGAGACTAGGTTTTCTTATGTTCCTAGGTTCTCTAAGTTCTAGGGTTCTAGGTAGTGTCATAGGACCTATAACCCTGTTACAAATCTAAGGATCCAACCCGGTGAGATTCGGGTAGAGACTTGGGTTAAGTTAATAATTTACATCCAGAAAGATTCCTTCCAAATGGTTTTAAATTAATCTGTTCTACGCGTAGGGTATTTCAAATGGCAGCGGAACGTGCGTAATGGAGGGATATGTAGTGAACGGTGCAAGGATTGACTCGGGGTCTGCAGCAAGTGGCCCAGGGAGGAGCGGCTCACCATGGAGCGAGAGATATTCACCGAAATTTACGTGGAATGAATCCCCCTCAATTCAGTGGCTCGACGGATCCAGACGAAGCCGAGCATTGGCTGAAGGAGATGGATAGAATCTTCAAAGTGATGCAGTGCAGTGATCAAGAGAATGTTCTCCTGACGACCTTTCAATTAGAACGAGATGCGAGAACTTGGTGGGATGCAGTAAAGGCTACTCTTGGAGACAAGCAAGTCACCTGGATGGAGTTTGAGGAACTCTTCAACAAAAAGTATTTTTCTGACAGAGTGCAAGAGAAGAAGGCGGTGGAGTTTGCTGCTTTGAAGCAGAGGAACCTATCTGTTGCTGAGTATGAAGCTCAGTTTTCCCGGTTATCTCGTTATGCAACTCATTTAGTGTCTACGGAGAAGATGAAGGCCAGGAGATTTCTTAATGGTCTGAAGTTACATTATATCAACCAATTGGCACCAATGGAGATCCAGACTTACACCGAGATGGTGAGGAAAGCTCAAGTTATGGAGGATACTCTAGAGATGACGGAGAAGATTCGTGGGAAGAATCCCAAGAAAGAACAGACTACTAGTTTCGAGAACTTTAAACCCGGTAATGGCAAGAAGAGGCCCAATGGCGGGTCTAGTTCATGGAAAGGCAAGATGCCGAAAAATGATGAAAGGAAGCCTGGTCCGATTGTACCATCCAAGACCCCTTGCAAGTATTGTGACCGCCCAGGTCACAAGATGGAGGAATGCTGGCGCAAGTTAGGCACCTGTCTGCGTTGCAGAAGTCGGGACCACCATATTCCAGAATGTCCCCTCCTATCAGATCAAGCTACACCAAACAAGCCGCAAGGAAGTCGGAAGCACCAGGGCAAGCTTGAAGCCCTACAAGAAGAGGAGACGGGAACCACCGAGGAGGGTGGACTTGTTGAAGATACACTTATTGTTCATGATAAGTCGGCATTTGTCCTATTTGACACTGGAGCAACGCACTCTTTTATTTCTCGGAGTTTTGCTAAGTCTTTAGCTGTGAAACCTGTGTTAATGAATTCTCCCCTAGCGATCTCAACCCCCATTGGTTCAAAATCAGTAATTAAATATTACTACCCTTCTAGTAAGGTTTTGGTTAGTGGGTGGAATCTGCCAGCTGATTTAGTTTGTATGGACATGAGGGATTATGATGTAATCCTAGGAGCAGATTGGTTGGCTAAATATGAGGCCAATGTCCATTGTAGCACTAGCTCTGTGTTGTTTGATGGGCACCCCGAACTATCTTTTGTCGGGATTAGACACTCTAAGTCGTGCCGCTCATTTCGGCCCTTCGAGCTGAGAAGTTACTAAAGAAAGGATGTCAGGATTTTCTAGCCTTGGTTTCTTTAACCCCCGAGAAGGAGATTGAGATAAAGGACATTCCTGTCGTTCGAGACTTTCCAAATGTCTTCCCTAAGGAATTGCCAGGACTTCCACCTGAGAGAGAGGTAGTCTTTTCTATTGACCTAATTCCTGGCGCGTCCCCTATTTCAAAGGCTCCGTATCGTATGTCTCCTGTGGAGTTGAGAGAATTGAAGCGACAATTGATGGAGTTACTCGAGAAGGGGTTTATTCGTCCAAGTACTTCCCCGTGGGGAGCCCCAGTGTTGTTCGTCTGGAAGAAGGATGGTTCGATGAGATTATGCATCGACTACCAGTAATTGAACCAGCTTACAGTCAAAAACAAGTACCCGCTACCGAGGATCGATGAGCTCTTTGACCAGATAGTTGGAGCTCAATATTTTTCTAAGATCAACCTTCGATCAGTATACCATCAACTGCGAATCAAGGATGATGATATATTTAAATCGGCCTTCCGTAGCAGGTATGGTCATTTTGAATTTGTGGTAATGCCTTTTGGACTGACAAATGCTCCTGCAGCTTTTATGCAGTTAATGAACAACGTGTTCTGGCCCTACCTTGATCAGTGGGTCATAGTGTTTATTGATGACATCTTAATATACTCTAAGAATGAGGAGGAGCATGCTGAGCACTTGAGGATGGCATTGCAATTATTAAGAGATCATTAATTAAATGCCAAGTTTAGTAAATGTGATTTCTGGTTGCAAGAAGTGTCTTTTCTAGGACACATTATCACCAGGGAAGGTATTTCTATTGATCCTTCGAAAGTGGAGGCAGTAATGAACTGGGATAGACCTGTAAATGTAACTGAAGTAAGGAGTTTTCTAGGTTTGGTAGGTTACTATCAGAGATTTATCAAGGATTTCTCCAAAATTGCAGTTCCTCTGACCAGATTGACCTGTAAGGAAAACTGATTTGAGTGGTCAGAGGGTTGTGAACTGAGTTTCCAGACCTTGAAGGAGTGTTTAACCACTGCCCCTGTTTTAGCCTTACCTTCTGGAGAAGGAGGTTTTGTCGTTTACACTGATGCTTCAGGTATTGGCCTAGGCTGTGTACTTATGCAGCATGAGAAGGTGATAGCTTATTCCTCTAGGCAGTTAAGGAAGCACGAAGAGAATTATTTTGTCCACGATTTGGAGCTACCATCAGTAGTTTTTTCCTTGAAGATTTGAAGGCACTACTTGTATGGAGAAACATTCACGGTGTTTTCAGATCATAACAGCTTGAAGTACTTGTTTTCTCAAAAGGAACTCAATATGAGGCAGAGGAGATGGCTGGAGTATTTGAAGGATTTCGATTTTTCTATAGAGTATCACCCTGGAAAAGGCAATGTGGTGGCCGATGCTTTAAGCCGCAAGCCAATAGCAAAATTATCAAGTCTCATGTTACAAGAATGGAGATTGCTGGAGCAATTGGCCAGTTTAGATCTCAGCGTTGGCAAGGATCAGGTTTTGGTTGCACAGATTCAGCTTCGTCCAGAGTTATTGATAGAAATCCAGTCCTTACAAGAGAATGATCCAATGTTGGTAGAGATCAAGGAAAACCTGAGTAATAGACCGGATTTTATGTTAGCCGATGATGACAGATTGTTATTTCAAGGAAGGACCTGTGTACCTGATGTAGCCGAAGTAAAAAGCAAGATCTTAAAGGAAGCCCATAGGTCCAGGTATACTATTCATCCTGGAGGTACTAAGATGTACCGAGACTTGAGAAGATCCTTTTGGTGGCCGAACATTGTTGATAATTTTATCTCTCTCTCCTTTACCCCGCCCCTAACTATGCTAATAACATAATAGCATGAAAAGGCATGGAAGATGATGAATAAAGAGCGATGAGAGATAGAATAACTGACCATGATCACCACCAAGGGTTAACAACGCCAAAGGAATGAAGAGATGGAGGAAACGACGTTGAGTACCTTGGAAAAAGATGAAGACTTGATCGCACTTGACAAATGGGTGCGGGGAATGATGTGGGATCGACCTCCTCTCCTTCCAGCCGGCTAGATGAAGAAGGCCTCACGTTCATATCATGCTCTCCTGCAAAACAAAGAAAAAACACAAAGGCAAAAACCAATTAGATCATGAAGTGTAGAAATCTGCCCAAAGTGATAAAATAGGGGTAGAAATTGAGGGCAAACTCACAGTGGGGAGGTTTTTAATCCCTGTGGAAGGGTGAAAAAGATAGGTGTGTGTGTTGTGCATGCATGAGATTTGAAATCATGGAATATGATGAAGAGAGTAGGGAGAAATCGTTGATGCAAAACGGGGAAAAACGCATGTGTAGCAGAAAAGTGCAGAAAATTGTGATGGTTTGTGATTTTGAGAGGATAACTAAGAGTATAGACAACCAAATTAAGCCCAGAAGGATGGAATTGAAAGTTAATACTTCCCTCTTCAAGCTAGGGTTGAAGTTGTGAGTTGGAGTTGCAGCATGGCTTCGCCCCACGTCCGGAAAGAGCCCCCCCGTCGCGACTGCGAACTGGGCAGTTTATATAGAGGTTGCATGAAAGCCCAGAAAGTTCTCCCAAGATTTTAGAGGATAGAGACCACCAAAATTTGTGTTCTATGGATCAATGTCAAGATAATACTAAGGACAAGAGATAGGAACAAACGAGGATCAATTCGGAGGAGGATTCTAGAAGATAAGGCTCTTGGAAGGTAGCCCCATCGCACTAGAAAACAGAGTTTTAGTTGTACCAGGATGCTTAAATCTTGATCTTGCGACCCAGATCCTGAGAGATATAGCCAATGAAAATTTGATTTCTATGAACCAAATTCAAGATAATACAAAGGGCTAGAAGTAGAAAAAATGGGGATCAATTTGGATAAGAATTGAAGAAATTATGGCCTCTGCAAGATAGGCCCGTCGCTTAGTTTCGGGGTAGAGTCCAGCACAAATTGGACTCTCGACTGTGTAACGGTCTATCGTAAGACCGTCAGAGTCATGTAACGGCCTAGGGTAGCTCCGTCAGGCTCTGGAGGTCGAACGGGGTGATTTCGGGCAAGTTTGGGTGTGATGGTCTACGATAGGACCGTCACATGGCTGTGACGCCACTAATAGACCTTCACACCGGTGAAGGAACATTTTGGGTAGATTACGCGCAACTTCAGAAATTGAAGCATATCTCTCAAACGGGTCAGAACTAGCGAAAGTAGTAGAAGAAGAAATTGTAGATGACGGAAAGAGGAACAACTTACATGAAGAGAGAAAGTTGAGAAAAGGATCAGAAGAGGGAGAAAATGGGGCTATAATAGAGAGGAATTTTGGGACAGGTGAACATCACATCACGCTAGAAAAAGGTGAATAACTTGAAATCGGGGCAGAACTGAATAACGGCATAGAAGAAGAAGTTGTAGATCGTTGAAAGAGGAACAACTTTAGTGAAGGTAACATTTTGAATAGAGGAACAGAAAGAGATGAAAAAAGGACCACTTTCAGGACTACGCAGCAAAAGAGAGCCGATTACTTGATGGAAGCCGACCTAAATGGGCCGTAAGTCGACTTAGAAGCCGAAATTTGATAAGATAAGCTCCAGGACACTAGGGAATCATAATCTTCATGACTCAAAAGATAGAAAACAGTAAAAATGGGCTCGAAATCCATCCAAGGAAGCTCCCAAAATAATTGCTAGTTCGGGACATAAAAAATGATGAATAAGAGAAATGACGCAACTTGTGGGCTAAAAATGGGTGTCAACAAACATGAAAAAAGAAGTCGCAGAATTTGTAAGTAGATGCTTGGTATGTCAACAAGTCAAGGCTGAGCATTTCAGACCTGCTGGGAAGTTACAACCACTTGATATACCCCAATGGAAATGGGAGAACATTGGTATGGATTTTATCATGGGTCTACCTAAGACTCGCAGTGGATTTGATGCAATATGGGTTATTATTGATAGATTGACTAAGTCTGCTTATTTCTTGTCCATTAAGTCCAAATAGACAGTTGATATTTTGGCTGCTCTATATATGAAGGAAATTGTAAGACTACATGGAATACTAGTCAGTATTGTGTCTGATAGAGACCACAGGTTCACTTCGCACTTTTGGAGAGCATTACAAGAATCTTTGGGAACCCATCTGAATTTCAGCACTGCCTTTCACCCTCAGACAGATGGAGAACCAATCAGATTGTGGAAGATATGTTAAGAGCTTGCGTGATTGATTTTGGAGACAGTTGACATGAGCACTTAGCTTTGATCGTGTTCGCCTACAGTAATAGTTACCAATCCAGTATTCAGATGGCTCCGTTTGAAGCTCTGTATGGAAGAAGCTGTAGATCCCCATTATGTTGGAATGAGGTGTTGAGTGGTGATAGGCAGATCTAGAGGGGAGGGGTGAATAGATCAGCCCCTTTTTACCCTTCTTTACGGAAATAAAAACTAAGACTAACACAGTAAATAAAGATGCAGATATTAGTTAATATCTGAGAAGCTAGATGCACACAGGATGCCTGGAAACGGTCCTATCAAGCTTCTACCATTGGAACAAGAGAGAAGACAAACCACAAGACAAGATCTTTAAGGTGGTTCAGTCTCAATCTAGAGACCTACGTCCAAACCTCACACAACATAGTGAGGCTTCACTCGTGCCAACGCACAACAACTGATTCACAGCTTCTAACTAAGGGATACACTCTCACACTCTGCTGTCACACAGCTTGTGGGATCAAACCCCAAACCACATAGATAGGCGACCATACCTTCTATCTTCCTACACACAGGTAGGGATCTAATGATATGAAGTTTGTTTAGAAGAAATGTAAACTTAAAGATGAAATGGCCAGACAGAGTATCGTAATGAAAGCGCTATGACAAAGAAGTCTCCTGCCTGTGAATGAGCTTGAGAGAGCCTTGGTTTTCTTCTTCTCGTTGAATCTTCATAGCATCCACGGAAGAATTCTTTTCGTCGTGAGGAAGAGAAAATGTCTTCTTCTATATTCACTCACGCCGGCATCATCAGGACGAAGAGTATCTTGGACAACAAGCTTTCTTCTTCTTCATTTTTTCCTCAGCACTCTTCTCATCTCACTTCTGCTCTCCTTTTCTTTTGAACTGGAGCTCATGCTCCTTATATATATTGGTGTCCTAGGGCGACACCAACGTTGTCCACTTTTCAAGCAACACCCAGAATGTCACATCCACATTATTTGATCTGCTTCCACTTGCATAGTTGACTCCATCCTTGTCAAGTCTGCAGGAATGTGGGTAGGTAGGAGACCATAGCAGCGAAGGTACAATTTTCTTCAGAAAATATCTCTGCCAAATCACAATCTTCTGACACCGACGTAATCTGATGACTTTTTCCAGAGCAAACGGATCCTCTGGATTAAGTTCCGGATCTTGAAATCAGCTTCCGTCGGATTCAGATCCGTTATGGACGAACACAGTGTGTCGACAGTTTCCTGGCAGCGTGTCGAGACATTCCTTTGAATATCTTGGAGAATCATTCTGGTTGATCGTGGATGTGTTGACACTTTTCTATTAGTGTGTCAATACATCCCTTTAAAATGCCTTGTAGACAGCTTCTGTCGGTTTCAAGCATGTTCTGGTTGAACGATGATGTGTCGACACTTTACCTCCAGTGTGTCGAGACATCCCTTTGAAATCATGAAGTACCATGGCTGATGAGTCGAGACAACACCAAACGGTGTCGAGACATGTGAGCCATGTGCATGGTTGTTGTAAGAAGGTGTCAAGACATGTGCGCCTTGTGTAGAGATTATCACACGAATGTGTCGACACTTTTCACTCAGTGTGTCGAGACATCGGTGAATCCAGATACTTAGTCAGAACGCTTCAGCTTGAATTCTTCTGGATGTGTCGAGACATGAGTTGGATGTGTCAACACATTTTGGTATGCCAGAGCTCAAATGTTGGAATTTCAACATAATCTCTTCTGGATGTGTCAAGACAAGATTGGGATGTGTCGAGACGTCACATAGTGAGATTCTTCTGCACTTGTTTAATCAATTTATCAAACCAAATTAAGTTAGATATTTCTCAAACATCTACTAATGATTTATGACTTATTATCATCAGAACTAGGAGACACAACATTCTCCCCCTTTTTGATGATGACAACCATGAATCATTATGTCCAAGCATTCATGTAGCAATACAATCAAATTGGTTTGAAGAGCCATCAACCAAGCAAAATTAATTTATTCACACAACCACTGAATGTTAGCATTTTTCAACAACGAGCATTTTCAATGGCAACAAAAGGCTTGATTCATTAATCATCCATAGTTTTGTACAGATCAAGCGATGATGTGTGTTCAAGCAGTTACTCTGCAAATCTACATGCAAAAATATAGATGAAAAAGCTAACTATATGCCAGATGCTTGATGATGCTTGTCTTCAGTACTTCTCCCCCTTTGTCATCAGCAAGGAGGGGGTGAAGGAGGAGGCTGCTGTGGTGGAGGCATGGTGCTGGCCAAGTGTAGGATCTGGGCCTCTTGGAACTCATGTTGCAGGTGGGAGATGGCTGTCTCCAGACAGTCAATCCTATGATTTAACTGCTCATCCCTTTGACTGATAACATGGTGTAAGTCTTTGACGTTTTCTTTGATGTCCTTGAGCCAGGTATACATCATCTCACAAATGTATTCTGTTTCAGCGCTCTGTTAGGAGCCCTGTGGTGGAAAACGAGAGGAGGTGGCTTCTGTTTGAGGAGGAGGACACCATTCATCACCTGTGTCCTGCAGGGCTGGTTGTAGTTAAGCTTTATGCAGACGTATGAGTTCCAAGATTTCACTACCAACCGTATCCAATTTTTTGTATACAACGTCCATCTTTGCCTCAGCTTTGGTGGTGCTGTTGACTGCTCTAGCTGTGTCAGTACGAACTGTGTCGGCAAGCCTAGAGGAGGCATCAAGTAGCCTATTGGTGTCAAAATACAGTTTCCCTTTCAACCTTTGGGAAGCATCCAGTAAGTGAGAAGTAGTGGCATTGATGGTTCTTTCCAGATTGGAGGTGGCATCAAGAGATCTATTGATCTCTACGGTCACATGCGCCCGGATGGATGTAGTTGCGCCAGCAGCTTGTCCTCTGATAGAGGTTGTGGCTCCAGCCACTTGTTCAGCTAGCTGATTGGAGGACTCCATCAGTTTGGCACACTTAATGTTGAGATTACTTTGATCCTCTCGGATGTCATAGGCATGCATGACCATCTCAGCAGTTTTCTCCTAGGTTTCAGTGTGGATCTCTCGAAGTCTTTTCATGATTTTTCCTGCTCGTTCACACACACTTATCAAGGAGGTCATGAAGCTTTTCATTCTTTCATCTGACTTATGTTTTTCGTGCACAAATTTTTCCCATCGGCTGTTCTGAACTTGCTCATAATGGAGTTGTCTAGCTTCCAGTCTATCCACTTGTAGACTGATCTGACGACCGGAGGAATTCAAACTCCCAAATTGGGCAGTGAGAAATTGAATGAGGGTAGGATGAATATCCATTAAACTGCCAGTGGCACCAAATGCAGTACCTTGTGAAGAGGAGGCCTCAGCATGAAAATTCAAGAGGGGCTTCCCTTACAGTGAACACTCTGGGCTCATTTTCTGGAGACAAATGGGGTTGGATACCAAAGGCCATCATCATCCCAGGCTGGTCCATGGGATCTGCAAACTGCTGCTGCTGAGGGGCTTGCCCAAAGTCAATATCTACATGAAACATTTCCTCATGCTGATCTAACTGTGCTTCTGAATCTGGTTGGTCCTGTGCTGGCTGACCTTGTGGAGGATGGTCTTGTGGAAGCTGTTCCTGTGGAGCTGACTGAACAGGAGGGTCAGGTACATGACCAGGTAGATTCCTCACCATTTTGCCACCTTCCTTTTTGAAGTGCATATAGTTTTGGATGAACCTTAGGGTGTAGACATTACTCTGGGGAATGGATATGGACTTCTCTTTATCAAGAGGAATGCCAACCTTCTGAAAGATGGCAGAAAGATGTGCAGCATAAGGCAGGCTACACCTGTTGTAAGTGCAACTATCCATAACCTGAAGCATAATCTCTGGAAGAGAAACATGGTATTTGTTGAACAGAGAGTGAAAAAGGAATCTCTGTTTCTCAGTAAGTCTGCTTCTGCCACCCCCTGGTGGGGTAATCATGGTAGTGAAGATATGATGCAGTAGACGCTGTAGTAGGGGAAACCCATTGGTGTCAGAGGATTTCATCAAAAGTTGGGTGTCATCTTGAGGATTTCTACGCTTGCCAGTCAAGAGGGTGTAAGCTGTAGACAAATCGATCTCAACCTCAGATTCTATTTCCCCATCCCGAGGTATGTGTAAAGCTTTGTGAAGAAGCTTAGTTGTGAGCTTGATGGAAACCCCTTTGACTATAGTCCTAAGGACTTTTTTTTCTCATCAAAGAATAAGTTCTTGTAGAACTACTGAACTAAAAATGGATAGTATACCCTGTGCTCAGACAAAAACTGTTTCCAACCTTGGAACTCAAACAACGGTAGTACCTCAGGAAAATACACAAGCATCTCTTGGTCACTAAAATCCACATACCTAGGGAAGAGTATCCGTGAGGGATCAATTTCATCTTCCCTGGCAGAGTCAGTAGCACTGGGCTTTGGAGGTGCTGATTGAACTTTGGCCTTCCCTTTTTTCTTGGCGGACAGTCGTGGCCGTTTGGCCTTGGGTTGCGGCGGTGAATCCTTGTCGGTGTTGGACCGCTGGGTCTCGACAGCTCTTTTTCTGGCTGGTTCTACAGCTGGACGGTCCTCCAAATGCTTGGATCTCCCTTCAGAGGGAGCTTTCGAAGTAGCGGCCTTCTTGGAAGAAGCCGCCTCTTTCTTCTTGCCACGGGTGACCGGTGGAGCCATGGAGAGTAGATGGAAAGGTGGAAAGGAAACTGAGAGCAGCTAGGGCTAGTTAGGGAGCTGGCGCAAGAGGCAATGAAGGATGGAGCTGGGCGTCGACCTCCATGGCGTGGATGTGCAGAGTCGCCGTAACACGGGTGTGAGAGAGAGAAGTAGGGTTTGAAAATGAAGAAAGTGAGAATTGATTTTCACCGATGAGTTAAATGGGGAAAGTTGAGATTCTTACTTTTGAAAAAGACAACCCTGAAGTTAGAAATGGTGTATATGCCCCTATGTTAAGTTCAGATTGTTTAACACTTATAAGCTCATTTTTGAGTAATAAAAGTTTGAGCAAACCATTTTTGCAACAAATAATATGACTTAAACATTTGAGAAAGTAAGAGAATAGAACCAAGCCCCATTTGACTTACTCATCACATTCATTTGGCATGATTGGAAAAGAAGATAAGCAAGTATTGAAGATAAACAAAACTCCTCTTTGTTTTGAAGCATGTTGTAGAGTCAATCCCAACCCAATTTTTGTTTTTTAATTAATTAACCAGTCCGATATAGCATTCACTTTTGACTAAAGGAAACACGTTGTTTAGACGCCAGAGTCCCTGGTTACTCAGTGTAGCTTATCTTTCTAAATTTTTTTGAACAGAGGTGACTTTCCTCATCATGACTAGATTAACATTTCATTTCATTGATGAAGGATCTAATTTCTCTGAAGAGAGGTCATTACTCTGAGATTATAGCAGCATGGTTTTTAGAGGCGTATTCTCTAATAGACTCCAAGATGGGAATATGTTTAAAGACAATACATGTCAATCATTTTAAAAGCCAAGGAGCCAAGTTGCAGTGAAGTTTCAGACGCAGGGGCAAGGGTTATTTTCAAGGACTTAAGAAATGTTTCAATCTTATTATGAATGCAAGTTTGGTAAAACTCAATGCAATGATTCACGAAAATGAGGATTATAAACAAGAAACCATTTCATTGATAGGAATAATACAACAAGACTCACCCAGGGTTGTATAGATGAATGAAAATTTTCTCAACTCCCCCTCACTTGATACTCGGTGAAAAGTGAAGGTTCAGAGGCAAGAGATTTGAGGTGGAAATGACAGAAGTAGTGGAAAGAGGGAGTCAAGGAAACTCTCCATTTGTTCTTCAAAACCAAAGCTGCAGTGAGACAGTCTCGACACATGACTTGAAGGTGTCGATCTGAACACCAGTTTCTAAGCTGCATGTCTCGACACATATCAGTACATCAAACTATTCTCTGCTGGCTTCTGTGATTCTTCATTTCTGACAGACACCTGCCACCTTTTACTGCCAATGCCTCTGACTTTCTTCTTTCAGACTGCCATTCAAGAAGGCTTTTACCTTTTGCTGCCACTGAGAAATGCTAGATTGGATGCTAAAGCTTTAAAAATGCTTATGCACTAGAGATCAACTATGCATATAGTAATGTGCAATTTTGACTCATGGTACTTGGCGGAGGCTTATCCTGATGCATGAGGAGAGTTTCCTGACATGCGTAACCTGTCATTTAACTTCTTAACATTTGATATACCATGCAGTCACAAGATGATGTTCAATTAAAGACATTCATAAGTATAAGCAAGCTCCCCCTAAATGTGACCATCATTCCAGGCAAGGTTCATACACCAAATGAATCAGATCTAAATCAATTCAGATATGCTTGTTTCAATCATAGTAAAGACAAGTAAGCAGATCATTAAGGAGGAATTGATAGCTCAAACCTGAGTGGACTGAGGTCTGCATAGACCAAGCTCTCTCCTTAGAGTTGTGAACCTGTCATTACTTAAGGGTTTTGTGAAGATGTCTGCAATCTGATTTTCTGAGTCTACGAAATGGAGCTCAAAGTGATTTTTGAGAACTTCATCCCTTATAAAGTGATGCCTAATTTCAATGTGTTTAGTCCTAGAGTGCATGACTGGATTTTTTGTAAGATTTATAGCACTTGTGTTATCACACAGAATGGGTACACAACCAAGATCTATTAGATAGTCTTGGAGTTGATGTTTGATCCACAGTACTTGGGTACTACAACTCCCTGCAGCAACATATTCTGCTTCTGCAGTTGAGAGTGCAACCGAGTGATGTTTCTTGGAAGCCCAAGAAACCAAATACCCACTAAGAAATTGGCAATAGTCACTAGTGCTCTTGCGGTCCAGTTTACATCATGCATAATCTGCATCTGAATAAGAAATAAGTGAAAGTTCACAAGATGCAGGATACCATAGTCCCAATTCTTGAGTGCCAGCAAGGTATCTAAAGAAACACTTGACAACAGTCAAGTGGGACTCTCTAGGACTAGACTGAAATCTAGTACAAAGGCAAACACTAAACTAAATGTCTGGTCTAGATGCAGTTAGATAGAGCAATGATCCAATCATACCTCTGTATCTCTTTGTATCTATAAGAATACCTTGTTCATCTGCATCCAGTGAAGTAGCAGTCCCCATTGGAGTTCCTAAAGGCTTACAGGTGGTCAGATCAAACTTTTTCAGCAACTCCTTCACATACTTGGCTTGATTGATAAAGCAACCTTCATTGCTTTGACTAATCTGTAGGCCAATAAAGAATTGAAGCTCACCCATTAGACTCATTTCAAATTCATTGGTCATGAGTTTAGCAAACTCCTCACACATTTGAGGTTTAGTGGACCCAAACACTATGTCATCCACATAAATCTGAACTATCAAGATATCTTTACCTTATTTCTTGGTGAATAGTGTCTGATCTACATTACCTCTTGAATACCCTTGTTCGGTGTGATATGAGCTTAGTCTGTCGTACCAAGCTCTAGGTCCCTGCTTCAAGCCATACAAGGCCCTATCCAACTTATAAATATGATCTTTGAAATATGTGCATTCAAAATCGGGAGGTTGCTCTACATAAACTTCTTCTTTAATAAGACAATTTACGAAAGCACTCTTAACATCCATTTGCTGCAGTTTGATTTTATGAGAACATGCAAAAGCTAGCAAAATTCTAATGGCCTCAAGTCTAGCAACAGGAGCAAAAGAATCTTCATAATCTATGCCAAATTGTTGATTATACCCCTGAGCCACCAATCTCGATTTGTTTCTTACTATCTTTCCATCTTCACTTAGCTTATTTCTGAACACCCATTTTGTTCCTTTGACTGATTTTTCTTTAGGCCTTGGAACAAGATGCCATACTTTATTTCTTTCAAACTGATTTAATTCATTATGCATGGAATTGATCCAATTTTCATCTTTTAGGGCCTCTACAACATTTTTGGGTTCAATTTGAGACACAAGAGCAAGTTGTTAAATTTCATCCATAATTTTGAAATGAGACCTAGTTTTGGTTCGGTCATGCATATTACCTAAGATGTTTTCCAACGGATGATCCTTCAACACTCTTAGATCAGGTTGAGCATTACCTTCATCTGCTTCGGTTACTGGAGTATTACTTGGTTCTCCTTGGTCCTCATTTGCTTGTATTTCTTCTTGTGGAAGTTCTTCTCTTCCTCTTATGTTTAGGAATTCCCCATCATCATCTTCCCTACAAGGGTTGTTATGATCAATCTCATCAAAAGTGATGTGAGGGGATTCTCTTACACAAAGGGTCCTAGCATTATAGACTCTATAAGCTCTAGACTTGTTAGAGTACCCAAGGAATATCCCTTCTTCACTCTTGGGCTCAAACTTGTCCAGAACTCTTTTGTCATTGTTATGAACAAAACACTTTGACCCGAACACCTTCATGTGAAAGAGAGATGACTTTTTACCTTTCAGCAGCTCATATGGAGTCACTTTGGTGAGGGGCCTTACCATTGAGCGGTTGATGATATAGCATGCAGTGTTTACCGCTTCAGCCCAAAATCTCTTTGGTAGATGCCTTTCAGCAAGTATTGTGTGTGCCATTTCTATGAGAGTTCTGTTCTTCCTCTCAACTATCCCATTTTGCTCAGGAGTCCGTGGTGATGAAAACTTGTGAATGATTCCTTCAGTCCTATACAAATTTTTAAAGTTAGCATTGTCGAATTCACCACCATGATCTGAAATAATGTTAGAAATTTTAAACGTACCATCTTGCTTCACTTGCATATACGGTGCTTGAAACTCATCAAAGGCCTTATTTTTATGTGCAAGATAGAATACACAAGTGAATCTAGTAAAATCATCCACCAAGACATAACCATATCTTTTACCACTTAAGCTAGCTATTTTGGTTGGACCAAACAAGTCCATATGTATTAGTTCAAGTGGTTTAGATGATGAGTTTTCAGTTCTGCTTTTGAATGACTTTCTAGTCTATTTTCCTTGAGCACATGCATCACAAATCTTAGTGTTCAGTTTGAATTTAATTTCAGGCAGACCTTTGACAATTGAATGCTTTACCAATTTATGAGGAGTTTTGTAACTAACATGTCCTAGTTTGCGATGCCACAAATAGGCTAATTCAAATTTAGATGCAGCAAGACAAATATTTATGTGAGCAGGGTCATCTAAGTCAATCATGTACACGTTATTGACTCTTTTACCAGAAAACTTGGTTTCTTTAGAATTAGGGTGCAAGATCCTACATTCATTTGAGTCAAAAGCAACAGTATGACCTTTATCACATAGTTGGCTAATGCTCAGCAAATTGTACTCCAGACCATCAACAAGTAATACATCATCAATTGAGTTGGAGGGGTTCTTACCAACTTTACCTGAACCAATGATTTTTCCATTATTGTTTCCTCCAAATGTGACATGTCCAGCTTCCTTTTCAACTAGGAGACAGAATTTGGTTTTGTCTCCAGTCATGTGTCTTGAGCAGCCACTGTCAAGATACCAACGGTTGTGCACGGCTGTAAAACACTCCTGCACAAGGAATTACGTGACAATGTTTGGAACCCAAGGACAGTTGGGTCCCAATAGTTTCTTCATTTCTACAAAGCAGGATAAGATAGACTTCGAAATCCAAACTTTCTTAGCATCTTTGCTTTGTTGGGAGTTCTTATTTTTCTTCTCTTTAATCTTTTGGACTTTGTGAGTTTTAGAAATGGTGGAGAGGGATTGTTGATTAGACCATCTGTTCCAGTTTGTTGGTCTAGATGAGAAGGAAGTGTCATATTGCCTAGGTCGTTGGGGTTGAGTGAACCTATGACCATAGGGAGCATTATTGTTCCTTACCCATGGAGGTGTTGATCTGTAGAAGGCAAAGTCTCGACCTATCCACTGTTCAGTCCGTCTGTAACTGTTTCTGGATAATGGATGTGACGACCTCCTGTATGGAAACTGTCGACCTGTTGGTGCAAACCTGGGGTTTTGTTGGGCATTTGACCTGGTGGGTGTCGACCTATTCCATGGAGTGTCCCGACCTATTCTAACGTTGTAACAGTCTCTTCCTTTGTGATGTACAGGTTGAGGCTTGGACGGTTGTCGACCTGTTTGGGATTGTTTGTGAACCTTTTTGGGTTGTTGGAAAGTTTTGTTGATTGGTTCTTCTATCTTTTCTTTTCCCTTATTTTCAACGTTTTCTTGGTGTGTTGATTTGGAGGTTGATGCTTTAGAAGATGATATAAAAGTGGTGGTCTTTAGCTCAAATGTTTTCTTTTTGGTAGGCTCATATCCTACCCCTTCTCTGTTGAAGTTTATTTTGGTTCCTAGTAGGGCATTCAAGTTTTCACTCCCATCAACAAATTTTTCAAGAGAGGTTTGTTTATCTGCTAGGTCCTTTTGAAGTTTCTCATTTTCTTTCAATAGTTGAGAGTTGACCTGTTTAAAGGCTTCAGCCTTTTCATTGCACAGATTGTTGTCCTTTACATAGCTTTGCATTTTTAATTTCAATTCATCAATTTCATCTCTGAGCCTTTCATTTTCATCTTCCAAATCTCTCATTTCTTTTCTTCCTTCCTCAAGATTCTCATTCATTTTTCTTAGATCTTCAATTTTAGTTTCTAAGGAGATTATCTTTTCATTGAGAGTTTTATCATGCCCACACGATTCAATCTTTCTTTTTAAGGTTTTGTTTTATTTTCTGTATACTTCGTATTTGTCCATCAGTTCAAAGTAAGCTTCTTCCCAATCATTAGTGGAGAAATGTTCAAAGGGAGAGCTCACCTCACTGTCATTTTCTCCCTTGGCCATTAGGCAGAAATCATCTTTTTCCTCTTCAGAGGAGTTGTCTTCAGTTTCTTCTTCTTCTTCATCACTCCAAGTGCACACCATGGCCTGCTTCTTCTTGCTCTTCCACCTGGGCATAGCTTTCTTAGCTCCTTCAGGACATTCAGACTTGATGTGTCCTGGTTTCCTGCAAGAGTAAGATACAAGCTTTTCAGATTTTTTAGCATTTTCAGGTCTTGGCCTGAACCCTCTTCTTACCTGGGGCTTCTTCTTAGTAAAGCATGTACCTTCCTTTCTTAAAAACTTTCTGAACTTTCTTGTCAATAGAGCAACTTCATCTTCTTCAGTGTTGCTGCTTGAAGGCTCTTCATCATCAGATAGGTCCTTGGTGCTTGGTCCAGCTTTAAGAGCTAGAGGCTTCTTTTTACTTACCTCAGCTTCTTTATTTTTCAAATTCATTTCATGGGTCATCAGGGACCCTATGAGTTCTTCTACTTTGATGGTGGTTAGGTCTTTTGATTCTTCAACCACAGTGGCCTTTGTATGCCAGATAGGAGTTAGTGATTTGAGTATCTTTCTTACTATCTCCTACTCAGTGTATGTCTTACCTAGCTCAGTCAAGTCATTAGAGAGCTAGGTTAGCCTAGCATAGATGTTCAAAATGGACTCATCAGATTTCATTCTAAACTTCTCATATTCAGATACCAACATGTTAGCTTTGGTTGCACGTACCTGCTGTGTCCCTTCATATATTACCTCAAGGCGATCCCACATTTCTTTTGCAGTTTTACAAGTTGACACCCTTGAGTATTCAGTTGGATGAAGGGAGCACTGCATGATATGCTTGGCCCCCCAGTTCTGAGTTGATTGTCTTATCTTTTCTTTAGTCCATGTATCTTCTACAGGAGGTAGCTCAAATGGTCCCTTGTTGATCACTCGCCAGACTTCATGATCCAGGGCACTAATGAAGACATGCATGCGATTTTTTCAGTAAGGATAATTTGTCCTAGTGAAAAAGGGAGGCCTATTTACAGAATGTCCTTCAGCCATAAGACCTTTAGAAGCCATATCACCAGTTCTCTCAAGGTCGTTAGACCACATTCAGAGAGACTAGCTCTGATACCACGTGTTGAGTGGTGATAGGCAGATCTAGAGGGGACGGGTGAATAGATCAGCCTCTTTTTGCCCTTCTTTGCGGAAATAAAAACTAAGACTAACACAGTAAATAAAGATGCAGATATTAGTTAATATCTGAGAAGCTAGATGCACACAGGATGCCTGGAAACGGTCCTATCAAGCTTCTACCATTGGAACAAGAGAGAAGACAAATCACAAGACAAGATCTTTAAGGTGGTTCAATCTCAATCTAGAGACCTACGTCCACCCCTCACACAACATAGTGAGGCTTCACTCGTGCCAACGCACAACAGGTGATTCACAGCTTCTAACTGAGAGATACACTCTCACACTCCGCTGTCACACAACTTGTGGGATCACACCCCAAACCACACAGATAGGCGACCACACCTTCTGTCTTCCTACACACAGGTAGGGATCTAATGATATGAAGTTTGTTTAGAAGAACAGCAAACTTAAAGATGAAATGGCCAGATAGAGTATCGTAATGAAAGCGCTATGACAAAGAAGTCTCATATCTGGGAATGAGCTTGAGAGAGCCTTGGTTTTCTTCTTCTCGTTGAATCTTCATAGCAAGCACGAAAGAATTCTTTTCGTCGTGAGGGAGAGAAAATGTCTTCTTCTAGGTTCACTCACGCCGGCATCATCAGGACAAAGAGTAGCTTGGACATCAGGCTTTCTTCTTCTTCGTTTTCTCCTCAGCACTCTTCTCAGCTCACTTCTGCTCTCCTTTTCTTTTAAACTAGAGCTCATGCTCCTTATATATATTGGTGTCCTAGGGAGACACCAGCGTTGTCCACTTTTCAAGCAACACCTAGAATGTCACATCTACATTATTTGATCTGCTTCCACTTGCACAGTTGACTCCATCCTTGTCAAGTCTGCACGAATGTGGGTAGGAAGGAGACCATAGCAACGAAGGTACGATTTTCTTCAGAAAATATCTCTGCCAAATCACAGTCTTCTGACACCGACGTAATCTGACGGCTTTTTCCAGAGCAAACGGATCCTCTAGATTAAGTTTAGGATCTTGAAATCAGCTTCCGTCGGATTCAGATCCGTTCTGGATGAACACAGTGTGTCGACACTTTCCTGGCAGCGTGTCGAGACATTCCTTTGAATATCTTGGAGAATCGTTCTGGTTGATCGTGGTTGTGTCGACACTTTTTTGTCAGTGTGTTGAGACATCGATTTTAAAAAGCCTTGTAGACAGCTTCTACCGGTTTCAAGCATCTTCTGGTTGAACGATGATGTGTCGACACTTTATCTCCAGTGTGTCGAGACATACCTTTGAAATCTTGAAGTACTATGGCTGATGAGTCGAGACAACACCAAACGGTGTCGAGACATGTGAGCCATGTGCATGGTTGTTGTAAGAAGGTGTGAAGACATGAGCGCCTTGTGCAGAGATTATCACATGAATGTGTCGACACTTTTCACTCAGTGTGTCGAGACATCGGTGAATCCAGATACTTAGTCAGAATGCTTCAGCTTGAATTCTTCTGGATGTGTCGAGACATGAGTTGGATGTGTCGACACATTTTGGTATGCCGGAGGTCAAATGTTGGAATTTCAACATAATCTCTTCTGGATGTGTCGAGATAAGATTGGGATGTGTCGAGACGTCACATAGTGAGATTCTTCTGCACTTGTTTAATCAATTTATCAAACCAAATTAAGTTAGATATTTCTCAAACATCTACTAATGATTTATGATTTGTTATCATCAAAACCAGGGGACACAACATGAGGTAGGCGAGAAACAATGGTTGGGATCAGATCTCATTTCAGAATCAACCATAAATATTTGCATTATTCAAGACCGTCTACAGGTAGCAGAATCAAGGCAGAAAAGTTATGCGGATTGTAGAAGGAGAGCTTTGGAATTTCAAGTCGGCGAGCATGTGTTCTTGAAAGTTTCACCAACAAGAGGAATCCAAATGTTTGGTATTTGTGACAAGTTAAGTCCAAGATATGTTAGTCCATTCGAGATTCTGGAAAGAGTTGGGGAGGTTGCATACCGCCTAACTTTACCACCTCAGTTGTCTGGAGTACACAATGTCTTCCACGTATCTATGTTATGGAAATATGTTTATGACCCCACCCATATCATTTAGCATGTGAATTTGGAATTGAAGGAAGATTTGACTTATGAAGAAAGACCCATCAAGATTTTGGACCATAAGCAGCAGTAACTCAGAAATCGTTCTATACCTATGATAAAAGTTCAGTGGAGTTGACGAGGAATGGAAAAAGCCACTTGGGAATCTGAGGATGTTATTCGGAAGCAATACCATGATTTATTCTAAGGTTAGTTATCTTACTCCCCATTCCGACATGTGCAGTGAATTTGGAGGACCAAATTCCTTAAAGTGGGGGAGGGTGTAGCACCCCGATGTATTAGTAAATAAAATAAAAAGGGGATTATAAATAAAATTCTTGAAAAAATACAATAGGTCAAAATTCAACCAATTTATAAAAATCTAGAAAAATTATAATCGTATAGAGGATAGAAAACTCAGTCAAGTTGTCTTCTACTACCAACCCAAAATAAAATCCTAGGTAAGCCGAATTAGAAGCTTAAGGCCCAAATCAACACTTAATCTAACCGGATCCTAAGTCGCCAATTAGGGCCCAATTCTCGATCATTTAAGCCCAAACCGGACCCAAATGAACGGCCTCAATGAGGAGATCATTTCCCCTCTGTTTCCAGCTGGAACCCTAAACCCTAGACTTCGAATTTGGGGATAGAACGACGGCTTGACCGAGTCTTGCACGATTCGCACGCGATAAGAGATTCATGGATTCTATCCCCTTTAATCGACGCCCTAGAAATCATTCCCTCTATTTAAATCGACCCTAGACCAACCTAGCTTAGTTGTTGTGACGGCCGACGAGGAGCGCGGACGAGGTGATCTTTGGAGAAGTTCCCTAGTGCGGCTGGCGACCATTCGTCCCTCTTCTTCCCTCGTTTAAGGTAGGTTTTACCAGACCAAACCCTAAGTATTATATATTGTTAGATTCGTGTCTCAGTCCTCTTTCCATTGGTATAAAAGCCCTAAAAGTTATTTAGTATCATGAGAGAAATCGTCATTTTAGTTAGAGCATGCCAGAATTAGGGTTACCTTGTTATCATCGATTAATGTTGCGTTTAACAGGCTTAATGATTCAATTAATCTATCCATATTATGTAGTTTTTTGTACTCTTTCTAGTGAGACCTATTTACCTAAATTTCATGCTTTGTACCTCGTGAATTTGATACTCTTAATGGAGGTTTTCTTAATCGCTTATTGGTCTGCCATATCGTTTTATACACGGTCTTACAGTAACCGCGTAACTTTGAACGGCCCCTCGATAGACCGTATGATCTTGGGCGACGGTTCATCTACAGACCGTGCAGTGACCCAGCGGCCCTTCGATAGACCGCTCAGGGCCCGGCCCGTATAGCCTCCGGGTCCGTAGGACCTGAACGGCCTATCGATAGACCGTTGAGGCTTGTTGAGCAGTTATGGACGGACCATTCTGTCACGCAGAATGGATTATCGCTGATTTTAAGCAATGTCGAGTTCTCTTTGATCTAGTCTATAAATAAGGTAGCAACCCGCAAAATTATTGGAAATAAATGAAAGATTATAATGCTCAATCTTGTCTACTTACTTTTGATCCTTGTTATCAATCTTGTCCTTCTTATTGTTATTAACTCATGAATGTATAACCTTAATCATGTTATGGAAGAAATTCTTATTAGGAATGTTTTGACAGTCACTCCACTCCGGTGGATCTGACTGGCCGATACATGCTGTATTCCGATGACTTACTAGCCCTTATTTCTCGTAATGGTTGGGACTCTCCATCGGATACTCTTTCCGTCGGACTAGGACCTCAATTATGGGACCTCCGTAAGCCCCCGCGAGCCTGGGATTCACACTAGGACGACGGGTAGGTTGTACCACATATCCTGCACCAATTATCTAGCTCGGATCGCTTGTTTTGGCTCTGTTCCTTGGCACGGCCCGCCTTGCACCGTCTGAGGCATGCGCGGTCAGACTAGGACCGTTTATCATGTTGAACGGCATTAATTCGACCATGTTCCATGCCAGGTGCACTGACCTTTTTTGGTTGTGCACCGATCTTTGCGTTAGGTTAACTCCAGTTTTGTACATGGCCATATACGGACTGTTCTATTAACAAGCGGCCCATTTCTGACCATTTAGAACTGGATGTGCACTTACCTACCTGACTTGCATCGACCTAGTTTTTGCACCGACCTAGAGTGTGCACGGCCCATGGTTGACCGTTCTATTGTTCGAACGGCCCGTCTTGGACCGTGTACTCCCTTGACACTGGGCCTTGTTCCTTCTTGCCCAGAATTGCTTTCGGCGGCCCTTTTTAGACCGTTCAGTCACTGAACGGCTCATGAGAGGACCGTTTATTCTCTTGGCACCGAGCTGGGTTATCCTTGGCCAAGTTCATCATTCACGGTCCAGTGTCAGACCATTTTATTGTAAGCGGTCCAGATATGACTGCGTACCTTCCAGCTTGTGAGTTTTCATGATTACTTGTGTGCCTCGATAATCAGGCCATGAATGGCTTGTACTATTCATGTTCCTGGATTATTCTCGTTATATACTGAAACTTTCTGGCCGAATTCCTGTGAATGTCTAGATAGAACTAGATCTTGGATCCACCAAATCAATGCCAATGCATCACAAGGGCCCGGTCTGGTCTTGGGGAGAGCACCCGGAAAGTACTTGTGCCCATGGGAGTTTGTAATGACATGGTGAGGCATTGCACCGAGTGCATGACTAGCGTGATGTCTATGACGTTCCATTCACATGGTTCTTTCTCTTGAACTTCTCCCTCGTGGAGATATCTACATGACTTGCTTGTTGCACACTTGATCGGCCAATTCTTGGATATGCTATATTCTTGTTCTTTTGTTTGAGTAGTTCGTTATTAATTATCTTTTCATTATCGCATTACATTATTGAAAATGGTTAATTACTTAAACTTGCCTGTTATTACCTACTGAGCGTTCGCTCACCCAGTTGTTTCCCCCCTTTTCAAGTAGCTCAGGTGAGGACTCTCAAACTGATGGGGATGGGCAAGAGTGAAGACCTTGGAGCAAACCTACTAGATAGCCCCGTGGAGTCTGTACTAGATAGTTTGAGTCTGAGAATGTAGTCGTGGCCAAGAGTTGTAATAATTTTCAGTCGGTTATTATGTAAACTTTGTTACATTGTTAGCTATGAATCGTTGGTGTTGGAATGATGGTTATTGACTACGTTATGTTTTAATTAGTGGAATTGTTTGGCTATGGTGGATTATATTCCATCTACCTTTGCTCTGATATGGCGTACGTTGGATGTATCAAGATTGTTAGCCTTGGCACATCATGTCTGGAAATCAACATATTATTATTAACTCTTTCTACTGCCGCGTTCCGATATTCCGCGTCAGGGTGTGACAAATACACCCTACACTAAGAAGTGAAGGGTTGCTACTAAGGAAGAGGCTGAGGTCGACGCTCCCAGGCAGTGAAGTCGACATAGCCTTACTGTGATTATATCAACTTGCAAGATCTACTGCATTACCAGGCATGGATCTCATCAACCCGTTGGTGTGTGTGAAGGCAATGTTAAGATGAATGAAATAACCACACCAGAAACCCTGTGATTGGAGCCTTTGTTCTTTCAGTAAGAATGCTGGTAAACGATGGAGGCTCACAATAAGTGCAATGTTCGGCCAACAGAAATGCAAAGATAAAAGCTATAAGTTCTTGTCAAAAGAAGGTAGAGGAAATGTAGGCAATTACACAAGAAGACACCACTACACGAGATTTTTAAGGTGGTTCGGTTGTAGACCCGCAACCTACGTTCACCACTCACGGAACCGGTGAGGCTTTACCACACACTACAAAGAAGCACCACGCAGGGACGACACCCCACTACTGATTCACAGCTTCTACACGAGGACCCCATCCTCATTGCTGATTCACAGCTTCCAATGTTTGAGATGAAAACAAAACAAAAAGAACAAATAAAAGAAATAAGCTACAAGTGCAGCAAAAAGCTCTTACGGTCTCTAGCCAGAGCACCAGACAGAAATACAAATTGGAATGCAAGAGAAAAGACACAAGCTGGAACTCAATAATTGGCCTGAAGACTTCTAAGCCTTTGATTAATAGGTCCTTAATAAAGGATTATTAATGTGTTCAGAGAACCTCAGACATGAAGGGTACTTTCTGTAGGCTCCATTGACTTTTGCCAAGGGATCCTCTGACAGCTTTGAAGACAAGGACATTTTGTGTGTCCAAGGAGTCTTCTCCAAAATATTTGTGCAGATGTGTCATGATGAAGGGGCAGAAGCTCGGATCGGGGAACCTTCCTCCAGACCTCAAAAGGTGTGTATTTGAAGGTTTACACCTGTAATTAATGCTCTCAGTATGATTTTTGAAAAATCCGATCAGACAGAGAACCTTTGACTTTCTTCTTTAGTAAGGTCGACCTGTTGAGAGGTGAGGTCGCCACTTCTTTGAAAAACTCCTTTTAAAATGGCTTCTGGAAGCACAAGATGTCGACCTGCTGAGAGGTGAGGTCTGTTGGGTTATATGAATGCAATCTATCTCCACTAAGTGTGGATCTAGAGGGGGGTGAATAGATCAACTTGCCTAATTTAAAACTATTGTAAGTTCTAGAGCGGAATTTAGGCAAGCATCAATAAAGCTAAATGAAAAGTACTAAGCAAAAGGTATAAAGCTATACATGAGCATAAGCGATGCAATCAAACAAGCTAAGCAAGAAATTCCCATCGCACACAGATCACACAAAAACACAAACACACTGCACACATAATTTTTAGGTGGTTTGGTCAACGACCTACGTCCACCCCACACTCAACCGAGTATGGCTTCCTGCTGCGGAGCACAGCTTGCGTCCGCTGGGCTTTACAGCTTGGCCAAACAACCCGCTGATACACAGCTTCGCTAGGCACTACAGCTTGCCGACCAGAGGATCTGATCCTCTGCAACCGCTGGGGAAATACAGCTTAACCCATCCAGTGGAGACCACAACTGCAAGACCGCTGACACACAGCTTGAAGAAACAGCATTCAGAAATGAAAGACAGAATCAAAACGAAAAATAAAAACCCAAAAGCAATGTAGCTCTTTAAAGAGCAAAGCTCAGCTCTGGTTTTGAACCACGAGACTGAGATACAAACACTCTCACTCTCACTCTCGATCAGCTCTCTCTCACCTCACTCTCTCTCTTTTCTCCTTCTTCTCTATTTCTTCTTGTTCTTCTCTGTATCTTCTTCTTCTATCTTTTCTCTCTGTGGATCGAAGGCTCACTGCTGCTGAGTGTATAGACTTTTTCTTCTTCTCCTTCGATCAGCTTTCTTATGTGGAAGAAGGCTTGTATATATAGCAGCAACATCAGCAGGCGTGTGCTCTCCACGTTTCCCGCCCAACAATTTGGACCACGTGGCAGCATGCAATGGAGTGTCAGTACACGTGTCCTCATCTGGATACCTTGTCCTTTTCGGATCACGAGCCAGGTACCTGGGATCACGTGCCCCTCATTAGCTTCTTCAGTCTGATGTATAGAGTTCTCCGTTCACGTGCTCAAAGTCATCAATCTGACTTGCTGCGTCGACGCTTTCACTCAATGGCGTTAACGCAGTGAGGCATTCCAGTAGCCATTAGCCTCGTTTCTTTAGCTGCTGCGTCGACACTGCTTGCTTGTGGCGTTGACACAGTGGAATAGCCTGTGAAGATTAATGCTTCTTCAACTACTGCGTCGACGCTGCTTGCTTGTGGCGTTGACGCAGTGGAAGATATCGCATGCTTCGTCTACTGATGCGTGGACGCTTTAAGCTCCAGGCGTCGACCCTGTTCCCTTCAGCAACAAGAATAAAGACATAAGATTTAAGTATGTACATTGCATTGTATATACTTGAGGAGTTGACGCTGCATGAAGCATGGACAGTGTACAGACTTTTACCCACTGTATGGACTTCATGTAATGCAAACGAATGCGAAGACTTCAGTGTATAGACTTTAGAAGATGAGTGCAATGTATAGACTCCATGAGACTCTAGTGCAGACAGACGATGTATAGAGTTCTTAGTTCAGCCGTCAGTGTGTAGACTTGAAAGGCTGAGGCCAGTGTACAGACTTGTCACCGACCATAGTGTAGACTTGATCAGCAAGGACACAGTATAGACATCAACTCTGCACATCGAATGTATGGACTTCAAGTGTGAAGACCATTGTATAGACTTTGGATTCGAAGACCAATGTGCAGACTTTGGATTAGAAGATTAATGTATAGACTCTGAGTAACACTGTGGATGTACAGACTTTGCTCAAGTGCATGAGACGCTAACTGAGATGCTGGACTCTGTACAGACTTTGAGCGATGTGTGGACTTGAAGCTCCTGAAGCAGTGTACAGACTTCAAAGATCACTGTTGATGTGCAAACTTTGGGGACATGAAGCGATGTACAGACTTCAAGGAAGTTGGCAAGTCAATGTACAGACTTGATGAAGCGAAGCCAATGTACAGAGTTGAGTGTAGATAAAGCCTTGATCGTAGGACTAGGCTGGACTGTATAGACTTCAGGCTTCAGAATCGAATGTTCAGACTTCGCCTAAGACACGTAGGGAAAAGACCCCAGTGTATAGACTTTGCCTTGAGTGAAAATTAATTGATGAATGTATGGACTTTAATGTGTGAAGGCTACAGTGAATAAGTGTATACATTTCACCAGATCAAGGGCAATTCGGATGTACAGACTCTGAGGTTCAAAGCCAACGGTGCGTTGACGCTGTAACATGATGTGTTGACGCTGTGCACACATAATCAATTTAATTGAGATGCGGTGTGTGGACTTATGCGTTGACGCTGTAACATGATGCGTTGACGCTGTGCACACTTAATCAATTTAATTGAGATGCAGTGTGTGGACTTATGACAGTAAGAATTGCAGACAGCAGTGTATTAAAAGCAAAGAACACATAGTCAATCTGATGGAGCAATTTCATCAAATCAAACTCAGTTGTCAATCAATCAAAACAATGGTGTTGCCATAGAATAGAGCAAGTGTCAACATCATCAACATAGAGGGGTCACAACAATCTCCTCCTTTTTGATGATGGCAACCCCATATGAAGTAGAGTAGCAACAACCTGTCATAGATTTATATGTTTGATGAAAGACATGATGTGTTATGCAGATTGACATGCAGATGCTATGAATGCATGCAACTCACTGCCTCAAACTCTCCCTTAGAATTAATTCAGAAATGACTTCAGAATTCAGACAGATATGTATTCTCCCACTAGACATCCACTAGACAATATTCTCCCCCTTTGCCATCAACAAAGAGGAGGGAAAAATTAAATACAATGGAGGAATCAAGAGAAGAACTGACTGGCATTCTGAACAGGTAGTTCATGATGAAGCATTCTAAAGCATAGAGTCTTCAGTCATATGAAATTAGAAACTACTGTCAGAAAGAGTTCTGGTTTAAAGATGATAAAATTTGGAGTTCATGCACTACAAACAATAGATAAGTTCACTGTGCATGATAAAACAAAAAACCAGAATCATATTTGCATGAAAGATTCAGTTTCGTAATATCTTACTTTCATAGTCTCATAAAAATATTTAGAGAAATCAAGTCATGCATTGAAACTAAACAAATTGACACTCATGAACTTTTCTTTTAAAGGAGCAGCATTATCAGTATTAGATCATTTTGAGCATTCAGGTACCATAAGTCTTTCTGCGTAGGGGTATACGTTTATAAGACGCCAATACCCCTAGATACTTAACAAGATGGACCATTCTACCTATGATCAAATTCAACAGAACTGAGTTACACCTTTTTGTGTGAGGGTACACGTTTATCAGACGCCAGTTACCCCCAGGTACTCAGTGAAACCAGCCTGCTGTTTTAAACATTTTAAACAGAGATAGCTGCTACACTTCATGACATGAGTGTTGTCCACTTCTTTGATGGATCACTCAGTTTCTCAGTGATTACCAGTCATTGCTCTGCCAACATATATATTTTCAATGATTCTCAATGTTTTTTCAGTATCTTTCTTAGCTGTCCTTTTTATGTTTCAGAATGACTTGATTAAGAACAATACACATACTTAATCTCTCCGACATGATTTCAGATGAGTTTTCAGATTTCAGATATGATTAGCTTTGTCTGACATGAAATAAGAAGGAGGTTGAGAGTTTTATCAATTTGCAACTTACTTATATACTGATTGCAATCTTTAAACTCAACCATTATAAGATTTAAATCATTACATCAGTCTTTGAACAATTCAAATTCTTATAAATGAAGAAGTCCATTTTCTACTGCTTAGAAATCAGAACTGACCAACAGATTGCCATAATGTCAGAGACAAGTATTCAAAGTTAAAGGTTGAATGACTTCAAGAAAGTTGAAACCACTCTGATTTTCTTAGCAATACTCCCCCTGTCTATATGCATGCAGCATGGCAAGAATTAATTGAGAGAGAGCTTATGCATAGGTCATGAATGAATGATATGCAAAGACATGCAAAGACACAACAAGCTCCCCCTGAATATATGCAATGCAAGACAGTTCTACATCCACTTGATTTATCCAAGTAATCAAAAACAAGTCCACATCAGAGATTTTATTCACAGCAATTAAACAATCATTCATCATGCTGAAATTTACATAAGCCAAGTTCTCTTCTAAGAAACTTAAAATTTTCATTCCCAAGAGGCTTAGTAAAAATATCAGCAATTTATTTTTCAGTTTCTATGAAGTTCATTTCAATCTCCTTTTTATTTACAGCATCTCTAAGAAAATGATGTTTTATCTCTATATGCTTAGTCCTAGAATGGTGAACAGGATTTTTAGCAAGACATATAGCACTAGTATTATCACATAAAAGTGGAATGCATCCCAGATTTATCTGATAATCAGCCAGTTGGTGCTTAATCCAAAGTACTTGGGCTGCACAATTACATGCTGCAACATACTCAGCTTCAGCTGTGGATAATGCTACAGTGTGTTGCTTCTTAGATGCCCAAGACACTAGACAGCCACCAAGGAATTGACAGTAGCCACTAGTGCTTTTTCTATCTACTCGACACCCAGCATAGTCTGCATCAGTGTAGGCTAGAAGCTCTAACTCACACTTGGCAGGATACCAGAGACCTAGTTCTTGGGTGCCTAGTAAATACCTAAAAATTCGTTTCACAGCCTTAAAGTGATTTTCTTTAGGACTGGCCTGAAATCTAGAGCATAAACACACAGCAAATTGTATATCAGGCCTAGATGCTGTAAGATAGAGAAGAGATCCGATCATACCTCTGTATAGCCTTTGGTCCACAGGTTTACCTTTAGAGTCTTCATCCAAACTGGTTGATGTACCCATTGGAGTAGCTATTTCCTTGAGGTTGTCCATTTTATACTTCTTCAATAAGTTCTTTACATACTTGGACTGAGAGATGAAGATGCCATCTTCTGTTTGTGTAACCTGCAGTCCAAGAAATAGTTTGAGCTCGCCCATTGAGCTCATTTCAAATTCATCAGTCATTATTTGAGAGAATTCCTCACACAATTTGGGGTTAGTTGACCCAAACACAATGTCATCCACATAAATCTGAATGATAAGAATATCTGGATGGCTTACCTTGGTAAATAATGTTTGATCCACTATACCTCTTGTGAAGTTCTTGTCGGTGAGAAATTTGCTCAACCTGTCATACCAAGCTCTAGGAGCTTGCTTTAACCCATAGAGAGCTTTATTGAGCTTGTAAACATGATTAGGGAAATCTAAACATTCAAACCCAGGAGGCTGTGTCACATAGACATCCTCATTAATTTCCCCATTTAGAAAAGCAGATTTTACATCCATCTGCTGAAGGTTTATTCCTAGGGAACATGCATAAGCCAATAAAATTCTTATTGCTTCTAACCTAGCTACAGGGGCAAAAGACTCTTCAAAGTCTATTCCAAATTCCTGATTGTACCCCTGAGCTACAAGTCTGGCTTTATTTTTAATAACTTTCCCCGCTTCATCAGTTTTGTTTCTAAATACCCATTTAGTCCCTATGACTGTTTCATGATCAGGAGGTGGAACCAAATGCCACACCTTATTCCTGTCAAACTGATTGAGCTCCTCATGCATGGCATTAATCCAATGCACATCTTGGAGAGCACAGTCAATGGACTTGGGTTCTATGTTTGATACAAAAGTATACGCATTCAGTTCATGTTGAAGTCTTAAGTGGCCTCTAGTCCTAGGAGGGTCATGCAGATTTCCAATAACATTATCTACAGGATGATCCTTGAGATATCTAATATTTACAATTGGAGTATCATGAACTTGATTTACCTCCCCCTGAACTGTAGGCTCCTCTTCATTAAGCTCTTTATGTTCTTCTTCATCCTCGGATTTGTCTGCAGGATCTCCTTCCATGGCTCTGTTAATTACATAACAGGCAGTGTTCACTGCTTCAGCCCAAAATTTTCTTGGTAGACCACCTTCGATAAGGAGTGTACGACCCATTTCCACTAGGGTTCTGTTCCTTCTTTCCACAACTCCATTCTGCTTAGGTGTCCTTGGTGAGGAGTACCTGTGGTTAATTCCATTTGACCTGCAGAATTCATCAAATTGTGAGTTTTCAAACTCACCTCCATGATCAGACAAAATGTTTTCAATTTTCTGATTTGTTTTAACATAGAACTCCTGAAATTCTGAGAAAGCATCACTCTTATTAGATAAGAAATAAACCCAAGTATACCTAGAAAAGTCATCTACTATGACAAACCCATACCTCCTCCCTGATAGGCTGACAGATCTAGTTGGCCCAAAAAGGTCCATATGTATCAGCTCATAGGGTTTGGAAGACAGATTTTCAGTTCTAGACTTAAATGACTTTCTAGTTATCTTTGATTGAGTGCATGCATCACAAATTTTGTTTTCTTTCTTGAATGAGACTTCAGGAAGTCCTCTAACCATGCCATGCTTATTTAATTTGTGCAAAACAGTGTAGCTAGCATGACCTAACCTACGATGCCATAAAAATGCTATGTCTTCTCTACTGGCAGTAAGGCAAAGGTTAGTGTGTTGAATTTCATCTAAATTTATCATGTAAGTATTATTTATTCTTTTTCCAGAAAATTTGACAATATCAGAATCAGGTTCAAAAACCTTGCAGCATTGAGAATTAAATAAAACATTGTAACCTTTATCACATAACTGGCTAATGCTAAGTAGATTATAGGCTAACCCTTCAACCAGCATAACATCATCAATGCAACAGGTAGAACACTTACCTACCTTACCTGATCCGATAATCCTACCCTTTGTGTTGCTTCCAAAGGTGACAAGGCCTTCTTCTTTCTCAGTCAGTATGCAAAATTTGGCCTTATCTCCTGTCATATGCCTGGAGCAGCCATTATCCATGTACCACAAGTTGTTCTTGGCTGCCAGGCATACCTGCATACACAATTAGGTAGAGAAGTTTGGAACCCAAGACTGATTGGGCTCCAATGTAAATGAACTAGAAGCAAAATAGGAAAGCAAATGTTTCGGAATCCACATTTGTTTAAATGTGTTTTGTTCAGTGGATCCTACAGATTTTCTTCTGTTGTTCTTTTTCTTATTGGCAGCAGCATGATTATTGACAGTATTGTTATTTCTGTGCCAGTGCCTTGGCCAGGGTGTGTTCACAAAATTTTGGCCATAGTAGTTCCTGGGCTGGCTATGAAAATATTGATTTCTAGATGTCCAGTAACTATACCCATTGACCCAATTTCTACTGTGAGGTCTTTGATATTTAGCACCCTGGTGTGCAAGACCTGTAAACCTATCCTGAGTTCTAGACCAATTCGACCTATTGAAGTAGGTTGGCTATGCATTGTAGTGGGTCTGAGCTCTGGGTTGATAAAAATAATTGGGTTGACTCCTAGCAGCACTTTGTCTCCCTTGTACTTTGGACCCTGCTGACCTATACACAGGTTTGTATTGGGTCTTCTTCAGAGGTGGAGGTGTTAGTGGAGACTTGGTTACCTTGACCTGGGGTTTACCAGACTGTGTAGGTTGACCCCTAACCTGAGTCTGAGCCCTAGGATTCTGCTTAGATGTGCTAGCTCTACTAGGCTCATTAACCTTTTGTTTGCCCTTCTCCTCAGCACTGGGCTTTTTCAGATTAGCAGTTTTGTTCATCAAATTTGTTGAGTTCATGCTAATTAGAGGTCCCTTTTCCTCTTGAGCAACAAATGAAATTGTTTTCATTCCGAATGTTTTTGTTGCACTAGAATTAAAACCTAGGCCCTCTTTTCTGAAATTAACCTTTGACCCTAAAAAAGCATTTAAGTTATCTGTTCCTTGGGTCATTTTCTCAATGGTTTTCATTTTATCTTCATTGTCTTTCTGAAGTTCATCAATAGCCTTTTTCAGCTCATTGTTGACATTAAAGACAGCTTCATATTTTTCAGAGATAATTTTGACTTCACTTTCACATTTCTGAATCTTCAGCTTCCATTCATCAATTTCATTTTCAAGCCTTAGATTCTCTTCCTTAGAAGCTTTTAACTCATTTTTGATTTCATCTTCTTCAGAGCATGTGAGTTTCAATTCATCAATCTCAGATTCCAAACATGCAATTTTATCAGTTAGTGTTTTATCATTTTGCATGGAATTGATTTTTCTTCTAAGATGCCTATTCTCTTTTCTAATATCATTAGCTCTATCAGCTATGTCATGATAAGCATCTACCCAATCAGCAATTGTGAAGTTTTCAAATCTAGTGTTACCTCATCTATATCCTCCTCTCTATCTTCGGAGCTTGTTGCCATAAGGCAAATGGGCTGTTCAGATTCGGCTTCACTATCTGAGCTGTTGCTGAAAGAGCCTTCATCATCATCACTCCATGTGGTGATCATAGCTCTTCCCTTCTTGATTTTCTTCTTTGACCTGTCCTTATGTTTCTGATTGTCTGGACATTCAATTTTCAGATGCCCTGGTTTCCTGCATTGATAACAGACATTAGCTTCATCTTTCTTTGCAGGTTTAGATTTATACCTTTTTTCCTTTCGGCCACCACTGTATTTCTTCTGGCCGAACCGTCCTGCTCCCTTTCTGAGAAATTGCCTGAACTCTCTAGTCATCATGGCTATCTCAGATCGAGTCACATCTTCTTCTTCATTCAGGCTCTCCTCTGATGATGAAGAGCTGCTGGAGCTGGATTTTGTTGATTTGCTGGAACTAGCCTTCAGCGCTATCGGCTTCTTCTTCCTCTCGGCTTCATCTATCCTTGGCATGTTTATCTCATATGCCATTAGTGAGCCAATCAGCTCATCAGCTTTAGTATTACGCAAGTCCCTTGACTCCTCCATCACTGTTGCTTTGGTGTGCCAATTAGGAGTCAGGGAGCGCAGAATTTTCCTCACTACATCATACTCTACCTGAGGTTTCCCAAAACCTCTGAGGCCATTGGTTATGACAGTCAGCTGAGCGTACATTTCGCTAATGGACTCATTCTGCTTCATCCTGAAGGCTTCATACTCAGATACAAGAAGATTGGCCTTCTGCTCTCTTACTTGAGATGTACCTTCATGAATTACTTCCAGCGCATCCCACATTTCCTTAGTTGATTTGCAAGCAGACACACGGGAGAATTCTGTAGGATGCAGAGCGCACTGGATAGCATTAATAGCACTCCAATTCAGCGTGGACCTTCTGATCTCCTCCTTGGTCCATACATCTTCATTCGGGGACAGCTCATAAGGTCCCTTACTGACAATCTTCCAAATCTCGTAATCCTTAGCCCTGAGGAACACTTGCATACGGTTCTTCCAGTATGCGTAGTTTGATCCATCAAAGAATGGGGGCTTCGTTGTTGAGTGACCTTCGGCAGTCATCCCTCGAGCATCCATCTCTGCCTATTCTCTTCGGGCGATGAGTCCCTGCAGAAGAGTTAGGCTCTGATACCAAGTGTTGGGTTATATGGACGCAGTCTATCTCCACTAAGTGTGGATCTAGAGGGGGGTGAATAGATCAACTTGCCTAATTTAAAACTATTGTAAGTTCTAGAGCGGAATTTAGGCAAGCATCAATAAAGCTAAATGAAAAGTAATAAGCAAAAGGTAGAAAGCTATACATGAGCATAAGCGATGCAATCAAACAAGCTAAGCAAGAAATTCCCATCGCACACAGATCACACAAAAACACAAACACACACACAATTTTTAGGTGGTTCGGTCAACGACCTACGTCCACCCCACACTCAACCGAGTATGGCTTCCTGCTGCGCAGCACAGCTTGCGTCCGCTGGGCTTTACAGCTTGGCCAAACAACCCGCTGATACACAGCTTCGCTGGGCACTATAGCTAGCCGACCAGAGGATCTGATCCTCTGCAACCGCTGGGGAAATACAGCTTAACCCGTCCAGTGGAGACCACCACTGCAAGACCGCTGACACACAGCTTGAAGAAACAGCATTCGAAAATGAAAGACAGAATCAAAACGAAAAATAAAAACCCAAAAGCAATGTAGCTCTTTAAAGAGCAAAGCTCAACTCTGGTTTTGAACCACGAGACTGAGATACAAAGACTCTCACTCTCACTCTCGATCAGCTCTCTCTCACCTCACTCTCTCTCTTTTCTCCTTCTTCTCTATTTCTTCTTCTTCTTCTCTGTATCTTCTTCTTCTCTCTTTTCTCTCTGTGGATCGAAGGCTCACTGCTGCTGAGTGTATAGACTTTTTCTTCTTCTCCTTCGATCAGCTTTCTTATGTGGAAGAAGGCTTGTATATATAGCAGCAACAGCAGCAGGCGTGTGCTCTCCACGTTTCCCGCCCAGCAATTTGGACCACGTGGCAGCATGCAATGGAGTGTCAGTACACGTGTCCTCATCTGGATACCTTGTCCTTTTCGGATCACGAGCCAGGTACCTGGGATCACGTGCCCCTCATTAGCTTCTTCAGTCCGATGTATAGAGTTCTCCGTTCACGTGCTCAAAGTCATCAATCTGACTTGCTGCGTCGACGCTTTCACTCAATGGCGTTAACGCAGTGAGGCATTCCAGTAGCCATTAGCCTCGTTTCTTTAGCTGCTGCGTCGACGCTGCTTGCTTGTGGCATTGATGCAGTGGAATAGCCTGTGAAGATGAATGCTTCTTCAACTGCTGCGTCGACGCTGCTTGCTTGTGGCGTTGACGCAGTGGAAGATATCGCATGCTTCGTCTACTGATGCGTGGACGCTTTAAGCTCCAGGCGTCGACCCTGTTCCCTTCAGCAACAAGAATAAAGACATAAGATTTAAGTATGTACATTGCATTGTATATACTTGAGGAGTTGACGCTGCATGAAGCATGGACAGTGTACAAACTTTTACCCACTGTATGGACTTCATGTAATGCAAACGAATGCGAAGACTTCAGTGTATAGACTTTAGAAGATGAGTGCAATGTATAGACTCCATGAGACTCTAGTGCAGACAGACGATGTATAGAGTTCTTAGTTCAGCCGTCAGTGTGTAGACTTGAAAGGCTGAGGCCAGTGTACAGACTTGTCACCGACCATAGTGTAGACTTGATCAGCAAGGACACAGTATAGACATCAACTCTGCACATCGAATGTATGGACTTCAAGTGTGAAGACCATTGTATAGACTTTGGATTCGAAGACTAATGTGCAGACTTTGGATTAGAAGATTAATGTATAGACTTTGATAACACTGTGGATGTATAGACTTTGCTCAAGTGCATGAGACGCTAACTGAGACGTTGGACTCTGTACAGACTTTGAGCGATGTGTGGACTTGAAGCTTCTGAAGCAGTGTACAGACTTCAAAGATCACTGTTGATGTGCAAACTTTGGGGACATGAAGCGATGTACAGACTTCAAGGAAGTTGGCAAGTCAATGTACAGACTTGATGAAGCGAAGCCAATGTACAGAGTTGAGTGTAGCTAAAGCCTTGATCGTAGGACTAGGCTGGAATGTATAGACTTCAGGCTTCAGAATCGAATGTTCAGACTTCGCCTAAGACACGTAGGGAAAAGACCCCAGTGTATAGACTTTGCCTTGAGTGAAAAGTAATTGATGAATGTATGGACTTTAATGTGTGAAGGCTACAGTGAATGAGTGTATACATTTCACCAGATCAAGGGCAATTCGGATGTACAGACTCTAAGGTTCAAAGCCAACGGTGCGTTGACGCTGTAACATGATGCGTTGACGCTGTGCACACATAATCAATTTAATTGAGATGCGGTGTGTGGACTTATGCGTTGACGCTGTAACATGATGCGTTGACGATGTGCACACTTAATCAATTTAATTGAGATGCAGTGTGTGGACTTATGACAGTAAGAATTGCAGACAGCAGTGTATTAAAAGCAAAGAACACATAGTCAATCTGATGGAGCAATTTCATCAAATCAAACTCAGTTGCCAATCAATCAAAACAATGGTGTTGCCATAGAATAGAGCAAGTGTCAACATCATCAACATAGAGGGGTCACAACAAGGTCGACACTTCTTTACAAAGTCCATATTATAACGGCTTCTGGAAGAGCCTAAGGTTGACCTCCTATGTAGGCGAGGTCGACCTGTCCTTGTTAGATTTACTGGTTAGACTGCTGCTAGAACTATTGAGGTCGATGCACTAGAGGAAGAGGTCGATGCATCTAATGAAGAGGTCGAGGCATCTAATGAAGAGGTTGAGGCAGCCATGAAGAACAACAAGTGAGATGTTTGTTGTGTGGGTCTGAGGTCGACACTTCTTTGGAGAAACCCATTTATAACGCTTTCTGGGAGAGCCTGAGGTCGACCTCCTGATGGAGTGAGGTCGACACTTCTATGAGCCTATCTTTGAGCCGTTTGGGCTTTTCTTCCATCTGCAATCACAGGTCGACTCTTCTTGATCTTGAGGTCGACACTTCTGTTGATTCAGAACTCTTTGCCCTTTGAATATCATCCAATACATAGCTTCTTACTGCATTGCCATTTTTGCTTCTATTTCAAGCTTGAGCTTGCTGGCTTGCTACTGCTTCTGCTAATCTTGTTGTTTGCTTTTTGTTGCTTCCAAGTCAACTTGGGTAAGAGTCTTGATCTGACAATATTACTCCTTAATCTCCCTTTGATCTTGAGATGTTTACACAAGAGAGTTATTTCATGATGAGCCTAGTTCTGGAGGGATCAAAAAAGATTATCATGCACATTAAAGCATAGTTGAATCAATTCAATCGTATTGCAGTGAATCTTACTCAGACATCATCAAAACAACATATATCCAACACCTAACTCTAAAGGCCAGCCCACTATGCTGTACGCTCCCAACGAGCCACCGGTAAAAGGGGATGATGACTGTAGATTCCCTGAAGAAATATGCGACCCACTTGTCCCAATTATGGGACTCTCTCATATAACCGACCGCGTGGTCAAGATGGCCAGGAAGCAGCATATCCCCTTCTGTCAGCCCTCCAGTCAAAAAAAGATGTTCAAAGAACTATGGTATCTACTAAATATGGATAAAGAGCTACTATAGATTACCCAGCACCCAGGATTGGGTTTCTTTATAGAAGATTATTATGAAGTTGATATGCTCTCCATCTCTGCTTCAACAAGCAAAGATTCCCTCGGGGCAATTTATGATGAATACTTGGGGGACTACGAACTAACAGAGCCATCCGTTGAGTCGAAGAGCTCTTGCCCGTCTCGGTTGCGGGTGCATGATGATCAAGAAGTTGCTGCCTCATGTAGGTGTTGGGAGTCCACCTCCATGGAAGTAACCACGATTTTCGATGGCGACTCACAAGAACCAGAGGCTGAAGAATGTCATTCTGCCCTCAAAGGCATTCCACCTACAAGACAACATCCAAGCCGCACAGAATCTACATTGCAAGCACCAGGGCTGCTTCCCCTGGTCAAAAGCCAAGTAGCTCAGAAGAAGGTGACGCCAAAGTCCCGCCCCTAGGCGAAATAAGTCAAGGGAACACCTATGATGTCTTCGAAGCTGAAGAAGTTGACGAAGACTTCATTGATTTACAACCGGCTGCCCTGGAAATAGATAATGGCGGCCAAGCTACTGTCGACGAATTGGTCGAAGTGAACCTTGGCACTGAAGATGATCCCAGGCCGACTTTTCTCAGTGCTCTCTTACTGCTTGAAAAGAGGGGTGCTGACACCCCTTTTAAGCCTACAACTTGAGTTATTTCTCTTATTCATCATCTATGATGCTCTGAATTATCTATTATTTTGGAGTCTTCTTTCACAGTATTTCGAGCCCATTTCATGACCATTTCTCGATCCCATTGAGTTTTGAAAGCTATTATCCTTGATTTATTCACTTTCAGGTCCGATTCGTGCAGTTCGGAGGGCCAAACGGACATTCGGCGTGGCCCTGCAGGTCTCTCTGAATGCGGTCTCCAAGGAGACCACGTTCATGAGAACGTGGTCCCCTGGAGACCGCGTTCACCCATTTATTTTTATTAAGTTTTTTTATCATTTTTATTATATTATTTATATAATACTAGTGTCGCGATTTAAGTGAAACCGCGCCCATATGGCCGCGGTTTTAGACAAACCACATTCTCAAACCCTCTCTCCCAGGACTGCGTCGACTCCGTGGGTCTCCCACGTCGACTCTAGTTGATCCCTTCCAAGCCGCGGTTTCGGCATAACCACATTCATGAAGAAGCAGTTGATCGACAAACCGCGTTCACGTTGCAGAGTCTTGCACACCCATGGCTCTGTTTTCTTCGCCCGAGGACTCTCCAAGAGCCCTCTTGCACCGTTTTCAAGGAGAATATCTGTCTAGATCAATTCTAATTTATCATAGGGGATTATTCTCACTATTATCTCGAGATTTATCAATCTAAATTGCCATTTTTGGGTGTTTATCTCATATTTTTGACCTAGGGTTTATGGGTTCTCTATAAATAGCACCCAGTTTGCAGTGCGCGAAAGGGGGCTCTTTCTTGGTTCGGGGCGAAGCCATGCTGTGACGCCAACTCTTCTCTTCGACCCCAACCTACTCAGGAAAGTATTAGCTTCAATCTCCATCGCTTAGGGCTCATTTTATTCATTCATTTTCTTAGTTCTTCCCCCTTTCTTTTCTGATTTCATCACAATTTGCACTTTTCTGCTACATCTGCATTTTTTTTCACTTTTGCATGCACGTTTTTCGTAGCTATACTGCGTGTTAAATCCTCCTCTTTATTCATACATCATCACAACACACACACCTTTTATTTCCACCCTTCCAGAGGGGTTAAAAACCCTCCCCGGTGTGTTCTTCCTCAATCTTTCATGCTATTTTATACACTTCAGGATTGATACTACACGCATAGATATAATGGGTTTCTCCCTTTGTTTATTGTCTTTGTTTTGCAAGAGAGAAAGTACAACGTGAGGCCCTCTACTTCTAGTAGGCTAGAAGGCGAGGAGGTGTGATCCACATCGTTTCCCATGCCCATTTCATCAAGCGCGATCAAGTCTTCTTCCTCTATTTTCCAATGTACATGGCGCCGTTGCTCTCTTTCCTAGACCCTTCGACGTTGTCAAACCTTGGTGGCGATTACGGTTAGTTCATTCATATTCTTATCACCCTTTCCCCTTTACATGCTTTATGTGCTTATTATTTGCTTTGTTTGGGGCGGGTAGATATAATCATCTACAACTCTATTTTTTTGGCGATCACGGTGGGACACCTAGTGCCCATCACGTTAGTCTTGTTCTTCTGCAACTTTAGTGTTTGTACATCTCTATTTGGGTAGCATTTTCTTGGGTTTTCTGTGTTTCTGCGGTTATGGGATCAGAACGCGGTTCCCAGGTAACCACTTCTATGAGAACGCGGTTCTCAAGGAACCACCTTCTGATTCTGGCAGACCCTGCGGTAGGCTCTCATATGCGTCTTTCTTTGACGATTTAATTCACCTCTCGGGGTCTGATCACTATGTTTTTGGTCCCATTGTGTTGTCCTTTATATTGTCTTTCACTGCCCATATCATTTGCACTCATTCTGTTAGGTTTTGATAATTTAATTGTGTCCTGAATTTCAAGTTTTCTGCAACAAACCTGCATGCAGACCTAGGGGCAGACTCACCGGAGCGTCATTTGTTGATATTTTAATATGCCTTCCCGAGTCTGATTGCGCCTTTTTATGGTCCTATCTTGCAGACCTTTATATTGTCTTCATTTTCATATATTTTGTGCATCTATTTGGCCATGTTTTCATAATTTAAAATTGTTTTAATTTTTGAGTTTTATGCTGAAAGTTTGCACGCAGACTCACAGGTGCATTTTCTTTGTTGATTTAATATACCTTCCAACGCCTGTTTGTGCCATTTTCTGGTCCTATCTTGTTGTCCTTCATATTATCTTCATTTCCATATATCATTTGCATCCATTCTGATTTGTTTTCATAATTTAATCTTGCCTTCATTTTTCATTTTTATGCTAGAATTCTGCATGCACTCCGGTGCACATAGGGTCATGCCTTGCATACTATAGTTACATTCCACCTTGGTAAGTGATCTCCTCACCTCCATATTCCTTGGAGTCGACAAGGTGATCTTATCCGGGACCTCCGTAAGTCCCCGTGAGCCATGGATTCTCACACGGACGCTGAGCCGGTTGTATCCTTCCACCCTTAGGATTTACATTTGCATCCGTATGAGGGAGTCAACCTTAGTCAACCCAAAGTTTGGACCCCTTCCCTTTAGGATACCTATCTTGACGGAATTATCCTTAATTTAAAACATTAAATGGTCCATTGAAACTCCAAAACAATTTAACGATCATATCAACTTGTTTGACTTTGGTGAGACCCCCTTGCATATTATTGTTGTGTGTTCATATTGTTTTGCATTCTTAGCATAATCTCCACATTTTGTGTGTTATTTCCTCGTCATCTAGTTTGTCCCATCTGTTTGCATAGTCCTCTCCTCGCATTACCTTGGTCACATTTGCATTGGTGTTCGTGCATTAGTTTGCTCGTCTCTGAGTCAGGCCACGGTCATCCCTGAGCCGCCTCTTTCTAGCCGCGATCATCCTAAAATAGCCTTCTTCCCTTAGGTTGCCCTCCTCCTCGTTCTACGTGCCCTTGTCTCCCTGGATGTATCCCCTTGATATCCCTGTATTAAGTCTCCATTTGCCCTCATGGAACACCGCTTTAATCCCTTGTACAATTCTTCTTCCCAGTTTTCTTTCTACTCCCACATGGACTCCTCTTCCCACATGGGCCCATCTTCTCGTGGTCCCTCTGACCCTTCTGAGGAACATGCCCATCTTATGACCCATTTATCATGTCTTGTTCACCAAATGGACCTGGTCCAGGCCCAAAAACTCATTGCAAATCACCTTAATAGGCCTTCTTCTCTTAATGGGCCTCTCTCTCTTAATAGGCCTCAACCTTCTACCCATGTTACTGCTAGCCCAATGGGCCCATATGCCAATGTTTCTTCCAAGCCCATGTACTCTTCCACCCCTGGGATGGGCCCATATTCTTCTCGGCCCGGATCCTCTTATTCGGCCCATTACCCTGTTCTTGGTCCAAATTCACAACCTCTTGCTCAGGCTGGCCCGCATTTCTCTCGATCTCTCCCTAACCCGGAAATTATTGCTCAAACCCAACGTCATCTTGATGAACATCAACGGGGGATTGATCCCAAGCCCTCCTTGATGAGTGAATGGATGAATAAGTGATCTAGAGGGGGGGTGAATAGATCTACCCCAAATTAAAATTTCTACAGTAGTGAATAACAATGCGGAATTAAAGTAAACTACTGTGAACAGAAACACTAAGAGCAATATGAATTATCAACGAGATAATCTACTATGAAGTTGCTGCAAATCACAGTAAACACCAAAACAATTGATCACTCAACTCAGTATAGTACCTAGCGGAGGGTCGATTAGAAAATCTCCTCACGCAAAGGTCAGTTTTTCAGATAGATGAAATCTATCCTTCTAACTAAACCAATTTTATATACTACTGAGTTGAAGAAGATAGATAAAATGAGGAAAGTAAGTCTACCAACTAATTCACAGCAATGACAGTTTGAGATGAATCAACGCAGTTACATTCAGAATATGTTTAAGCAGACAGATGTAGAATTTGATTGAATACAACAGATGAATCGTATGAATTGGTTAGGAAATAGCAGTTGACGATCCTAAGCATTAATCTATTCGCAGTGATGAAAAATCCAATCACACACATGACAAATCAATTTTAAGGTGGTTCGATCTCAACCTTGAGATCTACGTCCACCCCTTACTCAACCGAGTAAGGATTTGACTGCCACACAGCTTGAATACCGCTGATCCACAGCTTCGGGGATATACTCCCTATAACCTCTGATCCACAACTTTGGGGAACACATCTCAGACCGCTGATCCACAGCTTTGGGGACCACATCCCAGACCACTGAGCTTCACAGCTTGCCAACCGAGGATCACACCTCACTGCTGAGCACCATAGCTTGCTGAATGCTGATACACAACTTATGAATGGTGTCAAAAGCAAATAGAAAACAAAATGACAATGAAACGAAACAATACAGCTCACTACGGAGCAAATTGACTCTGGATCTGATCCAGGAGTCAAGACAACAACACTCCCACTCAGACTCACTTCTCACTCAAACGATCTTCACCACCTTACGACACTCTATTTTTCTCTCTATTCTTTGAAGCAGGCTCTTTCTCTCGATCTCCTCTCTGACTCTTCTCTATCTCTGACTCTAACTCTTCTCAGCTCTCTCTTCTCTGATTCTCTAAGCATTTCTGCTCTTCTGCTTCGTGTATTCTCTCTTTCTCTATATCTTCAGCTTTTTTTTCGTCTGAGAGATCCTCTTTTTATAGGCGTAGGCTGAGCCAGGTGGTTCCCTGAGCTTTTTAAATTTTGGGCGGGTGGAAGACACACTCCTGCTCACTAGAATTATCCAGAACTCGTACTTTGACATGCCACGTGTCAGGAGTGGAGGTTGTGATGATCCACGTGGCAGAACCCTTGGATCACGTGCCTTTAATCTGGTTCTTTAAGTTCCACGTGAGATTGATGTAGATTTCCTTTATGCCACCCAGGTGTTCGATCATAGAACTAGGCTGGTTCTTCCTTTTTCTGTTCAAAACATAATCCAAGATTTATTATTTTAGTAAAGCATGTAATAGTTGTTAGAAAATATAATTTCAGATGCTTCATGGGGTCATGCTATTTGTTTAAGTGAATGCTCAAAAACTCTTTAAGTGCATCGATGCATAAGTGAAGTATTTCAACCTGTATAGCTAACATGTGCAGTGGGTCAGAGTAACAACATCGACCTTGGTGAAATACAAGTAGTCTTTCATTGTAAGTCACACTAACTTTGACTTTGAAATGAAGATGCATCGACCTGACCTTATGGTAGATGCGTAAGGTGCATCGACCTTGAGAATAATAACTAACAAGCATCGACCCAATTTTAACATGCATAGACTTATGCTGCAGTAGCTAGCTTAATAGCATCGACCTTACTAAGACATGCATAGACTTGTCCTTCAGTCGCTAGCTCACTAGCATCGACCTTCTAGTGCAAGACTTCACATGTGCATCGACCTTCTAGTGCAAAACTTCACTTGTGCATTGACCTTTCAGTGCAATACTTCTACATGTGCTTCGACCTTTCTAAGCGATAACTCTACACATGCATCGACCTTCAGAATTGAAATGGACATATGCACTGACCTTTATATGCACTAATGTGAATATGCACCGACCTTTACTTGACTAAAAATTAATTCTGACTAAAGTAAAGACATTAAAGTAACAATGTTACCAAAGTCAAAATAAAGTCAACTAAACTGTTGCCAACAACAAAACACAACATTCTTCTCACTAAACATCAAATCTAGAAGAGACACAACATTCTCCCCCTTTTTGATGGTGGCAACACAACTATATTTTGATGGTAACACTCATTTCAATCTGAGTCAGAATATGCAAAGATTACAGTCAAGTACAGTCGAGTGCAGCATTGCAGTGGATAGCAGACATGCATGGACGCATATGCACCACAGACAGACAATCCCCCCCTTTGTCAAGACATATATGTCATCAAAACCCTCTCCCATCAAACCGCCCCATCAAAATCTCTCTCCCCCTTTTGCCATCAGCAACCAAGGAAGTGATAGAGTCAAAGAATGAAAGGATAGTATCAAAAGTTGGGAAAGAACATGAGAGATCTGATTGACACCCTGAATGATAGTTCATTAAGCTAAGCATACATAGCTCAAATTTTTCAGGTATAAAGTATCTATATACTATATTCTTGATAGAATTTTGGTTTAAGAGTAATAATAATTAGAGTTTATCCACTGTACTCTTTGAATAAGTTTGTAGTAACCTTTAATAGCAATAAACTAGAATCACATGAAACATGAAGAAGTTAGTCTTACTTTATCCTTCTCACTCAAAAATTAGTGAAGTTCTTTAGAAGTGACTAGGATATGTATTGAAGTTAAACAATTTGATATTTCTGAATTTTCACTTTAGGGTTTTAGCAAAAACATTTTTCACCTTTTTGTTTCCAGAAATTAGAATAGTTAGGTATCATCCATGCTTTTTGACATAAGGGTACACATTGATTAGACGCCTGTACCCTAGTTACTTAGCAGAATTTACCATTATGTTTCATGTATCAAAACAGTAGAAATATTTTACACCTTTTTACGTAAGGGTACACGTTGATTGGACGCCAGTACCCCTAGTTACTTAGTGAAGCTAACTATACTGTTTTGACTTTTGAACAAAGATAACTTGAAGCACTTCATGACATGAGTTTTTCTCCATAACTTTGATGGAATACCCAGTTTCTTAGTGCATTCAATCATTGCTCTACCTATACATATTTTGACTCATTCTTTTAACATTGCTGCCCTTTGGTTTTGTAGAAAGACTTGTTTAAAAATAATACACACTCCAAGTTTCTCAACCAAGAAATCATTAATTCAAGAGGTTTCAGATTCTGGAAGAGTTTATCAGACATGTTATGAGAGAGATGGTTGAGAGCTATTAATTGTGATCAACATCCTCGTTCATTGAATTCAGTCTTTAGACTCTAAAATTGATTAAGTTGAAACCATTAGTTCATTCAAGAACCAAAAAGGGTTCTTATAAGAGAAGATTTTTGATTTTAGTAGCTTAGAATGATGAACTGATTATCAGACTATCATTATTTTAGAGGATAAGAATTGCAAGAACTTTCCAAGAGATTGATATCTCTAAATGTGCCAGAAAGACTTGATATCAACAATTGTTTTATTGAAATCATAGGATAAGTGAATATGTTGATCAAGAATATAGAGATACGGCTACAGATTCCAGAAAGTAACAACCTAGACATAATTTAACTCAATTTATTCTGAACTCCCCCTGACAACATGCATAAGAAGAAAATGAGAGCTCACTCCCCCTATCTATATGCATTGTTATTGAACACAGCATTTTGACCTATGAAACGCAAGACTCAGATAGACTCTTGACTCAGGGTACTTGGCGGAGGACAAGCCTCTACACATGGTGTCGGTTTCCTGACAGAAGATATCTGCCCTTCTCCCTGCTAACCATTTGATATACCCTTAAGATCAAGAAAGACACAGTGCAAGACATTTTCTGAAATGATGACCACTGAAATTATTTGATAAAATGCATCATAGAGAAAACATTTATTCCTGACAAGAATGAAATTAAGAAGTCATTCATCATGCTGAAATTTAAATAAACCTAGTTCTCTCCTTAAGAATTTAAACCTGTCATTCCCAAGAGGTTTAGTAAATATATCACCAATTTATTTTTCTGATTCAATAAAGTGCAGCTCAATTTCATTCTTACTTACTTCATCTCTCAAGAAGTGGTGTTTTATTTCAATGTGCTTAGTCCTAGAGTGATCACCATGATTTTTAGTTAGAGAAATAGCACTGGTATTATCACATAGAATAGGAATGCATCCCAATTTTATGTGATACTCAATGAGTTGATGTTTTATCCAGAGTACTTGGGCTGTACAATTCCCTGCTACAACATACTCAGCCTCAACAGTGGAGAGAGCAACTGTGTGTTGCTTCTTAGATGTCCAAGACACTAGACAACCACATAAATATTGACAATATCTACTAGTGCTCTTTCTATCTATTCTACACCCTGCGTAGTCTGCATCAGTGTAAGATGCAAGTTCAAACTCACACCTAGCAGGATACCATAGACCTAAATTAAGGGTGTCTGATAGATACCTAAAAATTTGTTTCACTACACTCATGTGAGACTCCTTAGGACTAGCCTGAAATCTAGCACATAAACACACTGAAAATTGTATAGCTGGACGAGATGCTAAGATACAAGAGAGATCTGATCATACCTCTGTATAGTTTGGTATCGACCAATTTACCTTTTGGGTCAACATCGATCAAGACTAGTTGATGTGCCCATAGGTGCAGTAATTTCTTTGAGGTTTTCCAGCTTGTATTTTTTCAATAAATCTCTGATGTATTTGGACTCTGTGACGAAGCTTCCTTCTGAAGTTTGATTAACCTGCAATCCAAGGAAAAACTTCAATTCTCCCATTAAGCTCATTTCAAATTCATCAGTCGTTAACTTAGAAAATTCCTCACACATAGAAGATTTAGTTGACCTGAAGACTATATAATCTACATAGATTTGAACAACAAGAATATCTTTGTTGTTTACCTTGGTAATAAAAGTCTGGTCAACCTCAACTCTTTAATATCCTTTACTTGTGAGGAAGGAGCTTAATCTGTCATACCATGCCCTGGGAGCTTGTTTCAGTCCATAGAGTGCCTTGTCTAACTTATACACATGATCAAGGAAGTCCCTGTATTCAAATCTAGGCGGTTGTTTAACAAAAACATCCTCTTTTATTAGCCCATTTAAGAAAGCAGATTTCACATCCATCTGCTACAGTTTTATTCCTTGGCTGCAAGCAAAAGCTAAGAGAATCCTAATGGCTTCTAGTCTAGCTACAGGGGCAAAAGATTCTTCAAAGTCTATTCCAAATTCCTAAATATACCCCTGAGCTACAAACCTAGCTTTATTTCTGACTACTTTTCTCTGCTCATCAGTTTTATTTCTGAAAACCCATTTAGTGCCTCTAATAGTGCCATGTGAGGGTTTAGGAACTAGGTGTCATACCTTGTTTCTTTCAAATTGATTCAATTCATCATGCATGGTATTTATCCAATGCTCATCTTTTAAGGCATAGTCAATGTTCTTGGGTTCTAATTGTGAGACTAATGCAAAAGAATCCAGTTCATTTTCTATCCTGAAATGTGATATAGTCCTTGGGGGTTCATTTAAATTACCAATTACATTTTCTAGAGGATGATCTCTAAGAACTCTAATGTTGGTAAGTTGATTACCTAAATTTTCCATTACCTCCCCCTGAACTCCAGATCCTTCAGTCTCACCTCCTTCAACTGATTCTGCATCCTGCTCATTCTAAAGAATTTCTCCATCAGTTTTGTTCCTACAGAAACCAGTTTCAAGTTTATTACAGAATTCATCAAAGATAATATGTGGTGATTCCTCAACAGTTTGAGAGTTAATGTTGTAGATCCTATAGGCTCTAGATTTCTCAGAATAACCTAGAAAAATTCTAGGTTCACTTTTAGGTTCAAATTTATCAAGGTCTCTTTTAGAGTTAACATGAATAAAGCATTTACAACCAAAGACCTTGAAGTGTGCTAGTGAAGGTTTCTTACCCTTAAGTATCTCACAGGGAGTCTTTTGAGTACAAGGTCTTACTAGGGCTCTATTTATGATATAACCTGTAGTGCTTACTGCCTCAGCCCAAAACCTTCTAGGCAAGTTGCCTTCAACTAACATAGTCCGAGCCATTTCCACCAAGGTTCTATTCCTCCTTTCAACTACTTCATTCTGCTCTGGAGTCCTTGGTGAGGAGAATCTATGATTGATTCTATTTTCCCTGCAAAATTTATCAAACTGTGAGTTTTCAAACTCACCACCATGGTCAGATAAAATAGAAGAGATAGACTGCTCACCAGTATGTTTTATTCTGTGGTAGAATTCCTCAAATTCTTCAAAATTATTATTTTTGTGAGTTAGAAAATAGAGAAGTCATCTACTAAAACATATCCATATCGTCTACTAGATAAGCTAACTGATCTAGTAGGTCCAAACATGTCCATATGAATTAGCTCAAAAGGTTTGGAAGACATATTTTCAGTTCCGAATTTAAATGACTTTTTAGTCAGCTTGCACTGGGTACGGGCCTCACAGATCTTATTATTTTTCTTAAAAGATATTTGAGGAAGACCTCTTACTAAGCTATGTTTATTCAACTTATGCAGTACACTATAATCGGCATGACCTAACCTACGATGCCAAAGGCAAGCTAAGTCATCCTTATTAACAGTGAGGCACAAGTTAGTGTGTGCTGCATCATCTAAATCTACCATATAAATGTTATTCACTCTTCTACCAGTTAATTTCACATTTTTCAGAATTAGGTTCAAAAATATTACATGCAAGTGAGTCAAAAATAACTTTATGGCCTTTATCGCAAAGCTGATTAATACTAAGCAAATTATAGGCAAGGCCTTCAACTAGTAAAACCTCATCAATGCAACAAGAAGAGCACCTACCAACTTTACCTGATCCAATTATTTTTCCTTTGATATTACCTCCGAAGGTAACATGACCAGCATCCTTCTCTACCAGCATGCAAAATTTACCTTTATCCCCGATCATGTGCCTGCAATAGCCACTATCAAGGTACCATCTGTTGTGGTTGACTGTCAGGCATACCTGCAAAGAAAATTAAGTAGAGAATTTTGGAACCCAAAATTGTTTGGGCCCCATAACTGCAGTTAAATCATTCAAACAAAATAGCAACTATTTTGGTATCCACATTTGTTTATGTGATTTTACTTGTATTGTGGATTTATTGACTTTTAGCTCTTCCTGTCTTTTCTTGCCACTTTCAGTTTTTGTTTTCAATTACTTTGGTGTGGCAGTTTTATTCTTACCAAAGTTATAGTTTTTGTGCCAGTTGCTTATCCATCGAGCATTGGAAGAAGTATTTGCACTGTAGACCCTAGGCTGACAGTTCTAGGATGGACAAGGCTATATGAGTTCTGGTTCATGTAAGTTCTGGGCCTAGGTTGCATATATGTAGTCAAGTGATAAGGTCGATGCACCTGACTGGTGTATGAGTTAAGATCATTCTATTGCACAGACCTCATATAGAAGCTGCCTCGACCTTTCCTATCAATAGTGTATCGATAGTAATTATGGAATGATGGATAGGTCGGTGCACTAGTGTAGTAATATCGACCTGAGGTGCCCCTGCTCTGACTTGGGTTTCTAAAAGACTTGAACCCATAAGGAGTATGCGTCGATGCAGGTTGGGTGTTGCATCGACCTTTTTGTTGAATCTGGGTTATCTTGGTTTTCGGGGTTCCCTGGACTTTGGATTTGGCTGGCATACCCCAAACATGTCTCTTAGCTTGAAGAGCAGTGGTGTGTGAACCGGATCCTCCTAGCACCTCTACCTTTTATTTGCCCTTATCCTTGGCACTTGGCTTATTGTTTTTCACAGATTTATTTATGTTTTCTTCACAGTTCATTTTTATCAAAGGTTTGGATTTTCCTTTTTCAGCAACAAAAGATATGGTTTTCACATCCAACCTTTTCTTATTGCCCTTATCCTTGGCACTTGGCTTATTGTTTTTCACAGATTTATTTATGTTTTCTTCACAGTTCATTTTTATCAAAGGTTTGGATTTTCCTTTTTCAGCAACAAAAGATATGGTTTTCACATCCAACCTTTTCTTATTGCTTGGGTTAAAACCCAATCCTTCTCTTCTGAAATTTACTTTTGTGCCCAGAATGACATTCAAATTTTCAGTTCCCTATGTCATGCCTTCAAGGGAATGTTGATTATCTTTGTTTTCTTTTTCTAAGTTTTCAATTATCTTTTTCAATTCATTATTCACTCCATTAACAACATCATATTTTTCATTAGCAGTTGTGGTTTCTTCCTCAAATTTTTGCATTCTGATTTTTAATTCATCAATTGTGTTTTTCAGATGTTCATTTTCATGCCTCATTTCATTCAAAATAGTTTTGACATTTTCATATTCCGCAATAGAATTTTTCAAAGTATTGTTTTCAATTTCTAGGCATGCAATTCTATCATTTTAGGAAGTATCATTCACTAATGAATTTATCTTTCTTTTCAGATGTCTGTTCTCTTTACGCACATCATCATACTTATCTAACATTTCAGCGTAAGCTTCTTCCCAATCACTATAAGTGTAATTTTCAAAGGGAGAAGTTACCTCATCATTGTCTTTCTCCTCATCTTCTCCTCTGCCCATCAGACAGAGCTTCTTTTCATCCTCACTGTCGGATGTGCTACTCTGACTGCCTTCTTCTTCATCACTCCAGGTGCTCACCATGGCTTTTCCTTTCCTGTTCTTCCACCTGGGTTGTTTTTTTTTCAGTAGCTCAGGACATTCAGCCTTCAGATGTCCTGCTTTCCTGCAATTATAACAGATAATAGCATCAGATTTCTTGACAGTTTCAGACTTATATTTCGACTGCCTCTTTCTTGAGAAATATTTTCTTCTGAGTCCCTTCCCTTCCTACCTTAGGAATGTCTTAAACTTTCTAGTGATCATAGCAAACTCATCTGGGTCATTATCAGAACTAGAAGAGCTGTGCTCACTAGATGACCCTTTGCTACTAGAATTAGCTTTAAGTGCAAGAGGCTTTTTCTTCTTCTCTGTCTCATCGACCCTCTTAATATTCATCTCATATGTCATTAGGGAACCAATGAGTTCATCTATAGTGGTAGTCGCTAGGTTCCTAGACTCTTCCATAACAGTGGCCTTGGTGTGCCAAATTGGTGTAAGAGATCTAAGGATTTTTCTAAAAATATCATACTCACTGTAGACCTTACCTAGACTCCTCAAAGTATTGGTTAGAACCATCAGCCTGGCGTACATCTCAGATATAGACTCCTCAAGTTTCATCTTAATTACTTCATACTCTGAGACTAACATGTTTGCCTTCGTCTCTGTAACCTGAGACGTTCCCCCATAGATTACCTCCAGCTTATCCCACATCTCCTTGGCTGTGGAACAGGAGGATATTCTAGAAAATTCAGTGGGATGAAGAGCACACTGCATTGCATTAACAACACTCCAATTCAAAGTGGGCCTACGGATCTGCTCCCTACTCCAGACCTCCTCATCCTCTGGAAGCTCAAATGGTCCTTTACTAACAACCTTCCAGATTTCATAATCCTTTGCCCGAAGCAATACCTGCATACGATTCTTCCAGTAAGCATAATTATTCCCATCAAAGAAAGGTGACTTACTAGTAGAATGACCCTCAATAGTTAACCCTCTAGCATCCATAACTAATCTCTCCAGGATGTAAAGCCCTTAAGGAGAGTTAGGCTCTAATACCACGTGATGAGTGAACGGATGAATAAGTGATCTAGAGGGGGGGGTGAATAGATCTACTCCAAATTAAAATTTCCACAATAATGAATAACAGTGCAAAATTAAAGTAAACTATTGTGAATAGAAACACTAAGAGCAATATGAATTATCAGCAAGATAATCTACTATAAAGTAGCTGCAAATCACAATAAACACCAAAACAATTGATCACTCAACTCAGTATAGTACCTAGCGGAGGGTCGATTAGAAAATCTCCTCACGCAAAGGTCAATTTTTTAGATAGATGAAATCTATCCTTCTAACTGAACCAAATTTATATACTATTAAGTTGAAGAAGACAGATAAGATGAAAAAAGTAAGTCTACCAAGTAATTCACAGCAATGACAATTTGAGATGAATCAACGCAGTTAGATTCAGAATATGTTTAAGCAGACAGATGTAGAATTTGATTGAATACAACAGATGAATCGTATGAATTGGTTAGGAAATAGCAGTTGACGATCCTAAGCATTCATCTATTCACAGTGATAAAAAATCCAATCACACATAGGACAAATCAATTTTAAGGTGGTTCGATCTCAACCTTGAGATCTACGTCCACCCCTTACTCAACCGAGTAAGGATTCTACTATCACACAGCTTGAATACCACTGATCCACATCTTCTGGGATATACTCCCTACAATGGCTGATCCACAGCTTTGGGGAACACGTCCCAGACCCTTGATCCACAGCTTTGGGGAACACGTCCCAGACCCCTGAGCTTCACAGCTTGTTAACTGAGGATCGGACCTCGCTGTTGAGCACCACAGCTTGTTGACCTCTGATACACAGCTTACGAATGGTGTCAAAAGCAAACAGAAAACAAAATGACAATGAAACGAAACAATATAGCTCACTACAGAGCAAATTGACTCTAGATCTGATCCAAGAGTCAAGACCGCAACACTCCCACTCAGACTCTCTTCTCACTCAAACGATCTTCACCATCTTACGACGCTCTATTTTTCTCTCTATTCTTTGAAGCAGGCTCTTTCTCTCGATATCCTCTCTGACTCTTCTCTCACTAACTCTAACTCTTCTCAGCTCTCTCATCTCAGCTTCTCTGAACTCTTTTGCTCTTTTGCTTCGTGTATTATCTCTTTCTCTATATCTTCAGCTTTTTTTTCGTTTGAGAGATCCCCTTTTTATAGGCGCAGGCTGAGCCAGGTGGTCCCCTGAACTTTTTAAATTTTGGGCACGTGGAAGACACACTCCCGCTCACTAGAATTATCCAGAACTCGTACTTCGACGGGCCACGTGTCAAGAGTGGAGGTTGTGACGACCCACGTGGTAGAATATCAGTTTTGCTCCCTGCCTTGGATCACATGCCTTTAATCTGGTTCTTTAAGTTCCACGTGAGATTGATGCAGACTGCCTTTATGGCACCCAGGTGCTCGATCATAGAACTGGGCTGGTTCTTCCTTTTTCTATTCAAAACATAATCCAAGATTTATGATTTTAATAAAGCATGTAATACTTTTTAGAAAATACAATTTTAGATGCTTCATGAGGTCAGGCTATTTGTTTAAGTGAATGCTCAGAAACTCTTTAAGTGCATCGATGCATAATTGAAGTATTTTAACCTGTATAGCTAACACATGCAGTGGGTCAGAGTAACAACATCGACCTTGGTGAAATACATGTAGTCTTTCATTGTCAGTCACACTGACTTTGACTTTGAAATGAAGATGCATCGACATGACCTTATGGTAGATGCGCAAGGTGCATTGACCTTGAGAATAATAACTAACAAGCATCGACCCAATTTTAACATTCATAGACTTATGCTGTAGTAGTTAGCTTAATAGCATTGACCTTACTATGACATGCATAGACTTGTCATTCAGTCACTAGCTCACTAGCATCGACCTTCTAGTGCAAGACTTCACATGTGCATCGACCTTCTAGTGCAAAACTTCACATGTGCATCGATCTTTCAGTGTAATACTTCTACATGTGCATCGACCTTTCTAAGCGATAACTCTGCACATGCATCAACCTTCAAAATTGAAATGGATATATGAACCGACCTTTATATGCACTAATGTGAATATGCACCGACCTTTACTTGACTAAAAATTAATTCTCACTAAAGTAAAGACATTAAAGTAACAATGTTACCAAAGTTAAAATAAAGTCAACTAAACTGTTGCCAACAACAAAACACATCATTATTCTCACTAAGCATCAAATCCAGAGGAGACACAACACTCCTTGAGTGTTCCTTTTGCATTTCAAAATCTTCGGCTTCCACCTCCTTCGCAAATCCCTACTTATCGCCGTTATGGTGGAACCGGCAACCCCTTTGTGCACTTGAAGGAGTTCGTTTATGAATCAGCCCAGTTTCGACTTGACCAACACTTGATGGCATATTTATTTGGTCTGTCATTGCAAGGCCCAGCTTGGGATTGGTTCTTTTCATTGCTGCAAGAGCAAGTTGTGAATTTCCAAATTGTTCCAGAAAGATTTATTCAGCAGTATCAGGACCAGGTTGGGCCCAAATACTCCGTTGTGGATCTAGCCCATAAGAAGATGAAACCCAAAGAGGAGTTCTACGCCTTTGCTGATCGCTGGCGTCACCTGGCCACGCAATTCCGAGGTGCATTCCAGAATGAGATCAAATTAAGATGCTTATTTCTAATGCAACGCCCGAGTACCGCTTTGTCTTGGCCTTAAATGACGTTACCTCCTGGCAATAGATTTATAGCCGAGCCCGCTTCGTTCGCCAACAATTCCAAAATTCCCTTGACCCCGAGTCTCCTCCACCTTCCACACCTATTCCTTCCACGCCCACATACGCCTCGCCATCCTCATATACCCCCTTTGTACCCTCCATAAGTCAACCTTCCTCCACATATCCCTCCATGAGTCAGCCATACGCCCCCACCTATCAACCCTCCTTGAGTCAGCCTACGACCATCCATAGTCAGCCTTCTGCTCCCTCATACCCGCTTGTGTCTCCACCTCTGGTCAAGGAAACACCACACCCCGAGCTGATGTTGTCCATTACATTTCTACGCTTATGCCTTCGCCTAGTCCTTCTGCTAGTCGCGCCTTTGCTCACGTAACCTCTGCTTCCTTCTCCGTAACCCTCTCCACCATCTCATACCCCTTGGCATCCATCTTTCCCGAAGCAGGCTCATTTTCTTCCATTGCCAGAGTGTTTCACGCATGTTTTCGGTCTTTGATGGCCACTCATGCGTTGCAGCTCCCTCCGGTTATGCCTTGCTGACCCGGGGTCGGGAATATGCTTCAATTTTATGAATATCATCGCCAGCAGGGGCATTTGGTCAAGGATTACCCCGAGTTCCGGGAGTTTGTTTATGATCTGGAAGATAAGAGGAAGATTGATTGGTCCGTGATTTACAAGGTTATTCTGTATCTTCATGACAAGTAGCAGCAGCAAGCGCTGCCCAGGCAGCCTTCTCCATCATTACAAGACCCGGGGCACCCCCGTGATCCTTTATCTAGTGTTGCACCTGCTCCATCACCTTCATCTTCATTTTCATCACCTACCTTATTACCTTCACCTTCGCCTACCCGGTCTCCATTACCTCCACAAACCCAGGCCTCTGCTCAGCTTAGTGCCTCCACTTCCTCTACTCTCGTTACCACCCCCGCTTCTGCTCCCCACGCCACCCGACGCATCGTGTCGATATGCCGACGGTGGGCACCGTGCTCCTCCTCTTCATCTTCTCCATCATTGACACCACCTCCACTACCCCCATTGCCTACATCACCATCTCCACCATCCTCACCATTGCCTAACCCTCCATCACCTTCGCCACCACCTCTCCCAAAATCGCCTAATCCACTACCTCCGCCGCCTTCATCATTTCCGCCACCTTCAACGCATCTTCCTCCATCTCCCTCGTCACCCGAGCCTGAGCAAGCTCCGACTTCACCTTTTCCTTTACCTCCACCTTCGCCTTTACTTATCGTTGACTTTACACCTTTGCCTTCACATGACACCATCATACCCACTGAAGCCTCCACACCATTTGAACCTATTCCTAATCCCTCCACTTCTCCATCTACTTTCGCCCCACGGAGCGGGTGTGCGCTGCCTTTGGTGCCTCTTGGGTCTGATCCACAAGATGATGATGAGCCGAGTAAGGATGATTCGGTGCCGATTGTGAAATTCAAGATTTTATCTACCGGATGTCAATCTCTGTCCTGGTCCCTGGCTATTTTGGGGATGATGAGTCTACACTTCTCATGATGGTTGTCAAGAAGAGTTCCCTTGCATTGGTGCCAGTTTCTTCCCGAGCGAGGCTGGTGGCAATGTCTTTGCTCACTGACGGGTTAACAATTGATGCTGTTATTTCTTCTCACTCCGTTGCCATTTAGATTGCTGGCCAAGAAGGGTTCTCTACCCGGATTATGCTAACGCGTACGGCTACCAATGAAATTATGGATTCTATGTTCAAGGGGCAATTGGCCATATCTTCTGCATTCTTGAAGAACATGCAGCACATTTTATGCAATCTCCCTCGATTCATTACCAAGCTGGCCACGTCAATGCCATGTATTGCCCTCCCTCAGTTTTATTCTACCCTTCTATCAAGGGAGTTGTGCTTTAAGCCTGATTACCAAGTGGAGTTGCCGAACCTTATGCTTCTAGTGCAGAGGGATAAAACTCCATGGTTTTCTGATATTTATCATTTTGAGGAGTTAGTTGTCCAAGAATGTCCACATAAAGTTAGCACTGGTTGTCTAGGGGCAACCGCCCCAACAAGGTTGCATATTCATAATCGGGCCAGACCGTCTGCCAGATGGGCCCGTTATTTGAGAAGATATTACAGATTGAGGCGCCCAAAGGTCCGAGTCGGTGCCATGTAGGTTCATTCTCCAGATGTTTCTGCTAAGAAGAGGTGGCGGTGCAAGTTCAAGGGCCGCCAGTTGTGCACTCAGGGGATCACTTCTCCTTCTTCTCCTTCTTTTCAATCATCATTTCTTCTACTTAGATCCCACCCCTGGTTGGTGTACCTTCTTTCTTTTATTCCCACATCCTCAATCTTCTCTTCTTCCCATCACGATCTTTCGAATCCTTCTTCTCTTCATTCTTTTCATCCGGACCCTCCAGATTTCCCTTATTTTCATAGTTTTAGGCGTCTGCCTAGGCCTTCCTTTCATCCCGATTTCAAGATCTCTTCTGATTCTTCTCCTCCAGAATTACCGGATTCTCTCTCTGATTCTTCTCTGACCTGGTCAGATGATCACTATTCTCCTTCTCTGACCGCGTCGGATGATCATTATTCTTCTTCACATCAATCTTCCCGTTGTTTTTCTATTCTTTCTTCCTCACCCTTTCGGGGTCGTCACCATTTTTCATGCTGTTTTCGAGGCTTTAGTCTGCTTTGATCTCGGCTGATCTCTATTTATTCTATATCTGATTCCTTGTTATCAGGGTCTTTGCGCCCTAGCGAGGGAGTTCTAGCCCTCGTCTCTCTTCTTTTTTATCTTCATCGTCCAGTTTGGTGTCTGCCGCTCCTCTGTATAGAGGAATCTTTAATCCTTGTTATCCTCTACCTTTTATCCTGACAAGCAAGGAATACAGAGCTCGTGCTGCTCAAAGATCGATGATCAAGATCGCTTCAGGATGCTATTTTTACGCTATGGATCTGCAAGGTATCTTTATTCTGTGTAAGAATGCGCTATCGTTGCTATTTCTATTATCCATGTGCATGGTTATAATGTTAATTCCTCAATATGGTTGAGTGGTTTAGGGAGTTTGTTTGGTTAGGTTTAGTCAAATTTTCCAATTTGCTTCTGCAGCATCTCTTAGGCTGGTGACAGGTCCGCGTTGGGAGTCTAGTTTCTTTCCCCGATCGTTGAGGGTGTCCTTTCGCGTGGGTTTTTCACACACTTCACGGTGAGCTATAGCCGATTTTTTCTGAGACACATCGTCGTTACTTTAGCCATACTTTGGGTATGTGCAAAGGTCTTTTTCTTTCCTCTGCTCAGCCAAGTGTAGGGGCAAGAGATGGATGGATAAGATGACTAACCTAGGCACTCCCTAATACGAGAGAGGTCTCAAATAGGGGTAGTCCTGACCCTGGAAAACGAGCTTTCATGTAATATCTAGCCAATAAGGGCTATCAAAAATCAAAATCAAAAAAAATCAATGAATGCAAAATTATGGAATTAAAGGCATGGCAAGAGTGACAGTATAGTTCCCTGCGGGACGTCATGAGCCCAGTCGCATGCGTGCCTAGTAATAATGGGTCTCAAAATCAAAGACACAAAGCCCCGGTGCAACAGACTGTATCTTTGAGGGGTAGCGCCCTGGAAGGAAGTTAAATCCTGATATCTCCCATCCTACATAAAGTTTATCTCCATCATTTTCTTATGTTTCTCCCGCTTAGGCTAGGTTGTATCCCGGGTATGGCCTTAGTAGGGTCACCATTTTTTAGAGACAGTTGGTTATAGCACGCCACTCTCATATGCACGCCATGCTCAAGGGAAGTCTTTAATAAGAGGGGAGGAACGACGACGCCTAGCCAATGGTTCGAGCCCGTCTTTGGGTGTTGTAGATAGCTCCATTTTCAAAAATAATAAAAAAAATCAAATATTACAAAAAATAAAAAAACAAATATTTTCAAAATGCAAAAAAGATCAAATATTGTCAAAAATCTAAAAAAATCAGATATTGTCAAAAATCCAAAAAATTAGAAAATATTACCAAAAATCCAAAAATATTTGTCTTTTGTTCCTTTCTATCTATTTGTCTCGAGGATAGATATGATCTGTTTGCTAAGTGTGCAGGTCGTAAGTGTTCGAGTTTCCTTACTCTCTATCTTTTATTCTATCTCCTACCCATACCTTTCGGATCTGTTCTCCTTCTTTAATCTTATCTCTCGATCTGTTCTAAAGCTTGTGCCCTTCTCAGCTTTTACTTAACTTGATTCATCATGTCACCATGAGAGGGCATTACATCACGATTATGAATCTGGCAGTTCTGCTTCATTTTGATATTGGGCTTTGTTTGAAGAGCGTATTTGTTATGTTGTTGTCGTCTCCAGTATTGTTGCATGTAGTCCCTCCGTGTCATCACACGTGTTGTCTTTTGTCCCTCCGTGTCATCCCACACGTATTGTCTTTTGTCACATATGTTGTCTTTTGTCCCGCCATGTGGTTTTTGTCCCCTTGTTATAGTCCCTCCGTGTCGTCCCACACGTGTCTCTTGTCCCCTGTGGTTATCGTCCCACATGTCTTTGTCCCAGCATGTCCTTGTCCCATCGCGTGTGCAGTCCCACCGGGTTGTGGTGTTGTCATCCCACGTGTCTTTGTCCCACCGCGTGTTGTCTTGCCCCACCGTGTTCCTCATTCCCACGCATGCCTGTTGTTTGTTCATGTGATGTCTTGCATATGTTGTTCATGTAATTTCATCCTTCGTTATATTATGTTATGTTATCTTTCGTTCATTTGGTGATTATGTCATGTTATGTTCATCCTTGTGCTTGCTCATGATTGTAGTGTTGTCTTATATGAAAAATCAATAAAAATCTGGAAAAGTCAAAAATCCAAAAAATGCAATTTCGCTTGGCAGGTAAGTCAGGTATAGCTCTCTATCATAACTCTTTGTTGCATTACTATATGTTATCTACATTATTATACCCTCTCAAGGATCGGCTATTTGTTCGTGTGTTCTAGGATTTGATGTTCCCCTTTACCAAAAATAATGATGATGTAGAAGCATGCGGTTAATCGTTGGATAAGCCGTTAGTTTGAGTCGGGTGGGGGACGATGGACTCTGTCTCACACACCGTGGTTGCAAGAAAACTCTTGACCTCGTTGTAGGCGCCGAAAGTTGGTGGTTGGACTGGATCTTCTGAACTAGGCAATAGGTACATACAATGCACAGTTTCAGAATTTGGAATTATACATGATTGCCATAGGTGTTTACCTGAAAACCTCACAGTGTGTAGAGATCGCAGGGAGATGATTTCAAAACAGGGAGAAGGTGTAGTCCCTTCTTCCTCATGCTTGTTGACACCCATTTTAACCCACAAGTTGTGTCATTTCTCTTATTCATCATTTTTGATGTCCTGAATTATCTATTATTTTGGAGCCTTCCTTGGATAGATTTCGAGCCCATTTCGTCATTCCCTAGCCTTTGGATTTCGGAGATCATGATTTCTTAGAGTCTTTGAGCTTATCTTATCAACTTCCGGCATCCAAGTCAGCTTACGACCCATTTAGGCTGGCTTCCATCAAGCATTCGGCTCTCTTTTCGCTATGCAGTCCTGAAAATGATTCTTTTTTATGTCCTTCTGTTCCAATATTGAAAATGTGTCCTTCACCAAAGTTGTTCGTCTTTTACAGATCTACAATTTCTTCTTCTACGCTATGGGCCAGTTCTGCAACGATTTCAAGTTATTTACATTTTTCCGGCGTGCTGTGCTGATTCACCTGTGTCCCAAAATTCTCTCTCTCTGTTATATCCCCATTTTCTCCATCTACTGATCATCTTTTCATTTTGCTCTTTTCATGAAAGTTGTTCATCTTTCCGTCATCTACAATATCTTCTTCTACCACTTTCACTAATTCTGCATTGCTTTTGAGAGATGATCCAATTTCCAAAGGTGCACAAAGTCTACCCAGAATTTTTCCTCCAGCATGCTAGCGGTCATTTGCTAGACCGCTAGCCCATCAAAAATGGTCATTCACTAGACTGTTTTCCAGAAACTTGTCCGAAATCATCCCGTTTCACCCCTGGAGCCTTTAGGTCACCCCCTAGACCGTTTGCCATCCCCTAGCGGCCCTACGATAGACCGCTAAGGCCGCCCGAGAGTCCAGCGTGAGCTAGACTCTATCAATTTTCTATCCGACGGGGGTTGCTTCAAATGATCATATCTCTTGGGATTCTTATCCAAATTGATCCCCGTTTATTTCTATCTCTTGCTCTTTATATTATCTTGAGTTTGGTTCATAGAGCTCGAATTTTCATTGGCTATATCTCTAGGAATCTTAGTCAAAAGTTTGGGATTTAGGTGTCCTGGTACAAGTCAAACTCTATTTTTTGTGCGACGTGACTACCTTCCAAGAGCAATATCTTCTAGAATACTCCTCCAAATCGAGTCTCGTTTGTTCCTATCTCTTGTCCTTAGTATTATCTCAAGTTTGATACATAGAACTCGATTTATCTTGGACTATATCTTCGAGAATCGTGACAAGAAGATGGGACTTTTCTTTGTAAACTCTATATAAACTGCCCAGTTCGCAGTGGCGACGAGGGGCTCTTTCTTGGTTCGGGGCGAAGCCATGCTGCACCGCCGACTCAATCCTTTGACCCTGACTTGAAGAGGGAAGTATTAACTTTCCATTGCATCCTTTTGGACTTAATTTTGTGGTCTATACTCTTAGTTCTCCTCCTCTCAAAATCATAAATCATCACAGTTTTCTGCACTTTCTGCTATACATGCATTTTCCCCGTTTTGCATCAACATTTTCTCTCTATCCTCTTCATCAAATTTCATGATTTCAAATCCTATGCATACATAACACACACACCTATTATTTCCACCCTTCCATAGGGGTTAAAAAACCCTCCCCCGGTGCGTTCTCCCCCTTTTATTCATGCTATTTTATCACTTTGGGATTGATGCTACACTTCATGTTCTAATGGGTTTTTACCTTTGTGTTTTGATCTTTGTTTTGTAGGAGAGCATGATATGGACGTGAGGCCCTCTTCTTCTATCCCGTTGGAGGACGAGGAGGTTTGAATCCACATTATTCTCCACACCCCATTTCAAGCGCGATCAAGTTTCCATCCTTTTCCAAGGTACACGGTGCCGTTCTCATATCTCTTCATCCTTTCGACATTGTTGGAACTTTGGTGGCGATCACGGTTAGTATTTCTCATCCTTTCATCCCCCTTTTCTTTGGCTCACATGTTTATACATTTATTAGTTTATAGGGGCGGGATAGGAACTCATCAAAAAATAAATCAATAATTTTTTGACGATCACAGTGGGGCACCAATGCCCATCACGCTTGTTTTCTTGCTCTTTTGTAAGTTGGGTGTGTGCTTGTTTATGTTTGGGTAGTATTTCCTTCATTCTCTTACTCTTTTAGGTGTTTTACGGGCTTTGGTGGCCTAGCGGTCTTCTGGTAGACCGCCAGGGGCATCCAAACGGTCATTTGGTATACCGCAAGGGGATTTCAGCTATTCTGCACGCATGCTCACGGTACCCTATTCGTCGAGTCATAACTTTTGATCTCGAAGTCCGATTGAGCTGATCTTTGTTCCGTTGGATAGCCCTTTGTATTGTATTTCCATCCATATATTACTTGCACTATTTGGGTCACATTTGTATATTCTAATATTATCCAACTTTTTGAGTTTTCTGCATAAGTTCTGCAGGCAGGTGCATGGACAGGTTCACAGGTACATCTTTGCTCAGTGATTTGACTACCTTCCCGATGTCTGATTGCACTGATTTTTATTCTATTGGATAGTCCTTTATATTGTCTTTCCATCCATAGCTTTTTTGCATCATTTGGGTCTCATTTGCTTAGTTAAAAATTGTCATCATTTTAACATTTTGTGCATAAAATCTGCATGTAGTCTGCGCACAGGTTCACAGGAGCAACTTTCTTGGAGGATTTGATTGACCTCCCGAGGTCCAATTACTCTGTTCTTGATTTCATTGTTTAGACTTTTGTATTATCTTTCCATCCATATACTACTTGCATCATTTGGGTTACGTTTGCTTAGTTAAAAATTGTCATCATTTAAGCATTTTGTCCATAAAATCTGCATGTAGTCTGCGCATAGGTTCACGGGGGTAACTTTGCTCAGTGATTTGATTGACCTCCCAGGGTCAGATTGATATGTTCTTAGGCCCGTTGTGTAGACCTTTGTATTATCTTTCCATCCATATACTATTTGTCTTATTTGGATCATGTTTGCATAGTTTAATTTTATCTTGATTTTCTAGTTTTAGGCTAGAAATTGCATGCACTCCGGTGCACGTAGGGCCATGCATTGCATATCATAGTCGCATTCCTACCTTGGTAAGTGATCCTCTCGCCTCCATATTTCTTGGGTCGACTAGGTTATCTTATATGGGACCTCCATAAGTCCCTGCGAGCCATGGATTCCCACACGGACGTTGGGCCGATTGTACCTTTCCCACCCCTTAGGCTTGCATTTTGCATACATGTGAGAGAATTAACCTTAGTCAACCCAAAGTTTGGACCTTATTCCCATAGGATTCCTATATTGAGGGAATTATTATTAATTCAAACCATTAAAAGGTCTATTAAAATCCCTAAAATATTTCCCATCATATCAACTTGTGTGACTTGGGTGAAAACTCTCACATTGTTTGTGTTGTTTGGGCTTGTCCAAGCCCATTAGTGATTTTTGTGTTACATTCTTTCATCATCCACATGTTTTGTTGTTGTTAGGCGCACTTAAGTCAGTCCATTTGTGTGTCTATTGTCTAGTCCATTGTCTCATGGTCCGTTGTCCATTCCTCTTTGCATTAGTGGGTCAGTCCCCTCTTGTCCTCTAGCCCATTAAGAAATTGCTTCCCCACTTGTATCATCCTTGATATACTTGTATTAAGTCTACATTTTCCCTCATGGAGTATCATTCCAACCCCTTGTATCATTCTTCTTCTCAATCTTCTTCCTATTCCTGCGTGGAATCCTCTTCCCACGCGGGCCCATCTTCCCATGGTCCCTCCGATCCATCGGAGGAACATGCTAATCTCATGGCCCACTTATCAAGTCTTGTTCGCCAAATGGACACGGCCCAGGCCCAACGTCTTATCGCATCTCATATTCATGGGCCTCCTTCTCTTAATGGGTCTTCTTCTCTCATTAATGGGCCACATCATCTTAACGGGCCCCATTCTCCTAATGAGCCTTATTTTTTTAATGGGCCTCATTCTTCTACCCATGTTGCTGCTGGCCCATTCAACCCATATGTCAATGCTTCTTCTAGACCTGCATATCCTTCCACTCCTGGAATAGGCCCTTCTCCTTCTCAACCCAGATCTTCTTATCCATCCAATTACCATCATCCTGGTCCGAATTCACAACCTCTTGCTCAAGTTGGCCCATATTCTTCTCGATCTCTCCCTACTCAGGAGATGATTGCTCAAGCTCAACGCCAGCTTGATGAGCTCCAAAACCAAATTGATCCCAAAACATCCTTAAGTGTTCCATTCGTATTTCAAAATCTTCGGCTCCCGCCATCTTCACAAATTCCCGCATATCGCCGTTATGGTGGAGTCGGTGACCCGTATGTGCACATTAAGGAGTTCCTCCATGAGTCGGCCTTGTTTTGACATGACCAACACTTAATGGCCTATCTATTCGGTCTGTCTTTGGAATGCCCGTCTCGGGATTGGTTCTTCACTCTTTCACAAGAGCAAGTTGTTAATTTCCAAGCTGTGCAAGAGAAGTTTATTCAGAAATTTCTGGACCAGGTTGGGCCTGTTGAATCCCTACGGTTTTGATGATGTCTCACACTATAAATCAATTGTTTTAACTATAGATCATTTTGTCTTTATACGGTGCATTTCCTTGTTTCTAAGCATGAAGGAGGTCTGTGTTTATAACATGATTTAGGTCCGTGCATTACGTGATTTTCGTCCTTTTGCTTAATGCATATTAAGTCAGTGCAAGTTCTGCATCTCTTATATTAAGTGCTTGCCTCGGTGCAAGTCCTTGTTCTTGTTCATATCTTGTCTCTATGCATTACTCTAGGTCGTGTCCACTAAGGTCCATGCATATCTTTAGTCTTCTCTTTTGACTCAGTGCATAGTCTTCCTCTTGTGCCTCATGTTTTCATGTCGGTGCAAGTTTCGGGTCGATGCAATTCTTATCTGGAATGAATTGTTTAATCTGGTCTCTTAATCTCAGTGCGAATCCATCTCGGTGCAAGCTTTGACTTGTATCTATCTTTGTCATCTCAGTGCAAATGCATCTCGGGGCAAGCTTCAAGCTTTGTCTTGTACTTCTTTTTGCCATCTCGGTGCAGCTCCTGCTTGAACTGCATATACCGAATCGGTGCAATACTTTTACCTTCTGAATAACATGAAGTCGGTGCATCTTCTATTGCGTTACCATTCTCGGTGCAAGATTTGATTTGCACCTAGTCGATGCAAACCTTGGTTAGTCAAAGGCTTTGGAACACAACTCGGTGCATGCTTTGCTTAAAACAAGATCATGTTCAGTGCATAGTCTAGCCTATTCAATTCGTTGTAGCAACGAGGTCGGTGCAGTTCATGCTTCTGGTCTACTAGACTTGGTGCAAGTCCTGTAGATAGATAAAGTAGATTGGTGCAACGTTTGCTTCATTTTACATCGGTTTTTTTCTGGCCCGTCATAGTCAATGCTCATTCCTTTGACTCGGTGCAAACTTTTCTCTCTGGCAAAATAAAGTCGAATTGTGCTAAGTGTGTGTGACAATATGACTATTTCTTCTCTGACAGTTTGTTTGTGCAATTCACCAGGAAGATGGCATGTGATCCGAGGTAGATAGAAGTGCAAAATATTCCCACACGTGCCCCAACCTTTCAGGCGGGAAACGTGGTATCCACACGCCCAAGGATCTGGCTCAGACATATATATATATATATATATATATGCTGAGGAAAAGGGTTCGAGCAGAGAATGGAACATTGAGAAAAGAAGAGCAACTTGAGAGCAATGGATTAAGAGAGAAAACCAGAGACAACCCACTCCATCCAGAGCTGAGAGAAAAAAATTTTAGCGAGAGAAGAGATTGTGAATGTGAACTTCTACTTCTACGGAAGCTATATTGCGTTTATTTTTTGAGAAGATTGTCGTTCATTGATCGTTTTGTTTTCGAGTTTCCTTTACTTTCATTCCATTCTGTTACCCTCCACTATTTGGAGGAAGGGAGAGGTTCTCCAATTTCCCTCCATTGTCTTTGAGGAAGAGAGGTTGATCCTCTGGTTGTGTGAGTTACTTGGGAGTAACTGCACAGGGTTCCCTTTGCTGCGTGCAAAGGAAGGGAGATTGGTTCTCCAGTGTTTTCTTCTGGTCGATCAGAAGACTGAGGAGGTTGTTCCTCATGGCAAGTTGTTAGGCAGCGATTGTTGCAGACTGAGTCTGCTGTGTACGATATAATATTGCAAGGAAACCTTACTCTCTTGAGTAAGGGGTAGACGTAGATTGTGGATAGCAATCGAATCACCTAAAAAATTCCATGTCTCTTCTGTGGTTTGCTTGTTTACATTGTGCTGCCCTCCATCTATTTGACACATTGCTTCATTGTGGATTGCTTTCTCGATCTCATTCCTTTTACGAGTCATCATAGTTGCCTGTCTCCGAGGTCTTCTTCACTGCAATTTAAGGGGTTGATAAATCGTGTCTGAGTTTATCGAATTTTTGGAGTGAGCTATTCATCCCCCCTTCTATCTCACTTTCCGCTGCGCGTATCATTTGGTATCAGAGCGGGTTTTCACCATGTGGGCCAACGACCAGGTAATCCTAATTGTCCTCGAAGCTTCATGGCTGAGGGACAATCTATCAGCCGCCCTCCATTCTTTGATGGTAACAATTATCTTTTTTGGAAAAATAGGATGGATGTATTCATCAGGGCGTAGAGCCACAAGCTATGGAGGGTGATCACTACAGGGCCATACGATCTGCCACCGAACGAGGACGCGTGGACAGATGATCAAGTCAAGCTCTCGTCACTCAACTGGACGGCCCTGAACATCATCCAATGTGCAGTACATCCAGAAGAATACGCCCGCATCTCAGCTTGCAAGACGGCCAAGAAAATGTGGGATGAGTTGGGTCTAATCTACGAAGGTACACCTCAAGTGAAAGCAACGAAGGTAAATCTCCTCACCTCTGAATATGAGGTGTTTAAGATGAAATCAGAGGAGACCATAACTGAGATGTATGCCGGACTATCACTGATTACGAATAGTCTTAAGGGGTTTGGGAAAGAGATAGCTGAGGGAGATATAGTCAGGAAGATACTTAGATCTCTAACCCCTACATGGCACACTAAGGCCATTGTGATAGAGGAGTCTAGGGATCTGTTGACAATGACAGTCACTAAACTCATAGGATCCCTTATGACGTATGAGATGAATTTTAAAAGGAATGGTGAAGGAAGCGACAGGAAGGGCAAGAATATTGCCCTCAAGGTGTCCCGCAGCTAGGGAAGTAGCAGCAGCAGGAGTAGTAGTTGCGAGTCTGACGGACTGTCAGACCTCGACCAGGAGGAGCAAGCAATGCTCACTCGACAATTCAGGAAATTCTTAAGGACTAAGGGAAAGACCTTCAAAAGGAAGAGGTCATACCCCTCTGGCAAGAACTTTGATTCCAGCAATGATAAGAATAGGATCACCAAGAAAATTACATGTTTTCATTGCAGGAAACCTGGACATATGAAAGGGGACTACCCTAATCTTCAGAAGAAGGGTCCCGACTTTCAGAAGAAGAGCTCGAAGTTGCAGAAGAAGAAGCCACAAGCGATGGTCTGCACATGGAGCGATGAGGAAGAAGATCCGGAAGCCAATTCCATAGAGGAGGATGAAGAAGGAATTTGCCTGATGGCAAACAGCGAAGAGGAGGTAACAAATATCTTTGAGAATTATTCTATTGATGATTGGGAAGATGCCTATGTTGAGCTGTTAGATAAGTTCAATTCACTCAGTAAGGAGCATAGGGTTCTGAAGAGAAAATCTAATGCTAATATTGATAAACAAACTCAAATCAGTGAGGAAAATCATAAATTAAAGGAACAATTGGAAGAAATGACGTCTCTGAAAAAGGAAAATGAAAAGCACAAATCAGAGAACCAGGAAGTTCACACACAGCTCAATGAACTCAAGATTAAATTTGAAGAAAGTCTGAATGAAAATAGTGTCATAACAGAAAAGTATGATGCTGTGAAGAAAGTGAACATTGAACTTTTAAAAAATTGTGAGTCTATGCAAAGAGAGCTGGAAGATAAACAAAAGGTCTTAGAAAAAATTGTTCAAGGAAAAACAAATCTGGATTCTATATTGGGAACAAGGGTTAATTTAAACAAGGAGGGTTTAGGCTATAATCTAACTAACAAGAGACCCTTTCAGTTCTAGACCACTACCTTCTTCCCAAAGAAGGGAAAAGAAAAGTTGGACACACCATCCAACTCAAACAGCAATCAAAACATTCAACGTCCAAAGGAAAATTCAACAAACAATGCTGGACGACCATCTAAAATAGGAATGAACTTTGTGAAGAATTTCTCTAAGCCCATTCACCAGAACAGAAGTGGTAGCTGGACTGGGCAAATGTATTAGAATAAAAGCTGGAACTACTATAAAAGAATGGGTCCGAACAGTAGTTACTGGAGAAATAACACTCACCCTCAAAAATTTGTTAATCAACAAGCGCACAGAAGATACCCCAGGGATGAGAAGCCTAATAACTGGAATAGATTTCACTTCTCCAGACCAGCTGGACATAATTCAGGTCACAATTTCAATAGACCCGAAGTTAAGATGTAAGAGAAAAACAAGTTCAAACAACTATGGATTCCTAAACATCTGCTTAAAGATTTGAATGATGTCTTTGGACCCAACTTATCTTGGTTTCCAAACCACTTTGCTTGCTTTCGTTTGTGTAGGTCTGCCTGGCAGCTGAGAACAACAAATGGTACCTTGAGAGTGGCTGCTCCAGGCACATGACAGGAGACCGATCCAAGTTCAGCAAGTTAGAAATGAAAGTAGAGGGTCTGGTCAAGTTTGGAGGAAAGAACAGAGGTAAGATCATTGGGTTGGCACAGTTGGTAAGTCCTCCACTAACTCTATTGAGAAAGTCTTACTTGTGGAAGGTCTTCAACACAATCTGATTAGCATTAGTCAATTATGTGACAAGGGTCACAGGGTTGTGTTTGACAACAACTCATGCAAAATCTTTGAAATAAATTCTGATCATGTTAAGTTTGTAGCAAACATGACCAATAATGTCTACATGGTAGACTTAGATGTTGAGTCTGAATCTAATCTCTGCTTATCTGCTAATTCTAAAAGTGATGCTTTTGATTGGCATAGACGTTTAGGCCATGCTAGCTTTTCTACTTTGAATAAATTGATCAAGCATGATTTAGTCAGAGGCATGCCTAAAATCAAGTTTAGTTCAATTTCAAAAATCTGTGATGCCTGTGCTTTAGGCAAACAGACCAGGAAGTCCTTCAAATTAAGATCTGAGCCATTGTCTTCTAGACCAATGGAACTTCTTCATATGGATCTCTTCGGTCCTACTAGAACTCAGAGTCTTAATGGAAGTAGGTTTGGTTATGTGATCATTGATGACCACTCTAGATTTTCATGGATCTTTTTCTTAGCCCACAAAAATGATGCTTTTAAAAAATTCAAACAATTTTTCAATAAGGTCAAACAAGAAGGAAAACATAAGATTTGTTCAATTCAATCTGACCATGGAGGTGAATTTGAAAACTCCATGTTTTCTGACCTTTGTGAAAGTGAAGGACTAACACACAAGTTTTCTTCTCCCAGGACACCAGAGCAGAATAGAATTGTGGAGAGAAGAAATCGAACCATTGTGGAGATGGCCCGAACCATGCTGATTGAGAGTCAACTACCAAGAATGTTTTGGGCAGAGGCGGCCAATACATCAACTTATACAATCAACAGGGCCATGGTAAGACCAATTCACAAGAAAACCCCCTATGAGCTATTGAAAGGTAAGAAACCAAACTTGGCTCATTTCAGGATTTTTGATGCTAAATGCTTTATCCATAATAATGACAAGAAAGACTTAGATAAGTTTGATGCTAAAAGTTGTCATGGAGTATTTTTAGGATACTCTAAAGTGTCAAGAGCATATAGGGTCTTTAACATAACTGATCAGAAAGTTGAAGAATCTCCACATATCATTTTTGGTGAAGCAAAAGATGCTACTAACATTGAAGATGCTGATAGGGATTCCAACCATGACGGAGAATTCCTAGAAGACAAAGAAGAAGAGGAGGTTCAACCGAATGAAACATCAGATGCTCCCAACCAGGTAGGGCCAACTGAAACAGGTGAGTCTTCAATAAATGTTTTTTTTTAAACTAAAGTTGATACTTGCAAGGGGGGAGATGGGAGAGAGGGTTCATCTCTTCATTGCGGAAGAAGATGAAAACACTATCCCGGCCATCAAGCAAGCGATTTTCATATATGAAAGCAGAGAAAGAAAGGGGTACAGGGGGGGAAGGGAAACACCCAAAGAGGGGAAAGAGGCATACAAGGCCAAAGGCCTAAGAAAGCATAAAAAAGGCCAAGAGGACCAAGGCGTGGGCAGAAACAAAAGCCCAAGAACCCACAAAAGAAATAAGGCCCCTACAAATCGGAATCTTCGTCGAAGACCCCTTCAGAATCGGACGAGAACACAGAATGGACACCGCGCTGACGACCCGGAGAGCAAGGCCAATCAAGAGGATCAACCTTCGAACCGTCGGGATCGAGCACCTCCGTGAAGGAAGAGTCGACCGGCGGCGGGGGCGCCATCGAAGAAGACTGGATCCGAAGAGAACGACAGGGAGGAAGAGCAGCGTCCTCAAACATGCACTAACGATCACGCGAGGAGGAAGTGGAGTTGGACCGCCGGAAGGAACGCCGAGGAGCTCCACCATCCATCCTCGAGGGCGGCCGAGAGTGGTCCAGGCAAGAGGTGCCCACAAAAGCCGTATGAGCCGTCGTAAGGTCACTGAACCCCGAAGCAGGCTCAAGCCCGGGGATATGGAGAGCTTGGACAAGCTTGGGGAACCTGAGAGACATGCTAAGATCCGAGGGGGGCGCAACACCCATGGGATGCACCGGAGCAGGAGGCGGGGCGGAGTCGACGATCGGCCCGGGCGAGGCCCGATTGATTTTCTTCTTCAAAGCTTGGGCAAAGGAGAGGCGAGGGGCGGCCGTCAGAGAGGAGGAGGAAGCCAAGGACCCTTCAACGCTAGCCGCCTGGGAGGTGGGCTGCGCCCCTGAGGACCAAGATACCGCACTGGCATTAAGCCCAGAAGAAGGGCCGCCAAGGGGGTGAGCATCCGGCACCGGGAGGCCGGGGACCAAAGAGGAGGACACCCGGGCAGCAGGGGGGACATCCGCGGGTGCAACGGAGCACGGAGGAGCCAGGCCAACAAAGAGAGCATGTACTGCAGGAAGACGTGGGAACTGCTCCTGTCGATGCACGGTGGTGGCAGTTGAAGCGCTAGGGGCAGCAGCCTGGAGGGCAGAGACCGTTGGCGGCAGCTCCAATGCCTGGGACACAGGCGCACCAGTCTCCTTCGCTGCGGGCACTAGAGGGTCAGACAAGGAGGGACAGACAGGAGGAGATGGTGGTGGCGCAGAGGAGGGGGTGGAGGCAGAGATTTCTGGAGCATAATGGAGGGGGGGGCATGCTCCCTGTTGTGGTCCTCAGCAGTCCAAACTGAAGGGCGGGTGGAGGGGGCAGAGGGGGGGTCGACCCACAGGGAGGGGGGGTCGACACCCTGGGCAGAGGGGGGGTCGACCCTCAGGGAGGGGGGGTCGACACCCTGGGCACTGGAGGTCGGAAGCGCGGGAGAGCGGTTGGTTGGGTCAGGGAGTGGTAGGTCCAGGGTCCCTCCGTCCCCTGAGGGTGGGGGGGGGATGCCCTGGGCCTAACCGAGGGCTCTGGAGGTGGTACAGCATGCTCGCTGGCAGCCGAAGGGGGGGGGGTGAAGCAGAGGGAGCTGCTGGTTCGTGGTTTACTGAGGGGCATGCAGTAGTGAGAACAGGGGTCACGGTTGGTGAAGGAGCATTGGCGTCAATAACTGGGTTAGCAGGAAAGTGAGCAACAGCTGCAGGGGACAGTTGGGAAGGAGGGGCCACACCCACCACGGCCTTTGGGGTAGCACACAGGGAGCAGGCAGGATCAACTACAGAGCCTATGCTGCGAGCGGGGGGCTGGCTGGAGAAAGCCCTGCTGCCCGAGGGTGTAGCTGCTGCGAGGGAAGATTGAGTAGCAGGCGGTGGTGCAGCAGCGTGCACCGGTAGGGGAGTCAACGCAGGAACAGCTGCCAGGAGGGGGGCTCCTTGGCGAGCTGGCTGGGGGGCAGCTTAGAAGAGGGGCCCGTTGCTGGCTTCTTGCACTTGTGGGCCAGATGGCCAAGGCGCTTGCAGGTGGAGCAGTAGAGGGGTGGGTCCTTGTAGGTAACTGGCTGCCAGAAACCCGAGCTTCCATGGCCTACATAGACCCTGTGGGGGAGGTTCTTGGAAATGTCAAGCTGCACACAAACACGGGCATCGAGCGATTTGGTGAGACATAGAGTGTTGCGGTCGACTTGCAGAGTAGGGCCAAAGCTTCTGGCGATTGAAGTGATCATAGCTTCGTTGTAGAAGTTCACCGGCAAGCCTGGCAGCTCAATCCAGATTGGGACAAGGGGGGAGTCTGCATCCTTAGAGAAACCCATGGTCCATTTGGAGAAGACAAAAGGCCGCCCTTTGATGTACAGTGTGTCCTTCAGCAGCACTTGGAGGAAATCTTCACGGTTGTGGAACCGGAGGAGCAAATGTCTTGAGTCTAGCGAGCTAATGATGAAGTCTTAGCGAAGCTTGAACAGTTGAGCCAAATGATACCGGATCTCCTGGAAGGCAGGGAGACCATGGAGGGTCCTAGCAATGATGTCGTGTTCCAAAGGCATGCAAGAAATCTTCACCTCCTCAGTGGTGAAGAAAGCTGCAGGCTCCCCAGAGTCCGTGAACGCTGGTGCATGAGCGAACAGAGGGAGGGCTGGTGGTTTAACAGCTTGGAGGACTACCTGGGCAAAGGATGGACCCACTAAGGCAGAAGAAGGATCGCCTAAGGATGCATCAGGAACACGAGCCCACGGCGCCTTGGCCGAAGAGGAAAGGCCAGCCACAGACTTCCCTGTCGTCACCGCAGAAGGAGGCGCGGGAAGGCCATGAGCAGCTGCAGGAGGGGCTCCCACACGGCCGGTGGCCGCGGATGGGGGCACAGCCGGGTCGTCACGAGCGGCTGGAGGGATAGGGCAGGCACCGGCCGCTACCGTGGCTGACGGAGAGGAACAAACCTGGGGATGGCCGGACAGCCCCTGAAACAGAGCACCGTTTTGCAGGGCTGTCCCATCATGAACAGTACCCCCAGGCAGAGAGGAGGCAGGGTCATGCGATCACGATGGTTCCACCGAGGAGGAGAGTGGTGCAGGCCCAAGGAGGCTAGAGGTCTTTGCAAGGCCGCTGACCGCGGTGATAACCAATGGAACAGAAGAGCTGCCGGAGGGAGCTGTAGCACCCACTGCAGTCACGCCAACCAGAGGGCAGGGGGCCGGCACGACACTCCCCGCGGTGGAGGGACGGAGGCTGGGAGCAGGATCCAAACCGCCAAGCTCGAGGGGGTGAGGCCCCGAGCCAGGGACATGCCTCGGGGGAGCAAGATCCGAGGACGGCGAAGGTCCAAGAGCAACGTCCAGGCCACCGGGAGGCCGTACAAGAGGGAACGGAGCAGCAACAAAGCTTCCCAGGGAGCTGGACGGAGGTGGATCTACCACGCAGAGAACTGTCGCTTCCACAAGGCCAGCCGAGGAGACAAGCTTGGGGGACACGGCAACGTCTGTACCTACGTGGCTACCTTCACCGGCTCCGTGCAGGCGATGGGGACCGGAAAAGAAGCAGGGACGCCATCAGCCTGCGGAGGCGGAGGGAAAGGTGGACCAGTAGCAAGGCCTTGCCGGCGGGAGGCCACCTTGGCCCTCCCGCGATCGGCCATGGCCGGAGGCCACGGGCGGGAAACCCTGCGCACAGAACGGAAAGGGGGGGAAACGGGATTTAGGAGAGAGACCAATCAAGTCATATTCTCCTAGCCATTCTTCAATAAATGTTAGATACCTTAAAGATCACTCAATAGATAACATCCTAGGCAACCTTGAAGATCCTCTTAGAACTAGGTCTCACTTTAGGAATGTTCATAATCAAGACCTAATTGCTTTGGTCTCACAAATTGAACCCAAGTCAGTAGAAGAGGCCTTAAGTGATCAATCATGGGTTAATGCTATGAGTGAGGAGTTAGGTCAGTTTGAGAGAAATAATGTCTGGGAGCTAGTTCGAAGACCAGAAAATACTAATGTCATATGAACTAAGTGGGTGTTTAAGAATAAAATGAATGAAGATGGAATCATTTCTAGAAATAAAGCCAGACTAGCAGCCAAGGGCTACTGTTAGGAATTTGGTGTTGACTTCGATGAGTCCTATGCACCTGTTGCTAGGATGGAAGCTATAAGAATATTGTTAGCATTTGCATGCTCCAAGAATATAAAACTCCAACAAATGGATGTGAAGAGTGCATTTTTAAATGGAGTTATCAAAGAAGAAGTTTTTGTTGAACAGCCCCCCGATTTTCAATTCTCCACTAAACCTGACCAAGTTTTCAGATTGAATAAAGCCATGTACGGTCTAAAGTAGGTTCCTCGAGTATGGTATGAAAGACTGACAGAATTTCTAATCAGCAAGGGCTACCACAGAGGTAAGGTGGATCAAACTTTTTTTTCCAAGAGCTCAAATAAAGACCTCATCATAGTTCAGGTATATGTAGATGATATTATCTTTGGGTCAACTAGCTCTGAACTATGTAATGAATTTTCTAAATTGATGTCTGCTGAATTTGAAATGAGTTTGGTAGGTGAATTAAAGTATTTTCTTGGCTTGCAGGTACAACAGTTAGAGGATGGATGCTTCATCAACCAGACCAAGTACACATTGGACATTCTCAACAGGTTTGGCATGACCAACTTGAAGCACATTACAACACCAATGGGTACCAATACCTCATTGGATGCAGATGAGATAGGTAAAGAGGTAGATGCCAAGCTCTATCGAGGTATGATTGGATCTTTACTTTATTTGACAGCTTCAAGACATGATATACAGTTCAGTGTAGGAATGTGTGCAAGGTATCAATCTAGACCCACTGAATTGCATTTAGCTACAGTGAAAAGAATTTTCATATATATGTCTGCTACACACACCCTTGGTTTATGGTTTCCTGCATCACACACACTAGATTTAGTTGCATACACAGATGCAGATTATGCAGGGTGTAAACTAGATAGAAAAAGCACTAGTGGTCACTGTGAATTTCTAGGTGGGTGTTTAGTATCTTGGGGTTCCAGGAAACAACACTCTGTGGCCCTCTCCACTACAGAGGATGAATACGTGGCTGTAGGGAGTTGTGGTACACAAGTAATGTCATGCCCCGAGCGCGGAAGATACCCGGAGATGCGCGACGTGTCTATATCAATCATGTCAATCAGAGTGGTCGTATATTCGACACAAAGACAGAGATGCGCAAAATAGCAAGATAACCCAATCCTTTATTTCATAATGGATAGACTATTACAAATCCAATACTCTGTTTTAAAAAAAAAGGAAAAGAATACATATTTGACTCAAGAAACTATGGAAAAGACTAGACGACACTTGTAGAAGCTCTATCACTTTCACTCTTGACCATTCCCATCCGATTGACTTCCATCGTCGTCGGACTTACCTGAAAAGTAAAAAGGGACAAACGGAATGAGCGAACGCTCAGTAGAAAATTATATCTCAAGTACTAGCAAGGGGTTTAAGTAATTACATTTTTATGAATGCAATAAAGCTATGCATGCTCGCATAAAACGACCAGATAGAGAGAATGTAATATCAAGAAAAATAAGATGAACTTAGTCATGAACTTCCAACAGAATGACAAGTATATTTAAGGTATTCAAGCAAGTACAATCATCGAGTCATGTCAAGAACTTTGGCTATCATGTATCAAGCAAGTAAATTACCCTTTTTCGGGCCACGCATTTCATGTAAAGTCAAGTACGATTCAAGTATAAGATGTGTGTGGAATGTCCAATCAAGCAAGTCAAGTACTCGATATAATGCCAGATACCTTATCATTTTAACTCCCATGGGCACAAGTACTTTCGGGTGCTCCTCCCAGGACCAGATCGGGCCCTATATGCGCAGGCATTTATCATGTGTTTTTGACATCCACTCTTGTTTATAGCCAACACAAAATTTCAATAATCAAGCTTGTAGACACGTACGACAACTTTGATAGAATAGAGTCCAAAATATGACAAAAGACATAGAATGGCGATAATAACGGTATAATCACGATATCGATAAAACTAGGTAGAATATGGTTCCTTTAACTTAGGTACCATGACAAATCAATATGGACATTCTTTATATAGAATTGAGGTCCACATGAACAGTATATCAAAGTAAGATACCCTCATTCTTATCATAGAATTGAGGTTTACAAGAACGACATGATATGGCATGATATCATCATCCCATTAAGAATTTCTTATGATATACTCTTTGTATAATCATAAGGGCCGGTATACCATGTTTCTTTAGAGTGACATGGCATCAATGGTGTAATGGGTTTTTAGGGTACAACCAGCTCAGTCGGCCTTGAGGGAATCCAAGGCTACGAGGAGTCTTACGGAGGTCTCTATGACTAACTCGCTAGTCCAAAGGAACGGAATGTCCAATGGAGAGCTTGTATGTCAATGAGAGTTGAGTGTGATCGATAAAACACCGTGAAAAGTGGGACTATACTCACGGAGTGGAGAATAGTGCCGATATATATATATATGTATAATATATAAACCATCGGTTAGCAAATCAGAGGAAAAATCAGTTTACAGTAAAATAACGACTTAGGTCAAGTCGTTTCTCAAGTAATTAACGCCTAACAGAAGGGCGTTTACATATGGTCCGTTTTGCAGAATTTTCAATAATTTCAATAATTTATCTAAAACGCGCCCTCGTCAGGGGCGTTTCTTCAAGAGTTGACGACTACTGTAGCAGGCGTCTTTTTATTTACAATATTTTTCAGAACATATTTATTTTCAGAAATTATCAAAAACGCGCCCTTGGCAGGGGCGTTAATCATTAAATTCTTATTTTCTCAGAATATATATTCCAGGATTTTAACAGATACGCGCCCTAGTAAGGGGCGTTTATTTTTAATTCACGCCCTGTGATGGGGCGTTACCACAGGGAAAAACGACCTAGTCTAGGTCATGAATTCAAGAAATATCAGGAATTAGCAAGATTTGCACGATAATCAAGGATAACAATCATATAGTCATGACAGGAAAATTGGCAGGAATTCACCTGCAGTATATCAGATTTGATGTTTCATGTTTATTGACTTTTAACCGTTAACAATTATTGATTTGATTTCATGTAATTGCATAGATAATCAGTTCTTGAGATTTACATGAAACTAACGCCTGTGTACAGGGCGTCAAATATGAAATTGACGACCTTGGAAGGGTCGTGACTTGCAAAGTAGCGCCCTAGTCTGGGGCGTGTATTTCGTAGTCACGCCCTTGGTAAGGACGTTTCTTCCAAGAAATTAACAGAAACTCGTTCAGAAACTATAGTAAACCAAACCATGTATATGCATGATAATTATTGTACTGTATCAATTTAGTTTGGGCTACAGTGACTTGAGAAAATCCTACCTTGATAGTCAATTGAAGATGAACGTGAGGGATTTTAACTAGAAGAAGATGCTGCTCTGTTAACTGTTCTGAAGCTTCTGTAGTAACAAAGTCACAGCAACCTAGATGAAGATGGACGACCTACAGAGGATAGAATACGAAGGTATTATGCTTCGCAATAACCTAACCGAAGATAAAGGAGGGGAATAACTTACTGGTTCTCCTAGGAAGACAGGGCTCCTTAACCTGTAGAAGAGATATAGATGAAGAACATTAGTTCTTCACATACTACGTTCATAATGAAAGGAAGAAGAAAAATCGAAGAACTTGATGTCCTTCACATACCTTGCAGATTCCGAACGCCAAATAGCGTTGAAGGGTTCGAGCAGTAGATTATTTATAGGGATTTAGGGGGGTCCTATTAGGGCTAGAGTTTTATTGGGAGTAATATATCCCTAATAGAGTCCTTACTCTATTAGACACTTACTAGATTAGGTTAATCTTTCCCTGGATAAGCCCTGGGTTCGAATGGTTCACGAACGGAATTAACGCCTTTGGTCAGGGCGTCGATTCTTGAATTGACGACCTAGTTCAGGTCGTTTCTTAAGAAACGTCTTGGATAAGGGCGTTCCTTGTTTTTGAAACACGCCCCATATATGGGCGTTTCTCTTACTTGCCTATTTGGTCGTGAGAGTTGACGACCGCACGTGTGGGCGTCCTTTCTTTAGTCACGCGTTTGATAGAGGCGTTTATTTTTGAATTAACGCCCTAATAAGAGGCGTTATTTTAATTTTGTTTTACTTCATCTAATTAATCCTATTCTCATTATCTGTATTACTACTGTAATATATATATGTTTTAATTTATTTCAAATATTCATTTATCAGGGTTGCTACACCCTCCCCCACTTGAAAAGAATTTGGTCCCCAAATTCAATATATATAATTATACATGTGGAGAGCGTAGAACATATACCTCTTAGAATAACTCGGGAAATCATTTCTTTATAGATTCTTCGGTCTCCCATGTCGCTTCGCGTTCAGGATTCTTATTCCATTGCACCTTGAGCATGGGAATAACCTTATTTCTTAGAGCTCGTATTTCTCGATCTAATATCTTCATAGGCTTCTGTTCATATGTGAGATCTTTCTGGATCACCAGATCTCCATGTTCAATAATATGCGATGGATCGTGCACATACTTCTTCAACATAGATATGTGAAATACATTGTGTACCTCGGACAACTGAGGAGGCAACGTGATGCGATAAGCAACCTCGCCAACTCTTTCGAGTACCTCAAATGGTCCGATGAATCTTGGCGTAAGCTTGCCCTTAACACCAAATCTTCGTATGCCACGTCCAGGGGATATCTTGAGAAATACATGATCTCCGATTTGGAATTCAAGATCTCTTCTTCTTGTATCTGCATAAGTCTTTTGTCTGGTCTGAGCAACTTGTAATCTTTCCCTGATTACTTGTATCTTCTCGGTTGTATCCCTTACCATGTCTGGACCTAACAGTTGTTTTTCTCCAACTTCGTTCCAACATATGGGAGATCGGTAACTCCTTCCGTATAAGGCTTCGAAAGGTGCCATTTGGATACTAGCTTGGTAGCTATTATTATATGCAAATTCAACTAAAGGTAAGTGGTCATGCCAGCTTCCTCCAAAGTCAATAATGCATGCTCTCAGCATATCTTCAACAACTTGATTAGTTCGCTCGGTCTGACCATCCGTTTGTGGGTGAAAAGCAGTACTAAAGTTGAGCCTTGTCCCCAACGAATGTTGTAATCCCTTCCAAAAATGAGAAGTAAAACGGGGATCTCTATCAGACACGATTGAGACAGGAATTCCATGTATCCTGATGATTTCTTTGATGTATAGTGCAGCTAGCACATCAATTGACCATCGGCTTTTGATTGGCAAGAAATGTGCCGATTTAGTCAATCGGTCAATGATAACCCAGATTCCATCATGTCCTCCTTTAGATTTAGACAAACCCATGATGAAGTCCATACCAATATCCTCCCATTTCCACTTAGGAATATCTAGAGGATGTAGTTTTCCCGCAGGCTTTTGGTGTTCCGCCTTGACCTGTTGGCACGTGAGACAGCGTGATACATAGTCTGCTATTTCTCTTTTCATATTAGGCCACCAAAAGTTCCTCTTTACATCTTGGTACATTTTGGTTGATCCTGGATGAATAGTGTACCTTGATCGGTGAGCTTCATCTAAGATCTTCTTCTTTATTTCCGGACAATCAGGTATACAAGTTCTATCTTTGAACGATAATCTTCCATCAGAAGTTAGTTGAAAATCAGATTGTCCTTCCAATCTGCCTTTGATTTCTACTAACATAGGATCATCATCCTGAAGTGTTTGTATTTCAGATAACAAATCTGACTGTATGCTTACATGAGATAGTGTGACAAATTTGGATTCCATATCCAAGCTTATATTGAGCTCGGAGAATTGTTCAAGTAACCTCCATTCTTGCATCATACAATTTGCTATCATTGCTCTCGGCTTTCAACTAAGGGCATCAGCAACATAATTACCCTTTCCGGGATGGTATTGTATATTGAAGTCGAAGTCCTTGAGATATTCTAGCCAGCGTCTTTGTCTCATGTTTAGTTCCTTTTGTGAAAATAGATATTTGAGACTTTTGTGATTGGAGTATACAGTGAACTGTACTCCATAGAGATAGTGTCTCCATATCTTTAAGGCAAATACTACCGCGGCCAGTTCTAAGTCATGGACGGGGTAATTTTCCTCATGCTTCTTCAGCTGACGTGAAGAGTATGCTATGACCTTTCCTTGTTGCATTAGGACACATCCGAGGCCAATGCCAGAAGCATCAGTGTAGACCTCGAATTTCTCTCCTTCTATCGGTAGAGCTAAGACGGAGCTGTGGTGAGATGATCCTTGAGAGTTTGAAACTTCTCTCACATTCCTCACTCCATTCATATCGGATCTCCTTACGAGTTAACCTTGTAAGGGGCACGGCGGTCCTAGAGAAATCTTTGATGAATCGCCGATAATAGCCTGCAAGACCTAAGAAACTTCTGATCTCGCTTGCATTAGTGGGTCTTTCCCAGTTTCTCACAGCTTCAACCTTTGACGGATCTACAGATAAACCGTCCTTGGATATGACATGTCCGAGAAAAGCCACTTCTTCAAGCCAGAACTCACATTTGCTGAGTTTAGCATATAATTGATTTGTCCTCAAGACTTGCAATGCAATCCTCAAATGCTCTTCATGTTCTTCCTTAGTCTTAGAATATATCAATATATCATCAATGAAAACCACCACAAATTGATCTAGATAAGGCCTGAATATGCTATTCATTAACTGCATAAAGGCAGCAGGGGCATTTGTTAGTCCAAAAGGCATAACAACAAATTCGTAATGGCCATACCTGCTTCTGAATGCAGTCTTGTGAATGTCATCGTCCTTGATTCTTAATTGATGATATCCCGACCTGAGATCAATCTTGGAAAAATATTTGGATCCTGAAATCTGATCAAATAATTCATCGATTCTCGGCAGTGGATACTTGTTCTTGATAGTAAGATGATTCAATTGTCGATAGTCGATACACAATCTCATGGATCCATCCTTCTTCTTTACAAATAAGACTGGTGCTCCCCACGGGGAAGTACTTGGTCTAATAAACCCTTTTCGGATTAGTTCCATCAACTGCTCCTTCAACTCCTTGAGTTCAGCAGGGGACATTCTATATGGTGCCTTTGAAACGGGACCAGCACCAGGGACTAAGTCAATGGTGAAGGCTACATCTCTTTGAGGGGGTAATCTCGGCAAATCTTCCGGAAATACGTCTGGAAATTCTCGCACTACCTGAATGTCCTCTATCTTGGTTTCTTTAGCTTCTTTAATAGTGACAAAAGCAAGGAAGGATACACATCCTTTCTTGACGAGCTTGCTTGCTCGAAGAGCCGAAATAAGAGGGGATTTGCTTCGACTCTTAGGACTAGTATAAGTCAGTTCCAGAAATTCCTTGAAAACAATCTTGCTATCACGGCAATCAACCGTTGCCTGGTATTTGGATAACCAATCTGCTCCTAGTATAACATCATACTCTTTTAGATCTAAGCAGATAAGATCAATAGGAAAATTCTTTCCTCGAACCAATACCTCACAGTTTTGGTAATGATGTGTGATATCCGTCTCGTTTCCGAGAGGAGTAGACAATATTAACTTCATCCATTCTGGTTCTAGAGGTAATGGGTCAGCAAACTTCTTGGAAATAATGGAATGCGATGCACCCGTATCAAATAAGACATGTGCATATTTGGAACAAATTTTTAATGTACCTTCCACCAATCCGCCTTCTTCTTCTGGTTCGATCTCTTGGATTGCATGAAGACGCGCGTTCCTTGTCACTGGGCGTTTACCCTCACCGTCTTGGTTATTCATTAATGGACAATCGGGAATCCGATGTTCACGACTCCCACAACGGAGACATGCTCCCAATTTCCTCCAGCATTCTTCTGTTTTGTGACCAGCCTTGTCACAATGCTTGCAAACTGTATTCGAAGGGGTAGTGGTGATAGAGAAAGGCTTGGTCTTCTTGAATTTCTGATCTTGAGAGGAAGAACCTCCATTATTGGGCCTCTTCTTAAAGTTGGGTTTAAAAGAACCCGAACTTGTGACTTGCTCCTTTTTGTCTTTCCCACGGATCCTATCAGATAGTTCCGTGGCATCTTCAAGCAACTGAGCTCGGCGCACTATTTCAGTATAAACTTGAATATCCATAGGCGCCAGTTGAGTAAGGTAGTGGGGCCTAAGCCCATTAAGAAATCTACGGGCTTTCATCTTTTCCGTGCTAATTAAATGCTTAGCATATCTAGACAGTCTAGAAAACTGTGCTTCATAATCAGCCACCGATAAAGATCTTTGCTTTAATGCGGCAAATTCGGCGGCCTTCTTTTCCTGGACCCTATCAGAGAAATATTTGGCGTTGAAATATTCAATGAATTCACCCCATGTAACTTGAGTTGGGTCAATAGTAGCTTAAATCGACTCCCACCAGCATCTAGCATCTTTTTCTAACTGGAAAGTAGCTAATAAGACTTTGTCCTGATCCGTGCATTGCATAACACGGAATATACGTTCAATCTCCCGAACCCAATGTTCGGCATCGTCTGGATCGGTCGATCCCACGAACTTCGGGAGATTCATATTCTTGAATGCTTGGTGTAAGCTTCCAGCTCGTGGAGCACCACCTTGTGCTACATGTTGTAGCACTTGGGTCATCCCTTGAAGGGTACGCTGCATGTTGCGCCATTGAGCACGTTCGGCAGCCATTATCCTACAATTACAATAGCTATGTTAGTATTATATCACTATGATCTTATAAAGGACTCATTGATCATTTAACCCTTGGTTCTACCCACTCTCACTTGGTTAAAGGTTTTTGAAACCTTTCCTTGGACTTGGGTTTCCTAGGAATTGAATACCTTAGGCTCTGATACCACAAAGACTGTCACGCCCCGAGCGCGGAAGATACCCGGAGATGCGCGACGTGTCTATATCAATCATGTCAATCAGAGTGGTCGTATATTCGACACAAAGACAGAGATGCGCAAAATAGCAAGATAACCCAATCCTTTATTTCATAATGGATAGACTATTACAAATCCAATACTCTGTTTTAAAAAAAAAAGGAAAAGAATACATATTTGACTCAAGAAACTATGGAAAAGACTAGACGACACTTGTAGAAGCTCTATCACTTTCACTCTTGACCATTCCCATCCGATTGACTTCCATCGTCGTCGGACTTACCTGAAAAGTAAAAAGGGACAAACGGAATGAGCGAACGCTCAGTAGGAAATTATATCTCAAGTACTAGCAAGGGGTTTAAGTAATTACATTTTTATGAATGCAATAAAGCTATGCATGCTCGCATAAAACGACCAGATAGAGAGAATGTAATATCAAGAAAAATAAGATGAACTTAGTCATGAACTTCCAACAGAATGACAAGTATATTCAAGGTATTCAAGCAAGTACAATCATCGAGTCATGTCAAGAACTTTGGCTATCATGTATCAAGCAAGTAAATTACCCTTTTTCGGGCCACGCATTTCATGTAAAGTCAAGTACGATTCAAGTACAAGATGTGTGTGGAATGTCCAATCAAGCAAGTCAAGTACTCGATATAATGCCAGATACCTTATCATTTTAACTCCCATGGGCACAAGTACTTTCAGGTGCTCCTCCCAGGACCAGATCGGGCCCTATATGCGCAGGCATTTATCATGTGTTTTTGACATCCACTCTTGTTTATAGCCAACACAAAATTTCAATAATCAAGCTTGTAGACACGTACGACAACTTTGATAGAATAGAGTCCAAAATATGACAAAAGACATAGAATGGCGATAATAACGGTATAATCACGATATCGATAAAACTAGGTAGAATATGGTTTCTTTAACTTAGGTACCATGACAAATCAATATGGACATTCTTTATATAGAATTGAGGTCCACATGAACAGTATATCAAAGTAAGATACCCTCATTCTTATCATAGAATTGAGGTTTACAAGAACGACATGATATGGCATGATATCATCATCCCATTAAGAATTTCTTATGATATACTCTTTGTATAATCATAAGGGCCGGTATACCATGTTTCTTTAGAGTGACATGGCATCAATGGTGTAATGGGTTTTTAGGGTACAACCAGCTCAGTCGGCCTTGAGGGAATCCAAGGCTACGAGGAGTCTTACGGAGGTCTCTATGACTAACTCGCTAGTCCAAAGAACGGAATGTCCAATGGAGAGCTTGTATGTCAATGAGAGTTGAGTGTGATCGATAAAACACCGTGAAAAGTGGGACTATACTCACGGAGTGGAGAATAGTGCCGATATATATATATATGTATAATATATAAACCATCGGTTAGCAAATCAGAGGAAAAATCAGTTTACAGTAAAATAACGACTTAGGTCAAGTCGTTTCTCAAGTAATTAACGCCTAACAGAAGGGCGTTTACATATGGTCCGTTTTGCAGAATTTTCAATAATTTCAATAATTTATCTAAAACGCGCCTTCGTCAGGGGCGTTTCTTCAAGAGTTGACGACTACTGTAGCAGGCGTCTTTTTATTTACAATATTTTTCAGAACATATTTATTTTCAGAAATTATCAAAAACGCGCCCTTGGCAGGGGCGTTAATCATTAAATTCTTATTTTCTCAGAATATATATTCCAGGATTTTAACAGATACGCGCCCTAGTAAGGGGCGTTTATTTTTAATTCACGCCCTGTGATGGGGCGTTACCACAGGGAAAAACGACCTAGTCTAGGTCGTGAATTCAAGAAATATCAGGAATTAGCAAGATTTGCACGATAATCAAGGATAACAATCATATAGTCATGACAGGAAAATTGGCAGGAATTCACCTGCAGTATATCAGATTTGATGTTTCATGTTTATTGACTTTTAACCGTTAACAATTATTGATTTGATTTCATGTAATTGCATAGATAATCAGTTCTTGAGATTTACATGAAATTAACGCCTGTGTACAGGGCGTCAAATATGAAATTGATGACCTTGGAAGGGTCGTGACTTGCAAAGTAGCGCCCTAGTCTGGGGCGTGTATTTCGTAGTCACGCCCTTGGTAAGGACGTTTCTTCCAAGAAATTAACAGAAACTCGTTCAGAAACTATAGTAAACCAAACCATGTATATGCATGATAATTATTATACTGTATCAATTTAGTTTGGGCTACAGTGACTTGAGAAAATCCTACCTTGATAGTCAATTGAAGATGAACGTGAGGGATTTTAACTAGAAGAAGATGCTGCTCTGTTAACTGTTCTGAAGCTTCTGTAGTAACAAAGTCACAGCAACCTAGATGAAGATGGACGACCTACAGAGGATAGAATACGAAGGTATTATGCTTCGCAATAACCTAACCGAAGATAAAGGAGGGGAATAACTTACTGGTTCTCCTAGGAAGACAGGGCTCCTTAACCTGTAGAAGAGATATAGATGAAGAACATTAGTTCTTCACATACTACGTTCATAATGAAAGGAAGAAGAAAAATCGAAGAACTTGATGTCCTTCACGTACCTTGCAGATTCCGAACGCCAAATAGCGTTGAAGGGTTCGAGCAGTAGATTATTTATAGGGATTTAGGGGGGTCCTATTAGGGCTAGAGTTTTATTGGGAGTAATATATCCCTAATAGAGTCCTTACTCTATTAGACACTTACTAGATTAGGTTAATCTTTCCCTGGATAAGCCCTGGGTTCGAATGGTTCACGAACGGAATTAACGCCTTTGGTCAGGGCGTCGATTCTTGAATTGACGACCTAGTTCAGGTCGTTTCTTAAGAAACGTCTTGGATAAGGGCGTTCCTTGTTTTTGAAACACGCCCCATATATGGGCGTTTCTCTTACTTGCCTATTTGGTCGTGAGAGTTGACGACCGCACGTGTGGGCGTCCTTTCTTTAGTCACGCGTTTGATAGAGGCGTTTATTTTTGAATTAACGCCCTAATAAGAGGCGTTATTTTAATTTTGTTTTACTTCATCTAATTAATCCTATTCTCATTATCTGTATTACTACTGTAATATATATATGTTTTAATTTATTTCAAATATTCATTTATCAGGGTTGCTACAAGTAATTTGGATTAAACACCAGCTTCAGGACTATCAAGTAGACCTAGGGTGCACACCCATTTTCTGTGGTAATACCAGTGCCATCAATCTAGCCAAGAACCCTGTCTTGCATTTCCGCACCAAACACATAGAAATAAGGCATCATTTCATAAGAGATGAGGTTTCTAAGAACACTTTTGAACTGATTCATGTAGGCACTGCTAATCAAATTGTTGATATCTTCACCAAGCCTCTAGACAATGACAAATTCACCACATTAAAGAGAGAATTAGGCTTATTTAAATTATCTTAATTGCTAATCTCCTGTTATTGAATTGTTTTATCTTGGCTAGAGATTATGTGAGTAGCTTGTCCTAACAGTGAGGGGGAGTCCTGAGAATCTGCTGAGTAAATTCCTTTAGTGCATCAATTGAGGGGGAGCTGGGCAGTTATGAAATCTTGACTCATTCAAAAGATTGGCCAGATATGTGTCATTGTTGGTTCTCATAATTGAATGAGTGCGGTTCTCTCCCAGACAGTAGAATCTCACTCATCTCTTAAGTCTATAAGTCTGTATTACTAAAGTCCTGCTAGAATCTTTTCTCTAGTAGTCCTTCAGAGATCTGGATTAAGTGTTCGAAGTATATCTTCCTACATTGTCAATGATTCCAGTTCAGGCTAAAACCTGTATGTCTTGACATATATCTAGAACAACTCAAAATCTAGACTTCAACATTCATTTCAAAGAAACAGTCCTTCTGGTATTGTCTTCAATCACTTCATCCATAATATAAGAGATCAACCAAATAAACAAAGGTCTAAGGTTTGATCACTGAGAAACTGGGAGCTTCATCAATGAAGTGAAGTAATTCCCATGTCATGAGGTATCAAATTAAAAAAAAAGGGAAGGAAGAGCAATATCTGCAAAATAAATTTGTGCTTCTGATCATCACAGAGCAATAGTGACAATGTGGTGAGTAACTGGGGACTCTGGCCTCTGATCATGGTGTTTCTTCATGTAAAAAGCCACAGTTACTAACTCTGTTCTCTAAAAAGGAGAGGTAATGAGGTACTCACATTGAGTAACTGGGGATTCAGGCCTCTGATCAAGGTGTCTCCCTAATGTCAAAAGTATGATTTACTAACTTCCTCATTGGTCTTATTAATTAAAAATCTATATAATATCCCTTGTCTTAGTACAAATTACTGGAATGCTTGTCTTCAATACCATGAGAACACCTTCTCTGCTTTTGTCTCTTGTCGTCTACTGAGTATTCTTGTTTGTTTAGCAATGTCTTGCCATACTTGTTCATCCCTACTCTACATCATATGCCATGTATGTGGATATACTTCTCTCCCATTCTAATTCTCTATTGATTACCAGAGTTCAAGAATCTTCTCTTGAGTTTAGCACCTTACTTATTCTCTTAAGATATGCTCTTGAGTCTTTCTACACTAAGAAGTCACTGTACTTCCTCCTCATGTCTCCAGTAATTTCTTATATCTTTCATTTCCTTTTGATGATGTCAAAGGGGGAGAGGGAGGTCATGCAACATCTGAGGAGTCAGAGGTCATGCAACATCTGAGAACATCTGAGAGAGGTCATCTGAGAGTGAGTAGTGGGGAAAACAAATTTGGAGAGAGAAGAGGTTCAGAATATGTGTTTCTAGAAAAGGTTCTCTGGTTTGTCTGCATGATTGGCTTGGTCTCGATTGTGCTTAATGCCCTGACATTTCTTGATTCATAGTGTTGCCATCATCAAAAATGGGGAGATTATTGCATCCCTATGGTTTTCATGATGTCTCACACTATAAATCAATTGTTTTAACTATAGATCAATTTGTCTTTATATGATGCATTTCCTTGTTTCTAAGCATAAAGGAGGTCTGTGTTTATAGCATGATTTAGGTCCGTGCATTACGTGATTTTCATCCTTTTGCTTAATGCATATTAAGTCAGTGCAAGTTCTGCATCTCTTATATTAAGTGCTTGCCTCGGCACAAGTCCTTGTTCTTGTTCATATCTTGTCTCTATGCATTACTCTAGGTCGTGTCCACTAAGGTCCGTGCATATCTTTAGTCTTCTCTTTTGACTCAGTGCATAGTCTTCCTATTGTGCCTTATGTTTTCATGTCGGTGCAAGTTTCAGGTCGATGTAATTCTTATCTAGAATGAATTGCTTAATCTGGTCTCTTAATCTTAGTGTGAATCCATCTCGGTGTAAGCTTTGACTTGTATCTATCTTTGTCATCTTAGTGCAAATACATCTTGGTGCAAGCTTCAAGCTTTGTCTTGTACTTCTTTTTACCATCTTGGTGCAGCTCCTGCTTGGACTGCATATACCGACTCGGTGCAATACTTTTACCTTCTGAATAACATGAAGTCGCTGCATCTTCTATTGCGTTACCATTCTCGGTGCAAGATTTGATCTGCACCTAGTCGGTGCAAACCTTGGTTAGTCAAAGGCTTTGGAACACAACTCGGTGCATGCTTTTCTTAAAACAAGATCATGTTCTAGCCTATTCAATTCTCTGTAGCAACGAGGTCGGTGCAGTTCATGCTTCGGGTCTATTAGACTCGGTGCAAGTCCTGTAGATAGATAAAGTAGATTGGTGCAACGTTTGCTTCATTTCACATCGGTGTTTTTATTGCCCGTCATAGTCAATGCTCATTCCTTTGACTCGGTGCAAACTTTTCTCTCTAGAAAAATAAAGTCGAATTGTGCTAAGTGTGTGTGACAATATGACTATTTCTTCTCTGACAGTTTGTCTGTGCAATTCACCAGGAAGATGGCACGTGATCCGAGGTAGATAGAAGTCCATAATATTCCCACACATGCCCCAACCTTTCAGGCGGGAAACATGGTATCGACACGCCGAAGGATCTGGCTCAGACATATATATATATATATATATATATATATATATATATATATATATATATATATATATATATATATATATATGCTGAGGAAAAGGGTTCGAGCAGAGAATGGACCAGTGAGAAAAGAAGAGCAGCTTGAGAGCAATGGATTAAGAGAGAAAACTAGAGACAACCCACTCCATCCAGAGCTGAGAGAAAAATTTCTGAGAGAGAGAAGAGATTGTGAATGTGAACTTCTGCTTCTACGGAAGCTATATTGAGTTTGTTTCTCGAGAAGATTGTCGATCATCGATCATTTTGTTTTCGAGTTTTCTTTACTTTCATTCCATTCTGTTACCCTCCACTGTTCGGAAGAAGGGGGAGGTTCTCCAGTTTCCCTCCATTGTCTTGGAGGAAGAGAGGTTGATCCTCTGGTTGTGTGTGTTACTTGGGAGTAACTGCATAGGGTTCCCTTTGCTGCGTGCAAAGGAAGGGAGATTGGTTCTCCAGTGTTTTCTTCTGGTCAATCAGAAGACTGAGGAGGCTGTTCCTCAGGGCAAGCTGTTAGGCAGCGATTGTTGTAGACTGAGTCTGCTGTGTGCGATATAATATTGCAAGGAAACCTTACTCTCTTGAGTAAGGGGTGGACGTAGATTGCGGATAGCAATCGAACCACCTAAAAAATTCCATGTCTCTTCTGTGGTTTGCTTGTTTACGTTGTGCTACTCTCCATCTATTTGACACATTGCTTCATTGTGGATTGCTTTCTCGATCTCATTCCTTTTACTAGTCATCATAGTTGCCTGTCTCCGAGGTCTTCTTCACAGCAATTTAAGGGGTTGATAAATCGTGTCTGAGTTTATCGAATTTTGGGAGTGAGCTATTCATCCCCCCCCTTCTATCTCACTTTTCGCTGGGTGTATGATTCAAGTATTCTATGGCGGATCTGGCCCATGAGAAGATGAAGCCCGATGAGGAGTTCTGCACCTTTGCTGATCGCTGGCGCCACCTTGCCACGCAGGTCTCGGGGCGTATTCTAGAGCTAGAGCAAATCAAGATGCTGATATCTAACACAACGCCCGAGTATCGCTTCATCATAGCCCTCAATGACATTACCTCCTGGAAACAACTTTATTACCGAGCCCGCTTCATTCGTCAGCAAATCCAAGGTTCCCTTTACCCCGAGTCTCCCCCGCATTCCACGCCTACTTACACCTCACCCTCCGCAAGCCAACCCTACGCTCCCATGAGCCAGCCTACCATGAGTCAGCATCACGCCACATCCACCTCCGCATATCAAACCTCAGCATATCAAACCTCCCCATACCAGCCTACCATGAGTCAGCCTTCCCCACATCCGCCGCCACCTCCAGTCATGGGAATACCGCACCCCCAGTAGGTAGATGACGTCCACTACATTCTCGCTCATGTACCATTGTCTAGTCCCTCCACTAGCCATGCACCCTTGCCTAAGCAATCCCCACAACCGTCTCCACCACCTCATACCTCTCGGCATCCACCTTGCCTGAAGCAGGCTCCTCATCCTCCGTTGTCGGAGTGCTTTACCGACATTTTTAGGGCTTTGATGGCCACTCACACATTGCTGCTCTCTCCAGTTGTGCCTTGTCGACCAGCGGTCGGGGATATGCTTCGATTCAGTGAATTTCACCGCCAGCAGGGGCATTTGGTTGAGGATTGCACCAAATTCTGGGATTATGTTTTTGATTTGGAAGCTAAGAAAAGGATTGATTGGGCCGCTATTCACAAAGTCATTCTACATCTTCGTAGTAAGCAACACCAGTAGCAGGCACTGCCTAAGCAGCTGCCTCCATCTCTACAAGACCCAGGGCACCCCCGTGATCCTTTATCTAATGTTGCACCCGCTCCGTCACCTACTCCAATACCCGTTCCATCACTGTTACCTTCTCCCACCACATCTTCACAACCTCCACAAACCCAAGCCTCTTCTCAGGCTAGTGCTCGCATTACCACAACTTCTTCCACCCCCGCTTCTACCCCCAATGCCGCTCGTCACGTTGTGTCGATACGTCGACGGTGGGCACCACAACCCCCTTCTTCACCCTTGCCATGTCCACCATCCTCTCCATCGACCACATCACCATGTCCACCATCCTCTCCATCGCCTACACCATCTCTACCACCCTCACCATTGTCTAAACCTCCATCATCCTTGCCATCACCTTTGCCCGAGCCTGAGCAAGCTTCGCCTTTGCCGCCCTCACCCGAGCAAGCCATACCTCCATCCTTACCTTTGCCTCCACCTAAACACACCATACCCTTTGAAACCTCCGCATCTTCCAAACCTACTCCGATCCCCATTCCTCCACCTATTTTCACCCCACGGAGCGGGTGTGCGTTACCTATGGTGCCCCTTGGGTCTGGTCCCCAGGGAGACAATAAGCCAAGTCAGGATGATTCAGTGTCGGCCGTGCATTTCAAGATTCAGGATTTTATCGATTGGATGCCGATCCGCGTCCTGGTCCCTAGTTATTTTGGGGATGATGCGCCTCCACTTTCAAAGATGACAGTTGCTAAGAAGAGTTCCCTTGCACTAATGCCAGTTTCTTCAAAAGCGACACTGGTGGCAATCTCATGGCTTGCCGGGAGTCGATTATTGACACTGTTATTTCTCCTCGCTCCGCCGCCATTCAGATTACTGGTCAGGAAGGGTCCTCTACCCAGATTGTGCTAACTCGTATGGCTGCCAAGTAGATTGTGCACTCTATGTTCAAGGGGCAATTGGCCGTATCTTTTATATTCTCCGAGGACATTCTGCACATCTTATGCAATCTTCCTTGGTTCATTAGCAAGCCGGCCACGTCAACGCCGCGCATTGATCTCCCACAGTTCTGTCTTTTGCTTCTATCAAGGGAGTTGTGCTTCATGCCCGATTGCCGAGTGGAAATGCCGAATCTCATGCTGCTAGTGTCAAGTGACAAAACTCCGTGTTTTTTTGATATTCATTCATTTAAGGGGTCAGCAATTCACGAATGTCCGCATATGGTTGGTACTGGGTGTCTAGGGGCAACCGCCCTAAGGAGGATGCATGTTCATAATCACGCCAGGCTATCTGCTAGATGGGCCCGTACTTTGAGAAGACACTGTAGATCAAGAAGCCCGAAGGTCCAAGTCCACACTAGGCGGGTCCATTACAAGCCAATTTTAGCTAAGAGGCGGCGCCGGTTTAAGGGCCGTCGATTGTGCACTCAGGGGTCCACTCCCTCTTCCCCGTCTGTTCATTCATCTTTCCTTCTGCTCAGCTCCCACCCTTGGGTGGTGTACCTTCCTTATTCCAATCCCACGTCCATGATCTTCTCCTTTCTTCCCGGGTCCGTAAACCCCCACTCTTCTCATCCAATTTCTCTGGATTCTCCTTATTCTTACTGTCTTAGGCCTCGGCCCATGTCATCCTTTCATCCCAATCTAGGGATTTCTTCTTCTGATCCTTCTTTTCCGGTATCGTCGGGTGATTTTCATTCTCCTTCCCTGACTCCGTCAGGTGGTTTTAACTCTCCTTCCCCGACTCTATCAGGTGGTTCTCCTTCTTATTCCTCGACCTTGTCGGGTGTCTCCTATTCTCTTTCCCCGACCCTATCGGGTGTCTCTCATTCTCATTCTCCGACCCTGTCGGATGATTCCCATTCTCTTTCTCCGATCACGTTGGATGATTTTCCTTCTCATCTTCCTATTCATTCCCTACCCATTCAAGGTCATCACCCTTTTCCATGCTATTTTCGAGACTTTAGTCTGCCTTGATCCCAGCTAATCTTTGCTTATTATGTATCTGGTTCCTTGTTATCAGGGTCTCTGCACCTTAACGAGGGAGTTCTAGCCCTCGTCTCTCTTCCTTTTTAATCCTTCTTCATCTAGTGTCGTGTCTGCCGCTCCTCCGTGTAGGGGAATTTTTGATCCTTTGCTATCCTCTCCCTTTCGTCCTATCAAGCAAGGAATACAAAGCTCGTGCTGTACGAAGCTCGATGATCAAGATCGCGTCAGGATGCTGTTACCACACTGTGGATATGCAAGGTATCTTTATTTTGTGCAGGAAAATGTTATCATCGCTGTTATCTCTCTTACTCCTGCACACGCTTATAATGCTATTCCTCAACATGGTTAAGTGGCTTTTAGAAAGTTTGCTTAGTTAATTTGGTTAGAAGAATTCACTTCTGCAGCATTCTTAGGCTGGTGATAGCTCTGTGCTGGGAGTCTAGTTCTTTCCCTGATCGTTAAGGGTGATCTTTTGCATGGGTTTTTCACACACTACACGGCGAGCCATAGCCGATTCCTCCGAGACAACATCGTTGCTGCTTTGGCCATACCATGGGTATGCATGAAAGTCTTTTCTTTTCTCTTCTCGGCCAAGTGCAAGGGCAAGAGATTGACGGATGAGATGAGCAACCTAGGTGCTCCCTAATACGAGAGAGGTCTCAAATAGGGGCAGTCTTGACCCTGGAATATGAGCGTTCATGCAATATCTAGCCAATAAAGGCTACCAAAATCAAAATTAATCAATGCAAAATTATGAATCAAAGGCATGATAAAAGTGGCAGTATAGTTCCCCGCGGGAGATCATGAGCCCGGTCGCATGCGTGCCTAGTAAATATGGGTCTCAAAATCAAAGACAGAAAGCTCCGGTGCAACAGCCCTACTCTTTGTGGGGTAGTGCCCTAGAAGGAATTCAAGTCCTGATGTTTCCCATCCTGCATAAAGCTTGTCTCCTAATTTTTCATATAGTTCTCCCACTTAGGCTGTGTTGAATCCTGGGTATGACTTTAGTAGGGGCACCGTTCTTTAGAGGCAGTTGGTTGTGGCGAGCCACCCTCACATGCACGCCCTGCTCAAGGGAAGTCTTTAATGAGAGGGGAGGTATGACGATCCCTGGCCAGTAGTTTGAACCCATCTTTGGGTGCTGCAGATTGTTATATTTCAAAAATAAAAAAATCAGATATTAAAAAAAAGCATGTCAAAAATTCAAAAAAAAATAAAATATGTCAAAAATCCAAAAAATCCAGATATTATCAAAAAATCCGAAAAAAAATCAGAAAATAACAAAAATCTAAAAATATTTGTCTTTTGTTCCTTTTTATCTATTTATTTTAAGGACAGATATATAATTCATTTGTTAAGTGTGCAGGTTTCAGGTGTTCGAGCTTCCTTGCTCCTCATCATCCGCTCTGCCTCCTATCCATGTCTTTCGAATCTGTTCTCTCCTTCTTCAATCTATATCTCTCGATCTATTCTGAAGCTTGTGTCCTTCTCAACTTTTGTTTGCAATGATTATATCTCCATGAGAGGTCTTTGCCTTACGATTATGAACCTGGCGGTTCTGCTTCATTCTGATCTTGGGCTTTGATTGAAGAGCGTATTTGTCGTATCTTTCGTCCTGCCATGTCCTTGTCACGTGTTTTTGTCCCTCCATGTCATTCCACGCACGTTGTTTTATCTCTCACCGCATGTTGTTAGTTGTCTTGCATATGTTGTTAGTCATCCCTCTATGTCCCATGTGTTGTCCCAACCGTGTGGTCATCCCTCATATTCTTGTCCCAACCGTGTGTTGTCCCATCGCGTTGTTATCTTGTCCCACCATGTTCATCGTGCATACATGTGGTTTGTTCATGCCATTGCATATGTGTGCTTGTTTGTCTTTTTTATGTTATGTTGCATTATTTTCCATTCATTTGATCGTTATGTTATGTTGTGTTGTCTATCGTTCAGTTGATGGTTATGTTGTCTTCGTTATGTTTATGCTTACTTATTTGTCATGTCTGTCTTATTGGAAAATCTCGTAAAAAATCCAAAAAAAAATGCCGCTTCGCTTGGCAGGTAAGTCAGGTATGGCTCTCTATCCCTGCTCATTGTTGCATTACTATATGGTATCTACATTATTATAACTTATCAAGGACCGGCTGGTTGGCCGTGTATTCTGGGATCTAATGTTCCCCTTTAACAAAAATGATGATGATCTAGGAGCATATAGTTAATCGTTCGATAGGCCGCTCGGTTGAGTCGGGTGGAGGACGATGGACTCTGTCTCGCACACCGTGGTTGCAAGAAGACTCTTGACCCCGTCTTGCCTTGGTCTAGCAATAGTATCCTTGAGTACTTTCTATTTTATGCTTTCTTTGCATTCATTTTAATGATTTCTTTATTTTAGCCCAACATGCATCATGACATTTTGAGCATTCACGTCTCGTGATCTGTTCAAGATTTCTCCTCATCAATGGTTGATTGTGTTGCCTCTCTATTAGATAAGAGATTTCTCATTCCACTTCGAATTTGAACGTCTTCTCTGATCTGCTCTCTCGGTCTGGTTGGCCAGCGTGATTCCTGTCTGGATTTTATCTCAGTCTTACTCTCCTTTCCAGCTCCTATGCTGTGTTTCCTACCGATCCCCTCATTGTCTGTGGATTGTGCCCCCGATGAGGCTGGTAGTGTTTCCTTTTCCTTAGTTTAGTTCTCTAGACATGTCTCATTCGCGTCATCCATTCCGGGTGGTAAGTTCGGCATTTTTGGGAGAATTCATGTCGCTTGTTGGTTGTGACGGGTGTCTTTTACCTTGATGCCCGGTTTTCAGTTCTCTCCGCTTCATCTCCATTTCTTGTCGCTATCACTTTCGCTCGATCTCCTTTCCATTTCATCTCCACGTCGCTTTCGCTCGCTCCCTTGCAAAGCGAACATCAAGGAGGGGCATCTGTTGACACCCGTTTTAGTCCACAAGTTGCGTCATTTCTCTTATTCATCATTTTTGATGTCCGGAATTACCTATTATTTTGGAGCCTTCCTTGGATGGATTTCGAGCCCACTTCATCATTCCCTAGCCTTTGGATTTTGGAGATCATGATTTATTAGAGCCCTGAAGCTTATCTTATCAACTTCCGGTTTCCATGTCAGCTTACGGCCCAATTAGGCTGGCTTCCATCAAGCATTCGGCTCTCTTTTTGCTATGCAGTCCTGAAAACGGTTCTTTTTCATATCCTTCAGTTCCTCTATTCAAAATGTGTCCTTCACCAAAGTTGTTCATCTTTTAAATATCTACAATTTCTTCTTCTACGCTAATGGCCAGTTTTGCACCGATTTCAAGTTATTTACATTTTTCCGGCGTGCTGTGCTGATTCACTTGTGTCCCAGAATTCTTTCTCTCTATTCTAGCCCCATTTTCTCCATCTTCTGATCATCTTTTCTATTGGGTTTCTGTGTTTTGATGATGCTAAACACTATGACTCATATGCATGATGTCATATGTGGTTTAACTATGTTTGCGTCTGAACTGTCATATATGTTTCTGAACTAATTTTGCTAGAAATAGCTGTGATGTGTTTTGTCATACATGTTCAGAAAGTATATGTCATTTTGTTATTCATTACATTCCATGCATAGGGTCTGTGCATATGTCCACATATCTATTCATACAGGGCAGTGTTTTTATGGTCAACTTAATTGGTTTGGTTGATCATGGTCTGAAGTCTAAGCTAGCTGAGTCAAGGTCTGTGCTAGTTAATGTTAGTCTATGCTAGTTTGGTACAACTCATGCACCGAAGTATGTATCGGTCTGTGTTAGTCTATGCTAATCCATTTTAGTATGTTTGTATATTAGCTAAGGTCGATGCTAGTACATTCATATAACTAACTAAGGTCGATGTTAGTATGTTTATATACTAACTGAGGTCGGTATTAGTATATGGGTTCACTAACTAAGGTCGATGCTAGTATACTTATATCCTAATTAAGGTCCGTGCATATGTTCATAAGGTCTGTTCATAATGCTTAATAGGTCTATGCATATAAGCTCAAAGTCTATGCTTGTTCTGCATCGCACACAACTCAGGTCTGTGCACATCACTGTAGCATGCATATAGGTCAGTGCTAGTTCTTCTTCCTCCACACACTAGGTCTGTGCATGTTTTGGCTTAAACAAAGTCGGTGCACATCTGTAATAAGCAAAAATAAGGTCGGTGCAAGCTTTGGTGTTGCACACATGCAATATAGGTCGGTGCATTATCTCTTCTATAGAACATCAGGTTGGTGCACGTTTCTGCTTCATGCATATAGGTCGGTGCAATGTGCTCTTTGGTTCAAACAACATTGGTGCATACTCAGTTGGTTTGCATATGTAGGTCTGTGCATATCCATCGTTAGGCAGAACAACGTCGGTGCTAGTTGTGTGGATACATGGTATAGAGTCGGTGCATGTTTACCTGGCAACATATGTAGGTTGGTGCACTTTGTGGCTTGTGTATTAAAGGTCTGTACATGGGTGAACAAGGTCTGTGCATCTATTATTGCATGCTTATTTAGAAGGTCGGTGCATCTGTGCTCTTACCATTCAAGGTTAGTGCAGTGGCCTGTTTTTCCCATAAACAAGGTCGGTGCATTGTTCTCATCTTGCTGTACCATGTATGTGCACATCTGATCATATGTTATGAAGGTCTGAGCATGCTTCAAGTCCCAGCACATGTAGGTCTGAGCATATGTGCAATTGAAGTCTAAGCACGTTGTTATGTTCGAGCATTCTTCTCGTCTAAGCTTCTATTACGTCTGTGCATATTGAAAACTAGCTGACAATAGCATGTTTGACGAAATGTCTCTCTTATGACTGACAGGTTAAAGACAGCACGTGAGGTCGAGCTAAGACCAGGCACGTGTTCCCAGAAATGGTGGAATGCTGGCGGATGGACCCTGGGAGCTAATGATTGGCACATGATCCTAGGGGAGCATCTTCTGCCACGTGGATTAAGATTCCCTCTGCACCTGACGAGTGGCCTCTCTGAAAAAGGTAGGAATGAGCTTCATTCACGCCCAAGGCATGAGCTCGTGGGACCCTTCCTAATGCCTTATATAAAGGCCTCGTCTGCGATCAAAGAAGCGAGCAAAAAGGAGAAAGAGGTAAGAAGAGAGCAGCAGAAGAGGAGATTCTGAAAGAAAAAGAGAAGAGAGAAGAAAAGGGGGCTGTAGAGAGTTGAAAGAAGCAGAGGGTGATTGTGAGATCGAGAGAAGAGAAGAGAGAAGAGAGCAGCAGAGAAGAGTATAAAAGGGAGATTGAGAGAGCGACAGAGAGCTATCGAAAAAGAGAAAGAGAAAGAGAGAGAGAGAGGGAGATAGAAGCAGAGGTGCTGGTTTGAAGAGCTCGTGAGCAAGAAGCATTTAGAAGTTCAGATTTGAGGATCTTTCTATTCTGTGTTCTTTGGATCAAATCCAAGACACAGTGCTCCTGCATGAGCTTGTTTGTTTTTATTTTAATGTTAGCTTTCCGTTGCTGAGTTTTATCATCCTTGTTTTCCATTTTACATACCTTTGTAGAAGCTGTGTATCAGCGGATGGCAAGCTATGTCGCCCCACGGATGGCAAGCTGTAATGCCTAGCTGATGTAGGCAAGCGGTGATGCCCAGCGGTTTCAAGCTGTGAGTCAGCAAGAATCCACACTCGGGTTGAGTGTGTGGTGGATGTAGGTCTGGAGGACCGAACCATCTAAAAGTCATCTATGCAGTGGTTTGTTTGGTTGTCTCTTAATTCCTTAGGTGTATGCTTAGGATTGTTATATCTGGTTAGCTTAGATTACGTTGAAATTCACTATGTTTTAGTTGTCTACGTTTTGATCTCTACTGAGTATTTTAGTGAGGTTATTACGTGTGCTAGCCCAGCATTCTATGAGAATCACATAAGGACATCTGAACAAGTGTTCGAGTGTAAGTCTCATTAGAATATTTGTTTAACTGAGCATATCTGATTTTAATTCGGCATGATTTATAAGTACAGTTTTAATTGGGTAATTTTTAGGGGAGATTCATTCACCCCCCCTCTGAATCTAGTTTGCACCATCTAATAGTCTTAACAATTGGTATCAGAGCGGTCTCTGATTTCCAAATCCAACGATCTGCAGAGGATCCTGCTAGTTTGTGTGGTGCTTTGCTATTTTTAGTTCGAAGCATTTGTCATCTTATTTTTCAGATTTTTAGATCTAAATTTATTCAGTTATTTTTCAATGGCATTTTCTGTTGTTTTTGATGGTTCTAACTTCAACAAATGGGTAGGCGGCCTATGTGTTCACCTGAACTCCATTGATCCAAATCTATGGAGTCTTGTATCAAAAGGCCCACATAAAGTACCTTAGAATAAGACCATATGGTCTAGAGAGGATATGATAAAAGATAGTGAGAATGCTACTATCTTTAACATTATGAGAAACTCAGTTAACATTGAAAAGTTTCCATGTGTTGCAGGATGCAAGTCCGGAAAGGAGATAATGGACAAAATAAACACCATCTATAAGGAAAAAGAAGAGTGCCTGATGGCCAATCGAAGGGATGAGACTAAAGAAACAACATCTTAGATAAGCACTGAATCAGAAGATATTTCATTTGATGAACTAGTAGAGATGTATGATGAACTGCTAGAGAAATCTAGGAAAATTCAATTTGAGAATAAAAAGCTGAAGAAAAAGATTGATCAAAATTGCTCTAATTTACCCTGTGAAAATTGTTCAAAACTGAAAAAGTCTCATGATGCTTGCTTGACTGATATTCAGAATTATAAGAAACAATTGGAAGATTTTGAAAATATTGTTTCAGAAATGAATGAACTGAAGTCTGAAAATGAAATCTACAAAAGACAGATTATAGAGAAAAATGGAAAGGTTAAAAGACTTCAAGAAGAAAATCAAGCTGAACTTGTCAAGCATAAAGAACAAATTTTTCCGCTGAAAAATTAAAATGATGAATTGCATTCTAGAATTTCTGAATTAGAAGAAACACTGAGATCAAATAATGATGATCATATTTTGATAAATGAACTTGTTCAGAATAAGCAATTAATAAGACAGAATGAAGAACTCAAGCAATTGAACACTGCTATATCTGAAAGACTTCTTGCATTAGAAAAGGGAAAAACTGCTTGCAAAGAAGAATCTGAAAAACTGAGTAATCTGGAACAAGAACTTGAGAAATATAAAATTATAAATAAAGTGCTAAGTGAATGTGTTAATTACAGTGAACATGAGATTGCCAGTTATGAATTACACATTGCTTCTCTGGAAAAGGAAATTTTTGAATTGAAAAACTCTCTATCAAAAACTCTAAAAGGTAAAGAGAAGTCAAAAGCCTCCTTGAAAGATGAAGTGAGTAATCACAGTAAGGAGACCGACAACTTTTCTGAAACAAAAAGGGTCATGGGGAACCATCTTTACACCACATTTGTCTGAAGCACTAATGTAGCTGGAACCTCTAGGACATCTCCAAAGAAATCTGCTGCAGTTAAAACTCAAAAATAGAATAAAAATTCAAAAAAGGAGAAAAATAAATTGCATGCTGAAAAATCTCAGACAAAGATGTTTTCTGATAAAAGAAAGAATGTTAAGTGTTTTTATTGTGGTAAATTTATTCATGAGATGTATGATTGCCTTATAATGAAGAAGGATGATCTGAATAGTGATAGAATTCATGCTAGGACTTCTCATGCTAAGAAATCTTCTTCTGTTCAAACTAAAAGGCTTCAATATTTTTATTGTCATAAAATAGGTCATCATGTAGGCTAATGGAAATAGATGACATGTCTGCTGTTGCAGTGCAAGATAAACTGTTCCATGCTAAAAATCATGCAACTCATAAAAATAAACTTCAATGTTTTAATTATGAAAAATTAGGCCACATTGCTGCTCAATGTTGGCATTCTCAGGGAAAGAAAGTTCATTCTGGATTTATTAATTTCCATGTTAACAAAAATATTTTTGATAGAAATGATTTTGATTCTAGAAGAAAACACATTGTGTGCTTTAGATGTGGAAAACATGGGCATACAGTCAAGGACTGCTGACATGCTAAGGGAAATAGATTGAATTCTAAATCTATAAAATTCTATGTTCTTTATGCTGCTGCTAGAAATAATTTGATTAATAAAATGAAAAACTCTTCATGCTTTGAATGTGGAAGGCCAGGCCACAGAGCTGCTGATTGTTGGCTGGCTGGTTTTAGTAAACAGAATTTTCACTCTGCTAATGAATTTCATGATTACAGTAATGTGCATAAAAAGAGTTTTAAAACTGCTGGATCATGTCATTACTGTGGACAGTTAGGGCATTCTATGTATAACTGTCATCTCATGTCTTTTGATGATAAACAAGCTGAAAAACTGTTAAGAACACCTGCCAATGGTGTCATTGTTATTTCAGGACCAAAGATGTCTTGGGTACCTGTTTGTGCAAAATAAATTATGTTTTACAGATGTGCCTTGGGTTGAAGAATATTTTGGGGGTAATAAACCAATGCACTCAAGAATGAAAACCCTAGTTCTGCATTTATCAAGTCTGTCATGTTAACTCTGCTCAATTTCTGTCATTCAAGTTTTTCTATCTTGGATTACTGCATAGCATGTTAAATTTGTTTTTGCATATTCATTCATCATCTGCATTGTCAAATTTCAACCCTCTGAATTCTGCTCATCTGAAAATTATGCTTTGCACTCAACTCTATTGATAGACATCCTCTGATTAGAATTCTCTGAAAACATCTGAATTTCACATGATTTGTGTTTTAATGTGTGTCCGAATTTGCATTATATCCTTTGAAAATCTGATGCATATAAGACTGCATTGGCACTGCATTGTCATGCATGACCACTATGGTATATCAAATGGTAAGCTAATAAAGGGTAGATGAAATCTGTATGGAGGTTCGTACTATGTGTGAGGTGGTCTTTTAGACCAAGTCCTCTGCCTAAGTACCATAGGTCATGTTGCATATAGGGCAGTCTGAATGATCATGAGCATGAATCTTAAAATCATATTTTTAGTCTTCATTGCATAGATGGCATATAGCCAGGGGGAGTGTGTTTGTCCCTGCATCATGTCTATGACACTCGTGTTCATTCATTGTTCTTAAAAGAAGTCACTGCATATGCATGCATATAGTTAATTGCATTACATTTATTTTGAAAAATTCAAAAAGAGGTGATTTTATGCATATAGACAGGGGAAGCATTGAAATTCTTCAGTTCTGTCACTGGTTGAATTCTCACCGTCTATTCATTTGATTCATCTTGCCATATCTGCATGTCAGTGACTCACATCATCAAATAATTCGTGTTGGTTGATTGATTCTCATCTAAATTTATACTTCTCTTGAATTCATACTTCTCTTGAATCTGAGATTTCTGACTGTTACTCTTCAATCTGCTGAAGGAGAGCTTCTTTTGGTCTGATTGAATCCCAGACTTTGTTATTAGCCTCTGAACTTCTGTTCAAGCTCAATCTCAACTTCATATCCTCTTATCCATAACTTGAAATGTCTGTCAGTTTACTGGTCTCCAACTAAGCTTCCTGAAAATCTGCCTGATTCACTTTGATTAACTCTGTAACAAGTACGAGTTTTGAAATCATCATTTTCTATGCATGCTTGTTTACATTTCTGATGATTGCTGCTTCTTATTCAATAACTGAACTGAGATTTGAAGTAAACCTTCAGTTTGAATACTGCTTCATAAATGTTAAAACATCTTTAACATGGAATCTTCCATTATACAGGTTTAAGAATATTTGTTGATTTGGAATTGGTTTAAGTCTAATGTACTATTAAGTTTGAGCTTAAAGAACTTGAAAATATCTGATTCAATTTTTTTTAAAAAAAATCTTAACTGTTTGGCTTATATAAGATCATGTAAGACTTCTTAAAATCTGAAAAGTTGAAATCCTGAATTACTTTGGTTAAGATGCATAGTGTAAGTATTGTTCTTAAACATTAAATTTGTCTGAAGTTGTCCTAAAAGAAATATTGTGGACAGAGCAATGACTGTGGTTACTGAGAAACCTGTCCAAAGGACTGTGTCATGAAGTACCATAGTTAACTCTGCTTAAAAATCATTAAAAATAATGTGAAAATATGGCAGAGCAATGACATGGCTGTATCAAGTAACTGGGGATTCTGGCCTCTAATCAAGGTGTCTCCTCATGCCAAAGATACTTCTAATGCTACCTCTGTTCTCAAAATAGAGAAGCAATACGGTTATCACACTGAGTAACTGGGTCACTTCACCTAAGACATGTTGTGCCTCATGTAAAAAGGTGTTGATTAAATCAAAATTGCTCATTGAAAAACAAATTGATGCTCAATAAGAAGAATCAGAAAAATATGTGTATCAAAAAAAATTTGCAAGAAAAGTTAAATTTCAGATGCTTTCATGAGTGTTTATTCTCAATACTACCTTATGTAACTCTTAAAGAAGTCATGGAAAGTAAACTGAGTAAGATGGAAGAATGTTGAACTAGAAGTGTTATATGAGCATTTGGTTCATTTTTTATTAAAAATTTGTTTCAGATATGAGTATGGTTTCTTGTTGAAAAACTCTATTTACATCATTCATAAACCATATCTGTCAATCAAAGGATTCATAAGCTGTTATAGTGGAAGTCTCTAAAACCTAAACTTTAGGTTATGAAGTTGGTAACTTACTGAAAAATTCTGTATCTCAGGGTCTTTGAAAATTCAATAATGCATTTGCTTAATTGTTGATCTCTGTTATTATCATTGGTCCTTTCAGCTGATATCAAAAACTATTCCTGAAATGTATGTGTTTTGATTGATCTCTGCACATCAGCCTGATTCTTTTTCACTGGATTCCACTATCATATTTCTTTTGGCCAGTAAATCCTGATGGTTCTGTAGACCATACAAATGTGAGGATCCACTGTCATTATTACCTTATTCATATGCAGCCTTTTCAACTTCAAAATCCTTATGGTTGAATATTCCAGATTGATTCATTGGATAACCAGAGTTCATCCCTGTAGGTTCACTCTGTGCATTAACATCATAGGCTATACGAGGTCCTCAAATATTTTCTTGTCATTACTCATCATAGAGGAAGAATTGTCTGGTTTGTCTTAGGGGAAGAATATGCAAAGGGGGAGAGTGTGCATCTTTGATGTCAGGTCATGCATTGGTTCCTAGTCTCATCACTATACTTTCATTCCCATAGAAGGTCTGCATTTTGTTTAAAAAGCATAAAGGAAGAACAGTGTGCCACATTGTCTACATATGTGATTTAATATAAATACTCCACTTTCTGCCATGTCAAAGGGGGAGTATTTGTAGAGTCATATAGTTCCATTTGTTACATATGCATGTCTGCATGAATAAATAAATAGGGGGAGTTTTGGATGCACAAGGGAAGCATTATTTTAAATTGATTCTATCATATTGTGTTGCCCTCCTTTGTATGAATCCCATGTTGCTTCATATGACATCAATAGATGAATCAAATTATTTTTTCTCTTTTTGATGAAGTCAAAGGGGGAGAATAATTTGATGAGTCTGTACTTCCTTCCTTAATGAGACTCAGTGTTGCCATCATCAAAAAGGGGGAGATTGTTGGGTTTCTATGTTTTGATGATGCTAAACACTATGACTCATATGCATGATGTCATATGTGGTTGAACTATGTTTGTGTCTGAACTGTCATATATGTTTATGAACTAATTTTGCTAGAAATAGCTGTGATGTGTTTTGTCATACATGTTCAAGAAGTATATGTCATTTTGTTATGTATTACATTCCATGCATAGGGTCTATGCATATGTCCACATATCTGTTCATACAGGGAAGTGTTTTTATGGTCAACTTAATTGGTTTGGTTGATCATGGTCTAAAGTCTAAGCTAGCTGAGTCAAGGTCTGTGCTAGTTAATGTTAGTCTATGCTAGTTTGGTACAACTCATGCACCGAAGTATGTATCGGTCTGTGTTAGTCTGTGCTAATCCATTTTAGTATGTTTGTATATTAGCTAAGGTCGATGCTAGTACATTCATATAACTAACTAAAGTCGATGTTAGTATGTTTATATACTAACTGAGGTCGGTGTTAGTATATGGGTTCACTAACTAAGGTCGATGCTAGTATACTTATATCATAATTAAGGTCCGTGCATATGTTCATAAGGGCTGTGCATAATGCTTAATAGGTCTATGCATATAAGCTCAAAGTCTGTGCTTGTTTTGTATCGCACACAACTCAGGTCTATGCACATCACTGTAGCATGCATACAGGTCGGTGCTAGTCCTTCTTCCTCCACACACTAGGACTATGCATGTTTTGGCTTAAACAAAGTCAGTGCACATCTGCAATAAGCAAAAATAAGGTCGGTGCAAGCTTTGGTGCTGCACGCATGCAATATAGGTCAGTGCATTCTCTCTTCTATAGAACATCAGGTCGGTGCACGTTTGTGCTTCATGATTATAGGTCGGTGCAATGTGCTCTTTGGTTCAAACAACATCGGTGCATAATCAGTTGGTTTGCATATGTAGGTATGTGCACATCCATCGTTAGTCAGAACAATGTCAGTGCTAGTTGTGTTGATACATGGTATAGAGTCTATGCTTGTTTGCCTGGCAACATATGTAGGTCAGTGCACTTTGTGGCTTGTGTATTAAAGGTCTGTATATGGGTGAACAAGGTCTGTGCATCTATTGTTGCATGCTTATTTAGAAGGTCGGTGCATCCGTGCTCTTACCATTTAAGGTCAGTGCAGCGGCCTGTTTTTCCCATAAACAAGGTCGGTGCATTGTTCTCATCTTGCTGTACCATGTCTGTGCACATCTGATCATATGTTATGAAGGTCAAAGCATGCTTCAAGTCCTAGCACATGTAGGTCTGAGCATATGTGCAATTGAAGTCTAAGCATGCTGTTATGTTCGAGCATTCTTCTGGTATAAGCTTCTATTAGGTCTGTACGTATTGAAAACTAGCCGACAATAGCATGTTTGACGAAATGCCTCTCTTATGACTGATAGGTTAAAGACATCACGTGAGGTCGAGCTGAGACTAGGCACTTGTTCCCAAAAATGGTGGAATGCTAGCAGATGGACCCAGGGAGCTAATGATTGGCACGTGATCCTAGGGAAACATCTTCTGCCACGTGGATTAAGATTCCCTACTCACCTGACGAGTGGCCTCTCTGAAAAAGGTGGGAATGAGCTTCATTCACGCCCAAGGCATGAGCTCGTGGGACCCAACCTAATGCCTTATATAAAGGCCTCGTGTGCGATCAAAGAAGCAAGCGAAAAGGAGAAAGAGGTAAGAAGAGAGCAGTAGAAGAGGAGATTCTAAAAGAAAAAGAGAAGAGAGAAGAAAAAGGGGGTTGTAGAGAGTTGAAAGAAGAAGAGGGTAATTGTGAGATCGAGAGAAGAGAAGAGAGCAGCAGAGAAGAGTATAAAAGGGAGATTGAGAGAGCTGTAGAGAGCTAGCGAAAAAGAGAAAGAGAGAGAGAGAGAGAGAGGGAGATAGAAGCAGAGGTGCTGGTTTGAATAGCTCGTGAGAAAGAAGTATTCAAAAGTCCAGATCTAAGGATCTTTCTGTTCTATGTTCTTTAGATCAAATCCAAGACACAATGCTCCTGCGTGAGCTTGTTTGTTTTTATTTTAATGTCAGTTTTCCGTTGCGGAGTTTTATCATCCTTGTTTTCCATTTTACATACCTTTGCAGAAGCTGTGTATCAGTGGATGGCAAGCTGTGTCGATCAGTGGATGGCAACTTGTTTCGCCCAGCGGATCACAAGCTGTGATGCCCAGTTGATGTAGGCAAGCTGTGATGCCCAGCGGTTTCAAGCTGTGAGTCTGCAGGAATCCACACTCGGGTTGAGTGTGGGGTGGATGTAGGTCGGGAGGACCAAACCACTGAAAAGTCATCTGTGCAGTGGTTTGTTTCGTTGTCTCTTAATTCCTTAGGTGTATGCTTAGGATTGTTATATCTGGTTAGCTTAGATTACGTTGAAATTCACTGTGTGTTTTAGTTGTCTACGTTTTGATCTCTGTTGAGTATTTTAGTGAGGTTATTACGTGTGCTAGCCCAGTATTCTATGAGAATCACATAAGGACATCTAAACAAGTGTTCGAGTGTAAGTCTCATTAGAATATTTGTTTAACTAAGGATATCTGATTTTAATTCCGTAAGATTTATAAGTACAGTTTTAATTGGGTAATTTTTAGGCGAGATTCATTCACCCCCCCTCTGAATCCGGTTTGCACCATCTAATATACTTAACATTTTCATCTTACTCTTTTCATAAAAGTTGTTCATCTTTCAGTTATCTACAATTTCTTCTTCTACCACTTTTGCTAATTCTACACCATTTTCGAGATATGATCCGATTTCCAAAGTCGCGTAAAGTCTGCCCAGAATTTTTCCTCCAGCATGCTAGCCGTCATTTGCTAGACCGCTAGCCCATCAAAAATGGTCATTCACTAGACCGTTTTCCAGAAACTTGTCTGAAATCATCCCGTTTCACGCCTAGAGCCTTGCGGTCACCCCCTAGACCATTTGCCATCCCCTAGCGGCCTTACGATAGACTGCTAAGGCCGCCCGAGAGTCCAGCGTGAGTTGGACTCTATCAGTTTTCTGTGCGACAGGGTCTGCTTCAAATAATCATATCTCTTGGGATTCTTATCCAAATTGATCCCCGTTTATTTCTATCTCTTGCCCTTTATATTATCTTGAGTTTGGTTCATAGAGCTTGAATTTTTATTGGGTATATCTCTTAGAATCTTGGTCGAAAGTTTAGGATTTAAGTGTCCTGGTACAAATCAAACTCTATTTTTTGTGCGACATGGCTACCTTCCAAGAGCCATATCTTCTAGAATACTCTTCCAAATCGAGTCTCGTTTGTTCCTATCTCTTGTCCTTAGTATTATCTCGAGTTTGATCCATAGAACTCGATTTATCTTGGACTATATCTTTGGGAATCATGACAAGAAGATGGGGCTTTTCTCTGTAAACTCTATATAAACTGCCCAGTTCGCAGTGGCGACGGGGGGCTCTTTCTTGGTTCGGGGCGAAGCCATGCTGCACCGCCGACTCAATCCTTTGACCATGCCTTGAAGAGGGAAGTATTAGTTTTCCATTGCATCCTTTTGGGCTTAATTTTGTGGTCTATACTCTTAGTTCTCCTCCTCTTAAAATAACAAATCATCATAGTTTTCTGCACTTTCTACTACACATGCATTTTTCCTCATTTTGCATCAACGTTTTCTCTCTATCCTTTTTATCAAATTTCATGATTTCAAATCCTATGCATGCACAATACACACATCTATTATTTTCACTCTTCCACATGAGTTAAAAAACCCTCCCCCGGTGCATTCTCCCCCTTTTATTCGTCCTATTTTATCACTTTGGGATTGATGCTACACTTCATGTTCTAATGGGTTTTTGCCTTTGTGTTTTGATATTTGTTTTGCAGGAGAGCATGATATGGACATGAGGCCCTCTTCTTCTAGCCGGCTGGAGGATTAGGAGGTTTGAATCCACATTATTTCCCACACCCCGTTTCAAGTGCGATCAAGTTTCCATCCTTTTCCAAGGTACACGGCGCCGTTCTCATATCTCTTCATCCTTTCGATGTTGTTTGGACTTTGGTGGCGATCACGGTTAGTATTTCTCATCCTTTCATCCCCCTTTTCTTTGGCTCACATATTTATGCATGTATTAGTTTAAGGGGGCGGGATAGGAACTCATCAAAAAACAAATCAACAATCCTCGGCCGGCCAAGGACAAGGTGCCCTGTGAAGTCCCACGACGCCCAAGTCCTGCAAACAATGAAGCTCACGAAAATAGAACATAATAAAAAGCCATTAGCATAGAGAAGTATAGTATTTGCTCTAAATGAAACTAACTCAATAGGAAATGGTGGCGTGATTACCTGGGGTGGTGGGAAGGGAGGATGGTCGAGACTTTCGAACACCCACCTTCCGGTTGTTTGGGGGAAAAAACTTCTAAAATAGGAGCTAGGAGACTATACCATGATGAATGTGCATGCGATGGGAGCCATGATGCAATAGACAGGGAATCAGAGTTTAGAAGTTTAAACCAGGGGACAACCGAGAGTGAAAGAGAAGAAGCGCCTCCTCCGTGTTCTTCACCCCTGCTCTTCTTGTCCAACTCTACTCGAACCTCCTCTTTTCTCTCCCGAATCACCTCTCCCCTATCACTGAATCCCCCCTTTTTGAAGTGAGAAATTTCCCTTTTTGAGAGAGAGACCTCAGAGCCAAAGAAAATGTGGGAGAGATCGTGCTAGACGAGGGAGAGATTATGCTAGAGGAATGAACCACATTTTTTGACAGGGTAAAACCAGGAGGACGGCCAGGGTACTGGCCTTCTGCAAGGGGTGGGCGGCCAGACATGTGGCCACCCAACTGAGTAGGGCGGCCATCGCCCTGGTCACCCAGGGATGAGGGCGACCATTGCTCTTGCTGCCCAACACATGGAACTTGGGCCTCTCCAATGAGTGTGGCCCAATAACAATTGTGTTACGGGCTGGGCTTTAAAACATGAAACATCAAGAAACTAAGTGTAACGACTGTGTGTCACTCACATGAAGGTCCACTGAGGATCTGCGGGGTGTCCGAAATTAGGCGTGTACAAATGTCCCTCCGAAACGCCTATTTTGCATGGGAGTCCGGCGGACTGATAAATGGGTGCTTCTGAAAAGAAATAAGCCTAATGATTAACATGCTCATAGGGATTCTTGAGTGGAAAACAGGCTTCACGCAGGGCCGCATGAGCATTAAGCGATCAAATAAGCCATTGGCAAGGGGGGGAGAATAATTAAACTAAGAGGACTTGTATCTACGGTCGCATGGGACTCCCTAGCATAGCGCTACGGGACTTAAGGGAATGAACATAATCCAAGCTCAAGGAGATACATGACCTAAAAATGAAGGATAAGAAAAAATAAGGTATAAGAATCAATGACTTGTCGAATCACAGAATACTCAAAATGGTGTACATAAAACACATTCTCTGCTAGTCGAATCGGAGTGGAATCACGTGGACTCGTTCATACAAGTTTGGCAAAATCGAGGAACTCAAAAAATCGATGCGGGGGCCAAAGGTCCATGGGATGGTCAAAGCAGCATGGCTCCTCTTGCTTTGCATCGTGGCTCCCAAGATGAGATGCATGCATTTTTTTGTTTTATCATGCATATAATTTTTTTTTGGATTTTTGGATGGATAGTGGGACTAAAAGGGCCTATATAATGCATGCTGGGTTTAAAGGGAAAAAACATATCTAATGCAAAGCCGGAGGGTTTATTTGCCTGTCTCCGAGTCGATCGGTCAAGAGTTCAAGAAGTCTGTCAACTTGTGCTTGGTGACAAATGTGGTTTAGAACCTGGTGGGGATCCATCTTCCCACATTGTACTTCAGCATAGTCGAGAATTCGGGATGTCCGTCATCCCGAGTTAGGCAGCAAGCGGCCATCGAATTGCTTAAGGAGTATAAACTCTTCACGGTTTTTATTAGAGAGGAACTCATAGTTTATTCACCTGAAGCTATTAGCCTCTGGCATTCTACCTATAATGTAATAGTTATAAGGCGTGTCCGCATTATGATCGTATTGCTGTGAAGATCTGCGGCTGCATAAACACACATTAGTCAAGTTCATAAATGATAACAGTAAGGAACAGTGCACATTGCATTTAATGAACCATACGCCATAGATGATCAAACATACCTCATTCACAAGTGGGAGAGGAGGGCGGCCATATAGATGGCCTCTCTCATGAGCTAGACTGCCACATATGTGGCCTCCCTTGAGGGGAGGGCGGCCAGGGCGATAGCTGCCCAGGGAATGATGGACGGCCAGGAACTTGGCCGCCCATCTGCTCTTATCCCGATCGAAGCGGGAGTCCAAGCTAGATGGGACTCTAATCTTCAAAGTAAAAATCCTAGCCAGAGTGCTCTTTCTCCGCTGTTGAACCAAGGGCTTGGTGTTAAAAGAGAAGCTCTGAGGAAGAAATCGAGCATGGCATCCTCTTCCACTCCGTCGAGACACCACGAGCTAGGTGTTCTACCCGACGTGCCAGGCCATCTAAGTGGCCTTGTGAAGCGGGGCGAGGTATGGTTTGTGTGATATATATATATGGATTTTGAAGGCTTGGATTTATTTATTTATTTTTGTGTTCTCTTTTTCCTCTTTTTTTTTCCTAGTGCAGCCTGTACCTGCCTCTCCTGGGGCAAGACATGCCCGCCGCTACGGCTGGCTTCATGACTTGATGGCAGCAATCACGCCCGCCATGAGGGTATTTATGCACCAGTGGCATCTCATCCGTCTGGTCATCATGGCGAAATGTTTCAAAAGCATGAGGTGGAATTGGGACTCTTTAGGAGATTTGATCGAGCTGTGGCATCCAGATACACATACTTTTGTTTTTCCTGAGTTCGAGGCCTCAGTGTTGGTGGAAGAGCTTGACTTCATCTTCCAGTGGAGTGATTTGGAGATAGGCGAGTTGATTGGTCTTCCTCCCTGGGATGAAATCTTGGCTGAGATAGTGAGGGATAAACGCGAAGTTCGGCGGATGACAGACCAGCGAGGAATTTTAGTCGACCGCCTAGCCGGTTGGCTCGTGAGCTAGGTAAAAGACAAAGCAATGGAGGTAGATCGGCTGATGCATGGTGTGACCTTGTGTTTGGGCGGGGCATTGCTCTTCCCTACATCAGGAGATGCACTAAGGCGAGAGTATGTGGTACCACTTACTCTCTTATGGACGGGACGCTCTCTTTCCCAGACGGTGTTGGCTCACTTGTATTGTGAACTTACTCATATGAGCTTGGGTGGTAGCACCATGGGGAGTCTCTACCTTCTGTAGAAGTGGATGGAGATCCACTTGAGCTTTCACTTTGATGATGCAGCGACCACTACTTCCCAAATCTTCGAGAAGAGCGTGATCTACCCAGCGAGGGCCATCTTTGGTCCTGTTGATCAGATGATATGCAAGACGGCGTTGCTGAAGACCAGAGACGATTGGCGGGATTACTTGAATTTCCTACCCGAGGATTAGTTTGTGTTCGTGCCGATGATGTATCGACGCGAGGAATTCAAAGTGCAAGGATCACCAGAGCAGGAGTTAAGGCTTGTGGGGGCTGAAAACTTGGTGCTATACCAGGCTGTTGTACCAAGACTATTTCCTAGCAAAAATAACAAGGAGTAAGGGTTCGGGCATTTCCCTGAACACCTTCATGGCGCGGGCTATCTAGCCCTTTCTACAACCCTGCGGGTCCCTACAAGGGTCCTGACCAACTTGCCGTGACACGTGGCGGCACAAGCAATTGTCCGAGGTCAACCCCGGCCACTCACAACTGGCTTTGCCCGTATCCTACATGGCCGCTCGGGACCACATGGGGGCACACTGACGTTAAGCCACGCCACGTGGCACCCAGTAAAAGGGCCGCGGGCCCACTCCGAGACATTTCTTTCAACCCCCCAAGGTCAAAGGGAGACCCAAGCAAGTTAACCATCGGCTTTGGAGGCCCTCAGCAAGTGCATACGGCTCGCACACACGTGTTCAGCATTCTATCGAACACCTCGTGGGCGCGTAGGTTCCAGCCCTTCTACAGAAAATCATCGGCCACCCCGTGGTTCCAGCATACTAATTTGGTCCAACAATGACCCCCCAGTAAGTCGGGGCCACCTCGACCCTCAGATACGTGGCAAGGAGCCACTCAATTTTAGCACTCGGGCCAACCCGAGGCAACCCTGTCAACCCTCCATGCAGCGCGGCACACAGCCCGAGACATTACCCACGTCCACAAAATGCCCCCTCTTAGGTCCCACGAGCTCCTATCTTCAATCCAAGGCCCGCCGTACGGCCCCTCAGCCATCTACCCAAGTCGTTCGGCAATCCAAGGTGTGTCGGTCATTTACCCGAACACCTTCCGAGCGACTATGACAACCCGAAGAACAACGGCCCCCACGGGCCCATTGCAACTTCCCGGGGTTCAGAGTCCATCGAAGGATAACCCCAAACAACCTGTAAACCCCCTTAGGGGGGGGGTTTGCGCGGACCAGCCCAGCCCCCTAGGCTGGTCCGCGTAAACCCCATCCAAGGGGGGTTTACGCGGACCAGCTCAGCCCCCTGGACTGGTCCGTGTAAACCTCATCCAAGGGGGGTTTACGCGGACCAGCTCAGCCCCCTGGGCTGGTCCGCGTAAACCCCTTCCCCCTCTCTCTCAGCCCGTGTAACCCCAAGCACTATTCACTTGGGTTTATGCGGACTAGCTCACCCCCCTTAGCTGGTCCGCGTAAACCCCCTGTGACCCTTCAACTTCCCCTATAAAAACCCCTTTGGAGCTCAAGGGGTGGGGGGATCGAGCATCAAGCATCCAGAACATCAAACGTCAAGCGTTGGCGTCACCGGCTTCCCTCCAAGGCTTCGAGCGGTTCCAAGTAGCGAGCTAATGAGAATTGTGTGTGGGTGACTTGTTCGTTGGCCTAATACGCCGGGGGTATGTCGTTTTCACTCCCCTCTCGCCGTATGTAGCCGCCACACACAAGTCAACACCCACCATATGTGGGATGCTATGACATGGGCGAAAGTCCCCTCATGCAGGGATTTCCCCCTCACGTGCCTGTCTGTTGCAACCACACGCGTACCATGACGTCATGCTCTCTCGCAGTCACGAGACCATGTTCGATAGCTCAATTCGAGTCGTGATCGACCCTCGCCTAGACACCGGATCGATGTATCCCTCCAGTCATACAGTCATAGGCCCCCTGTTCGGCATCACGACCCTGGCCCACGCCACGGGAGGAGCCCTCTGTAAAATGCATATGTGTTCATTCATTATGCATCGACCCGGGGACCGACTAGCACGTCAGAGTTGTCCCGTGGCATGCGCCAGTTGTACCTTGGCCATTACGGCTTTCCTGTAAAGAAATATACACCTCAGTATAACACCGCCGATTGGACGAATGCCCTCGCATCCACGTTCAGGCCCTCAATCTTCCCCTGTGTCACCTAGTGTGAACCTCCAGCACTCCCTGCTCCCAATCAACACCATCCAGTGAAAAAGTGCACTCACCGCTGTAGAATGCTCCCGGTCCTCTACCCATGGCTTCAGACACATATATAGACTTTTCTTTAGCTCAGAACGAAGGTATTTGAATTCAATCCAATCTAAAATAACACCGGTTGTTTGCGGCCGTTGGGAAAGACGTCCAGTACATGATTCCCACAACCGCCTACGCACTCGCACCCGTGGAACCCCTTTTCTCCACGTGTCGCCCGATCGCCCGAGCCCACGTGCCGCGCCCTGGTGGCGCTTCCCCAGTCAACCCTTGGTTCCATGAGTGATTGTCAAGAAATCAACTGGCACGCCCGCACTCTGTCCGGTTAACCTTTATCCTGACACTTTCCGTGCCATTCGACCCTTTTCGACTTTCCGTGAAAGGAGAGTGCCCGATACCGCCATGAGAGGCATGCAACCGTAAGGAGGATACCCGAGATATATCAAACTCCCGTGTCTTCCTTCCCCGCTGTATCCCTTCTTCACCCCGGTCATCGACACACACAAAAACCCGCGCGACAGAGAGGATGGCACACCTGGTGGGATGTCTCCCGCATTCCTTCTTTTTGTTAAAGAAAAGTCTATGGCAGCCCTGAAGCCCTGGTGCCCTTTTCCCTGTCCTTGTAGGAAAGGCAGAGGAGAGTATCCGCGCGCATTCTCTAGCAGCTTCCGGTCCACGTTCTGACCACCAGACCGCGCTTGGCGACTGTCAGCAACCGTCGCCCTCGCAGCACTCAGCACTCCAGCAACCATGGCGGCCGTCACCTACGGCCCCAATGTTATCGCCACCCACGCCCGGGTGGGCTACTGGGTGACGTCGATCGGTTTCGACAGCTTCGCCCCTGTCATCGAATCACCCTACTTCTTGGGTGTGATCCCCGTGGCTGCTCCTCATGTCACGCCCCGAGCCTTATTTACAGCAAAAGACTCGCACGGGGAGCGCGAACAGCCGGCATGGTAAGCCTCTTACAAGCAAGAACAATCAGAACGCAAGATAATCACACACATAAATGCAATTACACAGGATTTAATCAAACTTCAACTTTAATTCATAAATGATCAATATTCATAATACAACCACTTTTCATCATATTTTCCTTCTACTAGACTCAAGAAATAGGAAAATTACATTGACTCAATCTAAACATGATAAACTTCCTAAGTCTTCACTCGTAGCTTTACAAGACTTTCACTCACTTCCGGACCCGCTACTAGTATAGCCTGAATCCGAATCCGAACTACTTCCACCTCCTATAAAACATTGGAAATAGGTAATGAGCACACTTGCCTAGTAGGTATCTTCCCATCAACATGAAGGCACTATTAAAGTAGTTAACATTTTAGCTCTAAAGAATAAGGTAAAATCATGCGAATGCGAATCAATCATGCGATCAAACGAAAGTAACAAGATAAGATAGAATGATCAAGAATGAACTAGCAAGAATATAACATGAACATGATATTTGGCCTTTCACGAGCAAGAATATATCGAGAATGTACTAGCAAGTCACATATTCATCACTTTAGCATCTTATGCTTATGAGCAAGTGCTTCGTGAATTTCTGTGGAATATCAAGCAAGAATGTCATGTCCTGTCGTATCGTGGATCTTCACTTATTTATAGAAATAGTACTCCCAGCGCAATGCGACGCCAGTAGCATCATACCCCATGGTTTATAAAATAGTATGTTTCTGACAATCAGCCGAGGGGACTATCATAGAGCCCTTGAACACAATCAGTGCTCGATCGCATCTTCAATTATAAATTAAGCTACTTCCACGCAATATAACAGTAAAGTATGGCCAAGAATGTGGTACTTCTAATAATTTCATGATAACTAGAATCAATGAATGAATGCTTTGATGCAAGAATGAGTCAAGAAAATGACTTAAACAATGTCATGCTCTTAGAAATAAATCGACAGCATAACGGTATTTTTCTTATCTTCCATTCATTACATTAAGTCTATTAAGTAATATGATAAGTTCTAGATCATCAAGGGTTATCTAGAATCAATGAAATATCAACCCTTGGTCAAACCTTGGGTTAGCAGTGTGACGGTCATTTACCGGGCCGTTACATAATGTGACGCGCCAGTAATGGGCCGTTACAGTGATCCGAGTCCAGAAAGATGAAAATAGACTCAGAGGAATGTGACGGTCGTTCATTGGGCCGTTACGTGAGCCTGACGGTCCAGTGCAAGGCCGTTACATTACTAGAATCAGAAACAACGATATTGTATTCTATTTAATAGGCTTTTAATGGTACAACCAACTCGGCGTCCTAGTGGGAATCCCAGGCTCGCGGAGAATTACGGAGGCCTTGAAACAATGATTTCCTAGTCCATTGGAAGGAGTATCCAATAGAGAGGTCCTCATGTCCAAGATTGTATTCCTATAGTGCAAAGTGTGAACTAATGATAACATACCGGAATATGTGCCATGCACTTATAGAAATGACTCTATTGACAGAGAGAGATATGTATAATCAATGTGAAAATCATGATGAAAACTCCGTCAATACAAGGTAAAAAAGAAAAGTCATGCTTTATAATACAAACTATAGAATTGGGCTCATTAAACTACATTACTTAAAATAACAATGAGACACCAAATCATGTAATACCTATCATGAACAATCAAATAACCTTAAAATCACATGATCAGGTTAAAACTTAGGTAACTAGGCTTAACAATAAATAATATTGGCAAGTTATATTCTGTCTAGGGTTGACAGATCATAGACTCTGACGGTCGAGAGATGGGGCGTCACAGTGATTGTGACGGTCAGGAACCAGCCGTTACATGAACGTAACGCGCTTGTCCTAGTGCGTTAGAGACAACAGTGAAAATCCAAAAACAACAGGGTGTGTGACGGTCTGTCGTAGGGCCGTTATATGAGTGTGACGGTCCTACGCTGATGCGTCAGAGCGTCTGCTAACAGAAAACATGTAAAACACTAAGAGATCAACTCACATCATGTCTGTAAATCAAACATCATATCTATTCTAGGCATGATGATGAAGTATAGGCTATCTATATGCATGGGTATCAGTGGATTAGATGAATAACATGCTTTAATTTCTCTATTAGGGCTAAGAGATGCATGACATGTATAATAACTAGTAAAACATGAAATTAATGCTATACTATGCATGAAATTCAATCAAACCAGAGGGCTTTTAGTCCTATCAGGTTGTTTTTGCCATTCATGAGATAACCTACCTCTTTCCTTAAGCTTTAACTTCCAATTTTGGTCTGAACACCGAGCCCTAGTTCCCTTCTTCTATGACTTTTCCAGCAACTTCCTTAGGTTCTATCTCCATGACCTATTGACCTAAAGATGTGAAATTTGGAGGGGAGTTAGTCTAAAATATTGTAAACAAATGCCTCTAAAGAACTTACCTGAGATAGTGACTCCTTACCTTGATTCTTTACGTCCAAAAAGTAAGGGTCACACAGTTCAGAACTAGGTCCTATTTATAGAGTTTTAGCTAGGGTTTGAGGATTAGATCATTTCTAGAGTCCTTGTTTGGTCATAATCAAAGCTCTAAGAGTCCTTAGTATTATTGTAACTCTTCCCAAGTCGATCCTTAGTGGATAAGAGTCCAAAGTTTGGTTCTTTGTACTCGTTCTTTCCTTCACGGAACTAACAGCGTGTAACGGTCGGCTGCTGGCGCGTTAGGGACCTGTGACGGTCTCACGATAGACCGTTACATTACTCGTTCCCAGAGTTCAAGAGAAATCAAACTCTTCACTTTTCTGGATTCATAGAGTAACGGTCGAGCTCCTATGCGTTACATGTCTGTGACGGTTGCCAGATGGACCGTTACAGTCAACGTGGATAGAGTTCTAAATTAATAAAACTCTATTGTTCATTATCCATATAATTATCTATATTAAGTGGTGTTTATCTTTTAAAATACGAGAATAGGCTTAATAACCTTCTAGAATATGGGCCAAACTAAATGGGCCTAGTTTTAAAACCTTTTGGACTTTAATTCAGTGGTTTAGGTTAATTGATTAACACTATTTGGCCTTATTTTGATTAATAACTTCAAATTAACCCATTTAATTACTAATAATGCAAAAAAATTATTGAATAATTCTAGAATTTTCTTCATAAATTCTGGGGCACTACACCTCAGCTGACTCCAGTCTCTTCATTGGCTCTCGCGGCCAATGTGCCACATGCACCTCCAGTCCTGGTGTCCCACCTGAGTACCGGATACCGGACCGCCACTACTGGTCCCTGTAGGGCCCCCAGATCAACGCCGGCCCGGGTAAGCGTTAGCCCCCGGGGCCAGCCTCATCCGATCTCCAACACGAGCCCCGTGCCCTGGAGTTCGGTCACCATCCCAGCATCTTCCTCGGGTCTCCAACCCTGAGCTGCAGCAAAGCTGGTACCCGACATGGTCTCCCAGCCCTGGGTCCACGGCTTCCCAGCATCTTCCTCGGGTCTCCAACCCCGAGCCGCAACCAAGCCGGTACCCAACACGGGCCCCCTGTCCCGAGTCCACGGCTCCTCAGCATCTTCCTCGGGCTTCCAACTCCGAGCTCCAGCGAAGCCAGCACCCAACACGGGCTTCCAGCCCCCGGTCCAGCTCCTCAGCATCTTCCTCGAGTTCCCAACCCCGAGCTCCTGCCAAGCCGGTCGCCGACACGGGCTTCCAGCCCCGAGTCCACTGCTCCTCAGCCTCTTCATCGGGTTTCCGACCCCAAACCGCGGCAAAGCCGACTCTAGATGCGGGCTCCCAGACTTGAGTTCGTGGCTCTCCGGTATTGCACTCGAGACCCCAGTTCCGAGCTCCAGTTGAACCTACTCTCCCCGTGGGTCTTCTACCCAGGGGGCAAGGTTCCTCAGCACCCTCCTCGGGCCTTCCGATCAGAGCCCGGACTATGCCAGCACCTACTGTAGGTTCTCGACCTAGGGGCGTCGGCACCTTAGCACTTCCGATAGCATCACTTTCCGGTGCAAGAGTGTCATCTCGAGCATCGGCAACACTTCTATCGGCGTGGGCAAAGGCTTATACCCGGGTCGCTCAGCCATCGACTACCGGCATGGGTCTCATACCTGGAGGGCTGATCCTAGTACCTCTGACTAACAGCTTCACACTGTCTGTCGCTCCAGGCTGGATCTTCTCGGTCTACCATCTCGGGGCGGAGTCTTCCTCCACTCCTCAGAAGAAGCGTCGCCATGGCCGCAGAGGCAGGCGGCTCGCTGCTGCAACTAGCAACTCCGGCAAGACTGTTCTTGTCGGTGACTTGCGGATCCGTCTCGATGGGGGTGAACTGATCATACCCCGGGGACGAACCATTCCCACCATCCCCACCTGATGGGGACATCACCTCCCATGCCCACGTTCACAGCTCGTCTCCTCACCCCGGTTGCATCCGGCATGGTTAGTTATTTAATTTTGAGTCCTATGTAATTTTTATTTGAGTCATTTGATGTATTTTCCCTTTTATTTGAGTCATGTCCCTAGGCCTTTTGTTTATTTCCCTAAGTTTGAGTGTCATTAGGTTGATTAGATTAGCTATTGGGCCCAATTCATTGGGCTAGGCCCAAGGGCACCCCCTACCCCCTTGGTTATTTGTCTTTGTAGCAAGAGTCAGGGACTTTTTGTAAAATGTGGGTTTCCTATATATAGGATCACATTCACCCCCATTTGAAGTTAATGAATGAATGAATGAAAATTTGCCATTTTGTGAGTTCTAACTTCAGATTTATTGTGGAGTGAATCCATTAATGAGGTGAGAAGCCTTAGGGAGAGAATCCCACCCATCCCTCTCTTAATCTCTCTCTTCCACTCCCCTTTCTCTCTCATCCACACCCAATTTCGAATTTTCTCTCTCTCCTCCACCTCACCCTCCACATCAACCCTAACCCATCCACCTAAGCCACCCCCCAACCACCTCTCCACTTCCCTAAGTGCATTCACTACCACCTCCCCAACTACCACCTACCCCTCTCCTTCCCTAGGAGCATCTTGTCCTTCCCAACACAATCTCCTCCCTTCCCCACACAATCTCCCAACTCCCTAGAGAAGTTTGAATATTTTCCATCCACTCTCTCCTCCCCCATGCCCTGGACTCCCCAAGAGAGAGAGAGAGAGATCTCCCTCTCCCTCACCCTCCAACACCAAATTCGCAGCTCTCCCTCCCACCACCTGCTAGACCCCCTTCCAGTCCCCATTCTCCCCCTCCCTCACCTTGGTTTGCCCCCTCTCAAACCCCCTAATAGCTTGGGGTCTCCCCCACAGCCTACCATCACGATCTCATGTTCATCCGAAGCTGCACCAGCAAACCTATTCACATCTGAGAGTCCTGCAGAGAAGCAGCATCTTGCAGATCTGGTCACGTCTTCATCCTGGCGCCCTTGAAAGTACAAGAGGCATTTCCGGAAGCGTCTGCCAGTCTTCTTCGCAACGGCGGTGGTTTCGTCGTCGTCCGAGCACTGTGCTTCCCGGGAGAGCAGTTCTCCCTCGACTGCACAAAGCATCTCTGACAGGAAACCAGAACCTAAGTGGAAGCTCGACTGCGGCGATCCTACTGGGAATCTGAACGAGAGTTCTTCTGAAAAAATCTTATACTCTGAGTTTTCTTTCATCCCCAAGAATCAAAACTCAGTTTGGCGTCCGGATCTGAAAGTTATCAATTCTCTTCCCCGGGTGCGCGGTTCTGCCTCCACTCAGTCTGCACTGACCCCCCCTCAGTGTTCAGAGCCTACCGGTCTGCTCCGAAAACATTTGGCATCTCCGTCAAAATCGTTTTGAAGATGACCCACAGGCGGTTCCAACGACTTCAGTGGCGCCTCATTCTGAGCTCGGGAGCATTGGTGGAAACCTCTTCTTCCTGTTGTGGTGATCCAGAAGCAGTCAAAACTGAAGGTCTACCTCCCTGTTCGAGACTCTGCCCCGGCCAACAATGACTTCCCGAAATTCCAGAAAACTTTGGATGACTTCCCGGTCCTCCTACAAAGATTTTCCAAGTAATTTCGTCCCCAAAAAAATTCGGGAGCAGTCACAGCAGCCACTGCTTCGACCGTCTGTGAGCACTCGCAGAGAGCAGGCAAAACTGATCTCGGTCTCCATTCGGCGTTCTTTTCCCCATTTCTCACCTCCCCGCTTGGCCGGCTGAAGGCCCCTCCCTGTGTGGAGGTAGTTTTTGGACGTAATAACAAGTTGTCCCCACCCCAAGATCCCCCTCCTACGAGAGGTGTAGTTTTGTAATTGTTTAAATATGTCAAGCTGCCCCGATGCGGCGTGTGGGGATCCCCACGCCTCCCCGCTCGCCCACGTCTCCGAGCGGGACCGGTTTCTTCAAACCGGTCGAGTAAGTGCTCCAAACTTTGCTCTACTTAGTATTTGTTCAGTCAATATTAGTTCATAACTCTGTTGGCCGTGAATGAGAGCCCGATCCTTAAGCTCCCTTGCTATAAGAGATTGCCGTAGGAAAAGTGTTGAACCCGTGCCCTCGGTATGACGTCGGCTCCCTTGAATTGGGCTGCCATTACCCTTGGGAGTCAACCTTGGCCTTGCTGGCCCTCTACCAGCAAGGGCCCAACCCTCTCAACCTCACCTTGGCATTGCCAAGTTACCCCGGGTCTTAGGTGAGCATCAGGTGAGCGGTCGCCATTATCGGTCCGTTTGAATGCCAAATTATGCTTTCTTGGTAAGTCCTAGGTTGTGTCACATCAATTGGTATCAGAGCAAGTTCTAGACTTATCTCTACTAAGTCTTTTCCTAGGGCCATTACATTTATCACCCGATCATCATGGCCACTTCCTACTTAGCCTACTCGTCTCGCTTGGACCCAATAGACATCTTTGTGTTTGATAGATCCCACCCTAGTTTATATCTAGAATGGGAAAGCTCTATAGATCACCACTTTGGGAGGTTCACCCTGTCAGGGTCTATGCAAGTCAACTATGCCAAAAGTTTGCTCTGGCGCCAAGCTAGGAATGAATGGCAAAACATTGTAGGCTTAAGGGAAGTTGGAAGGCAAGAGCCCATCGACTCTTGGGTTGAGATGAGAAATGAACATAGGAAGATTTATGCCCATATGGACCCTCTTATAACCATAGAGGAAGCCCAAGCTCCCACCAATAAAGAAGAAGAGCCTCAATCTTCCCCCACCCCTCATGGTCCGGATCCTCAAAGGCCATGCACCGTCACACATGGCACCCTCACCATAGATGAGTCCATACTCCAATGGCTCAAGCAATGTCCCACCCTCCCTAGCTCACCACCATTGGGATATAAATCCCAAATTGTTCCCACCCGACCTCCCCATGTCACTTATCAAAACTTCTACTCTGTGGAAGACTTGGGAGACCTTGTGGATTGCCTACATTGGCAAGCCCACTTAACCGGCCTACTAGCCATGGGACCATTGGAGCCTAGCACCGTCAACTTTGTCCACCCATCCATCGGTTCCATCACCTCCCTTTGCACAAGTGGGCATTGTACTAGTGAGATCCTCCTATTTCTCCCCTTGGAGGAAGAACCCATCCCGGTCTACTCCCCACCCCTTGAGATCCCAGGTACCTTGAACGGTCAACCCACTAGAGACCTTGAACCAACTACTTGGGAGGAGGATGACTCACCACCTTGTGAGGACCTTGTGGACATGGAGTTCCTCTCTCTAGGTAGCCCTTACCATGATCCCTTTGACCCCTTCCAATGGGAGTACGGATACCCATGTGGCCCACCCACCTTACCCACCACCCACCTTTCCCTACTCCATCCCACCGTGATGGATCAAACCCACCCCTTCCTAGACTCGAGTTACACCATGGGAGCCATGACTATGGATAATATACTCCTAGGGATCAAGGAAGTGCCCCACTTCATGATATCCACCTTCCTAGACCCCTTTGATCCATTCCAATGGAAGTCCAAAATCCCACACATAGGAGACCTCTTTGGCACAAGAGTGCATAAGGCTTGGCGTACAACACCACTTGGCATGATTCATAAGTCAGGTCCACTCGTTCATATCACCCACATGTCAAGTAGGATGCATGATTGGTTCATATTCGGGTGTATTGACCCTCCCACATTTAACATTGGTCATACACATGTCAAAAGCATCTACGGATGTCCGGGTCCCCCGACATTCATCACCACTTTGCATGATAGGTTCACCTACGGGTGTCCCGGCCAACCTAGGCCCACCAAAGTCTACATGACAGCATTGCATGATAAGTCCACATATGGTTGTCCCGGCCCTCCTAATTCCATCAAAGTCTTCTTGGCATCAAAGCATGATTGGTCTACTTTTGGTTGCCCAGGTCCACCCATCACCCCTAGAATGTTAGCATTCACAAAATTCCATAAAAACCTTAGCAAGCACATCAGCAAAAAGAATGAGACTTACAAAAGGTAGGCCGACTCTCATCGACGTCACCAAGAATTCCACGTGGGTGACTTTGTGATGGTGAGGATAGAGAGACTCTCCCCATGAGCCATCTCGAAATTGAGGCCTCGTGGGGCTTGGCCCTTCCAGGTTCTGAGACGCCTTGGCACTAATGCCTATGAGTTAGATCTTCCCGAGGAGTATGGAGTGAGTCCCACATTCAATGTAGCCGACCTAGTGCCATATAAGGGGCCCACGGTGGTACCCAGTAAGAATATTGAGCCTATTCCTCCTATTGAGAGAGCACCCACCTGTGAGGAGAGACAACCAGCCAAGAGAGCCCAGCGTGAGCGCATTGAACGAATATTGGATGAACATGTCACTACCACCAGGAGCAAGGTATATGAGCGCTATCTCGGCAGGTGGATGGATCGGTCTCGTTCGGAAGACTTGTGGGCAGTACCACTTCTACACCCTCCGAGGAGGGAAGGACACTTACTCGACGGAGTCGAGTTCTCCGCACCCCGGGAGTATGATGGGAACTTCACCTCCCATGCCCACGTTCACAGCTCGTCTCCTCGCCCCGGTTGCATCCGGCATGGTCTAGTTATTTAATTTTGAGTCTTATGTAATTTTTATTTGAGTCATTTGATGTATTTTCCCTTTTATTTGAGTCATGTCCCTAGGCCTTTTATTTATTTCGCTAAGTTTGAGTGTCATTAGGTTGATTAGATTAGCTATTGGGCCCAATTCATTGGGCTAGGCCTAAGGGCACCCCCTACCCCCTTGGTTATTTGTCTTTGTAGCAAGAGTCAGGGATTTTTTGTAAAATGTGGGTTGCCTATATATAGGACCCCATTCCCCCCCATTTGAAGTTAATGAATGAATGAATGAAAATTTGCCATTTTGTGAGTTCTAACTTCAGATTTATTGTGGAGTGAATCCATTAGTGAGGTGAGAAGTCTTAGGGAGAGAATCCCACCCATCCCTCTCTTAATCTCTCTCTTCCACTCCCCTTTCTCTCTCCCCCACACCCAATTTTAATTTTTTTCTCTCTCCTCCACCTCACCCTCCACATCAACCCTAGCCCATCCACCTAAGCCACCCCCCAACCACCTCTCCACTTCCTTAAGTGCATTCACTACCACCTCCCCAACTACCACCTACCCCCCTCCTTCCCTAGGAGCATCTTGTCCTTTCCAACACAATCTCCCTCTCCCCAACACAATCTCCTCCCTTCCCCACACAATCTCCCAACTCCCTAGAGAAGTTTGAATATTTTCCCTCCACTCTCTCCTCCCCCATGCCCTAGAATCCGCAAGAGAGAGAGATCTCCCTCACCCTCCAACACCAAATTCGCAGCTCTCCCTCCCACCACCTGCTAGACCCCCTTCCAGTCCCCATTCTCCCCCTCCCTCACCTTGGTTTTCCCCCTCCCAGACCCCCTAATAGCCTGGGGTCACCCCCACAGCCTACCATCACCATCTCATGTTCATCCGAAGCTGCACCGGCGAACCTGTCCACATCTGAGAGTCCTGTAGAGAAGCAGCATCTTGCAGAGCCAGCCACATCTTCATCCCGACGCCCCTGGAAGCACAAGAGGCATTTCCGGAAGCATCTGCCAGTCTTCTTCGCAACGGCGGTGGTTTCATCATCGTCTGAGCACCGTGCTGCCCGAGAGAGCAGTTCTCCCTCGACTGCGCAAAGCATCTCCTGTAAGAAACCAGAACCTAAGTGGAAGCTCGACTGCGGCGATCCTACTGGGAATCTGAACAAGAGTTCTTCTGCAAAAATCTTCTAGTCCGAGTTTTCTTTCATCCCCAAGAAGAAGAACCCAGTTTGGTGTCCGGATCTGAATTTTATTAATTCTCTTCCCCGGGTGCGCGGTTCTGCCTCAACTCAGTCTACACTGACCCCCCCTCAGTGTTCAGCGCCTACCGGTCTGCTCCGACAACATTTGGCATCTCCGTCAAGATCGTTTCGAAGAGGACTCACAGGCGGTTCCAAAGAATTCAGTGGTGCCTCATTCTGAGCTCAGGAGCGTTGGTGGCAACCTCTTCTTCCTGCTGTGGTGATCCAGAAGCAGTCCGAACTGAAGGTCTGCCTCCCTATTCGAGACTCAGCCCCGGCCAACAGTGACTTCCCAAAATTCCAGAAAAATTTGGACGACTTCCCGGTCCTCCTACAAAGATTTTACAGGTGGTTTCTTCCCCAACAAAATTCGGGAACAGTCACAGCAGCCACTGCTTCGACTGTCTGTCAGCACTCACAGAGAGCAGGCAGAACTGATCTCGGTCTCCATTCGGCATTCTTTTCCCCGTTTCTCCCCTCCTCGCTTGGCCGGCTGAAGGCCCCTCCCTGTGTGGAGGTAGTTTTTGGATGTAATAACAAGTTGTCCCCACCCCAAGATCCCCCTCCTACGAGAGGTGTAGTTTTGTAATTCTTTAAACATGTCAAGCTGCCCCGACACGGCGTGTGGGGATCCCCACGCCTCCCCGCTCGCCCACGACTCCGAGCGGGACCGGTTTCTTCAAACCGGTCGAGTAAGTGCTCCAAACTTTGCTCTACTTAGTATTTGTTCAGTCAATATTAGTTCATAACTCTGCTGGCCGTGAATGAGAGCCCGATCCTTAAGCTCCCTTTGCTATAAGAGATCGCCGTGGGAAAAGTGTGGAACCCGTGCCCTCGGCACGACGTCGGCTCCCTTTAATTGGGCTGCCATTACCCTTGGGAGTCAACCTTGGCCTTGCTGGCCCTCTACCAGCAAGGGCCCAACCTTCTCAACCTCACCTTGGCATTGCCAAGTTACTCCGGGTCTTGTGTGAGCATCGGGTGATCGGTCACCATTATCGGTCCGTTTGAATGCCAAATTGTGCTTGCTTGGTAAGTCCTAGGTTGTGTCACATCACCACCTCCAATCGTTTTGACCTCTTGCAGCAAACACGAGAGGATGGAGCGAAGCTCAAAGGAGCGGGTTCCTCGGCAACAGCCCGGGGGCACCCACCGCAGCCCGACACACGGCCTCCCAAGACAACTCATTAAAAAGGCGGCGACAAGGGAGACCAGCAATCCGACTTGAGGAGAATCTGGGTCACCCCAGAAGAAGCTCAAGCCGTTCGAAGGGCGCGTATCAGAAACCCCCTGCGAGCAGTCAGATGCTGCATCAGGCAAGATGCGACTGGCCTCACAGTAGCACCATCTGACGATGCCCAGTCACCCAATGTCCCCTGCACAAGAGAGTGGAGGCAAAGGTGAGCCCGTTCCCGGGCCCTCCAGCAACCTGTCTCGGACTCTCCCCGGACCGATATCGGGAGTGAGCCCCCTCTGCAATGCACCTCGATCTTTGACAGACTAGGGACACCTGTCCGCCCCAAGCGGCACATGCGCAGGAAGCGGATGGCCCAGTTTATCAATGACGCAGTCCGAGTGTTCGCGTGTTACACCACCGGACACCAGCCGGACACCCAGTCTGACAACTTGAACCAGCCTCTGTCCCACATCAGGAGGCCACGCCCTCAGGCTCCGCCGCCTCCTCCAACAGGTCACATAGGCACTTCTGCCGGACCGCAATTATCGAAACGCATAGAAGATGTCCCGGTAGAAGACCGCAACCCTCCTATCAACGCAGAGCCGGTCAACAACGACCCTCCTGCGAATGAGGCTCAAAAAGTGACCCTCGACACTCTCATGAAACAGAACCAACATCTGAATGCCCTCCTGCAGGACCTCCTCCAGGAATGAGACCTTCATCCTCAGCAACCTGCTAGGCCCCAGGCCGAGGCACCGACACCCCAGCAGACCGCGATGCTGCCAACACCTCAGCGGTGATTGCCCGAACCCCGTTGGCAACCGTGTTTGGCACACCTCCGGGTGAGACTCAGCCACGAGCCTCCAACACGCTAGTGCCAAAAAATCTCCTGGCACAATGCCAGATGATCGAGCATATTATCGAGACAAAGCTCGCCCAGTATGGTGAAGGGGCTGTCACGATAGATCTCTATAGTGTACCCTACCCGCTTCACCACCAGTTGAAAAATCTTCCCCCAGAGTACTCCAAGCCCCCAAAGCTGCAAAAGTTTGACGGGCAGGGGTCGCCGCATGAACACCTGGCCTACTATGTCACGGCCATGGGTGAGTTAGCATTGGACGAATCATATCTCCTCCGCAACTTCGCCACTTTGCTCACGGGAACGACCTTTCAATGGTATTCCCGCCTGAAGCCTAACTTGGTCATCGACTGGGCGGACCTCCAAAAGAAATTCCTCGATCGCTTTTAGACGGCCGAGGGAAAGGTCTCCCTAGCCAAACTCTGTTCTCTCCGATAGAAAAAGGGCGAGAGTGCCCTCGACTTCATCAAAAAATGGCGAGACCTCAGCATGAGGTGTGTTAATCCGCCCGTTCAGGAGGATGCCATCACCATATGCCGTCGAGGTCTGGCGACCGAGGTCAGCGAAAAGTTTCCCGGCACCAATATCAAAGGCTTCGACCAACTCAATTCGGCAGTCGCCGAAATAGAGATGTTCTTCGCCGATAACCCGAGCTATGCTACAGTAAAGGGTAAGCAAGCGCGAGAACGCCAGCCCGGTAAGGAGGTGAATAACATAGAATTCACCCCTACAGCCAAGGCCAGTAAGGGGGCCGAATGTAGTGGCTTTGATAAAAAGCCAGCGGACAAGCCGACAGCTCCCTCCTTCTCAGAGCGCATGAAGACACCCTTCCCCTTTAAGAAGGAACACACGAAGATGCTCTTCGACCTCTGTATGGCCCAGAAGATCGTCGAGCTGCCAGAAATCCGCAAGCCGGACGAGGCCTTAAAGACCGACGATCCAAGTTATTGCCTGTATCATCGCATGCTGGGTCACCCGATTGAAGATTGCTATGTCTTCAAGACTCAGGCGCAGAAATTGATCCGAGACGGCCTCGTCAAAATGAAGAGTGGTCTCGTTGATCCTCCGCAACCACATACGTAGGACAGGCCGGCTAAGGCCGCACGCGTAGCTCACCCCTCAACCAATGTCATCCACATGATGGCCGCATTTTCCCTTTCTGACGACGACTCAGAGGAGCCCAGTGCCAATCGAAGGGAACGTTTGATCTGGTATCCAGGGTGGAGGCCCTGGCATTGATCAAGAGACCTCTCTCCTTCCCCAGGGAGAGAACCCGATGACTCTTCGATATCCTCGTCGAGAATGGGCAAATCATGCCCCACGACTCGCCTATCGACTACACCCATTGGGACCGTAGTGTAGCACCCCAGAAATTTAAAGTGTAGAATAGATAAAATAACTATAAGTATTCGTCATGGGAAATAAATTTCGATAAAAGGAAAAGTGATAATTAGCTAAAAAAGGGATAGTTAGCCAAAATTTTGATAAATGTTTATAAAGACATAAATAAATAAATGAGAAATATCATTCAAGTATTTAGAAGGAATATCATTGCAAAATATAATTATATGTATAAAGATTTCATAGGATCAAACCCGACTTCGATACCCGAGACTACAATAGTAGTTAACCAGGAAAATAATTAAATATAGAAAATAAGGACTATATGTGTATAGTTCTACCAATTAATTTATAGTAAAACTATTTACAATTCTAATGAATATAATTAATGGGCCTTGAAGATAATGATTTGGGTTTTTAAAAGAGTATATAAATACCTAAAATGGGCTAAGATATATATATACATATATATATATATATATATGTATATATATATATATATAAAGGTATATATATTATACCAAGGCAAATGAATAACACACACACACACATATATATATCTAATGGGCCAAGCCCATATACATGTATATAGATATAAAGATATATATTATATCATGTAAATGAATAAATCCATATATATAAATATACATATATATATATACAAATGGGCCAAGCCAATATATATATATATAGACATAAAAAGGCCAAATACCTTCAGATAACCGAACCTTCATAGATATATATACACTTAATAGACCTTAAAACATAAGTTATATGTTATTTTTCCATTAATACCATTTTATAGAAACCTAAAATAAAAGCATGATACTCAAAGGCTTTCACCCACAGACCAAACCATATGTATATTAAAGCCCACTTCTTCTATAAACCAACTACCCATGCTTCCCACATAAACCCACTGACAAGCCCAAACAATACAACCCCATATGTATATGCTACCCATGATCACCTATATATATATACTTAAACCCAAACCCACGTGAACCTCCTCACAAGGCCAACCCAACCCATATATATACGTAAAATATATGTTTAGGGGTTTTCACCCAAGGCCCACGTGCAACCACCATGTAAACCATAACCCAAAAACCCACTAACTATTTCCCCCTTCAAAACCCCTTAACTATATGTACAGGGAGGTCAACAGAAAATAAACACCTTAACACCCATATATATATAATACACGAATGAGCCAACTCCACAAAACCAACCCAATAAACCCACGTACACCACAGCAGAAGACCCAACACCCTTTCTACGTGAAGCCCGTGAGAGATAGCCAAATCGCATGCATTAGGGTTTCACCATAAAACACAGCAAGTGGCTGTTATTATAGCAAGAGAATTGGCATGCTTGGAAGGCCATTAAACCTTCCCTAGCATGGCTCCTAGAAACCCCACCTCTATTTAACCATCCCCTCGTCGGACGTGTATGCACTATTTGCCATCACGATCGGGGAAGAGAGAGAGCTCGACGCCGTCTTCTCATCTCTGCTCCTCCAACAGAAGTGAAGGCGTGGAGCTTCTTCCTGCTGCTTCTTTCTTCTCCCGACGGTGGCAGCAGTTGCTGCTTGGGATGTGAAGAAGCGTGGGTTCTTATTCTTCCACCTGCCATCTTCCACCTGCTGTCGTCCAAGTCTTCTTCCTACCAGAACGAGAAGCCTTTTCCTCCTTCTGCCTCCATACACCTTGATCTTCACGCCAAAGGTAGGTTCTCTCAAGTTTCGTAGCCCAAACAAAGTTTAATCATGGTTAAAAGCCAAAAATCAAATATAGATATCATGCATGTAGTTATCGCTGTGTTCTATCGAGTTCTGAAATTTTTTAGTAAAAGACGGCCCAACCTAGGGCGTCAATTCTTTTTGACGCCCTCGTAAACGGTCGTCAATTCCCATATGAATTAATAATTACACATGTTAAAAATTTAATATCTCTATAACCAATTATCTGATTTAACGCATGAATATAGTTTTGGAATCCTGCTATTTTTCTTGACCTGTCCATATACTTGTGTCATAAAATTTTTAGATTGAAAAAAAAATGCTACTGTTCATAAATCAATCTGGTGGAAAAGGAAATGACGTCTTGCACTATGACGTTTCTTTGAAATAGCGACCCTGTCTAGGGCGCTATATTCATAGAAGATGGCAACGACCAAGTCGCCATTTAATGAAATCCTGAAAATTGATCAACGACCAGTCGTCAATTATATAGAGGTTAGTTATGAGTTTTCGCATTAATAGTTTGTTCATGGGTATAGGAGTGTCCTTTGGCCATGAAAATTTATGGGCGTACTATTGGGGTGGAGACCGAGGTTGTGAAAGTGGTTGCACCATTTTTCATGCCCCCTATCTCAAGATCCCTCGTCTCTCAACAAAAAATTATTTTGAACGTCTAGTTAGATAGAGTTTTTCGAGCCCGTCATTTCGGTATATTATAAGCTAGATTCCGACATGGTTACGTATAGAAACGGGAGGTTTGAAAATACAATTTTTTTGAAATAACGACCCACTATAGGTCGTCATATTAAGTTTGGACGCCACTGTACAATGGCGTCAAAATAACATATATATATATATATATATATATATATATATACATATATCATGTATGTATATCTTTGAAAATCCATATTTATTAAAATATGTAACAAAAAATTATAAAAAATATATATTTAGAATCCTTGTATTTTTCTCCTAATTATCATATATTCTATTTCCTTGAATTATTTTAAATAAATCAATGTGTCTTTGAATGTATGTTTTTGAATATATTCAATTAAATAGATATAGATGTGAATTCTTGTTAAATAAATTGAGTTAAAAATCATAAAATTAACGTCCCTCCAAGAGGACGCTAATTAATAAATGACGTCACCCCTGGGTGTCAAATAATATAAGTTTATTTAATTATAGATAATTATAGAATTGGATGGACATGAATTCTATAATTAACGCATTCATGTTCTCACCGTTTTTCTTCCGATTTTGACCCATACCGCGGGTCTTCTGGCACTCTCATCTCACGTCCGTAGATGGAGTCCCTGTTTCATGATTGGTTCACATATACACCTCAACTCTCGGTGACATATGAGCCCTCCGTTGGACATTCCGTTCCTTTGGACTGGCAAGTTAGTCATTGGGACTTCCATAAGTCTCCTCGTAGCCTTGGATTCCCTCAAGGCCGACTGAACTGGTTGTACCTTAAACACCTTGTGCCTTTGATTGCCACGTCTTATGGTAAATCGGCCCTCTCATGGTATCATCTTGGTCCATGAGAGAATAATCCTAGCCGGTGGAATGATGATATTCCACTAGGCGGTGTCTTGGATTGAGTCCCTTATAGATGGGGTCAATCTCTCAGCTTGATTCATGTCCCTTGATTGGTGACAGGTTTAGTCATCCACTCAAGTTATCACGGCTACCTAGTTAAGGTACCGATTCTACCCAGGTTATCGACATGTCATGGTTCTCGTTGGTTTTATCATTGTCCATCTAATGTTCTTCCTTGAATTCTGTGGAATCTATCAACGAATCTACCTTGATATCCTACATGAGTTTGTTCTTGGAATTCCATGGCTATCACTAAAGTGGTTGTCTAGATATTACATGTAACAATGTCCGCACATATAGGGCCCGATCTGGTCCTGGGAGGAGCACCCGAAAGTACTTGTGTCCATGGGAGTTATATTGATCACAGTGTGGCATTGCACCGAAGTGCTTGCTTGAATCTACGACACTCCACTATCTCTCTCTCTCGCGTGCTTGACTTGATTGACTTGACACGACTTGCGTGGCCCGGAATGGGCAAAGTACTTGCTTGTTAATAGCCATTATCTCATGACATGAAAAACTTTATTGATATACTCGGTACTTGTTCAAATACTTGAAATTCCCTATCTTGGATCGACAGTACGTGTTATTTCCTCTCGTTATCATGGTCCATTCCATAGCATTCTATTTTACATGATTGACATGCTAGACTTGCATTTTCATTTGGAAGAGGTAATTACTTAAACCAATTGCTAGTTCTTGAGATATAATTCCTACTGAGCTTTCGCTCACTCAGTTTGTGCCAACATTTTTCAGGTAATCAGGTGACTAGCGAGACCGAGACTCACATGGGAGGGACAAGTGTGCAAGCAAGCTTCGAAAACTAGTGAACCTGTGTCTTTTATCTTTCTTGAGTCTAGCATGGTGTCTCTTATTTAGTTATCTTATCTAAGTCTGTTAGAGCGTCGTCTCCTTTTCTTATCATTGTGATATAGTTGAGTCTTCAAGTTTTGAAGTTTGAAATTGTAAGAGACTTATATCTGAAATAAGATTTTTATTGGTACTCCAAAGTATTTGGTCTCATGCCATTGCTCTTGATCGTTCACGACTGTTTAACTGCCACGTTCTGAGCAAACGACACGTTCCGCTGCTATCGGTTCGGGGTGTGACAGAGGTGGTATCAGAGCTTCGGCTTTCACATCCTCAAGTTATTAGGTTCTAGTGATAGGTCAAGTATCCTTGTCAGTCATATCAAAGCATCAGCTTTCACATCCTCCAGTTATTAGGTCCCAAGGATAGGTCATCCTTATCAGTCGTATGAGAGCTTCGGCTTTCAAATCCTTAGGTCATTAAGTCCAAGAGATAGGTTGAGTATCCTTGTTGGTCATCCTATAGGAATTCTGTGAGAATGGGTAGAGCCAGGGGATATATTATAAGGAATAGATAAAATATTCAAGTCACATTCCTACTAATTATAGAAATTTCTAAGTCCAAAATTAATCTCCCCATTAATCTTGCAGGAACATAAATAGAATGGAGGCATCCAAACTAAACTTTATCCCTGAGATGGTCTTGTGTAGTATCATGAATAAAATTATAACTAGTTGAATGGAAGATGGTGTGAATTTTGGAACCAAATTCTTTTTAAGTGGGGGAGGGTGTAGCACCCCAGAAATTTAAAGTGTAGAATAGATAAAATAACTATAAGTATTCGTCATGGGAAATAAATTTCGATAAAAGGAAAAGTGATAATTAGCTAAAAAAGGGATAATTAGCCAAAATTTCGATAAATGTTTATAAAGACATAAATAAATAAATGAGAAATATCATTCAAGTATTTAGAAGGAATATCATTGCAAAATATAATTATATGTATAAAGATTTCATAGGATCAAACCCGACTTCGATACCCGAGACTACAATGGTAGCTAACTAGGAAAATAATTAAATATAGAAAAAAAGGACTATATGTGTATAGTTCTACCAATTAATTTATAGTAAAACTATTTACAATTCTAATGAATATAATTAATGGGCCTTGAAGATAATGATTTGGGTTTTTAAAAGAGTATATAAATACCTAAAATGGGCTAAGATACATATATATATATATATATATATATATATATATATTATAAATGTATATATATTATAACAAGGCAAATGAATAACACACACACACACATATATATATATATCTAATGGGCCAAGCCCATATACATGTATATAGATATAAAGATATATATTATATCATGTAAATGAATAAATCCATATATATATACAAATGGGCCAAGCCAATATATATATATATAGACATAAAAAGGCCAAATACCTTCAGATAACCGAACCTTTATAGATATATATACACTTAATAGACCTTAAAACATAAGTTATATTTTATTTTTCCATTAATACCATTTTATAGAAACCTAAAATAAAAGCATGATACTCAAAGGCTTTCACCCACAGACCAAACCATATATATATTAAAGCCCACTTCTTCTATAAACCAACTACCCATGCTTCCCACATAAACCCACTGACAAGCCCAAACAATACAACCCCATATATATATGCTACCCATGATCACCTATATATATATACTTAAACCCAAACCCACGTGAACCTCCTCACAAGGCCAACCCAACCCATATATATACGTAAAATATATGTTTAGGGGCTTTCACCCAAGGCTCACGTGCAGCCACCATGTAAACCATAACCCAAAAACCCACTAACTATTTCCCCCTTCAAAACCCCTTAACTATATGTACAGGGAGGCCAACAGAAAATAAACACCTTAACACCCATATATATATAATACAGGAATGGGCCAACTCCACAAAACCAACCCAATAAACCCACGTGCACCACAGCAGAAGACCCAACACCCTTTCTACGTGAAGCCCATGAGAGATAGCCAAATCACATGCATTAGGGTTTCACCATAAAACACAGCAAGCGGCTGTTATTATAGCAAGAGAATTGGCATGCTTGGAAGGCCATTAAACCTTCCCTAGCATGGCTCCTAGAAACCCCACCTCTATTTAACCATCCCCTCGTCGGACGTGTACGCACTATTTGCCATCACGATGGGGAAGAGAGAGAGCTCGACGTCATCTTCTCATCTCTGCTCCTCCAACAGAAGTGAAGGCGTGGAGCTTCTTCCTGCTGCTTCTTTCTTCTCCCGACGGCGCCAGCAGTTGCTGCTTGGGATGTGAAGAAGCGTGGGTTCTTATTCTTCCACCTGCCATCTTCCACCTGCTGTCGTCCAAGTCTTCTTCCTACCAGAACGAGAAGCCTTTTCCTCCTTCTGCCTCCATACACCTTGATCTTCACGCCAAAGGTAGGTTCTCTCAAGTTTCGTAGCCCAAACAAAGTTTAATCATGGTTAAAAGCCAAAAATCAAATATAGATATCATGCATGTAGTTATCGATGTGTTCTATCGAGTTCTGAAATTTTTTAGTAAAAGACGACCCAACCTAGGGCGTCAATTCTTTTTGACGCCCTCGTAAACGGTCATCAATTCCCATATGAATTAATAATTACACATGTTAAAAATTTAATATCTCTGTAACCAATTATCTGATTTAATGCATGAATATAGTTTTGGAATCCTGCTATTTTTCTTGACTTGTCCATATACTTGTGTCATAAAATTTTTAGATTGAAAAAAAATGCTACTGTTCATAAATCAATCTGGTGGAAAAGGAAATGACGTCTTGCACTATGACGTTTCTTTGAAATAGTGACCCTGTCTAGGGCGCTATATTCATAGAAGATGGCAACGACCAAGTTGCCATTTAATGAATTCCTGAAAATTGATCAACGACTAGTCGTCAATTATGTAGATGTTAGTTATGAGTTTTCGCATTAATAGTTTGTTCATGGGTATAGGAGTGTCCTTTGGCCATGAAAATTTATGGGCATACTATTGGGGTGGAGACCGAGGTAGTGAAAGTGGTTGCACCATTTTTCGTGCCCCCTATCTCAAGATCCCCCGTCTCTCAACAAAAAATTATTTTGAACGTCTGGTTAGGTAGAGTTTTTCGAGCCCGTCATTTCGGTATATTATAAGCTAGATTCCGACATGGTTACGTATAGAAACGGGAGGTTTAAAAATACAATTTTTTTGAAATAACGACCCACTATAGGTCGTCATATTAAGTTTGGACGCCACTGTACAATGGTGCCAGAATAACATATATATATATATATATACATATATCATGTATGTATATCTTTGAAAATCCATATTTATTAAAATATGTAACAGAAAATTATAAAAAATATATATTTAGAATCTTTTTATTTTCTCCTAATTATCATATATTCTATTTCCTTAAATTAGTTTAAATAAATCAATGTGTCTTTGAATATATGTTTTTGAAATTATTCAATTAAATAGATATAAATGTGAATTCTTGTTAAATAAATTGAGTTAAAAATCATAAAATTAACGTCCCTCCAAGAGGACGCTAATTAATAAATGACGTCACCCCTGGGTGTCAAATGATATAAGTTTATTTAATTATAGATAATTATAGAATTGGATGGACATGAATTCTATAATTAACGCATTCATGTTCTCACCATTTTTCTTCCGATTTTGACCCATACCGTGGGTCTTCTGGCACTCTCATCTCACGTCCGTAGATGGAGTCTCTATTTCATGATTGGTTCACGTATACACCTCAACTCTTGGTGACATACGAGCCCTCCGTTGGACATTCCGTTCCTTTGAACTGGCAAGTTAGTCATTGGGACTTCCGTAAGTCTCCTCGTAACCTTGGATTCCCTCAAGGCCGACTGAGCTGGTTGTACCTTAAACATCTTGTGCCTTTGATTGCCACGTCTTATGGTAAACCAGCCCTCTCATGGTACCATCTTGGTCCATGAGAGAATAATCCTAGCCGGTGGAATGATGATATTCCACTAGGCGGTGTCTTGGATTGAGTCCCTTATAGATGGGGTCAATCTCTCAGCTTGATTCATGTCCCTTGATTGGTGACAGGTTTAGTCATCCACTCAAGTTATCACGGCTACCTAGTTAAGGTACCGATTCTACCCAGGTTATCGACATGTCATGGTTCTCGTTGGTTTTATCATTGTCCATCTAATGTTCTTCCTTGAATTCTGTGGAATCTATCCATGAATCTACCTTGATATCCTACATGAGTTTGTTCTTGGAATTCCATGGCTATCACTAAAGTGGTTGTCTAGATATTACATGTAACAATGTCCGCGCATATAGGGCCCGATCTAGTCCTGAGAGGAGCACCCGAAAGTACTTGTGCCCATGGGAGTTATATTGATCACGGTGTGGCATTGCACCGAAGTGCTTGCTTGAATCTACGACACTCCACTATCTCTCTCTCTCACGTGCTTGACTTGACTGACTTGACACGACTTGCGTGGCCCGGAATGGGCAAAGTACTTGCTTATTAATAGCCATTATCTCATGACATGAAAAACATTATTGATATACTCGGTACTTGTTCAAATACTTGAAATCTTGAATACTTGAAATTCCCTATCTTGGATCGACAGTACGTGTTATTTCCTCTCGTTATCATGTTCAATTCCATAGCATTCTATTTTACATGATTGACATGCTAGACTTGCATTTTCATTTTGAAGAGGTAATTACTTAAACCAATTGCTAGTTCTTGAGATATAATTCCTACTGAGCTTTTGCTCACTCAGTTTGTGCCAACATTTTTCAGATAATCAGGTGACTAGCGAGACCGAGACTCACATGGGAGGGACAAGTGTGCAAGCGAGCTTCGAAAACTAGTGAACCTATATCTTTTATCTTTCTTGAGTCTAGCATGGTGTCTCTTATTTAGTTATCTTGTCTAAGTCTGTTAGAGCGTTGTCTCCTTTTCTTATCATTGTGATATAGTTGAGTCTTCAAGTTTTGAAGTTTGAAATTGTAAGAGACTTATATCTGAAATAAGATTTTTATTGTTACTCCAAAGTATTTGGTCTCATGCCATTGCTCTTGATCGTTCACGACTGTTTAACTGTCACGTTCCGAGCAAACGACACGTTCCCCTGCTATCGGTTCGGGGCGTGACACGTAGTCACCCTCAATACTGCCCCTTCCACGCTAGAATTTGCCACCCGATCAAGTCCTGTGAAGAAGTTCAACACCTCATCCAGGAATAGATCCAATGGGAGCATATCGATGCGGAAGGAAACTCGATGTCATTCGTCAGGCTTCGGTAAGCTGTCGAAGAGACCCTGAGCACTGCCAGGAGTGCGCCAGAGCGGCCTTGCTGGACTGGCAGCAAAGCACTCTCACAACCAGCATACCTTGCTGGGAGCTCTACTTCGATGGCGCTTCCCGAGGGATCACCCGGAGCAACCCGGATCCAGCCACCATGGTAGGTGCCGTCATTATTTTCCTGACTCCTCAGGGCGGAGTTTTGTACAACTCTTGTGCCCTCATGAAATCCATGACCAACAACGAAGCCGAGTATGAAGCTCTACTCATTGGGCTCCAGATGGCTCTCTACATGGGCATTAAATGCGTCAAAGCCTACGGGGACTCCCAGCTGATAGTCCGGCAGGTCCTCGGCATCTATGACGTGCGGAAGCCAGAGTTGGTTCCATACCATACCACCGTCAACAGATTAACCCCGAAGTTCTATTTCTTCGAAATAGATCATATCCCCAGAAGCAGCAACGCTCAGGCGGATGCCTTAGCAAAATTGGCCGCGGCCATCAGGCTCCCACCCGAGGGCAAGGTCGACATAGTCATCAAACATAGAAGGCTGATGCCGAGATCACTCGAAGGCAACACCGGTCTCACCATTTACGAGGTCCACGACCTTAACCATAGCACACCTCCAGAAGAGGATGATTGGCGTGCGCCCATCATCAAATTCAAGAAAGGGTGGCTCCCTCTTGGACGAGCTCAATGGGTCTAGCTACTCTGGCGAGCAACCTCGTACGAGTTGATTGGCGACTCTCTGTATAGGCTCGTCCACGAGAAGGACAAGTCAATTCTCCTGAGATGTGTCTCTCTTGTAGAAGCTTGAGCCGTCATGTAGGAGGTCCACTCCGGGTTGTGCGGTGCACACCAGGCCGGAGATCGAATGAAACACAACATCAAGCTTAAAGGCTTCTATTGGCCTACCATGTGCGTGGATTGCGTCCAGTACGCCCGTACGTGCCATCAATGCCAAGCCTTTGGCCCAGTGCCCAGAAGACCTCCCAATCCACTGCGTCCTACAACCCCCACCTGGCCATTCGCCGAGTGGGGCATGGACATCACGGGGCCTTTCCCGCCATCTTCCAAGGGCCATAAATACATCTTGGCTGCCACTGATTATTTTTCTCGCTGGGCAGAGGCTCTTCCGTTGCGAGAGGTCACCAGGGAAATCGTTGCCAGATTCATCCGGCACAACATCATATACCGATTCGGTACTCCCAGTCGCATAGTGTCCGACAACGGGACACTATTCAAAAAAAAGGCCGTATACAAGTTAGCGACCAAATTCCACATCGACTGGTGAACCTCTTCGGTCTACAACCCCTAGGCTAATGGTTTAGCGGAAGCCTTCAACAAAACCCTCTGCAAGCACTTGGCTAAGATTGTTAGCCACTGAAAACACGATTGGGGTGAGAAGGTCTTCGAAGCATTATGGGCCTATCGGACGGTCTACAAAACCCCTATGGGGTGCTCTCCATTCTCCCTTGCTTACGGGACAGAAGTAATTATCCCCATCAAAGTCCAGTTAGCCTCTTATCGCGTGGCGATCCACACCGGTGTTACCGGCCCTGACGAAAGTGAGTACCAGAGAAGGCTAGAAGAGCTCGCCGATCTAGAAGGAAAGCGACTCGAAGCCTACAAACACCTGCAAGTATACCAGGCCCGCATGGCCTGGGCCTATGATAAGCTCGTCAAGCGGGGAGCTTTCAAGCAAGGCGACCTTGTCATGATCAAGGAAAAGGAAGTCATGGTTGGGCGCTCCAGTGGAAAACTACAGCCAAATTGGCAAGGTCCATACATTATCCAGAATGTCTACGAGGGTGGGGCCTTCACAGTTGTCGATCATAAAGGCCATAGACCGTTCCTGCCTCTCAACGACAAACATAAGAAGCTATACTATGCACTAGAGCACGAGTTTACGCGCCAGTCAGACTAAGGCGCACATCTCAGCTACTACCAGTGAGGCCGGTCCTTCCCCGTGAAGGATCTAACCAGCCAATCCTCCCTGTCTACAATTCCCAGTCAAGCACCCTAGTCCGGTTCCCCAGAATCGCCGCCAGGCGTCCTCGGGGACTAATCTGCTGCCCTCGTTTCTGTCACCACGAAAGCACGGGCACTCCTACACCGGCACCAGTCTAGCCGTCAAGCTCCCAGGTAAGTAAAATATATATATATATAAAGGAATTGGGGTTAAAAATAGAGATGCCCCGACAGACCCAATCATCCTCACCACAATAGGGTGACTGGGGGCAAAAAGGCCAGTAACCCAGCTGGGGTGGAAACCCGAAAGGGCACCTCAGGCAAAATCGAGAAACCCCTCGACGTGAAAACCCGCAAGGGTGCGTCGAAAAAAGCTAGGTCGGCTTTAGCGAAAACCTGAAAGGGCGGTAGAGCCGATAACGAGAAAATCTTCCTCTCCCCACCAGTCAGAACGGCCTTCCACCTATTCCTTGGTGGCCCGTTAGTCTCACCCAGAGCCAGTCTTCAATAAATTTACACTGTTAGGGCATGAGCCCTATAATTCCCAATTGGCCTTGCACAACACCTGCTCTATTTGGCCAACCTTAGGCCCTTGCCTCGATGACACGGGTCAACCAGTCCCTCTGACAGTCAAGCTCCCAGTCACCGTCCCAGTAGACTGATGTCTAGGCACATTCCGAGATACTCATCATTCTATGCCCCTACATCCTACATCCCCTGCAAATCCAGAGCCTTCAAGTTTCAACATGATCCCAGTATTCTCCAACAATCCCTAATCCACCAGCTATAACTCCTAGCCATATCTTGTCATAACCAAGTGGCCCTTCTTCACCATGACATGAGGGTGTGTAAAAACCCTTATTAATGGCGGAACAATATCCGACCACCCACACCTTCCAGTTCTAGGTTACGTCCACTGACAGTAACACGCTATGGACGGTAGTCTAAAAATAATAATAATAATAAAAAATTGGGTTAAAAATAGAGATACCCCGGCGGCCTTAGTTGATTCCTTCCACAAGATTACTGAGGGCAAAAAATTGCCACTAACCCATGTTAGCGCAGCAAGAGTGATATAGAAGGGGGGGGATGAATAGATCACTCCCAATTTGCAAAACTTAGGCAAGAAAATAAATCTACCGCTTATGCCCCTTCTAAAGTAGCACACAAAGAATTGCAAATGCAGATACCACTCAAGATCGAATAAGAGAATGATGATGAAGAGCTGAGCAAACAAATAGTCGAAGTGACAAACAGATAGAGAGCACTGATAAAGACCGCAAACCATAGAGAAGACAACCGGTTTTTTAGGTGGTTCGACTACAGTCAGCAATCTACATCCACCCCTCACTCCAACTAGAGTGAGGATTCCACTAGCCACTGCTAGAGCACAGCAGACTCAGTCTGCGAACAACTTGCTGCCAAACAGCTTGAAAACCCAAGGGAGACAAATCCCTCAACCAAGTTCTGCCACCCGCAGAGCTTGAAACCTGTTCTAGCACCCAGCACGAACAGAACCGGAGAGTGCCTCTCCCTTCCTCCACACACCGGAGGGAACTTGCTAATGACAACCCGTCACTAGCAACACCAGAGATCAGCGATCTCTCTTCCTTTGCAACCCAGAGGGAAACCGGAGTTAGACTCCCTTCCTCCACATACCGGAGGGGAACAGATCAGAGTTAGACGAAGAACACATAAAGAAAATCAGAAAAGAAACTAAAGACTGATCGAGAAAAGATTCGATACTGAGAGTTAATACAAATGTAGCTTCCTGGGAAGCAATTTCAAAAAACCAGATACTGCAAACTCTCTTTCTCTCTTCACTGATATCTCTCTTTTTCTTTCTCTTCATTGCTATCTCTCTTTTTCTTTCTCTTCACTGTTGGATCGAGCTCTCTGTAATTCTGCCTTTTCTTTCTTGGCTCTGATCATCCTTCATCGGTGGGCGAAGGTTTCTATTTATAGCGGTAGCAGGTGGATAGGGCACAACATGCGTGTGCTTCCCACGCTCGATCCAGAACCTTCCTGCCACGTGTCCTCATTGGGTTGGTTCCTCTTGTCTTGGATCACGTGCAGCCCATTTATTTGGGAATATTCTTCCTCGTACCTGTAAGGAGATAAAAACCATTAACACACTGTATGGCCACTAAAACTAAAGCTGCATGAGGTATATGATAAAGGCACGACGTGACTACTACACGAGATAAGAAAAGAACGACACGAGATACAATGGACAAGACTGACACAATCAAGGAAGGTGACACGAGGTCAGATCAGGATAGCACGAGGTGAGAAGAAAATATCACGGAGTGAAACAATAGAAGAACAGGCGATTTAGAAGAAACCTGGACGAGGTTAGAACGAAACAACACGAACTAACAAATGGCAACAAAAGACAACACGAAGTGAAACAACACTTGAAAACATAAGAAAAACAACTCGAGCACAAAATAGCTCGAATGAACGACTCGAAGACGAGGCGACACGGGCTGACCACGACACGAAGACAAATAACAGAAACCGTCACGAGTTGAAGACAACACGAAGATGAAAACAGAAACCGACACGAGTTGAAAACAACACGAAGACGAAACACAAGAATTGACACGGAGTGTGGTCAAGGCGAGAAGGACACGAAGTCTAAAGAGAAAAACAGCACGAAGATAGAAGAGTGACACGGCTATCACGACACGTGATGAAGTAGTGACACTAAGAAAAAGAACGACTCGAGGAACAACAGTAAGTGACACGAAATTAAACAAGCAGACATAAACGATGACACGAGATGAGCAACTAAAGGACAGAGAGAAACGACACGAGGTTCACAGAGAAGTGACCCGGAGTTCGTCAGAACTATTCGAGCTGCTTCAGTAACACGACACGAAGTTAAACAACCGAGACTAGGACTCGAAGACATAGATGACAAGGATAGAACAACACGAAGTATTACGTCATACAAGTTTTTCTGTCAAGCATGGAAATCAACACGAAGTGTTGTAAGCTCAAACGACACGAAATCTTTTCGTGTTAGTGAGGGGAAACAACACGAAGTGTGGCTCAAGTGGCACGAAAACAACTCCCAAGATTAACTGAAGTGGCTCGAGGATTTACATTAACACAGAGAAACATTTTTGTTCACAAAGGTTCATAGTGTTGAAACCATCAAGACATTATGACTCAGGCAACACTAAAATTCATTTGGTCAAATTGTTCAATTGAACAGACATTCCCTTACTGTGTAATCCATTCACTTACATGATGAAACATGAGATTATCTTGAGATAAATAAATGATTTATAGTGTGAGACATCATCAAAATCATAGGGACACAACAATCTCCCCCTTTTTGATGATGGCAACACTATGAATCAGGCAATATCAAGGTTTATCAAGATTTAACATGAAATCATTATCAACTTCAACAACAGATTAAATTCAAGGCATGCTCATGCAAATGAATTAAACATTCCCTACAACACACTCTCATTTCCCCCACAACTCATAAACATATCAGCATGAAGCAACATGACTCCCTCAAAGCTCAAGACAAAACCAAGACTCACTGATAGATATTGCAGAACATTGCAGAACTTCTCACTAAAATTGTAGACATTGCAAACTTCACTCCCCCTTTGACATCAGCAAAAAAAAATACAGAATGTGTGACAGTGCTAGAAACATGAGGACTCAGGGCAGTAACTGCATAGTGCAGAAAGTCACGAGTAGGTCTTAAGAGAATAAGTGAGTTTCTAATTTCAAGACAAGATTCTTTAGATTTCAGTACACAATAGAGAAGTGGAATGATAGACAAGTTTATCATCATACATAGTGAATGATTTAGAGCAGGAGTTGACAAGTATGGCCAAAAATAGCTGATCATTCAAATATTCCACTAGACAGCAAGAGACTAAATCAGAGAGGTGTTCTTAAGGTATTGAGGACAAGCAATCCATTAGTTGCATAACAACAAGGAATTTTTGTTGGAGATGATATCCAAGAAGATCAATGAGTAAGTTGGTAGTTCACTTCCTTTGACATTAGGGAGACACCTTGATCAGAGGCCTGAATCCCCGGTTACTCAGAGTGAGTACCTCATTACTTCCTTCCCTTTTTTTTTCATTAAGGAACAGAGTTAGTAACTGTGGCTTTTGACATGAGGAAACACCTTGATTAGAGGCCAGAGTCCCCAGTTACTCACCAGCAAGCCACCATTGCTCTGTCATGACTTTTCATTTATTTTAAGCATTTGACACCTCATGACTTGGGAGAAATATTCATTTCATTGATGAAACTCCCAGTTTCTCAGTGATCAAAATAGAACATGTTTGTTCAGTTAGGCCCTTGAGTTAAAGAGATAGAATGATTGAAGACAATACCAAAAAGGACTTTTCTTGAATTGAGTCTTGAAGTCTAGATTTCAAGTTGATTGGGTCAGATATCAAGACATACACATCTTTTGGCCTGAACCATAATCAATGACAATGTAGGAAGATATACTTTATGCAATTAGTCCAGATCTCTGAAGGAGTACCAAAGGAAAGATTCTAACCTGGAGATTAGAGTCACTGACTTACAGACTTAAGAGATAAGTGACACTCTACTTTCTGAGAGAACCACACTAAATCAGTCATGCAAGACCAGCAAAGGTACACATCTGGACAGCCCTTTTGAATCTGTCAAAGAACTTTTCTTTTCTCATTACAACTCAGCTCCTCCTAAGATATAGCATTCCTCAATAAAACATTTCAGCAAAATCTCAAGACTTTCCTTTATTTAGAGCATTCCTGAAAGCTAACCAGTAAGCATTCTGAACTCCCCCTTAAACCAGCATGTAAGAAGGCTAAACAACAGATAGACAAAACTCCCCCTCACAACAGGAACAGGCTCCAAAATTAAGACACTTTGTATAAGCCTAATTCTCTTCTCAATGTAGTGAATTTTTCATTATCCAGAGGTTTTGTGAAAATATCAGCAATCTGATTATCTGTCCCTACATGAATCAGTTCAAAATTATTCTTAAACACCTCATCTCTTATAAAATGATGTCTTATCTCTATGTGTTTGGTTCAAGAATGCAAAACATGATTTTTAGCAAGATTAATGGCACTTGTATTATCACAGTAAATAGGTGTACACCCCAGGTCTACTTGGTAGTCCTGAAGCTGGTGTTTAATCCATATAACTTGTGTTCCACAACTCCCTGCAGCCACATATTCAGCTTCTACAGTGGACAGGGCCACAGAATGTTGTTTCTTGGAGTCCCAAGATACTAAACACCCACCCAAGAATTCACAATGGCCACTTGTGCTTTTCCTGTCTAGTTTACAGCTTGCATAGTCAGCATCTGTGTATGCTACTAGATTCAATGTGCGAGATGCAGGAAACCATAAACCAAGAGAGTGACTAGCTGACAAATATCTGAAGATTCTTTTAACTGCAGCTAAGTGTAGTTCAGTGGGTCTAGACTGATACCTTGCACACATTCCTACACTGAATTGTATATCAGGTCTAGAGGCTGTCAAGTAAAGAAGTGATCCAATCATACCTCTATAAAGTTTGGCATTTACTTCTTTACCTGTCTCATCTGCATCCAATGATGTATTGGTGCCCATGGGTGTAGTAATGTGCTTTAAGTTTTCCATGCCAAACCTTTTGAACAGTTCCATTGTGTATTTGGTTTGGTTGATGAAGCACCCATCTTCTAGCTGCTGTACCTGCAATCCAAGAAAATATTTTAGTTCTCCAACCAAGCTCATTTCAAATTCAGCAGACATCATGGTAGAAAATTCATCACATAGTTCATGCTTAGTTGATCCAAATACAATGTCATCTACATATACCTGAACTATGATAAGATCTTTATTCATGCCCTTGGTAAATAAAGTCTGATCAACTTTACCTCTTTTGTAGCCCTTGCTGATCAGAAATTCAGATAATCTTTCATACCAAGCTCTTAGAGCCTGCTTTAGACCATACAAGGCTTTGTTTAACCTGAAAACTTGGTTAGGTTGAGGAGAAAATTGAAATCCAGGAGGTTGTTCAACAAAAACTTCTTCTTTAATAACTCCATTTAAAAAAGCACTTTTAACATCCATTTGTTGGAGTTTAATGTTCTTTGAGCATGCAAAGGCATGCAACAATCTTATAGCTTCCATCCTAGCAACTGGTGCATAGGATTCATCAAAGTCTACACCGAATTCCTGACAGTAGCCTTTGGCTACTAGTCTGGCCTTATTCCTCGAGATAATTCCATCTTCATTCATCTTATTTTTGAACACCCACTTGGTTCCTATGACATTAATACCATCTGGTCTTGGGACAAGCTCCCAGACATTATTCCTTTCAAACTGATCTAATTCCTCACTCATAGCATTGACCCAAGCTTGATCAGCTAAGGCCTCTTCTACTGTTTTGGGTTCAATTTGTGAGACTAAAGCAATTAAGTCATCATTATTCACATTTCTAAAATGAGACCTAGTCCGAAGAGGATCTTCAGGATTGCCTATGACTTTATCTAAAGGATGGTCTTTAAGAAATCTAATATTTGTTGAAGACTCACCTGTTTCTCTTGGACCTTCTGATTTGGGGAATTTGTTTCTCCATTCTGCTGAGTCTTCTCTTCTTCTTGTTGGTTTTCCAGAAAATCTCCACCATGATTGGAGTCCCTGTCAAGATTTTCAACATTAGAAGCATCTTTCTTTTCACTAAAAAGAATGTGTGGAGATTCTTCCACTTTCTGATCTGATACATTAAATACCCTATATGCCCTTGACACTTCAGAGTAACCCAAGAATATTCCAGGTGAACTCTTGGCTTCAAACTTGTCTAAGTCTTTCTTATCATTGTTATGAATAAAATATTTTGCTCCAAAAATTCTGAAATGAAACAAGTTTGGTTTCTTACCTTTTAGAAGCTCATAGGGTGTTTTCTTGTGTATGGGTCTTACCATGGCCCTGTTGAATATGTAGGTTGCTGTATTGGCCGCTTCTGCCGAAAACCTTCTAGATAACTTACTTTCAATCAACATGGTTCGAGCCATTTCCACCACTGTTCTATTTCTTCTCTCCACGATCCCATTCTGTTCAGGTGTCCTGGGAGAGGAAAACCTGTGAGTTAGTCCTTCTTTGTCACAAAGATCAGTAAACATGGAATTTTCAAACTCACCTCCATGGTCAGATTGAATAGAACTAACCTTGTACTTCCCTTCTTGTTTGACCTTATTGAAAAACAGATTAAACTTTTGAAATGCATCACTCTTATTTGCTAAGAAAAATATCCATGAATATCTGGAGAAGTCATCTATGATGACATAGCCAAACCTGTTACCATTAAGACTCTGAGTCCTAGTTGGACCGAAAAGATCCATATGAAGAAGTTCCATTGGTCTAGAAGACAATGGCTCAGATCTTAATTCGAAATAATTTCTGGTCTGTTTGCCTAGAGCACAGGCATCACATGCTTTTGATATAGAGTTAAATTTAATTCTAGGCATGCCTCTAACTAAATCATGCTTGACCAATTTATTTAAAGTTGAAAAGCTAGCATGACCTAGACGTCTATGCCATTCAAAGGCATCATTTTCAGAATTGGCAGATAAGCAAATAGTGGATTCAGATTTCTCATCTAAGTCTACAATGTAGACATTATTAATCCTGTTGGCTACAAATTTAACCATGTCAGAATTTGTTTCAAAGATTTTACATGAACTATCATCAAATACAACCCTGTGACCCCTGTCACATAATTGGCTAATGCTAATCAGGTTGTGTTGAAGCCCTTCCACAAGTAATACTTTTTCAATGGAATTTGTGGAAGACTTACCTACTGTGCCAACTCCAATTATTTTACCTTTGTTCTTTCCTCCAAACTTGACCATACCCCCTGGCTTCATCCCTATCTTGCTGAACTTGGAACGGTCTCCTGTCATATGCCTGGAGCAGCCACTGTCGAGGTACCACTTGTTGTCTTCAGCTTCTAGGCCGACCTACACAAATATATCAAGCAGATTGATTTGGAACCCAGGATGAGTTGGGTCCAAGGACATTGTTTAAATCTCTGATCAAGTGTTTAGGTATCCAGATTTGTTTCAACATGGTTTTTTCTGGAACCTTCCTTTCTGATTTATTAAAGTTCAATCCAGCTGAACTGGAGAAGTCAGTTCTATTCCTTTCATTGGTCTTCCTATTCCTAGGAAATTTCCTGTAGGCTTGTTGATTGGCATATCTTTGACCATGAAAGTTATTCCTCCAGTAGGTCTTGTTTAGACCCATCTGATTGTTATAATTCCAGCTCTTATTCTGATTTATTTTCTTGGTCCAGCTACCATTTGTGTTCTGGTGAATAGACTTAATGTTATTCTTCATAAAGTTCATTCCAATCTTAAATGGTTGTCCAGTACTGGTTTTTGTGTTTTCTTTAGGACTTTGAGTTTCCTTAGAGCTGTTTGAGCTGGATGGTGTGTCCAGCTTTTCTTTTCCCTTCTCTGGACAGAAGGTGATGGTCTTGAATTGCAAGGGTCTCTTGTTGGTTGGGTCATAGCCTAGACCTTCCTTATTGAAGTTGACCCTAGTCCCTAGTATAGCATCTAGGCTAGTCTTTCCTTGGACAAACTTTTCTAAGACTTTCTGTTTGTCTTCCAGCTCCTTTTGAAGAAACTCAGAATTCTTTAGGAGTTCAGCATTTACTTTCTTCACAGCTTCATATTTCTCTGAATTCATTCTGATTTCACTCAAGCTTTCTTCAATTTTAGTTTTGAATTCATTGAGCTGTTTTTGACTTTCCTGAATTTCTCCCTTAAGCTTATCATTCTCTTTCCTTTGTGAGGTCATTTCTTCTAGTTGTTCTTTTAGCTTTGCATTTTCCTCACAGACCAGAGTTTGTTCTTCAATATTTGTGTTAAATTTTCTTTTCAGAACTCTGTGCTCTTTGCTAAGTGAATTAAATTTATCTAGCAAGTCACCATAAGCATCCTCCCAGTCATCAATTGAGAAATTTTCAAAAATGTTTATTACCTCCTCTTCACTGTTTGCCATAAGGCAAATTCCATCTTCGTATTCTTCTGAGGAAGCATCTTCGGGGTCTTCTTCTTCCTCGCTCCATGTGCAGACCATTGCCTGTGGCTTCTTCTTCTTCTGCACCTTTATGTTTTTCTCCTGAAAATAGGGACCTTTCTTCTAGAGTTCTGGGCATTCGCCTTTCATGTGTCCCTGTTTGTTACAGTTAAAACAAGTCAGTTTCTTAGGATTTCTATCCCTGTAATTGGTAAACTCAGCATTCTTGTTAAAAGAGTGTGGGTTCTTCTTCATAAAGGTCTTTCCCTTTGTCCTCAGAAACTTTCTGAACTGACGAGTGAGCATAGCCTGCTCCGCCTGGTCGAGATCTGATAAACCTTCAAGCTCGGACTCAGACTCGGGGGTACTGCTGCTGCTCCCACTGTTACTACCCTTGTTGCGGGAAGCTCTTAGAGCTACATTTTTACCCTTCCTCTCACTTCCTTCTCCACCTCCTTGGAAATTCATCTCATAGGTCATCAGGGATCCTATGAGTTCATTCACAGTTAAGACAGTCAAATCTTTTGACTCCTCAATCACAATGGCCTTAGTGTGCCATGCCGGGGATAAAGATCTAAGGATTTTCTTAACTATATCTGCCTCAGCAAGATCCTTCCCTAGCCCTTTAAGAGTGTTAGTGATCAAGGATAACCTGGCATACATTTCGGTTATATTCTCATCTGCATTCATCTTAAACATTTCATACTTAGAAGTGTAGAGGTTTACCTTCGAGGCTTTCACTTGAGCTGTACCTTCATAGATCAATTGCAGCTCATCTCACATTCGCTTGGCAGTTCTGTATGCAGATATACGAGCATATTCCTCTGGATGAACAGCACACTGGATTATGTTCAGCGCCGTCCAGTTGAGTGACGAGAGCTTCACATGATCATCTGTCCAAGCTTCCTCGTTTGGTGGCAGCTCATATGGCCCCACCGTGATTACTCTCCACAATTTATGACTCTGAGCTCTGATGAACACTTCCATCCTGTTCTTCCAAAACAGATAGTTACTACCATCGAAATAAGGAGGGCGACAAATGGATTGACCTTCGGCCATGAAGGTTCTAGGACCACCACCATTTCCTTGACCGTTCATCCACATGACGTAAACCCGCTCTGATACCAAATGTTAGCGCAGCAAGAGTGATATAGAAGGGGGGGGATGAATAGATCACTCCCAATTTGCAAAACTTAGGCAAGAAAATAAATCTACCGCTTATGCCCCTTCTAAAGTAGCACACAAAGAATTGCAAATGCAGATACCACTCAAGATCGAATAAGAGAATGATGATGAAGAGCTGAGCAAACAAATAGTCGAAGTGACAAACAGATAGAGAGCGCTGATAAAGACCGCAAACCACAGAGAAGACAACCGGTTTTTTAGGTGGTTCGACTGCAGTCAACAATCTACATCCACCCCTCACTCCAACTAGAGTGAGGATTCCACTAGCCACTACTAGAGCACAGCAGACTCAGTCTGCGAACAACTTGCTGCCAAACAGCTTGAAAACCCAAGGGAGACAAATCCCTCAACCAAGTTCTGCCACCCGCAGAGCTTGAAACCTGTTCTAGCACCCAGCACGAACAGAACCGGAGAGTGCCTCTCCCTTCCTCCACACACCGGAGGGAACCTGCTAATGACAACCCGTCACTAGCAACACCAGAGATCAGCGATCTCTCTTCCTCTGCAACCCAGAGGGAAACCGGAGTTAGACTCCCTTCCTCCACATACCGGAGGGGAACAGATCAGAGTTAGATGAAGAACACATAAAGAAAACTAGAAAAGAAACTAAAGACTGATCGAGAAAACATTAGATACTGAGAGTTAATACAAATTTAGCTTCCTGGGAAGCAATTTCAAAAAACCAGATACTGCAAACTCTCTTTCTCTCTTCACTGCTATCTCTCTTTTTCTTTCTCTTCACTGCTATCTCTCTTTTTCTTTCTCTTCACTGCTATCTCTCTTTTTCTTTCTCTTCACTGTTGGATCGAGCTCTCTGTAATTCTGCCTTTTCTTTCTTGGCTCTGATCATCCTTCATCGGTGGGCGAAGGTTTCTATTTATAGCGGCAGCAGGTGGATAGGGCACAACATGCGTGTGCTTCCCACGCTCGATCCAGAACCTTCCTGCCACGTGTCCTCATTGGGTTGGTTCCTCTTGTCTTGGATCACGTGTAGCCCATTTATTTGGGAATATTCGTCATCGTACCTGTAAGGAGATAAAAACCATTAACACGCTGTATGGCCACTAAAACTAAAGCTGCATGAGGTATATGATAAAGGCACGACGTGACTACTACACGAGATAAGAAAAGAACGACACGAGATACAATGGACAAGACTGACACAATCAAGGAAGGTGACACGAGGTCAGATCAGGATAGCACGAGGTGAGAAGAAAATATCACGGAGTGAAACAATAGAAGAACACGCGATTTAGAAGAAACCTGGACGAGGTTAGAACGAAACAACACGAACTAACAAACGGCAACAAAAGACAACACGAAGTGAAACAACACTTGAAAACATAAGAAAAACAACTCGAGCACAAAATAGCTCGAATGAACGACTCGAAGACGAGGCGACACGGGCTGACCACGACACGAAGACAAATAACAGAAACCGTCACGAGTTGAAGACAACACGAAGATGAAAACAGAAACCGACACGAGTTGAAAACAACACGAAGACGAAACACAGGAATTGACACGGAGTGTGGTCAAGGCGAGAAGGACACGAAGTCTAAAGAGAAAAACAGCACGAAGATAGAAGAGTGACACGGCTATCACGACACGTGATGAAGTAGTGACACTAAGAAAAAGAACGACTCGAGGAACAACAGTAAGTGACACGAAATTAAACAAGCAGACATAAACAATGACACGAGATGAGCAACTAAAGGACAGAGAGAAACGACACGAGGTTCACAGAGAAGCGACTCGGAGTTCGTCAGAACTATTCGAGCTGCTTCAGTAACACGACATGAAGTTAAACAACCGAGACTAGGACTCGAAGACATAGATGACAAGGATAGAACAACACGAAGTATTACCTCATACAAGTTTTCCTGTCAAGCATGGAAATCAACACGAAGTGTTGTAAGCTTAGACGACACGAAATCTTTTCGTGTTAGTGAGGGGAAACAACACGAAGTGTGGCTCAAGTGGCACGAAAACAACTCCCAAGATTAACTGAAGTGGCTCGAGGATTTACATTAACACAGAGAAACATTTTTGTTCACAAAGGTTCATAGTGTTGAAACCATCAATACATTATGACTCAGGCAACACTAAAATTCATTTGGTCAAATTGTTCAATTGAACAGGACATTCCCTTACTGTGTAATCCATTCACCTACATGATGAAACATGAGATTATCTTGAGATAAATAAATGATTTATAGTGTGAGACATCATCAAAATCATAGGGACACAACAATCCAGCTGAGGTGAAAACCTGAAAGGGCGCCCCAGGTAAAATCGGGTAACCCCTCGGTGTGAAAATCTGCAAGGGCGTGCCGGAAAAAGCAAAATGGGGCTAGCTCTAGCGAAAACCCACAAGGGTGGTAGGGCTGGTAAAGAGAAAAAAGAACTCTTTCTCCCTCTCCACTCTTTACTAATGAAAGTCGTCAACCGCAATGCCTCGCTGACGGCGACCTCCACATCACTCCACAACAATGGTGGCCACTACACCCCCGAGGGTCGGTCATCGCCAGCTCCCAGCTCCAGTCTTCGGCTACAACACCTTCACAGGCCAGCCGCCAGCTTCCAACTCTAGTTTTCGGCTACAACGCCTTCGCAGGCCAGCCGCCAGCCTCCAGTCCCAGTACATCAGCTACAACGCCTTCACAGGCCAGCCGCCAGTTTCCAACTCCAGTTCTCGACTACAATGCCTTCATAGGCCAGCCGCCAGCCTCCAGTCCCAGTACTTCGGCTACAACACCCTCACAGGCTAGCCGCCAGCTTCCAACTCCAGTTTTCGGCTACAACGCCTTCACAGGCCAGCCGCCAACCTCCAGTCCCAGTACTTCGGCTACAACACCTTCATATGCCAGCCGCCAGTTTCCAACTCCAGTTCTCGGCTACAATGCCTTCACAGGCCAGCCGCCAGCCTCCAGTCCCAGTACCTCGGCTACAACGCCTTCACAGGCCAGCCGCCAGCCTCTGGTCCCAGTACTTCGGCTACAACGCCTTCACAGGTCAGCCACCAGCCTCCCATTCCAGTTGCCGGCTGCAACGCCTTCACAAGCCAGCTGCCAGTTTCTAACTCTAGTTCCCGACTACAACGCCTCCACAGGCCAGCCGCCAGCTCCCAGCTCCAGTTTTGGCCATAATCCCTTCACAGGTTGGCCAACCTGTCCCAGCCCCCAATCCTGGCCTTCAGCCGTGATACCTTTTCAGGCCATTCGGCCAGCTCAGTCCCAGTTTCTCAGGCCCAGAAGAGCGACATTACCGGCTAACGACATACAAACACTCAACACCCAGGCGTCAACCCACAACCGACGCCTTCCAGAGCAAGTCCCCGACTCCAACCCAGTAGGCCGCCACATCCTGACAGGCCTACGCCAACCCTACACTAGGGCTTTTCCCTTACTTCCCGATAACCAGCACTCAGCGCCCAGTATTCAAAATCCAGTTACACCATTCCCCTTACCCAGTCTTTTATCCCAGCCCCAATTTTGAGTAAAACCCAGTCCCTTGCCCCCTACACCGGTACGTGTTAAAACAATCAAGCACAACTGACAGTAAGTGGTAGCCATCCCTTGTATCCAACCCTATTCCACAGACGGGGGAGAAGAACAACTCAGCAAACAACAACACCAAAATCTGGAGTTTGTCATTGATACTCTATAAAAGGAAGCCCAAGACATGCCCTTGGGGTAACAAAAAGACATATAGCCCAGATAACAAAAAGAAAGGAGAAAGAGAGGTGATACAATCATATCTCAGCCTCGCCCCTCTCCAGTGCCGTCAGGCGAGACTCCGCAACCGCGAGGTCCACCTCCAAGGTCGACGTGAGCTGAACACTAGCCTCGGCCCCAACTTCGGCAGTCCGCCACTCAACTCTAGCAAGCTCTACGGCTTGCCGCTGCTCCTCTAAGGCCTTCTACAGGGCCTCAGCTCTACTGGTCGCCTTGCTCAGCTGCCTGGCACGGTCATGAGCAAGAGACACGTCCGCGTCTGTAAGCCTCCTCTGCTCGGCCGCACTTGACGCAAGCTAAACATACTGCTCCTGCACCTCCCGGATGGCCGCCAGTCGCTGTGCCCGATGCTCCTGAGCCTCCAGATGCCACAGGTACTCTGCCCAGATGTCAGCCAAGCCAGACATCCAACACCCACGAGGGAATCCAAGGCCATGGTAGCCATGTGTGCACTCCCTCAGCCGCTGCCGAAGCTCCTCTGGAGAAGGCAGGGGATCACCCCCTACATAGCCCGGGCTCGCTGGAGCAAGGCCGCACCTACGCTGGCGTCCAGCAGCGGCTCCGGTGGTGAAATAGATGTAGGCCACTCGATCCCCAGCTCGAGAGAAGAGTGACCCATCTCAGCCAGCACACCGGAAGGACCTGTACAACCCCATCGAACACGAAATGGGTCAACAATGTTCAGGGCTTCCCTTTGACAAGACAAGGTGAAAAACCTAACGCAAGTCTTGACTCTCACCTGGTGTGGCTCCTGCCGCGCCTACAACTTCCCCGCTCGGGGTCGGTGAGGGTAACCTCTCCTTCCCCAGCAGTGTCCCCTACTGGAGTCGGAGAGGGTAGGGACTCCCCTGTAATCTGGTCCTCCCCAATGGCCATTGAGGTGACAGAGGGTTCCGCCCGACCCGCCTCGACGGGAGCCGACGCGTGCTCCTCCTCAGACTCCAGTCCTGGACATAACACAAAAATGTCAGCACTTTGCCATAAACTCTGTATCAAAGCCGATGTGAAGGCTAGGAGAAGCTGCATATACCTTCCAACGCCACCTCCATCTCGGCGTCACCATAAGAAGAGCCCTCGGAGGAAGAAGAGCTTGAGCTCGAGCTCTCGTCAGTCTCCATTGTGGCGCTGCCACCCCCCGAAGAACCAGACAAGGTCTCTGATGAACCCCCGACCGTGGGTAAATCAGGGGCACCTATACATCGGGAAGCCAGATTAGGCTACTATCAAGTCCAGCCTCACATGAAGATAGCTCCCTAGTCGAAGTTGCTAGGGAAGAAGCTCACCAGTCAGGGCATCCCCTTCGGAAACCCCCTCAATGTCGACGAACTCCTCGTCACCCCCAATAGTAGCTGCGATGGGAGGCTCTCTCCTGATAGCCGGTCCGTGTCCCGAGGGAGCTCTCCTTCCTCCAGAGGGGAGGAGGTACCTGCAATCCACCCCACTCAAAGCTCAGCATGGGTGGAAAAGCCAAATAGTCCACCCTAAATCGATCAAGTGCTCAGTTACATACCTGGTGGTCCCACACTGGAGGACTCCACCAGCCCCACCGTGCAGGCCGACACCACGGTTAGCAAAGGTGGGAGAGGCACCTTCGTCAGTAGCGGCGATGGTCTACTCAACACTCAACGGTGGCTGGGGGCACGGAAGTCACCGGTCCAGGCTCATCTCCAAAAGATGGTAGGGCCACTGACGGGCCAGCATCCGCCAATTCCCGGATCATCTCCAGGGTAACTGCCGCATCCTCACCTGCCAAACCAACAACATAAATCAAGTCAATAATTCTGGCTTGCCGAAAAAAGAGTTCAACAATGACGGGAAGATCCCCTCAATGGCAGTCGGGCACTCATCCTGACAACTACTGGCCACATTGAGCCCTGGTTCGTTGGCCTTGCCAGGCACTTCACCCTGTGCCCCAGCAGGGGCCCCGGTCCCTGATGCATCTGCCTCCCCAGCATAATCTAGATGGTCACAATGAATAATCAGAGGCAAACCAAAGCTGCGGCATGCGCCCAAGGTTAGAAGCTCTTACCTGCATGGGCTCCTCCCATAGCTTTCCACAACTCGAAGTCGAGGAAGTCCTCCATGTTAGGAAGAGGTTCGCTCATTAGACGCATAAGCTCCTCTATGTCAACCTCCCCTCTGGTTCCCTCTTCATGCGGGGAGTCTGCCTCCCGAGGGGGCGAGAAGGTCACCTCCACGCCAGCCGCCTGCGGAGCTGCAACAGACAAACAAGACCAACAAAATAGAATAAGTCAATCATATTGGCTAAACCAAATAAAAACAAAGGGGTTGGGGTGACACTTACTCAAGGACGTCTCCTCCTCAACTTGCTCTCCAGTCTCGGGTCCCTAAGATGACCCACCAGTCTCGACTGCTACATCCTCCACACGAGGGCGTTTCCTCGAGGGCTACAAGCTTCCATCCTCACCCCTTGAGGATGTTCCCATGGAGGGCTGGTCCCCCTCTGCCATAGAGCCTGTCGACAAACACAACATTATACAACACCTCAGTTCTTTACCTAAGAATTACATAATGAAAGGGAGAGAGCAGGCTAAAGGAGGAAAACCTAACCTGGAGCCACAAAGGGAGTCGATGGTAAAAGCACCAGCTTCTCCAACCCCAACGCCAGGGCTTGGGCTGCCATCGCGATGGCCTCCTGAATATCCCATGGAGTGTGTGTGCACTCAACCTGGGACACAAACTCCACAGGTCCAGCTGACCCGATCGCATGGGTGATCTGCCGTCTCCAGTCATCAACCGCTGTATCGGCGAAGCTCCCGGTCCAGTGACCCTCTACCCCAGATACCATAATCGGCCAAGAACTAAGCCCACCAGGCCCTAGGTGCCCTCGGTCGAGAGACCTTTGCTCCAATCACTATCGCCGATGCCCGTCCCTGGGGCTTCAGTGCCCCTCCGCTGCTTCGGCTCCCAGAAGACGAACCCCGGCCACTCCGAACCCGCTCGATCTCTCGGCGGATCCGAGCAACACGGGTCCTCAGGTACCCCTCATCCAGTGCAATAGGGGGCAGATCCTTCCCTCAGCAAGCAACTTTCCTCCGCCTTCCTGATCGCAGAGGCCTTCTGTCGGTAGAGGTGACTGTGCTAGAACCACCACCAGGCGTAGTGCACATCAAATCATCCTCGACGTCCCTACCCCGACAGCGAGAATAGCTCCAGCTCCCGACAGTAGTAAAAGTCCCACCAGGCCGCTGCAAGTAGGTGGGTATCCCTACCCTTGTACTATCTGCCCGTCAGAGGGAACTCCCTGTTCGGCGGAACCCACTGGTCGTACCCAAAGTTCCTGGCAAAGAGATGCGGGTAGTAAGGCTCCAAGGAACTCGTCGCTGACCGGTGCAACATCAACACGGCTGCTCGGGTACTCAATATACACTCAGTCCACGGCCCCGCATCGGCCGCCCCCTAACCGGGGTGGGCGTTGGTCGCCCCTCCACCTGAAGCCCCCAAAAAGAGGCCAGAGTCCTTTATTGCGATGTCGAAGGGCAGTGCCCTCCTCGCCCCGGGCGGGCAGGTAACAAAGGGCCCTGCTGGCCCCCTCAAGCTGCTCCTCTGCATCCCCATTCGGCTGCCCAGTGAAACCAAATAGAAGCGGTGCCGTCGGGTTCGCCACGGTACCTCGCGTCACCAGCCCCGAGAACAACAACCCGGCCCACACACTAAGATAGTGGGTCGGCAGGAGTATACTCCTCTCCCTCGGCACTGAGTGTGCCGCCAGAACTCCAAGTCCCTGGTAGATGTTGGCCAGTGCAGCGGGAGCTAGAGCTAACTATCTCCCCTTGGCCAACAAGCAAGCCGGCCACAACAACTAAGCTCTCAACAGCCCGTCCACTCCGTGGGGAACTACAAAAGTCGCCAGCTAATATGCCAGATACGCTGCAAGGTGTGTCACATCTGGCAGACCATGGCGATTCCACCCCTCATGTGGTGCATACACATATCTGGAGTACGTCCGGAAGCGTAGCTCCACCTCAGTGTACTCCTCCCACGGAGTCTGATCCCTGGCGAACTCCTGATAGAAACAAAATGGCCTGTTGTAGAAATGACGGACCCATACATTCTGTGGTACCCGAGGAATCTGTGTGGCTCTCTCTCTCCCTGCTTAAGCTAAATCTCTCCAGGTCTTCATGAGATACCGATAACTATAAGGCACTCGGTATCTTCCTAGTCCGTCAGTATGACTACGGTGGAGGTCATCCAGCACTACCTCCTCGTATCCCTTGCCGCTGACCGGCAATCCATAAATCCTGAACAAGGACCACAAGTCCAGTGTGGTCTCTCCCTTTGTTGTTGCCACCGTGTTCCAACGATGGTTGAAACACTCTACCAAGCCTTGCAGTAGTCCGGTGTAGCATGGGTACGCGTACAGAGTGGCAGTCACCGCGTACCGGATCACAGCTCGATCTAGCAACACCCGGTAGTGGTGGACGATCCCCATCAGCCACTCAATGGCACCCTGGCGGTAGTAGTGTGACGGGATCACCGCCCAGTGACCGTACCAGCTAGTGACAATCTATCGCATGACTCCATCTAGCATGCTGTGATCATCATAGCCCTCTCCAGCATACTACAAACCAGCAAGCTCCAGTACCAACCCAGCGGTCCCCTCTGTCTCCATGCGATGGTGACCGTGCAAATCCCAGCTAGCGGGGCCAATCGGCCCAACCCTAACTCCGGACGGCTCCGCCATGCCAAAGAACCCCAGGCAATCAACAGGAAGAAACTGACGCTGCTTCTAGTAGTCCTCCGAGAAGCTCGAATAGCTGTAGAAGGTTGTACAATGCATGATGTCCCTGCCAATCAAGATGGCCCTGTCAAGCCGGCGGTGGGCCCCTGGAATCTGTGAGTCACCCTCCTCCATGCCAGGACGGACATAGCTTCGGATGAACTCAAACAGGTGACGATCTAAGGGAAACTCCAATGGATAGCCTCTGCTCCGGTCGTAACTGTACAAACCATCCACCTCCAGCTCCAGAATCCTGGCCACCTCCACGGCCCCTGCTCCAGCTACTCTCTCACCAATCGGACCCTCAGCCACTACCGTATGGCCCCGTCCAGCTGCTCTATACCAGCCATAGTGATCACTGGTGCGCCTAGAGGGGGCATCTGTCGATCAGTCCGCCGCACCCAGTGATCCTCCTCCCGAGCCATCCGCCTCGGGACTCGCCCATCTCTGCCGAAGCGTGCCATAGCTGCAAGACATGGCACCCAAAAAGGTAATCAGTATACTAGAAAATCAACACACACAACACAGCAAAATAAAGACATATGAAGCGTCAAAATACAACTACAACAACTTAGAAGGAGGGTTTCACGGGCCGTACGACCTCGTCTTCGCCTCCGACGCACTACCCGTGGGGGGCATTTGTTGTAGCCGGACTATTTCCTAGCAAAAATAACAAGGAGTAAGGGTTCGGGCCCGAACACCTTCAAGGCATGGGCTATCTAGCCCTTTCTACAACCCTGTCGGTCCCTACAAGGGTCCTGACCAACTTACCGTGACACGCGGCTGCACAAGCAACTATCCGGGGTCAACCTTGGCCACTCACATACGGGCTTTGCCCGTATCCTACATGGCCGCCCAAGACCACCTGGGGGCGCCCTGACGTTAAGCCACGCCACGTGGCACCCAGTGAAAGGGCCGCAGGCCTACTCCGAGACATTTCTTTCAACCCTCCAAGGTCAAAGGGAGACCCAAGCAAGTCAACCATAGGCTTTGGAGGCCCTCAGCACATGCATACGGCTCGCACACGCGTGTTCGGCATTCTATCGAACACCTTGTGGGTGCGTAGGTTCCATCCCTTCTACACAAAACCACGGGCCACCCAGTGGTTCCAGCACACTAATTGGGTCCTACAATGACCCCCCAGTAAGTTGGGGCCACCCCCGACCCTCAGATACGTGGCAACGAGCCACTTAATTTTAGCACTCGGGCCAACCCGAGGCTACCTTGTCAACCCGCCGTGCAACGTGACACACAGTCCGAGACATTACCCACGTCCAAAAAATGCCCCCTCTTAGCTCCCACGAGCTCCTATCTTCAATCCAAGGTCCGCCGTACGGCCCCTCAACCATCTACCCAAGTCGTTCGGCAATCTGGGGTGTGTCGGGCATTTACCCGAACACCTTCCGAGCGACTATGACAACCTGAAGAACAACAGCCCCCACGGGCCCATTGCAGCTTCCCGGGGTTCAACTTCCATCGAAGGACTACCCAAAACAACACAAGAAGACCCCCGGGGGATGGCCCCCGAGGTTACGGCCGGTCCGGGACCAGTTCACCCCGGGGCATGGCCGCGCGCCCCAGGGAGGGCGAACTCCCTGTGGGCCGCGCCCACCCTCCAGCCCGGTGGTCCCACGATCCCACTCAGCCCAGTTCGTCCGGTCTACAGTCCTACGACGCGGTTTGTGTGCCGTAACAATTCGAGGAGTCAAAACGTGGAAGCAAGGAGCGATAGTACGACCGGTTCGCCTTCCGGTCAATGCGTACAAGTCTCGCAATCTTCTACGTATCCTCCCCAGCTAATTGTCCTTTTCTTTCTTAGTCAAATTAGGAAGAAAATGGGCTTAAAAATTAAATTTTATAGGGTGGGACCGCCCCCCTCTCTCCCTTGGAGCCACTCCGCCTAAACCCCCTGGGGGGGGTTTACGCGGACCAGCTCACCCCCCCTGGATGGTCCGCGTAAACCCCCATTCAATTAAAAAATTTTAAGTTTTTTCAAAAAAGAAAAAATCAGAACTAGCCCGCCTAAACCCCTCGGGGTGGGGTTTAGGCGGACCAACTTGGGCCCCCAGGCTGGTCCGCGTAAACCCCCTGGAGGAGGGGGTTTAGGCGGACCAGCCCAACCCCCTGGGCTAGTCCGCGTAAACCCCTTCCCCCTCTCTCTCAGCTCGTGCAACCCCAAGCACTATTCACTTGGGTTTACGAGGAGCAGCTCACCCCCCTTAGCTGGTCCACGTAAACCCCCTGTGACCCTTCAAGTTCCCCTATAAAAACCCCTTTGGAGCTCAAGGGATGGGGGGATCGAGCATCAAGCATCCAGAACATTAAACGTCAAGCGTTGGCGTCACCGGCTTCCCTCCAAGGCTTCGAGCGGCTCCAAGCAGTGAGCTAAGGAGAATTATGCGCGGGTGACTTGTTCGTCGGTCTAATACGTCGGGGGTATGTCGTTTGCACTCCCCTCACGCCGTATGTAACCGCCACACACAAGTCAACACCCACCGTATGTGGGACGCTACGACATGGGCGAACGTCCCCTCATGCCGGGATTTCCCCCTCGCGTGCCCGTCGGTTGCAACCACACGCATACCATGACGTCATGCTCTCTCGCAATCACGAGACCATGTTCGACCGCTCGATTCGAGTCATGATCGACCCTCGCCCAGACAGCGGATCGATGTATCCCTCCAGTCATCCAGTCACAGGCCCCCTGTTCGGCATCATGGCCCTGGCCCACGCCACAGGAGGAGCCCTATATAAAACACATATGTGTTCATTCATCACGCATCGACCCGGGGACCGACTAGCACATCGGAGTTGTCCCGTGGCATGCGTCAGTTGTACCTTGGCCATTACGGCTTTCCTGTAAAGAAGTATACACCTCAGTATAACACCGCCGATTGGACGAATGCCCTCGCATCCACATTCAGGCCCTCAGTCTTCCCCTGTGTCAATTAGTGTGAACCTCAGCACTCCATGCTCCCAATCAACACCATCCAGAGAAAAAGCACACTCACAGCTACAGAATGTTCCCGGTCCTCTACCCATGGCTTCAGACACACATACAGACTTTTCTTCAGCTCAGAATGAAGGTATTCGGATTCACTCTGATATAAATAAACACCGGTTGCTTGCGGCCGGTGGGGAAAGAGGTCCAGTACACGATTCCCACAACTTCCTACGCACTCGCACCCGTGGAACCCCTTTTCTCCACGTGTCACCCGATCGCCCGGGCCCACGTGCCGCGCCCTGGTGGCGCTTCCCCAGTCAACCCTTGGTTCCATGGGTGATTGTCGAGAAATCGACTGGCACGCCCGCACTCTGTCCGGTTAACCTTTATCCTGACACTTTCCGGGCCATTCGACCCTTTTCGACTTTCCGTGAAAGGAGAGTGCCCGATACCGCCGTGAGAGGCACGCAACCGTAAGGAGGATACTCTAGATATATCAAACTCCCGTGTCTTCCTTCCCCGCTGTATCCCTTCCTTCACCCCGGTCATCGACACACACATAAACACGCGCGACACAGGCCCACCGCTACCATCGCCAGGTGGGGCTGGCCAGACGGGTCGCATGGGCTGCTTCAAAGGGAGCATTAATCACAAAGCACCTTCTGGGAATCGATGTAGATAGACGGCGGCTTCAAAGGATTAGGAAGACGTGGAGACGCCATGCCACCGTGGTGAAAGCTCGAATTGATGTAGAAGAAGACAAAGATGAGTTGAAGCATTATCTAGGCTACTTGCGAGGCTTCAGGCCAGCCGTGAATGAGTTCTTCATGAGGCGGCGCACTTAATTAAATTAGTGTCTGCTCAACATTTTATTTTGATTGTTTGTGATGGAAAGAAATGGATGGGAATAAACTGTTGTTATTTTTTGATCTTCAATGTTTGATGAAGTGAATGAATGCTTGAATGCTAAATGAATGTATCTAACTGAATGAACATGAATTTTTGTTCTTGGCTTTTACTTCTTTTTCTTTTATTTTTTGTTTTTTTTTTTGCTGAACAAGGGGGAGGGCGGCCAGGGTGTTGGCCGCCTCCACTTAAAATGGGCGGCCAAGGCCTTTGCCACCCTCTGCATTTGGAGGGCTTTAAGAGGGTGGCTGGCCTCTTGATTTGAACAGCCATCGATTTTGGCATTTGACGAGAGCCTGCAAGAGCCAGAGCTAGAGAGGGTGATTCCTTCACTGTGGATGAGGTTTGGGTCTCCCAAGCATCAAGATTCAAGCGATGGGGCGGCGACGAGCTCGGCATGACATTGTTGAAGATCCCCCATCCTCGAGCGAGAGTGAAAAGAGTGTGGAGGAAGAGGCCCATGCGAGTCCATCTTCCTCGGCCTCTTCCTATCAAGGTGGTGAAGACAGCAGAGAAGAGGAAAGAGATGAGGGCGCGGTTGCTCTCGAAGAGGGGCCGACCGACCAAGGCGAGGATGAGGAAGAGGAGGGCGAGGAAGGCTCCGATGATGTTGAAGCCAACAACGAGAAGGAGGCACTACGTAAACCGATAAGTCCCATGACCTCTGAATGCCCCTTGAGTTGATTTGGGTGGATGTGAGATGGCTTGGTGGGGCTTGGAGAAGCCGGAATGGTATGCGTGGGGATTGGTCTGTGGATGGCCAGGGTTGTGGCCATCCATAGACCAGGGCGGCCAGGCTTCTGGCCGTCCAAGGTAGGAATGGGCGGCTGGAGACCTGGCCACCCAAGGAGTTAGGCGACCAAGACATTGGCCGCCCTCCTCTCAGGGCAATGAACTTTGAGATTTATGGGGCATGAAATGTGGGTTAAGTTGATTTGGGGGATTAGAAGATTTAATCAGCCATTGTCTTCTTTCTATTGTGTGCAGGGCCGACGCAGGATCAGAGCCCAGGTGTCATGGGACCTAGTGTGGGCTTGGTACCACGCGTTGCCTCCTGAGCGGCGGCGAAGAGTGGACAGAATGGGATTTGGCCCATTTTTCAGGATTCGTCTCTTCCCTGTTGATGCGAGCTTCATGTTGTGCCCCTGTGGTCATTTGAGTCATCTTGTGATCACTTGGGTCATTCGACATCATCCTGTGGTCATTTGAGTTATTTGATATTTTTGGTTTTGATAATGGCTAAACACTATAAGTCATTGATGTTTTACCACTCTTATATGACTAAACTACTTGATGTTCTTTCAGGACAGATATGCCAAGGAATGGAGTGGAGATGGAAAAAGTGAAAGCTCAATGATTGTGCCCTCGCACGTCAGGTCGCGGGGGTCAAGGGGGCAGCGCCCCTTGCGGGGGTTTCCGGGGACGGAGCCCCCAGAAAAAAATTTTGATTATAGGAGCGATATAATCAATAGAAATCTTCAAGACAGTCAAGGTTGATGCCACAGATGAGAACGGGCTACTAAAGGACTCAAGCGACGGAGCTAAAGGGGTTAACGGACTGACCCGGAATAACCCGGGGTCTGCCCAGCTGGCGGTCGACCGCCAAGCCAGGGGCGGTCGACTGCCCCTGCCAGCAGCCCACTGTCTACAGCACTCTCAGTGGCGGTCGACCGCCATCCCAATAGCGGTCGATCGGAAATTCCAGTGATCAAATTTCTATAGGGTTTCTCAGTAACGATCGACCGCCAGCCCCGAGCCAACAAATGTTGACTTTATTTTCCACTTCGAGAAGAGCCCCTTTTCTTGTATTTGTTTAACCCCAAAGTCATCCAATCCCCCATGGATTGTGGATCTGGTCTGGGGGATGTCCAAGGACCATTCAAAGGTTATAAAACACACACAAGAAGGGTTGGAAACCCTAAGGCTAAGAAGGGAGATCAAAGGAGGCTACAAGGGTGTGTTCAAGGGAGAGGAGTTCGAGTACTGTAGCTGTGAATAGTACTCCGGGAAGAAGTTCTTCATCAAATCCTCAAGTTATTCAAGCTACTTCAAGAGGAGATCAACCCCAAGCCAAGTGAAGAAAAAGCTGCAACCATCATCCTCTTCATCATCTCAAGGTGATCCAAAGAAGCTCATTCTCAAGGGAGATCAAATCTGCATCCTTTATCTTCTTCATCAACTCAAGGTGATCCAAAGAAGATCATTTCATAAGGAAGAAGATACCATTGAAGTATTCGATTCAAGCTCCAGCAATCTCAGACAAGATCTTTTCTCCTTCAGCATATTCTATATCTTGTTTGAGTGTTTTCATGTTTGTTCTCTTTCCATTTCATTCAAACATTTGAAACTGAAGATCATCCCTACCGGTGGTTAGTAGGAAGCCAATCGGAAGTTATCTGATCTGCGGTGTTGACGTCCCTACCTATGGTTAGTAGGAAGGCAATCGGAGGTCTTTCCGATTTGTGGTTCAGTGCGTGGCATTAGTGGAGCCTCACCGGGTTTGGTGAGGGGTGGACGTAGGACTGGGGATTCAGTCCAAACCACCTTAAAATTCTATGTGCAGTGGTTTGTTTGTGTGATTATTTCGTTCTAGATGCATGCTTAGGTTCGAATCGTTATATTAGTTGCTCATCTTGCTAAGCGAATCATAGTGTTCTTCGATAAGCTAGTTACACTCCGCTGTAATTTATTTTATCTAGCTTTATAGAGGGTTGCATTACGAAAAGAGGGGCAGATCTATTCACCCCTCCCCTCTAGATCCGCTGTCTACTACTCAACACTTCCTAGTGGCACTACGCGAGAGATGGGTGGATGGATGCAGGGCTTTTGTGATGCTGTGGGGACATATGATCCCCACGCTCAAGGGCGTGGCCTATCTGACTGGACTACCAATATCCGGGAACCCGGTATTGGGCCAAGAGCTCAAGAACTACCAGCAGGAGGTTGAGAGCTTGCTCGGGCCGCAAATGGCCCGGACCAAGAGGCCAGTGACTACCCTCCCTCTTGGGAGGATCAGTGCCGCGATGGGATTAGCCAGGGTGGTCCTAGGACCACTAGAGGACCTAGACGTGTATTTGGGAAGGGTAACTCAGAAGCTTTGAGCCCGAGAGAGGAGCGATCAGCAGGAGCTGTGGCTTTTCCTTCTTTACTTCTTCGGGAGGCTACTATTCGTAACTGCTTCGAACAAGGTGAATCTGAAGTACCTACTGCTGATATGGGATCTCGAGCGGAGACCTCAGCTTACATGGGGAAGAGCGATGCTGGCGCACCTCTTTGCCCACATGGATTCGGTACGCCCATGTTCGGGGAACCTGGGCAGTTTCACACCTTTTCTATAGGTACGAGTCTACCTTTTGAACTTTGTTGATTCTTGATTTGAATGATTGATTGTTGTTCTGTGTATTTTCAGATTTGGGGATACACTCAGTTCCCACTAGGTCGCGACGCGATCCTGCGAGCCCTGATGCAGATGGTCTCGCTCATGGCGAGATGGGAGATGGTTCGGGATCGGCGCCTGGTAGCCACTAGGCTTTTGGACCTTCGGATAGCCCTGGACGAGTTTCCACCTTACCAGGTGAGTGTTTGGCTAAAAGAGTTACATGACATTTTTAGCATTTTTTATATGAACTCTAGATTTAGCGAAATTTTCCATTTTGATGTGGTAGGTGATCTGGGTGCCTTACACCGCAGAAGACATCACCCCTCAGCCTTGGGTGAAGGAGGGGCGAGCTTGGTTCCACAGGGATACCGTGCTGTTTTGCGTGAACCTGAGAGAGCCACTCTACCTTTGTCTAGTGCAGAGGACGTTGGGATGGCACCAACCGCCAGTGCTGGTACCCACTCAGCATTAATCAGACAAGGGGCACTGACGGACCTCTGCGAGCGACCAGGATTGGTCCTCCCGCTACCGTGCGGAAGCAGAGGCATTGCAGAGGGGGCCCTCCTTGGAGCAGGATAGGACCTTGAGGAACAATGATACCTACCTGGTGGACTACCAGGAACAGTACGCCGGGCGACTTCGTCTCGACACTCGGACGGTAAGTTTCTCCCAGCCACCTAAAATGAATAATTTCCTTAAAAGAATGTAGCTAGCTGAGTGGATTTTGATGAGCAGATGCCGGAGGTGGAAGCTATTCGGGTTCTTCAAAATCAGATCGCTATCCTTGATCAGACAATCGTGAACTTGAGGCACGAGATCCGAGAAATGGTAAGCCAAAATTGATTTGACTAATTTGAGGCTTGGAAGATTCTTGAATCTTGACTGATCATCTACCCCTGACTGATCAGCGAGGCGAGCTAGCGTACGACCGTGTTCAGGCGGGAATGGCCGGAGAGGCTGGACCTTCATCCTAGGTGGACACTAGAGAGGTGTTAGAGGATCACCTAGCAGAGGCCCTCGAACGAGCTGAGGAGTGGGAGGTTGAGTTAGCTGAGACGGTGAGATCCAAGCACCTAGATCAAGAGTGATCATCTTTTCATCCATCTTTGCCTGACTCATGTGATGGTTCAAATTCCTTAGAAGAAGGAGCTAGAAGCCACCTTGGCAACTCGACGAGAGCAGGATACATGCATTGAGGAGCTAACACGCCGCCTAGGAGAGACGAGTGTTGTTGAGAGACTTGAAGGTCGCCTTGCTGAGGCAAAGGAGAGGGAGGTCGAGGCACGTGCTTGAGAGATGGCGATGGCAATACGGGAGCAGCGAGCCCTCGACTAGCTTGAGACTCTGAGGCGTCGAGTACTGTGGTGATATCATAGTAGAGGTGCCCTAGGAGCAGGAGCGAGACATGGGACTCGCTCAGAGTCACTGCAGTCTTTTGGGGGAGTTGAGTTTACAATGGAAGAGTTGATGCGTATGATGCAGTCTCCTGTAGAGCAGAGAGCGGCCCAGCCAGCAGCGTCGGGTTCGAGAGCTTCACGGCCATCGCAGTAGCGAGACAGGGAGAGCAGAGATGGGGACGAGGCGGATAGTCGGCATAGCTAGCCTCGCACTGATGAAGATTAGAGAGAGACAAAGAGAGCTGGATATCAGCTGCTTTTGTACACTAGGGGTATGCCCCTAAAATGCTGTAGCAGATGGGATGCAATGGACATGTTTTGGAAATGAAGTGTGCTTTCTTCAGTGTACTTGGCTTGGTTTGGTTGACACCGTCTTCCCTTTTCACCTGTTTCAACTACACTTAAAAGGGAAAAAAGGTTAGTGTAGTCTGATTTTATCCCCCTGCCTGAGATAGATAGTACCTTCCTCAATGTAGGGTCAGAGGGTAAATCTTATTAACAAGATTGAAATGGAAAATAAACGTGCGATGCACATGCATGCAAGTAGGATGCAAACGGAAAGAGAAATATGATCATGCAAATGCGCAAGCAGATGCAAAACATTATTTTTTTTGGCTTTTTAGGGGTTTTTACACATTTTTTATGTTTTATAGTTGTTTCACGCCTTTTATGGGATTTTACTTTTATATGATTTTTTGTATTTTGGAACATTTTTTTTAACGCCTGGTGACCACCCATATGGCACCTGACCTACATGAAGACGGGGTTTTCTTAATGACCTCCCAGGTATCCTGAGTGCACATCTAGGTTGATTTGGGCCTCTAGACTCCTTGAATGATAGTCCCATCAGTTAAGTCTTATCCTGGTGACAATACCGTCATGCCACGCTTAGGCTCCCAGTTGCTTCCGGCCACAGGGATACACCCAAAAAATGTTTGAGGTAAATGATTTGCCCGACCTGGGTCTATCTCCTCACAACTCTAGATGGTATATGATGGAACACCTTGGAACCTTAATGGTCAACTGCGCGATGTTGACTAAGAATCAGATGCCGTCGCACCCATTGGTGACGCGCTTGCGTTGACCTAAGCCTGAGGTAATATAAGAAGGTGCTTAATGTAGTAAATAGGGGTCTTGACCGGCCAGTAACACAGAGACACCTTTGCGGCAATGGCTTTTGCTTTTCAAAGTGGACAACCATATGTATGTTTTTGCTAAGCAAGGTTGCAACCTTGACGAGGTTCACCTTTCAGGATCTTCATCGAGCTTTCATCTTTTGGAGGGAGAAGGAAGAATGTAAGGGGTAAACCTCCTGAGAGGACCGGCAAAACCGTTAACCCAGCGAGCCAGTTGGGGACCTACTCGACTTTCCCATTTGGATAATTTTGGACCAATCCTCGAGTATTTGATGTCTCGATGCCCCTTTTGTAAAATCTTGGCTTTTGGTTTGAAAGGGGTTCCTTTTACTGAGATCGGGCACGGTTACGACCAGGCTTTTCATGTGGCTTTGCCACACATATGTGCATTTCTCTTTTCTCTCTACTCTTATTTCCTTTTCTCTTTTTTTTTCTTTTTTTTCGGAGGGATATCATCAGTCGAGATATGGCCTGAAGACGTTGTTCATGAGTTGCATATATGCTGCAGGGGCGTTGGTTAACCCGAACGGTATAATCACAAACTCATAATGTCCGTATCTACTACGGAAATCCATCTTGTGAATATCCTCTTCCTAATCTTCAGTTGATGATAGCCAGACCTGAGGTCAATCTTGGAGAAATACTCTACAATGAAGATCTGGTCGAACATCTCATCAATACGCGATAGTGGGTACTTTTTCTTCATGGTAAGTTGATTCAACTGCCGGTAGTCGATACACAGCCTGAGAGATCCATCCTTCTTCCTGACAAATAGAACCGACGCACCCTAAGGGGATGTGCTGGGTCGAATAAAGCCTTTCTCCAACAACTCTTGAAGTTACTTTTTCAATTCCTTGAGCTCCGTGGGGGACATCCTGTAAGGGGCCTTTGACATAGGTGCTGCTCCAAGTGCGAGTTCAATGGAGAAATTAACCTCCCTCTCGGGTGGTATACCAGGTAAGTCCGAAGGAAAGATGTCTGAAAAATTCTTTTACAATGGAGATTTCTTCTATAAGGATTTCCTTGGACTCAATAATGATAACGGAAGCAAGAAAAGCTTCACACCCTTGTGAGATGAGTTTACAGGTGTGAAGAGAAGAAAGAAGAGTAGGGTGCTTCCTATACTTGATGCCAAGGAAAGAAAACTTAGGGAAACCTAGTTTATGAAAAGAAATCAGCCTATTGCGACAATTAATGTCGGCATAGTGGTCACAAAGCCAATCTAATCCTAATATGGCATCGTAACCTTCCATGTCAAGGCATACGAGATTTGAAGGGAGATTGTGACCTTCTATAATAACTTCACTATCGGGGATATAAGTTTTAAGTTCCGTTCCCAAACCTAAGGGTGTACTTATAGTTAAATTCGAAGGTAACGGGATAGGTGAAATTGACAATATTTTAGCAAAAGAGATAGAAATAAAGGAATGAGAAGCACCAGTATCAAATAACACAAATGCAGGATGCGAGTAAATTTGGACTATACCTTCCATCAGTTCCCCTTTTTCGGTAGCTTCTTCGTCCAAAACAGCATTGAGATGAGCATGCCGCCTTCATCTGCCGTCATTCCTGGAGGGTTGTTCCTTCATTAGGGGGTAGTCTGGCATGCGATGCTCCCGACTTTCATATCTTAAGCAAGCGCCAAGACGCTTCCAGCATTCCCCGGTTGCATTGCCGAATTTCTCACAGAACGTGCAAGCCGCCATGACTTGCTTGTCTTCCTCTTTCGCCTTCTTGTTCCTGTGGTAGCCACTACCACTCCCATTCTGGGATCTCTTCTTATTATCACAGGATTTGTAAGGTTCCGTGATGCTGAAATTCTCCTTGTTTTCACGCCGATCCATTCTTCGCTAGATTCCTCTCCCTTGCCCTTAAGTTTCTCGACCTTCCCCAAGGTCCTTTCATATAAATGGGCTCGTTGGACCATCTCCGCATAGGTCCGAATATTTTGTGAGCCAAGTTGTTGAATGAAGACGGGCCTTAACCCATCCAGAAATCAGTTTGCCTTTAAAATATCTGTGCTCACCGAATGTTCGGCATAAGGGGCCAAACAGGAGAATTGGAGTTCGTACTCTGCTACTGACATCATGCCTTGGCGTAGAGAAGTAAATTTTGTAGCCTTTCTCTCCTTTAGGTGCTCGGAGAAGTACTTCGCCCGGAAGAGTGTAAGAAACTCATTCCATGTAGGCTGGGCATTCTGGGGTTGTGCCGAAGTGGTCTTCCACCAAGTACTCACAACCTTATTAATTTGAAAAGTGGCGATACAGACCTTCTCTTGATCCGCACACTGCATAACATTGAAGATTCTTTCCATCTCGTCTATCCAGTTCTCTGCTTCATCCGGATTAGAAGAGCCAGAAAATTGTGGAGGATTTAAGCTTAGAAATTTTGATGTAAGTCGCCGGCGCCAGCCCTCGCACCATCTTGGGCCATATTCTATAGTGCCTGGGTAAGACCTACAACAGTCTGTTGCATCTCGTCCCAGTCAACATGGTGTGCCATCATGAAAATAAGGTACCTGAGAGGATAATCAATTAGTTAATTCCTATGGAATTAATAGAATTACCTTAGAGAAAATTTCAAATTTAACTATCTCATCTCAGCTCTACCCATTATCACGTGGTTGGAAATTTTCTCCTGGCTCATAGGATTGGGTCCTTAACCTTGGACTTAGCTTATGACATTTTCCTAGGAATAAGTAAGTCCTTAGACCTAGGCCCTGATACCAACTTAACTATCACGTCCTGAGACATATGTACAGCGGAAGTAATATCGGGGAACGTGAGCAGCTGGCAATGTGCCTCAAGCTAGCAATATAACCAGAGCGCAATAAACATCCACATAAAAATATAGTATACAATACTTGACCAAAATTCTAACTTTTATTGATAATAATGACTCATGATTACATAAGGTTGACTCTTGATCTATTAGACTCAAGAAAAATTAAAATTACATAGTGAGACTCAATAAAGTAAAAATTACATCATGACTATAGACTACTTAAATACACTTGACATTCTAAGTCTTCTCTCGACCATCAGTCATCACTCTCGGACCCATTGCTAGAATAATCTGAATCCGACTCACTTGAACTTCCTGAAAGGATTGGAAAAGTAGGGTAATGAGCACACTTGCCTAGTAGGTATCTTCGCATCAACATGGAGGCATGCTTAAAGTAATTACATTTTCGCTCTAATGAATAAGGTAAAAGAAAATGTGATAAAACACATGAACAAAATCCAAGTAACAAGATATGAATTATAAAGATATGAATCAATAGAGCATGATCAAGCAAGATTTATAAGGTAAAATGGCCTTTCATTAACAAGAATGTACTTCATAACCATAAAGGCTATGCACTAGAAAGTCATGAACAAGAATGTACTAGCAAGCATGTAATTTATCACAAGTTGGCCTCATGGTTTTCATCCGTTTATAAAAAAGGTACTCCTGGCGCAATACGACACCAATATTCATCGTACCCCATGGTTTTCAACATGTTTCTGACTATCTGTCGAGAGGGCCAGTGTGGAGCCCTTGGACACTATCTGTGCCCGCTTTTGCATCTTCAAGTTACAGATCAAGCTACTTCCATGAGAATATAATAAAGTTTCGGCCAATGATGTACAATTCAACAATAGTTTCATGAGAATGTAACCAAGGTAGAGAACGCACCAATGAATGATCATGAGAGTTCAAAGAATGATTTAAGACAAGGCCATGCTACGGAAGGAATTCGACAGCATAACTGCATATTCTTTAACTTCCATAATTTATTAGATAACATTGGAACAAGGTGTTAGGTTCTAGATAATCACTAGACCATCTCGAATCATAGAAAAATCAACTCTTAGGTCAAACCTTGGGTTAAGACCACTTGAGACAGAAACGGTCATGCCAGGGCCGTCTCTTGAATTAGCAGTCATGTCTGGGCCACTAATAGGATTTAGCGGTCAAGTCAAGACCATTTCTAGGAGGAATTAGCGGTCATGAGAAAGCTCACTAATCGACTTTGGCGGTCTAATGGATGGTCGCTACTCAACAGGGGCGATCTCTAGAGGGCCGCTATTAGCCAGGACACAGAAAAACGTCGATGATGTGAGTGCTTTCTAGACAATTGGACTTTTATGGTACAACCAGCTCGGCGTCCTAGTGGGAATCCCAGGCTCACGGAGACTTACCGAGACATTGAAATAAGATCACCTAGTCCGGTGGAAGGAATATCTAACGGAGAGGATCACAAGTCCAAGAGGTGTGCTTATAAGTGCAAAAGTGTATCTAATCGCCATGGACCGGGGTACGCACCATGTACTTAAGAAAAGACTCTAGATGAGTGTGAATCGAGATAAACAGCGATCAGATATCATCAACAAAATAAGTCTCATAAGCACGTGAACTTTAATTTTAATACAAGAGTATATGGTTTTGGCATGAAATTAACATAAGTTTAAAATATGCATTTTAACCATATAACACATGCAACCTACCAAGGATAATGCACAATATAACCAATATTACGAGTATGAAGTCAAAACTAGGAATAAAACCTATTTACCTAGGCTTAACATATAGTTAATAGGGTCAATCTGCAATCTGTTTGGAATTAACAATGTACAGACAACAAAAACCAAATAGCGTTCAGATGATGGCCGCCTACCAGGGCTTAGCAGTTTGTCGCAAGGCCGCTAAAGACCTCTGGCGGTCATAGTAAGACCGTTTCTTCCTATCTGTGGCAGACATCAGTAAAACTGAAAGTACACACTAATCAAGGACAATAAATCATATAAAACATGCTAGACAGAGAGAAAAAATATTTCTACAATGAAGATAACTCATGGAGATGCATAGGTTGTCATGAATTAAGCTAAGATTATCACCTTTGTCATTAAGGGTAGGATTTTGCATGTAGAAATAACCTAGATGCGCAGTGCCAATAAAACCTTAAATACTCCATGTAGAAAGCTTGAAAATTCATGAAATCAAAGGGCTTTTATTCCTAACTTGATATTTTAGTCATCCACGAGATAACCTTCCTTTGTGACAAGCTTTAGACTTCGAATTTCTAACTAGAAGATCGCTCAGGTTCCTACACATCCTGTGCCAAACCAGCAACTTCCCGTCCCTCTACCTTCAGATTCTCTTGACCTATATTCATGAAAATTGGAGGGTAGGTACAAGATAGAAAGGGGAACAAAAATTTCTTAAGAATCAACTTCTAAATACCTCGATTAGGGCTTCTAATTTTTTGATCTTCACTGGACCGACGCCCTAGTTCCTATGCAGCCTGTAGCAAACCAGTGACTTGTGGACACCCTAATTCTTCAACAGTTGGGTCTTCTAGCAAGAAAATTGGAGGGGAGTCAGATAAAACTAAGGTGAAGAAAATCTTCTAAAGGACCAACCTGAGATATCGTGTCCTTACCGTCGAACTATGCGAGCCAACATTAGGGTTCGCATGGGTCAAAGTTAGGGTCTATTTATAGGGTTTACCTAGGGTTTGAGGGGATTAGATCGAATTTAGAGTCTTAATTAGAGGTAAGATAGATCCCCAAGAGTCCTAGACATGTTTACATATTTACATGTCTACACTTCGATCCCTGAGGATTTGGATGCCAAAGATCAAAGCTTTTTCGCGTTTCTTCCATTCACGGAATTGGAAGGGATTAGCAGTCATTGAGGGACCTCTAGGAGGTATTGGCGGTCTCGCAATAGACCGCCATTCGGCCAATATTCTAAAATTTTTGGATTTTCAAATTTATCCCCTATTTGTCCCTTATTTATACTATTTATCCCCTTTTAAATTCCCATTATGTTTCTATAGTTGGGCTTCGGCCTAAAAAGTTAGGTTTTGAGTCTTGTGGGCCTATTTAGGTGGATTTAAACCTAACATAATATCTGGGTCTTTAAATAGTTATTAAATAGACTTATATTCATTAGTTAGCCCATTTAGTCTATTTAAATACTTAATAAATATATTAAATCTTAAAAAATTCTTAGAAAATTCTCGGGCGTTACAACAGCATCTAGCTCCAGATCATGAACGTGATAATTCTCTTCATGACACTTTAATTGTCTTAAAGCATAACAAATCACCTTGCCGTGTTGCATAAGGACACAACCAAGGCCAATGCCTGATGGATCCATGTAAACTTCAAAGCCACCACCTTCAACAGGTAGTGCCAAGACGGGTGCCGTAGTGAGATATTCCTTGAGGGTCAAGAAACTCTCTTCGCAATCCTTCGACCATATAAAGGGGTTCTCTTTTCTTGTGAGTCTGGTCATAGGAACGGCGATCTTTGAGAAATCTTTTATGAATCGCCTATAATAGCCAGTTAAGCCGAGAAGACTTCTAACTTCAGAGATAGTCGTTGGTCGGCTCCAATTCTTGACAGCTTCGACCTTAGAAGGATCCATATCGATACCCTCCTTTGAGATAATATGGTCAAGGAAAGAGACCTCCATTAGTCAGAACTCGCATTTACTGAGCTACGCATATAGTTGGTGTTCTCTTATGGTTTGCAAGGCTATCCTTAAATGCTCTTCATGTTCCTCCATGGTCTTGGAGTATATGAGAATATCATCAATAAAGATGACAATAAATTGGTCGAGATAACGCCTGAAGACATTGCTCCTGAGTTGCATAAAAACTGCAGGGGCATTGGTTAAACTAAACGACATTACTACGAACTCATAGTGCCCATATCTGCTACATAAAGCGGTCTTGTAAATGTCCTCATCTTTGATCCTTAGCTTATAGTAACCATACCTAAGGTCTATCTTCGAGAAATATTCCGCACTTGAGATCTGGCCAAACATCTCATCGATACGCGGTAGTGGGTATTTATTCTTGATGGTGAGTTGATTTAACTGTCGATAATTGATACAGAGCCTGAGGGATCCATCCTTCTTCTTGATAAATAAGACTGGCGCACCCCAAGTGGATGTGCTGAGCCGAATAAAACCTTTCTCCAACAACTCCTGAAGTTGTTTTTCAACTCCTTAAGTTCTGTGGGGGACATCCTGTAGGAGCTTTTAAAATCGGTGCTGCTTTAGGAATGAATTCAATGGAGAAGTTTACTTCCCTATATGGTGATAAACCAGGTAGTTCGGATGGAAAGACATCGGGGAACTCTTTTACAATGGGAATTTCTTCTAAGATGATTTCCTTGGACTCGATAATGATTACGGAAGCAAGAAAAGCTTCACAACCTTGCGAGATAAGCTTGTAGGCGTGAAGGGAAGAAATAAGGATGGGATGCTTCCTATATTTGATGCCAAGGAAAGAGAATCTTGGAAGATCTGGTTTGTGAAAGGAAATTCTCCTATTTCGACAGTTGATGTCGGCATAGTGATCGCATAACCAATCTACTCCTAGGATGGCGTCGTAGCCTTCCATGTCAAGGGATATGAGGTTTCAAGGGAGATTATGGCCTTCTATGGTTACCTCACTATCTGGGTAGTGGGTTGTAAGTTTGGTTCCAAGACCTGAGGGTGTAGTGATAGCTAGGTCCGAAGGTAGAGGAATAGGTGAGACTGGCAAAGGTTTCGCAAAAGTAGTAGATATAAAGGAATGAGAAGCACAAGTATCAAATAACACAAAGGCAGGATACAAGTAAATTTGAACGATACATTCCATTAACGCATCATCCTTGGGTGCTTCTGTAACACCTTGGAATTTTCTAGGAATTTTCAAAAATTAAATACAATTGTTAGGCATTTAAAAAGGCTTAATGGGTTATTAAATGAATTAGAGGTTAATTAAATTAATCTATAGGCACTATATTAACTAGAGGGTTAAGCCCACTTAAAGTAGGCCCATAAGCCTAATCCTAAGCCCTTTTGGCCTAAGCCCTTTTGGCCCAAGCCCATCTATAGAGATGAAATTAGGGCTATTTTTTGATTTAAATTGGATAAATTGACTAATTAGGGGATAAATAGCAGTTAAATAGGAAAATCTGACATTTTTGGATAAAACGCTAGAAGGCGATCTATCGCGTGACCGCGTCTTCCAAGGGGCGGTCTAGACACGACCGCATTCTGCTTCGGTGAGCAGGTGATAGAGGCGTGGAAAATTAGATTCTTGGCATCCCAATCACCTAGAATCGATGCTATCCAATGAGAAAATATGTCTAGGACTCTCAGGGGATGATCGAATTGATGCCCTATAGGACTCCTATTTGAACTAATCCTTCAGCCCTAGGCCATTCCTTATAAATAAGGCCCAAGATCGACCTGCACGAACCCTCGTTTTGGCTCACGTGGTTCGACGATAAGATGATGTTATTTCATTCCAGTCTTTTAGAACTTTTCGTTCCCTTTAGTATTGTCTAACTCCCCTCAAAATTTCATGTTAGGAGATCAAGCCGTTGAGGAGTAAGAGGATCTGCAAGTAGCTGTTTCTCTATAGAAAGCACAGGAACATGTGTGTTCGTCCGATAAAGACCCGAGGATTAGGGACCTTAGCATAGGTAAATTCATATTCATCCTTAAAGTTTATTTTTTCCCTTTATGTCTTCTAACCACTCTCCAAATCTCGTGAATTAAGGACGAGATGTTAAGGAGTTAGAAGGTCGGGAAATTGTAGTTTCTACGCAGGACGCGCAGGAACTGGGGTGTACTTCCAGCTAGAAATTTGAAGTTTAGAGCCCATCCCAGAGTTAGGTTATCTCATGAATGACTTAAACATCAAGTTAGGATTAAAATCCCTCTGATCTTGCTCAATTTCTTGCTTTCTATGTTGAGTATTTGATGTTTTCCCATGACTGCGCTTGCAAGCTTTTCTCTGCATATTAGCACTGCACCTCTAACAAAAAGATAATAACTTTGTCCTAAATTCATGCCGATGTCATACTTTCCTTCGTTCTAAACATGTTTGCATGTGTTATCTTATAGTTATTTATCGTTTCCATGCATTTAATTGCCTTGGAATAGGCCTTGCATGTGTTATTTACTTCTGTCTGTTATAGATAGACGATGGTTCCCCAGAGACCGCTAACTACCATAAGGCGACCTTATCTTGACCACCACTTACTATCTGACTGTTGTTCAACCTAAACAGCTGCCAGATTACCCCTTTTGAATCATGATTATGCTGTCTCCCCTACTGTATATTATTCTAAGTTTACTCTGATATGTTTTTTGTTATATTAGGAGATCCAAGGTTCTGTTTTATGTCACATTATGTTTTGAGAACTTATTTTAATCTTATGCTAATTTCATGCCAAAATCAAATAGTCTTGTATTAAAGTTATTTTCATTTGACTTGTGGAACCTGTTACATTGATGTTTGGTCGTTGTTTTTACACGTATCATTCTCCTCTTCAATATTTCTTAAGTATATAGCGCGTATCTCAGTACATTGCTATTGGTTACATACGCACTTGATAGGCACACTCTCTTAGACATGAGATCCTCTCCGTCGGATATTCCTTCTGCCGAACTAGGTGATCATGTTTCAAGGCCTCCGTAAGCCTACGCGAATCTGGGATTCCCACTAGGACGTCGAGCTAGTTGTACCCTTAAAACCTAAAAGTCTAGCGAGCACGTGAGTTTTCTGCGTTTCCTGAACCTTGATTGCATCCATCTTGAGACCGCCACCTTAAGGTTGCGGCCAGGCCATGACCGTCTTCATGTTTCTGCATTACTTGAGTCGACCCAGATCATTCCTTGAGTCGACGTAGCCAGATTACGGTCTTCACAAGACCGTCTTCTCCTATAGGCAGTCTCCTAATGACTGTCTTCTACTGTCTTGTGCCCCAACCCGTGGTTTGACCCAAGGGATTGGTTATATTCCATTCCTAGATGGTCTACTGATTATCTGGAACCTAACACTATGAATAAGCCATCAATAAACTATGGAAATCTATGAATATACCGTTATGCTGCCGGAATTCCTCCATGGCATAATGTCCAATTAAATCATCTTTGATCTCATGATTCCATTTTGGTATGTTCTTACCTTGGTATTTGTTATCATGGAACTTATTATTTGAACTTTACATTATTGGCCTACATTATTATTTCTCGTGGAAGTAGCTTGATTTATAACGTGAAGATGCAAGAGCGGGCACAGACAGTGTCCAAGGGCTCGACGCTAGCCCCCTCGACAGATGGCCAGAAACATACTGTAAACCATGGGGTATGATGAACACTAGCGTCGCATTGTGCTGGGAGTACTTTTTTTATAAACGGGTGAAATCTACGAGGCTCATCATGAAATTATACCTACTTGTTACATGACTTTCTAGTGCATAGCCTTAATAGTTATGAAAAGTACATTCTCGATACATGCTAGTACATTCTCGTTATTGAAAGGCCACATTATATTCTAGCTTGATTATGCCCTCTCTTATTCAATGAGCTCTCATATCTCCTATCTTGTCATATCATGCTACTTATGTTACTTTAGTTTTGTATCGCATGTTTTATTGCATTTTCATTATTTTACCCTCTAGAGCTAAAATGTTAATTACTTTAACATTGCCTTCATGTTGATACGAAGATACCTACTGGGCAAGTGTCCTCATTTCCTACTTTCCAATCTTTTCAGGAAACTCTAGTAGATCGGATTCGGATTACTTGAATGACGGATCCGAGGGAAAGAGTGAGTGATGATCAAGAGAAGCCATAGCTAGTCTAGTCATGAGTCATATTATAATTAGATGCCTTCACTATAATATGCGGTGAAGTTGATCATGTTATGTAATTTTACTTTTTCTTGAGTCTAGAGTTTAAAAAGTCGTGTCACCTGTACACCAAAATTATATGTGTGAATGGTTAGCGCTCTGATTATCTTTCTCGCTTGAGGCTTTATTTGCCGGCTGTTCACATTCCCAACTTAATTCTGCTGCATATCTCAGGGCATGAAAGTTAAGTGGTATAAGAGCCTAGGCATAAGTAAGTACTAGGAGAATGTCATGTCATAGTTAAGTCCAAGGTTTAAGGACCCATACCTATGAACTAGGAAGAACTATTCCGAACCCATGTGAGATTGGGTAGAGCTCGGGATGAGATAGTTAATTAGAAATTATCTCTAGGTTCACCCCCATCAATTCCATAGGAAATAATTAATTTTTTATTTTCTCAGGTACCTTATTCTCACGATGGTTGCAAACCGCGCTAATTGGGAAGCTATGCAACAAACTATTGCGGGTCTTACCCAGGCCCTCCAAACCATGGCATAGGCTGGTGCACGGGCTGGCGCTATCACGCCCCGAGCGTGGAAGGAACTCGGGAGTGCGCGACGAGTTTATATCGATCATGTCAATCAGAGCACGAGAAAATTTGACACATAGACAGAGTGCGAAAAAGACAAGAGATAGCCAAAGTCTAATTTATTCATTAATAACTCCAACTAACTTCATTACATAATTTTTTTGAAAGAAAAGTACTTTTATGATACTCTAGACTCAATAAAGGGAAACATATAATAATAGACTCAAGAAAGTGTAAAAGACTAGATGTAGACATCTCGGACGGCTTCTACGCTCATCACTCTTGGTCATCCCCGTCCGAATGAGTTTCGCTATCAGAATTACCTAAAAAATAGGGGAAAACACTAGGTGAGCGAACGCTCAGTAGTGATTACATCTCAAGTACAAGCTTGCTTTAAGTAAATTACAAGTTACATGTAATGCAAGTATAGCTAAGCATGAACGCATGACAATGTCGAGAAGGAATATCAAGAGGTGATAATAGGAACTAGCATGTTTCAAGATGTCATGTAAAGTACCAAGAAATATGAAGCACGTAATTATCAAGTCACGTCCTGAGAATTGGCTATTTAATGTAGCAAGTAAATACCCATTATGCAACTAATTAACTACAAGTAAAGCACACTCTCCATAAAACTCATGCAATGAATTTGGGGACCAAATTCTCTTTAAGTGGAGGAGGGTTTAACACCCTGAAATTTTCTAAGAATTTTCAGGAATTAAATACAATTGTTAGGCATTTAAAAAGGCTCAATGGGTTATTAAATGAATTTAGGGTTAATTAAATTAATCTAAAGGCCCTATATTAACTAGAGGGTTAAGCCCACTTAAAGCAGGCCCATAAGCGCAATCCTAAGCCCTTTTGACCCAAGCCCATATATAGAGATGTAATTAGGGCTATTTTTGGATTTAAACTGGATAAATTGACTAATTAGGGGATAAATAGCAGTTAAATAGGAAAATCTGACATTTTTGGATAAAACGCCAGAAGGCGGTCTATCACGTGACCGCGTCTTCCAAGGGGCGGTCTAGACACGACCGCGTTCTGCTTCGGTTAACAGGTGATAGAGGCGTGGAAAAATTAGATTTTTGGCACCCCAATCGCTTAGAATCGATGCTATCCAATGAGAAAATATGTCTAGGACTCTCAGGGGATGATCGAATTGATGCCCTATAGGACTCCTATTTGAACTAATCCTTCAGCCCTAGGTCATTCCTTATAAATAAGGCCCAAGATCGACCTGTGCGAACCCTCGTTTTGGCTGACGTGGTTCGACGATAAGATGGTGTTATTTCATGCCAGTCTTTTAGAACTTTTCGTTCCCTTTAGTATTGTCTAACTCCCCTCAAAATTTCATATTAGGAGATCAAGCCGTTGAGGAGTTAGAGGATCTGCAAGTAGTTGTTTCTCTATAGAAAGCACAGGAACAAGTGTGTTCATCTGATAAAGACCCGAGGATTAGGGACCTTAGCATAGGTAATTTCATATCCATCCTTTAGAGTTTATTTTTTCCCTTTATGTCTTCTAACCACTCTCCAAATCTCATAAATTAAGGACAAGAGGTCAAGGAGTTAGAAGGTCGGGAAGTTGCAATTTCTACGTAGGACGCGCAACATCAAGTTAGGATTAAAAGCCATTTGATCTTGCTCAATTTCATGCTTTCTACGTTGAGTATTTGATGTTTTCCCATGACTGCACTTACATGATTTTTTCTACATATTAGCACTGCACCTCTAACAAAAAGATAATAACTTTGGCCTAAATTCATGCTGATTTCAAACTTTCCTTCGTTCTAAACATGTTAGCATGTGTTATCTTATAGTTTTTTATAGTTTGTATGCATTTAATTGCCTTGGAATAGGCCCTGCACGTGTTATTTACTTCTGTCTGTTACAGACAGACAGCAGTTCCCCAGAGACCGCTACTACCATATGGCGGTCGTTTCGTGATCGCTAACTACATAAGGTGGCCTTAACTTGACCGCCACTTACTACTGAAGGAGGGCTTGTGGGGATTCGTGTGCAGGACGTCTTCGCCACCGACCGCAAGCAGCCGGTGTTTGTTTTACATTGGATTGAATCCAAACACCTTCATTTTTCTACTAAAGGCTGGCTGGGTACCCTGGAAGCCATAGTGTAGAAGAGGGACATAGTTCACACTACAGCTAGAATTCGACCATCAGATTCAACAAACCGGGTTGGAGACATTGGGGATTGGGAAAGATGTAGGCTGGAATGGGGCTTCAGACGCTAGCTCAACAAGGAGCAGGCAGGTGAGGGCCTGAGAGATAGATGTCACCGGGTGCTGGTGGGCGAAGACGCCAAAGTGTGTTAAGGAAAATTTGGTGTATATGCCTTGCATATGTTTTTGATGATAACTAAACCTTATGGTATGAGGTTTCACGAGCTTACAATGTTTCATACGATTCAGGTTTGCTACATGCTACTTGGCTTTATGATAACCAAAAAGCCCTTGTGCTCTTGCTGTGCATGTATGGTTGCGATGGCAAATGGCTTTTGGAGGTTCATAATGTGGTTCATGTTCCTTTCATATGGAACTTTTGTGGCTAGTTATATGTTCAGAATCCTCATGCATGTCTTAGAGGGAATTGGGATTGGTGATGGTTTTTGAACATGTAATGGTTTATGCATGGATGATTATACCATATGCGCTTGATTTAACTTCTATTCAGTTGATAATCATTCATGTTTGTGGAAGAATGAGTCGATGTCAAAAGATGAGCTTTCAGAATGGAGATTTTGATATCCATGAAGATCTCATGTTTTACCTTGTCTTTTACAGGAGAGAGATGGTTGGAAGATACCTAAATATCACGTGGATGCATGGTAATATCTATTTATGTAAATCTTGGTGGAAAGAGGTTGACATGTGGTTTTATAATGATTTAACATCTTCCTAGTTCCTTATGGTATCCATGTTGCATATACTCACTTGATACCTTCATGTATATTCCTCATACGGTTTTCATGCTTGTTACAAGGTTTGAACCCCTCATGCAAACACTGGCAAACTGAGTTGAATGGAACTTGGTCACATGATACACTCACATTGGATGATTGCAGTGCTATATGAATCGTACTGATAATTGGGTTGAATGAAGTTCAGATTATATGAATATTGTTGTAAGCACAAGCCTTGATCATATGGATATGTTTTGCTAAGCTAACAACTTGTTTTTGTAGGATCTTCAATGTTCGGTCGACCTAAGAGCAAGGGTCGGTCGACCAGAATTAACAGCAGCTAGAAATCTGAATGTTTACAGATTTCGGTCGACCGCCAACCCAGGGCCGGTCAACCGATTTTCCCAGCAACGAAATCTTCATTTCCTGTAAAATTCTGGTCGACCGCCCGCCTATTTCTGGTCGACCTCCAACCTCGAAAGCCCTCATTGTTGACTTTATATTCTCAACGTGGGAAGCCCCTCTTCTTGGATTTGTTTAATCCCAAAGCCACCAAACCTTCCATGTTTTGTGGATCTAGTTCCTGGCTTGTCTCTTGACCATTCAAGAGTTATAAAAACCTCTCCTTGGGACAAGAAACCCAAAGGATCTAAGGAAGCTCAAGGAGGCTATCAAGGGGAGAGAAGGGTGCTGCTACTGTAGCCGTGAACAGTGATCCATCTAGAGGTACTTCATTAAACCTCAAGCTTTTCAAGATATATTAGAAGCCAATCAACTGGGAATCAAGTGGAGAAGCAAGCTTCATTCAGAATCTGCATCATCTACTCAGGGGGAGCCTAAATCAAGAGTTTTCTCAACTATTTTTCCTTTGTCTTTGTGTTTTGAGCTTCAAGTCTTGTTCTTTGTAATCTGCAAACATCAATGTGTGTGTGGATCGATTCAGATCCGTGATCATGTGGATTGTCTTGTTCAGATCTGTGTGTGTACGTGGATCTTCTTAGATCTGCGTGTGTGTGTGTGGGTCTATCCAGATCCGTTTGTACAAGTGTGCAGAGTGCTACATCTATCGCAACGTGTGTGTGTGTGTGTTGTTGATCCGGTCATCGAATCGTGTTGGAGCTCGTCTCCGTGTGTGTGTTGGAGCTCGTCTCCGTGTGTGTGTGTGTGCAGGCGTCGCCCTGCGTGTATGGTTGGAGTGTGTCTCCGTGTTGGGGATTCATCCCCATGCTAGCTTACAACAGTGAAGCCTCACCGGGTTTTGGTGAGGGGTGGACGTAGGTTGCCGTCATTACATTCAAACCACCTTAAAAATCATCGTGCATTGTGCTTTGATTTGTGTGGTTTGGATCCTCTCTTCTACCTCCATTTTGCTTAATCGTACATATATATTATTTTCTTCATATTGTATTCCTCGGATCTAGCATAATTAATTATCATGTGTGATAGATTTTGATACATCCAATTCTTGTGTTGCTAGTTCCTTACATCTGTCTTAAATTGAGTAAATGTTTTCTAAATCTGTAATCACCCAATTCACCCCCCCTCTTGGGTGTCATTGATCGCAGGACTTCAAAATGAAGAATCGGGTTTTCGAGTACACTTCACTTTAGTGAGCCGTAACAGGCATTACAGAGAGGTGCTAAAAGGCCTTAATACATTGAAGCATGCCGCGGGACAATTTCGTCACGAAGACCGGTCACCAGGTCATTACTCGATAACACGGGCTTTTCGCTATTTTATAGAGGGTCCTCGAAGGGACTATAGACGCTATGGAGCAGTACAAACTGGACTGAATTTTGGGACACTAACATTGGTTGGGGAGGGTAGCGTGTCTGGGAGTTAGGACTGGGCCTCGGATATGATACTTCTGGGCTAAGGTCTGACACTTGGGGCGACCATTGAGACAGTCGGTCACCGGCTCGGGACGAGCGATCGGAGATCGGCCCCAAAATATTGGAGGTCTAGGCATGAGTGTGTCAATGCCGTTACCATGGTGCGCTATATGTAAGCAAACCCGATGGACGGGTGTTCCCGCTGTTACCATAACGCTAATGCTCCATATGTAGAGGAGGACGTCTGTGTGTTTTGGCTAAACGCCATATGAGGGGGGTTGATGTGACATACCCCTGGCATGTATTAATCCGAACACGAACATACAGCCAGGTTACGCTCCAAGTGACATCCAGTGCTTGGTGATGCTTGATGCTTTTTCCTCTTTCACCCTTGGCCTTCCAGGGGAATTTATAGACAAGGGGGGTGGCTGGGTTGATGGTTTAGGAGGGTTGATGCACCACCCCACATAAATGGCTTTAGGAGGGCTGGGTATAGGAGGGCTGGGCAAGGAGACAGAAGGAGGGGCGCAGGCTTGGGTGGGAGATGGTTCCACCCCACGTAGGTTTAGGTGGGTTAGGCATAGTCTTTTCTCTCTATCTTGGGTTTACGGGGGCTGGGTGAAGACAGAGAAGAGAGAGAAGGGTTTAGATGGGAGATGGTTCCACCCCAGGTAAAGAGGGGGGTTTAGGAGGGTTAGGTTGCTAGTGGGCCCCACGTGGGGGGTTCATAGGGGTTAGGCGCAGAGAGAGAAGATAGGACGCTGGGTTTAGGGGGGGTTGCATTGGTTGTGGCCCCCACCTCTGGTTTACGGGGGTTAGGTGAAGAGAGAGAAGAAAGGGCGCTGGGTTTATATGGGGACGGGTTCCACCCCGCGTAAAGGGGGGGTTAGGTGGGTTAGGTTGATGGTGGGCCCCACAGGGGGGTTTACGGGATTTGGGCACATCTCCCCTACGTTTTGTTTTTTCTTTATTATTTTTTTGAGTGAATAAAGCATGTGAGCTAGGGTTTAGGAGGGTTGTGTTACCAACCCATCTAAACCCCCCCCCCCCCCCCGTGCGGGTTTACGCGTTGGCCGCCCTTGCCCTGTGTAAACCCATCCCTCGGGCGGTTTAGGCAGGGTGGACAGTAGAGGAGTGGGGGAGAATATTTAAAAATCTCATGGACCCCCTGTGGACCACCCACATGTGCATTTGGACTGGCTTTTGCTTTGTGTTTGAACCACCGGAAGATCAGGTTGCTAAGTTGCTCGAGCTCGCCCCTCAGACCGTGTACTTCATCTTGGATGTTCCTCAGACGCTTTTCATACGCTCCACATGGTAAGTTGACCCATTTTTTTACCGGATTTGTGTTGGGATGGTGGCTGGGCAGAGCTGGGAGAGCACGCCCCGCGGCTCGCGGCGTCTTGGGCATGGGGGATGCCCCTGGCAAAGGGTGTCCCGGGGTAGCCCCCGGGTTGGTCCCTTTGCTTCTTTTTCATCTTCTTGCTAGATAGGGGTGGGCTGCCTTGCCCACTTCACAGCTTGTGTGTTGGCATGAGCTTCGAAGTGAGGTTGATACCAGGTGACCTTCATGGTGTTCGCGATACTTCCCTAGCCTCATTGATGCACCGTATAGCTTGGGTAGGGGCCCAGACGGCCCGCTAGGACTTGAAATCCCTACTTAGCATAGATAAGACAGTAAAAGGATGGAGTTAGGGGTGTGAGAGCCTATCCTTAAATAAAAATGTGCCGCTCTACACGGAGAGCTGGTGTGTAGCCTCGGGTTGGCCCGATAGCTATAAAGAAAGCGGCCCACCGCCACGCGTCTGGGAGTCGGGGATGGTCCCCATCCTTTGTAGTGTTATTGAATGTCAAAGTGAACGTTCTTGGGCCTCGGATCGCCCTCGATTCATGGTGAAATGGCTGAAAATGCAAATGCCCGCAAGGTGTTTGGGATAATTCCCGACTATCACCTACGGACCGTATAGGCCGGCTACTGACCCCTGGAGCCCAGATTTGAGCGGGGGACTAGGCCCACTAGTGCTAGCTGGCTGAAAGGGGGCTTTTTGAGGGAATCTTGGGCCCTGTTGCTGGTGTCGTATGTCACGGTGTATTGCTGTGAGCTCCCAGGTTGGCCTTGGTAGCTAAATTGTTGGCGGGCGAATTTAGCTTGCTAGAAGGTCGGGGCTGGTCCCTGCCTTATGTAGAGTCATTATATGGTGTGGAAAGTGATCTAAGACCCTTGGTTGACCCTGGGTTGATGTATAATGGCCGAAAATAGGGCGCCTTAAAGGTGTTGGGGATAATTTCCAACACTCTATTAGGAGCCGTGTAGGCTGGCTAACGGCCTCCGAAGCTCGATTTGACCTCGGGCTCCAAAACCATTAGTGTTGAATTACTGGGAGGAGGCGTATTCGGATGATCCCAAGCCTCCTTGCTGGATACCACATGTTATGACTGGTTGCTGGGAGCCCCAGGGTTGGCCCGATTACCTAAGTTGTAGGCAAGCTGACACGGTGGGTCAGGCAATCGGGGATGGTCACCGCTTGTTGTTGCGGTTGACGTGGGCCACGGCTAGCCGGTTCAAGCCCATAATTGATCTTGGAGTTATAGATCGTGATAAATCCACACATGAAGAAGTAGTTTAAATATGAGAAAACATAATAAAAATAAGGGGAGATGATATAATAATAAAGAAAAGAAGCACGTGGTGCTACTAAGGAGGGTGATCGCCAGAGGGGTTACCTCAAGAAGAAACAAAGAAGATCGCGAATACCTAGTGGAAAAGAAAACACGGGCTGGATTGTGAATTCCTCCTCCTCCTTCAATCGGCCGGCCGATGAAGGGGGTTTTCCTTTATTGATTACCTTACAAAAGAGACAAAACACACAAGCAAAAGAAGTGGATCAGCCGAGTGAATGTAGTATCAATCCCAAAGATGATATGATGATGAAATAAGAACAAAACATGCGCACCTTTCTTTTTTTTGTTTTAAAACCCCTAAAGAGATATGGAAGGAGGAGATATGATGCTAATTCAAACGTAAAAGAAGAGAAAAACATAGTGGACGTGATGACGATCGATGAACACAAAACAACATAAACAAAATAAACAAAGACCCCTGCTATCCCTGACGACAGTAAAGGGGGAACCAAAGTCGATGCTGTTATTGACAGGACGAAGAGGAAGCAGAGGAAGCAGAGCCCTTCTAAAAAAAATCGCACAGGAAGAAGATGAAGAGCCTCTGTAACCTCCGAACTCGGTAAACTCCTGTTCTCGTCCACTCGTAACCTGTCAACCTGCCAACCTCGCGCGAGGTTGATCAAGACATCCCTATATAGGGTTCCAGATCCAAGATAACCTCAGATTCGGAAGGATAAGAACGGGCAATGATCAAAAGAAGGCAGGACTCCAGTTCCCAGATCGAGCAAGGAGACCAAAGAAGGTAGGGAACTCTCCAGGAAAGATGAGTTTAAGCAGGACACGACAGGGGAGACACGACCTTCAGAAGGGCGTCAAATCAGAAATTGACGACCTACATCAAGACGTTACTCAAAAACACGACCATGACCAAGGGCGTCACTTCTTGGATTTAATTTTGGCAATAAAACTTACTTTATTTGAAAATTATGATAACACGACTGAGATGAAGGCGTTACTTGAAAACACGCCCTGAGGAAGGACGTTAATCAATAATTTAATTTATTTTGAAATCGGATAATACCAGGAATTGACGCCCTGACATTTGGTCGTCCTTTCTTTTGAACACGCCCTAGATAAGTTCGATATATAAAACACGCCCCTCTTCAGGTCGCGAATCACAAAAATGCAAGAACAAACCAAAAAACACACAAAAATAGAAAAACTTTATATTATGAATGTATTGAAGTTCACTTCGGGGCGTCAACATAGTGACATGAGATTTGATCAACATAGCGTCAATTTTGGCGTGTCTACAGCTGCCCCGCCTTGGCGTCTGCTTTGCAGGGGAGTGAGACGAAAATGGAGGTGAAAGTGCAACAAACGGAATGAAGTGGAGCGAACTGATAAGTAGATGCCAAGGTGTGATGTGACATGCCTCAGACACTAAGCATTGGAAATCTTTTCAAGATTTTGAGCGAAACAACTCCGAGTGATTCCAAGAAAGCATCGATTTGCTGGATAAAGGAGATTAAACTAAACAAGTAAAAATGTGCGCATGGCACAATAAGGAGACACCATTGGAGTGCGATTACCAACCAATGTGGACGTGCTACAACCAAGGTGGATTTGTAGAAAAATAAAGGGAATTGAGATGAAGATCCAACAAAGGGACATTTTCAAAGAAATCAGCCTGAGCGACTTCAAAGAGAATAAAATACTCAATTTGGAATGGAATATCTCATGTCAACTCAATCAAGAGCGAGTGACCTTCATTACTGCCATAATATGAAGATTTTCAGCATGAAACTCAAAGTCCTACATGATGCATGCTGGGCTAAAAGGAAAAGATAAAACAAACTAAAAGATAGAAAATAATCAAGGATAATATTGCTAAGCCATCTAGATTTGGTCAAGAATCCAGATCTCTAAGCTGACACTAGGCCGAAGCCCGTTTGTCCACGCATCAACTCATAAAAGTGGAACCATCGTCCCAGACCTTTAATGACTCAACGGCCTATCCGTGTGATCAAGACTCTCCTGGAATTATCACCGTTTTTGATGAAGGGGAACTCAAATTCCAGGTTCATCAGAACCACAAGGTCCCTGATATGCTATAATAGCGTAGATACCATATAGTAATAATGCTTACAAGAACATGTTACTTCCATAGTGATCCGAGCATCTCGAAACCTGCAATCTTCTACACTCAAGAGTTCATTAGTTCTCGCAAAATTTCAATATAAAGAATCCTCAATTCAAAGTATAACATGATCATAAGTGCTAAATAAAATAGAATTCCAACGGAATAATAGCACTTAAGTTCATCAGAGCATGTAAGGAAGGAAATTCATAGACCCACAAATGCACGCCTGCACTGAACGTCGTCAAAACATGGAAGACGCCTTATTGTGAGGGCGTCAAAAAGATAAACACGCCTTTCACTGAGGCGTTAAATGCACCAAGAGTTCAAGAAGAAAACTACCCTGGAAAGGGCGTTACACAAAACACGACCTCAGTCAGGTCGTCAATTCAATAATTGACGCCCTAACAGAAGGCGTTAATTAAGCACGAACTTCCGTTTCCGATTCGCAAACTAAACCCAGTCCTAATAGCCATAAACTTTCTAACTCCGAACAGCCTTAAGACTCCACGGACTCCTATAAAGGAAAGGTAATTCCTCAAATCAATCAAAGCAACCTTTGGAGCTCTGTCCTTCTGCTACTTCTTCTGTCTGTTCTTCTGCCTGTTCTTCTGCAGGCACCGCAACCGTCCGAGCTTCCTCCTGCAACAGAAGATGGAGAGGGCGATTAAGAGGTCCAAGTCCTCAACTCCCAGGCTAACTGAGATCAACGGACACATCAGCAACCGCATTGCATTAAATCAGGTAAGGATTGAGTCTTCTGTTCTTTTCCACTTGTCTTAAATGTCCTTCTCTTCTGCATGCTCATTTATTCTTCTTTCTGTATTGTTCTTCCTTTCTTCCTTCCACAGGACTTCCCGAATGTCCCAGGAGCAAGGAGATTCACAAAAATCAAGTGGCTCCCTCTCATACTCTCCAAATTTTCTTCAGATATGAGAGTGTACTTAACAAGATGGCACCTTCTGGGTCTAGTCACCCACGCCAAACATTATGATCAAATTCATCTTGACTGGGCAGCTATAGGGGCTCTTGTAGAGATATGGCATCCTTCCACCCATACCTTTCTCTTCTCTACTTTTGAAGCCACGATCCTATTAGAAGAATTGGAGATAATCTTAGGCTTAAAGAGAACGAAGCAAGGAGATGAGGAAAAGGTGGCCATCATGCCAAAACCAATTGCCTCTCATATGCTATTAACAAGCTTGATATCTAGCCCCAACCTAGTGAATCAAATCAAAGCCACTAAAGGAATCAATCTTCTAAAGCTCGCCTCATGGGTGTACAAGAGAGCGGATCAAGCTAAAGAAGATGAAGAGATAGAACGGGTAGCAAAGGCCTTCATGGTGTGCTTAGCAGGAGCAATCTTATTCCCATCCACGGTGGACTTTCTAGAAGAGGCTCAATTAAGCGCTATAGCGAGCTTATGGGAAGGAGATAGAGTTGGATCGGTGATTCTAGCCTATCTCTATAGCGGACTTACCTCGGCGGTGATGGGAAGGCCCATCTACAGATGCATGCTAGCACTTTCTAGTTGGGTAGATCTCCACTTCAAGTTCGATCCATGTGACGAAGCCCACCAATCCTCAAGAATCTTCTCAAAAAGTCCACTCTCTTATATGACCGGTTCACTTGGGATAAGCAATAGAGTGACGAACCGGATTCCTCAAATCAAGAAGAGAGCGGAATGGAGAGAGCACCTCAAAGCAATGCCAAAGAATCTCTTCACTTGCGCCCCGGGAATACTCAAGACTCAAGAGCTCCGTGCAAGATTTTCTCCCGGGACGGACCTTCGTCTCATCGGCGCTTCAGAATTCGTCTTGTACAATTCATACCGATGCCTCCTTCAACTCGGGCTTCCACGACAAGTATTCGAGAATCAATCTCAACTTCCTCCCATCAAGATACGGGACCTTGGCAGTAGTGAAGATGGAGAAGAATGCACAACTATTCAAGCTCTATGGAAAATCAACAAGGCTCATCAACCCATGGAGAGCTTAGAAGAAGACAAAGATGAATGGAAATCTTATGTAATAGCTCTGAGAAAACTGAGGCCCAAAGTGACTCATTAAGCATTGTAATCTTTTCCTTCCAATAAATCAATGATATTTCCTTTGATTGAGCCATCTTACTGCGTTTCTGAATAACATTTTCCAACGTTCTGTGATTCTGTTGCAAATAACGACTCAGGCAATGTCGTGAATTCATAAAAGGACGCCTTCACCACAGGTCGTCTTCCATGATTGAACGCTCATAACTGACGCCTTCACCAATGGGCGTTAACTGAAACACGTCCTATGGCAAGGCGTTAATTCGATTCATATTCCAAAATATATTCGTTGAGATTCCAAAAGTAACGCCTTCAGGACAGCCACGTTTCATATAAATAACGCCTCAATCGTAGTCGTTACTCAAAAACAGTAATGATTATTCCCATCAAATCAATCAATTGCCATTAAATGCGTCTGACGACGGTTATCATTCCCCATGCAAACAAAAATAGCGCCTTAAGAAATGTCGTCAATTATTAAGAAACGCCTTGATGTCCGTCGTTGATTCCACAAGACGCGGCCTTCCTTAAGTCGTTAATTCTTTTTGACCGTTCAACTTAACTTTCCCTCCTTTCTTCTTCTTCCTCTGTTCTCTTTCCCTCTTTCTCTCTTTCTTATGCAACCCTAACCGACCTCCCCCAGCTCCCATTCTCTCTCTCTATCTCTCTCCCTTCTACACCCTAGCCCTAAGCTATGGCCGACGGAGGCTTGAAGAGGCAGAGGGTGGCGGCTCCCGAGGTGGTGGACCTGGGCGAGGACGCCGTGGAGGAAGCCCCTCCGGTGATGGCTGAAGGGGATCCACCGGCGGCGGAGCACGGTGACGAAGTCAGAGGAGAACACGAAGGCGACGGTGAAGACAGAGAAGACGGAGAAGACGAGGAAGAAGGTGAAGGAAATGAAGAGGGAGGAGAGGAAGGTGAGGAAGAAGAAGAGGACGGAGGTGATGACGAACCACCGCGCACGGCGGCGGCCCTCCCCCGTGCCGGCCAACTCCGGCGACCCAGGCAGCCACGCCCCCAACCGGCAGAGCCAAAGCACAAGAAGGTAGGCCCCCAAACCCAATTCCCATTTTTTTATTTTTATTTCCATTTTTTTTCATTTTTCCTTTAATTTCCATAACTCTCGGGGTATAAAACCCTGCAACCCAGAAAGAAGACGCCCTTAGGGGCGTCACGTTTTAGAAATGAAACGCTCAACCCAAGGGCGTTAATTAAATTATTTTCTTGAAAAATAATTAACCCCATGAGAACACGCCCTAAAGCATGTCGCCCATTAAAATTCATATCATGCATGTTAATTTCCGTTAATTCCCATGCTTTTAATTATTTTCCATGAATTATTCACATGATGTTATTTTTATTTTATTTTCTGAAAAACTTGAAAACAGCGCCCACCTGCCAGGGCGTTAATTCAACAACAGACGACCAAACCAGAGGTCGTCCATTCATTAATTCCTGATTAATTAACGAACCCATTTTGGAAAACGCCCCACCCAAGGGCGTGACTTGAATTTTTTTTTAGGAATTTCAGATATTAACCATAGAATCACGCCCAACATAGAGGCGTTTCTTAGATAACAGCGACCTAGGATAGGTCGCAAATTCAAAACACACTCAGAACCACGCTCTCCTTAGGGGCGCTAAATCAACAAACCACGACCTGAGGATGGTCGTTAATTAAATAAAACATCCACAATTCAAACCAAGGCAGTTAAGTGAATTTTAACAAGAATAATTGAATAATTAAACCAAAATTTCTTTTCTTTATGCGTGCAGGGGTTGATGAGGACGCGCATCTCCTGGGTCATGGTCCGGGCAGCATACTACGGCCTCCCCGAGTTTCAGAGGGCGAGGGTAGATGCTATGGGGTTCGGGGCCTTCCTTAGCATAGAGCCAGTTAGACCCGACCTACCACTTATCCAGGTTCTACAGGAGAGATGGGACAGGACTAGCCGGGCATTCTTGATGCCCTGGGGGCATATGGTTCCCACCCTAGAGGATGTGGCTAGGATCACCGGGTTGAGGGTAGACGGTGAGGCTGTGAGCGGGATCACCTACCCTGACTACACTGAGTTCGCCCAGAGGGTGCTAGGGCTAGAGATGGTCTACGAGACGCCTAGCGAGTGTAGGACTATCTTCCGCACCGACCTTACTACAGTGATGGGCTTAGGGAATGCTAGGCATAGGTCCGGGGAGACCCTAGAGCAGTTCTCTCAGAGGTTGATAGACGGGGCAAGGGCGGTCTACTGCCAGGACCCAACTGACAGGGAGAGAGCGGACCGAGACCTGAGGAGGTTTCTACTACTGCTGCTCGGGAGGCTATTGCTCCAGACAAAGGGCGACGTCATCAACTGCCGATTCCTGGGGATACTCGAGGACTTGGAGGCAGTTGGCAGCTACGCCTGGGGAGCGGCACTGCTGGCGCACATGATGGCCGACTTGTCCACCGGGACAGGTCGAGAGACGACCGTCAGTGGCTTCTCACCTTTTCTTCAGGTATGCATTTTCATTTTTCTTTTCTTTTATTTTTATCATGCTGGTGAATGCTTCACTAATATGATGCATGGATGCAGGTTTGGAGCCATCTATACATGCCGATGGGGCGCGCTGACCCACGGCCTGGAGGTGAGGGAGCTTTCCCTCTAGCACGGCGCTGGATGCCGATTGTGTTTGGAGCCCCACTCGGCTACGAGTTGTGGGTGCTGCGGAGAGAGTTCCGCGACTTCCCTCCCTCCCTGGTATGAATGTTATGCATTTTTTTGCTTTTTTGCATTTATTTTGAATTAATTATGATGATGATGAAATGATGACATGTATGTTTATGAATGTAGGTTCAGTGGAGACCCTATGAGGGGATGACGGACGAGGGCCAGCCGTGGGTCGTATCGGGCCGACCTCGTTTTGGGCATGAGCTCTGGGTTCATTGCCCGAGCGAGATCGAGCCGTTACAGCTTAGGTTGGTGATGAGGACACTGGGCCTCCACCAGGAGTGGGTAGAGGTAGGCGAGCCACGCGGCATTGGGAAGAAGACGCGCGGTCGTACGAAGGCGACCGACTGGAGGGTGCGGTTTGAGGAGCAGTACGCCGACTGGTAGCGAGGCGGGACTAGAGTCACCTCTCGCGCGACTGACAGCTCCGAGTACCTCCGGCGCTACTGGGAGGTATACGCCGACCGACCCCAAATGAGGGTCTTAGGGGTATGTATGAATGCAATTGTTTCTAAATTAAATGCAAATGCTTATGTTTCTATCATGTGACTAATATGTAATGAATGCAGGATGCGCGGGACATAGCGGCGATGGATGCCCAGGCCCACCTACACAGCCTGGAGGACCAGCTGGCCGCCACACGGGCTGACCTAGAGACCCTGGTGAGTGTTTAAATTATTCCTATATGCACATGTATATCTTTTTTGTTGAGTTATTGATGATTAGCCACTAACGATCTCAATGAATGCAGCGTGCCCAGCAGGGAGCAGTGAGGAGAGACCCAGGAGAGGCCTCCAGCTCGAGAGGGCCCAGTGCAGAGGTGACTGCACTGGCAGAGCAGCTAGCCGGAGCGATCGCACGAGCCGAGGCAGCAGAGCGCGATCTCGCTTCACGGGTAAAATCCAAAACACAAATTCATTCAAATATTGATTATATAATTGTGCACTGATGAAAATCCATTTTACAGACTGAGGAGCTTCGAGCCGCTCTTACCTGTGTTGATGAGGTCTTCCGTGCGACGAGCACACAGGTGAGTGGTTCAATCATGTATTGCTTGTATTGCTAGATTACTGAATCATTGCATTTAATTGTGGAATTGATGATTTGTTTACCTGTTTGCAGACGACTCAGCTTCAGGCGGTACGTACCGAGTTGGCGATCCGTGATCAGCGGATCTCAGAGCTTGAGGGGTCCCTGAGGCGACGAGAGGAGCTGCCTCAGGACGTGGCCGAGCTGCGGGTGGCTCTTGAGCTGGAGCGACGGGAGCGTGCCCGGGAGCGCGAGGAGCGTGCTCGTGAGCGAGAGGAGTATCAGGCAGAGCGTACCCGGTACCAGGAGCAGGTAGCAGCACGCGAGCGAGAGCTGGTAGATTCGAGGACCCAGTTGATCCTTTCTCAAGAGCGGCTACGAGTGTCTGAGGAGCGTCTCCAGCGAGGGCATGAGCGAGCACGGGCCGCGGGGTACTCCTTCACCAGCTCCACCTTCGTGGCGGGCTCTTCCATCCGAGAGAGGAGTGAGGCAGGGGGTCAGGTTCGGGTTCCAGCTTCTTCACGGGGGCCCATGCCTCCTCCACCAGCGCCAGCTCGGGACGGCGAGGAGGAGGTTGAGAGTAGGAGAGAGGAGGGTGGAGGCGAGAGCTGAGGGACTTACTTGTACTCCTCCACCCTCACACTTGTACATGATAGACATTCATGATGTATATATATATATATGAGATTGACATGCTTTTGTTACCTGAGCACTTGTGTAGTCGTGGCTTTGTGTTTGTGTACTTTACTCTTTCCACGTTTTGCTTTGCCCTGTTTCTGCGACTGTAATCCACACTTTGAACAAACAGGTTAATTCATCTGTTCGACTTGGCCCCTTGCTCAATAAGCAAGGGGTGCCTTTACTTCTGACCTTAATAGCGGGTCAAGGGGCCAAGCCTTTAATCAAACAAGGTAAATAAAATATCTGATAACGGGGAGATGCAAGCATGCATATGCAAACCATAAATAAAAGATGCCCATGCAAAAGAATGCAAGCATACATCGTGAAGAAATGTATTTTTTTCTTTTTTCACTCATTTATATTTTTTTTGTTATTTTTCCTGAAAAACGTGCCTTAGAGTAGGTCGTGGTTCGCATAAAGACGCCCTAGAAGATGGCGTGAATTTGAAAAGGAAATCTGATTTTTGAAAAAGTAACGACCCGCATAGGGACGTTATTCAGAAAGAGACGACCTAATCTAGGACGTTAATTCTATAAAAAGCGCCTTAGCCAAAGGCGTTAATTGAATTATTCTGCAAAAAAGGGTTGACAAGGCTATCAAGACCACGGGTCCTACACGGTCACCATCTAAAATTCATTAACCTTTCTTGAGTAATTAAAAGGGGGGTGACGTGATCATAGTTGACTTGTATTCGAGATTTCGCACAGTGCAATTTCCCTGGTCGGTCTTGACCATCCTGCCAGTTCGTGACTTGCCACATAGAAAGGATGGAAGAAAATATAAGGGAAGCCCATAAGAGATTCTGAGATGCTCAAGGTAAAGTTACCTCCCCTACCCTATGCCTGTTGGGGTTCGGTCTTTGGCGTAGGGAAATTTGTTGCCTTTTGCCTCTTTTATATTGCACGCATACGCCCAAGGTTTTCCTTGCGGGGACTTTGCCCTCTTGACATGCTTTTCTTTTCACAACTTGACTTTCACTTCGGAATTGATTTGCATTGATGAATAAAAACCTAATTGTACTTGGGCTTTCGTGGCATTTGCTCCCTTTTGGGCCCTGACTTCCACCTACTAGGGCGGCGGATAGGCTTGGTGTGTCTACCCTGAGGTCTCCCTTCCTCCCTTATGGGCCGAAGAAGAAAAGAACGGGTATTGTCTTTCACTTTTAGTCAGGTTTTTGACTTTCCATCGGATTTTGCACTGCTTGAGTTCAAGAATAAAGCGTGTAGTGTGTGCGGGAGTCAACCCCCTTTTAAGTTAGCAAGACTGATGAATGAATTCTGAATTTTGACCTTTCGGACCTTGATCCTTCGTGTGCCATGGCACCAATTTTGATCACTTCTATTTTTTTTTGTTTGCTTTTTGGAATTTCTATTTTTTTTGGTTTTTGAAAATATTCCACTTTGTTTTGGATTTTTGAAATAATTTTCATTTTGTTTGGATTTTGAATCAAGGGTAGTATTTCTTAAGATACAAACCATTCCAAGGGTGAGTTAACTCTTCTCCTTCAGCATTAATCAATTTATAAGCATTGCCTGGAAAAACGTCTTTTATAACAAACGGTCCTTCCCAATTGGGTTGGAGTTTTGAGCGGGGGCCACCCGACTTTACGAAAATCCACTTAATTACCATCTCACCGATTTTGAATTTTCTCTCAATTACCTTCTTTTGATAAAAACGTGAGAGCCTGTTTTGATAAACGCGCGCATGCTCAGCGGCGACCAGACGCTTCTCATCTAGGAGTTCCAATTGGGCGAGGAGTGAATCACGACGTTCATCAATAGAAAATTCCTTATCCAATTGTACTCGTAGAGAGGGAATGAGAATCTCATAAGGGACTACAGCCTCTATTCCATAAGTAAGGGCGAAAGGGGTTTGCCCAGTGGGGGTTCGAATGGAAGTTCGATATGCCCAGAGAGCTTCAACTAGCTTGTCTGGCCAGTCCAAAAATTTATTAGCCTCACACGTCTTTTTGACAATTTTTATCAAAGTTTTGTTAGTTGCCTCTGCTTGACCATTGCCCTGCGGATAATAGGGAGAAGAATAATGCAATGCAATGTTATACCTGTTGCAGAGATCCTTGATTTCTTGAGAGATAAATTGGGGTCCATTGTCGGTGACGATGGTGCTCGGGATGCCGAACCTTGCGATGATGTTCTTCATTATAAACTTGCAGACGGTCGACGCTTTGATCTCCACGTAAGCTTCCGCTTCTGCCCACTTGGTGAAGTACTCCGTTGCCGTGAGGATGAACGATTTTTGCTTGGTCAGGAGGTTCGAATCACCAAGAGGTCCAATGATATCAAAAGCCCACATGGAGAAAGGCCATGGGGAGGATGTAGGATGGAGTGAAGAAGCAGGAGAATGAATCTTGTCGGCGTGCAGTTGGCACTTAACACACCTTCGAACATAGATGGAACAATCCTCTTCTAGAGTTGGCCAATAGAAACCTAGCCTAAGGATCTTCTTAGCTAGCATCTGGCTATTCACATGACCACCACACACTCCAGAATGCGCCTCTTCCACAACTTTCCATGATTCATCATCGTCGAGGCATCTTAATAAAACACCGGTGAGCCCTCTCCTATAGAGCACACCTCCAATCAAAACATAACGCTGAGCCACTCTTCTAATTGCTTTCTTTTCTTCTTCAGTGGCTTCCTCGGGATAGGACTGATCATTGCAATATCTGGCAATCTCATAATACCAAGGCTTCTCTTCGTCAGCCAATTCTTCTTCCCAGTCTAAAAGCATGACCTCTTTGCCTTTAAGAGATTCCCTCTGCTTGTCCTTCTCAAGCACCTTATCCCTAATATCGAAGAATGCACGATCCTTAATAGCTGGAGTGTCGCGCTAATGAATCAGGGGAACATGAAAATCACGCTCAGGAGGGAAGACTAGAGCTGAGGCCAAAGAAGCAAGGGCGTCGGCCAAGATATTCTGGCTACGAGGAACATGGGGCGAAGATCAATTTGGTGAAGAGTTTGGCATAAGCTGAAGCAAGTTCCTGGTAGGGTTTGAGCTTAGGATTGATAGTGCAGCATTTGACCAACACCTGGCGCAGAATGAGCTGACTATCACCCACAATCCTCAAATGGGTGACACCATATCGATGAGCGGTTTGAAGACCGGCCAAAAGAGCTTCATACTCAGCTATATTATTGGTGGCGGGAAAAGTGAGCCGAGCAGCAAATGGGATGGTGACCCCTTCTGGTGTTAAAAGAACCATGCCGATCCCTCTTCCCTGGGAATTTAGAGCTCCATCAAAATGTAATGTCCACATAGGATCGTGGGGTTGATTAATGGACATTAGTTCTTCATCTGGAAACTCTGAATTGACAGGATCAAAACGAGGTAGAGGGTGATGAGCAAGGTGTTCGGCAATGGCGTAACCTTTGATAGCTTTCTGTTGAATGTAAGTGATATCAAACTGAGAGAGGAAGCTTTGCCAGCGTGCTAATCGATCAGTGAGGACAGATTTTTCAAGGAGGAATTTAATCGGATTCATGCGAGCAATGAGGTGAACCTCGTGAGCTAGGAAATAGTGCTTTAACTTCTGAACTACCCAGACTAAAGCAGCGCAAGTCTTCTCCATGGCTGAATACCTCTGCTCACAGGGGTTAAGAAGTTTAGACAAGTAGTATGCTGCCCTCTCCTTACCTTCTTCATCTACCTGAGCTAAGACAGCACCTACAGAGTCATCCAGGACTGAGACATAGAGAACGAGTGGTTTGCCTGGAATCGGCGGCCTCAGGACAGGAGGATTGGCCAAATAATCCTTCAATCCGTCAAAGGCTGCCTGACACTTGTCATCCCAATTAAACTTGACTCCCGGCTTAGTAAGCTCGTAAAACGGCCTACATCTTTGTGAATGCTGGGAGACGAAGCGGCGAATGAATTGCAACCTCCCGATTAATCCTCGAACTTCCTTCAAATTCTTGGGAGGAGGCATATCTCTAATGGCCCTTGCCTTGTTGGGATCAACTTCAATTCCCCTCTTGCTAACAATGAAACCAAGCAACTTCCCTGAAGAAATGCCAAACACGCACTTCTTGGGGTTCATGTTCAACTGATACTCTCACGATCTATGCAAGACCTTGGCTAGAACCCTAGGATGTTCAATCCTTGTCCTTGACTTTACAACCAGGTCATCCATATACACCTCAATGTAGATATGAATCATATCATAAAAAATCGCCATCATAGCCCTCTGATAGGTGGCTCCAGCATTCTTAAGTCCAAAAGGCATGACCACATAACAATAAGTACCCCATGGTGTAGTGAATGATGTCTTCTCTTGATCTTCTTCAGCCAGACGAATTTGATTGTAACCTGAAAAGCCATCCATGAATGAGAGAGTCTCAAATCCTACCGTATTATCGATCAAAACATCAATATGAGGGAGGGGGAAGTCATCCTTAGGACACGCGCGGTTGAGATCCCGGAAGTCTATACAAATCCAAACTTTTCCATCTTTCTTCATAACCGGGACGATGTTAGCCACCCAATTGGGATAGAGGACAACTCTAACAAATCTAGCCTTATGGAGCTTGTCGACCTCTTCTTTCATCTTTAAAGCCATATTAGGGTGGAAACGCCTCAACCGTTGCTTGACCGGCACAGACCCTGGCTTAAGTGTAAGGCGGTGTTCAACGAGCGCAGGGTCTAAACCAGGCATATCTTCATAACTCCATGCGAACGTGTCCTTGTATTCTTGCAGACCAAAATGAGCGCCTCCTCTTCGGAGGGCGGTAAATTCTTGCTTATGAGGACAATCCTAGGGTCTTCCTCGGTACCCAAATTAATTTCTTTGGTAGGCTCTTCTACAGAGGCTGATGGTTCGTCAAATCGTCTTATGCCACTAGCAAAAGCATCAGCCTCGTCCTCATATTCTTCATAACTTTCATCCCCCTCTTCAATAGGGTCTTCATCATTCATGATTTCATAGACACCCAAACCCTCATAAGAAACAACAGCATCCTCATATTCTGACTCTGGCAGGATGATTGGATTCTCTATAAATTCAGGAAGAGCTAAACAAGCCTGGCATCTGATAGCTAACTCCAACAGAAACCTATGGGGAATCTGCTTACCCTTGGACTTCTTATGTGAATCTACCCCTTGAATTTTAGTGTTAGCGGAAGATGAGGAGGAGCAACTAGCTTGATCAGAAAAGGGAAGGGAAGGAGGTGAAAAAGTGGATACAGGAGGTAATACAGAGGAAGTCCCCTCACCAGAGGGGGAGAAAAGATTTAGCAATGAATCTTGAAGGAGCGGCCCCTGGGTCGGGACGCACTCAGAAGAGAAATAGGAGGTCTCCTCAACAGAAATGGAGGATTGGAAATTTGGGAATTTGGCATTTTTTTTTCATTTTTGTCTTTTTCTTCATTTTTATTTTCTGTTTCAAGAAGAAAGCAGTGTGAAGGGAGAATAGCAGGAGGAGTGGAAATTGCCAGATCAGAGAAAGATTGAATCAGTGATGGCCCGCGCGGGGGCGTGATGGAGAGTTTAGAAAATCGCTCGAGGAGCGAAGAAGGAATTGGGAGAGAAACTTGGATTGAATCTGGAGATAAATTGATTATAATCGGAGGCGGTCTTGGCACGCGACCAAACCGATGAGAATATAGAGAAGCAAGCACCGATGGATGCATGGAAGTGAGAGAAAAGAGGCCGGCCCACAGCCTGTCCACAGTGAATCCTTCTTCAAACGGAACATCTGGCTCTCCAGTATCAGTGTAGTCACTCAGCAGCTGCCTCTTATCTGTAATTGCAGCTGGCATCTCAATCAATTCATGAATAAGTGGCGGCCATTCCGGATCAGTCGGCATGAAGAGGCGGCTCAAAGAAATAGTAATATCCTGCATATCGAACCACCTGTACCAGTCACATTCTGGATCATCCATTTTTCTTCTTTTGTCAGGCCTTAAGGACTCCAGGGCTTTGTATGTGGCCAACGGGGCAATATGACGAGCAAACTGTCTAGCATGAACATCCTGACAGTCTAATATGGAAGTAATTATGGTAGTTTACTCATTATTTTGAAAGCCACCCGTGACAAAATGTGTTTTCAATGTCCAAGTGAGCGGTTGGCGATCTGTTTTTAATGTGGATGTCATAAATGCCCATGGTTCATCTTTGTTTTTGCCTGGCCCTTTGTAACCTAGGCCACCTCGTGTAACCAGCTTCTGAGGTTTAACAAGCCTAATCCTGCCTTAACAATTGGCACCCAGACCTTTGCCATTTTGATACCCCATTTTCATCAAGATGTTCCAGCCAGAGGTGTTCATCATTGTTTTCTTCTTTTTCCCCTTGGCAGGCAGGGGTGTCATAGCAACTGTTGTGACTTTTTCTGGCATTGGTCGTGGACGAGGGACGTCCAGCACAGATAATAGTGGCTTGTTGGCCTGCCACATGGATGGAACTGATGAAGCCACATGAATATCCTCCTCTGGCAAAATTGGCATACTGGTAACTTTAATAATGCGGCCCTTGTGTGGGAATTTAAGGCATTGGTGATTTGTGGAGGGCACCGCATCGAGTTGCTGAATGTAGGGGCATCCCAGAATGCCATTAAATGTCGGGTCCATATCCAGAATGTGAAAATCTGCTGTGATGGCGGCAGGACCCAAACTTACTTTTAACGTAATCATGCCTATAGGAGGTTTCTTCGTGTTATCATATGCAGTGACTGTGATAGTAGACGGCCGAATTTGGCTTTCCGGAATGCCACACAACTTCAAGGTGCTAGGTGGCAAGACATTGATGGATGCCCCAGTGTCCACCAGACATTGCTTAACAGCCACCTTATTAATGTCAACTGTGATGCATAGAGCATACTTTCTTGCTGGGAGTGGCGCCAGTTCATGTTCATGGAAAGTAATCGCCGGCTGACTACTAGCGGGCGTTAAAACCGTGACTATCTGCTCAACTAGAATGTCCTCATTAACCATCACCTTTTGCAGATATTCTTTCAAGGCTAGCTGATGAGTGGTGGACCTTTTAATTAGTTCCAGGATTGAAATCCTTGCTGGTGTTCGGTCCAAGTGCTTTAGCAAATCATACTGAGTCCCTAGCACTGACTCTTGTTCTGGTTCTTGCTCTTGCGGCCCTTGCACGGGCTCTAGCTCTCTTTGTGGAAAAATATGGTGGAACATCCGTCCACTGCGGAGCGGCGCCACGCCTTGACGTGCCTCTGTCGGGGCAAGTGTGGGAGGAGGATTAGAAGAAGAAGAAGGTGTGTTGGTGTTAAGAAGTGGTGGAGTGGGAGTTCCCGCAGAGGGAATCCCCGTAGGGGGTGTTGGTGCCCTGGTAGGAGGCGTAGGAGTAGAAAGGGATACCCGAATGCGGGGGGAATTGGTGGGGGGTGGAATGAGAAGAGTTCTGGGTACAAAAGGTGGCGGAACCGATGGTGGGGGGATCCTTGCCGGTGAAGGAGTAGTGGTGGCGGGTGCAGTGGGCGTTGGCGATGGGCGGATGAGGAGTGGTCTAGATGGCAATGGCGAAGGGTTAGTGGTGGATGGGTTTTGTTGTGGCGTAGGCTGTGGAGGTGGTAAGCGTGTAAGAAGGGGGCGAACCGGCGAGGTTGGAGAATTGGTGATAGGAGGTGGATTAACGGGGCGCAGAAGAGATCGGCCCACTTGAGGGAGTAGAGAAGAAGAAGGGGTGCGCAAGAGGTGCGGAGGTTGATTTTGATTGTGATAAAGTGCCCCGACAGAGGTGTTTTCTTCATGCCATCCCTGCCCTCTCTCCACCTCATAGAGAGACGTGACAGGGTTTACATGTTTGTTTGGCGGGTGCTCCGACAATGGATTGTGGACGATCCCCATGTCGTGCTGAGGCGCTGGAGCTTGTTGTTGCTGCTGTGGAGGTAGTTGCTGTGGCTGCTGAGCCTGTTGCTGCCGAGGAGACCTTCTTTCTTTCATGGTGGCGATGAATTGTCTCATCTCATCCCAATTGATGTCACCCTGGTCATTTAGGTCATAAATGTAATCTCTGAAGTGGAAGCAACGATCAAGGTTATGACCAGGTGTACGATGGAAAGCGCAGTAACGGGATGTGTCAACATTAGCGGGCCACGCTGTTCTTTCCCTTGGTAATATGAGCAAATTGGCGGCCATTAAAGCATTGAAAATATACGGGAGACTTTCTGGCAGTGGAGGGTAGTGGTCCCTTTTGGGGCCGAGTGGTGGTCTCCGTTGTTGTTGGCCATAATTGGTAGGTGGTGGTACGTGGTGGTACTGTTGCGGAGCTGGAGGGTTAGCACGGGGCGCTTGGTTTGGCGGTGAAGCAAAGGAATGTTGGGGTGTGAATTGGCATTGTGGAGTGGAGTTGAAATGGGGGTTTTATGGTGGAGGTGGGTTAGGTCGTGGGTTAGCTTGGTGGTGGGGGTGGCCAACTATACCAACCTGCTCATTTGCAATAGTGCCCTCTGTCGTGGGCCCGCTGTTGTTGACAGTTGTGGTTTTCTTGAATAGCTGTGGCTTCGGCTCAAACATGCCCATAATGGGCGAATCCTTCATCTGCGTCTGGATATAACGAGCCCTTTCATAGAGCTCCTCCATGGTGGTTAACCTATTCATGGCCAAGATATGCCGGAACTGAGGAGTTGCATTGGAAATTATCATCTTGACTTGTTCTTGTTCCGACAGTGTATCTTTCAGCTTTTCGGCCATCAACCGCCATCTATCAGCAAACATTATGAAGTCTTCCTCGGGCTTCATTTTTTCCGCAACCAGGTCCGTGAGTGAGAGGGAGGGTCCGACCCGGTCTCTGTACTTCTGCAAGAACTTCCTCTGAACGATATCAAAGTCACCGGCATCAGCAGGATCTAATGAATAGAACCATTCAAGGGCTGTCCCCTCCAGAGATCTCCTGAATAAGTAAGCCAAGGAGGCCTTGTTGTCTTGCCAAAAGGAGGTCTCGTACATGAAATCCTTCAAATGAATAAAAGGGTTACCAGTCCCATTATATCGCCGGAAGTTTGGCATCTCAGATGGTGGTAAGTGGAAGACTGGCAATGTAGGGAGCGAGATCTCCGGGGCATTCTTAGCCATAGTGACCTTCTTCAGTTGCTCTTCCATGCTTGCCAACTTCTGAAGCAGTAGAACATTAGTGTCGGACTCGACTGGGGCCGGATTTTGAATAAAAGAATGCGGTATAGGCGTCCGTAGAATTCGGGGAGGTTGGAGAAATTGGTGCCTAACCGCAGAGTGGCTCGCCTGTTGGGCCGGCATGGCCGTACCGGGCGTTGGTGGACGGGAAGGAGGTTTATGCAGGACCGCTTGGTCATTAACGGGGTGATGGCCACTCTCGGCCGGAGGGGGATTAGAGGACGAAGAAGGAACAGACTTTCCTTTCAAGGCGGCCTGAACTGCCTGCCGCTGGGAATCATCCAACTGAGATAGTGCATTAATTAAATCCGTGACATTGAAGGATGGGGAAGGGTTCCCCGAAGTATTGGAGGGTAAAGTCTGAGAAGAGGGCACAACCTCTTGAGGAGTGGTATCAACCACATGGACTTGAGGGTAATGAGACTGAGGAGGAGGGTAATTTCCCTCATGATAGATGGAATCTTGGAGGGGAGTTTCATATTGACCAAAAACATTCTCATCCTCATCATCATAAGAATATCCGTAGCCTGCCATGTTGATGATTTTACCTGAACGGAGTTGCATGTTTAAGAGGATAGACGGCCTTATAAAGGAACTATCAAACAAAACCCACTCAATCCAAACAAGCCAAATCAACCCAAGCAAGTTTATGCAACCAAGTTGAGATGAACGCAAGATTTTAATGTTCCGCTTGAGATTAGAGTGGATTAAATTGCAGAATAATTCCCTCTTTTGCAAAGTGAAACCTAGTTTATCCAAGTGTGATCTCCGGGTTAACTAGATTCTTTCTCTCTCTTTACCAACGATAGGTTCTCTATACTCCGGGTACTTCAAGGGTACAACCAGCCCGGCGTCCGTGAGGGAATCCACGGGTGCGGGGACTTACGGAGGTCTTGGAAAAGGGATTTCGGTCCAAAGAGACGGAGTGCTCAATGGAGGGTTGTCCCGATTCCAAGAGAGGTGTGTGGAATCCTAGTGTAGAGAGAGGAGGTCTCTCAACCAAATGCCACAAGATGCAAAATAATATGATCAGATCACAGCAATATAGGCAAGCAATGTAATAATCAATCCAACAATCACAGACAGCAACGGGAAGCAGGTTTCTGTAAAAACGTAGGAAAGAGACGACCTGGGGCAGGTCGCTATCAACCAAAGAGACGACAGAGTCACTGTCGTGAATCACTGCGAAAGCCCACGAGCCAACAGTGAGAAAATGAAACACGCCTCTGGGTGAGGCGCTATGATCTAAAAGGATACCTCTTTGAGAGGGCGTCAAATCTGAAACCGCGCCTGGATGTGAGATGCTATGCAATAAAAGGGCGCCCTGTGGCAGGGCGTGAATTCACAGATAGTGTGATAAAAGTACTAGAATAGTAAAAGATGTCTTGGCAGAAGACGTGACACAGAAATAAAACGCCCTGGATGAAGGCGTTAAAAGAAAACGCGCCTCGGGGTGAGGCGTTAATTCAGGAAAATAATCAAACAATCGCAAACTGGCTGATCCCGGGAGTGTGCAGTGTGCACGGTGGAGGGTGCCCGTGGGGCACAAAAGGAGGGGTACCGAGGGTACCGAGGGGAAAGGGCACACGTGGGTGCCGAAGGGGAAAGGGCACACGTGGGTGCCAATAGGAAAGGGCACACGTGGGTGCCAAAAGGAGATGGTAATCAAAAGAAAAACAGTGGATGTCCCACCGTGATCGCCAATTTGTAGATCGTGATAAATCCACACATGAAGAAGTAGTTTAAATATGAGAAAACATAATAAAAATAAGGGGAGATGATGATATAATAGAAAAGAAGAAGCACGTGGTGCTACTAAGGAGGGTGATCGCCAGAGGGGTTACCTCAATAAGAAACAAAGAAGATCGCGAATACCTGGTGGAAAAGAAACGCGGGCTGGATTGTGAATTCCTCCTCCTCCTTCAATCGGCCGGCCGATGAAGGGGGTTTTCCTTTATTGATTACCTTGCAAAAGAGATAAAACACACAAGCAAAAGAAGTGGATCAGCCGAGTGAACGTAGTATCAATCCCAAAGATGATATGATGATGAAATAAGAACAAAACATGCACACCTTTCTTTTTTTGTTTTAAAACCCCTAAAGAGATAGGGAAGGAGGAGATATGATGCTAATGCAAACGTAAAAGAGGAAAAAACACAGTGGACGTGATGACGATCGATGAAAACAAAACAACATAAACAAAATAAATAAAGAACCCTGCTATCCCTGACGACAGTAAAGGGAAACCAAAGTCGATGCTGTATTGACAGGACGAAGAGGAAGCAGAGGAAGCAGAGCCCTTCTAAAAAAAATCACACAGGAAGAAGATGAAGAGCCTCTGTAACCTCCGAACTCGGTAAACTCCTATTCTCGTCCGCTCGTAACCTGTCAACCTGCCAACCTCGCGCGAGGTTGATCAAGACATCCCTATATAGGGTTCCAGATCCAAGATAACCTCAGATTCGGAAGGATAAGAACGGGCAATGATCAAAAGAAGGCAGGACTCCAGTTCCCAGATCGAGCAAGGAGACCAAAGAAGGCAGGGAACTCTCCAGGAAAGATGAGTTTAAGCAGGACACGAAAGGGGAGACACGACCTTCAGAAGGGCGTCAAATCAGAAATTGACGACCTACATCAAGACGTTACTCAAAAACACGACCATGACCAAGGGCGTCACTTCTTGGATTTAATTTTGGCAATAAAACTTACTTTATTTGAAAATTATGAGAACACGCCTGAGATGAAGGCGTTACTTGAAAACACGCCCTGAGGAAGGACGTTAATCAATAATTTAATTTATTTTGAAATCGGATAATACCAGGAATTGACGCCCTGACATTTGGTCGTCCTTTCTTTTGAACACGCCCTAGATAAGGTCGCTATATAAAACACGCCCCTCTTCAGGTCGCGAATCACAAAAATGCAAGAACAAACCAAAAAACACACAAAAATAGAAAAACTTCATATTATGAATGTATTGAAGTTCACTTCGGGGCGTCAACATAGTGACATGAGATTTGATCAACATAGCGTCAATTTTGGCGTGTCTACAGGAGTGTCATATGGGTGGTGAATAGACTATGCCCTTAAGGTATTCGGGCATGGTCCGACACCTTTAAATCTGGGTTATTTGTCGAGTTATCCACTAGGATAAAATTGTGTTCAAAAAATGCCCCCCACAAGGCATGCGTCAGAGTCGAAGATGAGGGCGTACGGCCTGTGAGTCTTCTCTTATTTTTCTTTGCTTATGGTTGTACCATATGTGCTTGATTACTTGTTGGTCTTCTTGCTTTAAGTTACCTATATTTTGTGCATATTTCTAACATTCTTTATGCCTGCTTTGTCACAAACTTGCAGCTATGCCGAGGTTCGGGTGAGGTGACATAGAGATGAGAGGTGCTGGGGCGAGTAGAAACCGTTCGGAGGACAATGGAGTTGTTGCCCCCACTTAGACCACTGGCTGTTACTAGGGCCACCATTGACACGATGGATAAAGGGTTACTATTGGTTGCCGAGGGCCTGCTGGGTGAGGGTAAAGACGTAGTTGGAACTATGGAGGTGTCGAGGATTTCCTGTGTGAATGGGATTTACTCTTATGACTGCTCAGGAGGCTATCCGGGAGAGTACCCACTAGATCGCTTCATGTTTCCCTTTTTGTTGAGCTTTGTTCTTAAGGGTATGATGGGGGATGATCCTTCAAATATTGCTGATGAGCACCACCGACTGGAGTTGGCTTATTGTTCAGGGCCAAGATATCCTGAGAGGAGCTTGCTTTTTTAGCTACCCTAGCTTTTCCAGAGATTACTGGAGGCAACCACAATTCACCAATGTAGAGTGCCTGGGTTTCTTCAGCAGAGTAGCAGTGTGTAGGGTCAGGGAGACAACACTTAGTCCAGCAATCTGGGACCTTCATGGGCATCACCGAGTTGATTCTGGCTGTCACGCCCCGAGATATTCAGCGGAATTAAGTTAGGAACCTGAATAGCCGGCAAATAAAGCCTCAATCTAGAAGGATAATCAAAGCGCAACATTCACACATAAAAGAGTGAACACAACATATAATCAAAAACTTCAACTTTATTGAATAATAATTAGGTATACAATTGACACTTGACTCTCTTTAACACAACTAGACTCAAGAAAAAGGAAAAATTACATCATCACGACTCTAAATTACACAAGACACTCATGACACTTCTAGGGCTTCGCTTGTCTTTTACTCGCTGTCGGACTCGCCACTTGAAAAGTCCGATTTTGACTTGCTAGAGTTTCCTAAAAAAGATTAGAAAATTAGAGAACGAGCGCACTTGCCTAGTAGGTATCTTCGTATCAACATGATGAGAATGTTAAAGTAATTAACATTTTAGCTCTATAGAAAGGGAAACAATGAAAATGTGATAAAACATGCGAATAAACCAAAGTAACAACAAGTAGCAAGATAATATGTATAGATGTAAGAGTTTAAGTAAACATGAGAGCATGATCAAGCAAGATTATAGTGTGGCCTTTCAATAACGATAATGTAATTTTCATAACCATAAAAGGCTATGCACAAGAAAACCATGTAACTAGAATGTACTTTATCAAGCATGTAAATTTCATAATATTGCTTCATGGATTTCGCCCGTTTATAAAAAAAGTACTCCCAGCACAATGCAACGCCAGTGTTTATCATACCCTTTTTTTTAGTATGTTTCCGGCCATCTACCGAGGGGGCTAGCGTGGAGCCCTTGGACATCATATGTGCCCTCCCTTTCATCTTCAACTTATAAATCAAGCTACTTCCACGAGATATAACAATAAAGTAGGCCAATAATATCAAGTTCAAACAAAATTTTCATGGCAACAAAACCAAGGTAAGAACGTACCAAAATGAACATGTGAGGTCAAGAATGATTTAATGACAATGTCATGCTACGGGAGGAATCCGACAGCATAACAGTATATTCATTAATTTCTATGATTCATTAGTGACTTAGTGAATAAGGTTTGGGTTCCAGATATATAGAAGATCACCAGAGAACAGAGCAAGATGAACCCTTGGGTCAAACCTCAGGTTGGACAGCAAGTTGACAGAACATGGTTATGACCGAACTGCTATCAGGAAGTAGCAGTCGAGCGGGGTCTGCTATCTGGCAGTGGACAGAAGGTTAGTCAACACCGAAAAGAGCTGGGTCGACGCGATGAACACAGTGAAAGAACGCGGTTCAATAAGGACCACTAGAAGGAGCTTTCAGTCGAGTGCAAGCCGCGATCAAGTGGAGTCGACACAGAACAAGGAACAGGTTGACTCAGCTAGAAGTCTGCTGACTGAATAAGGTAGCGGTCATTAACAAACTGCTATCATCAGGTAGTGGTCGCCTGAAGGCCACGATCATGATAGTTCGCAGAAAACGTAGAATTCACGAAGTGCTCTCTAGACCTTTGGGGTTTTTTTAGGTTACAACCAGCTCGACATCATAGTGGGAATCCCAAGCTCGCGGAGTCTTACGGAGGCCTTGAAACAAGATAACCTAGTCCAGTAGAAGGAATATCCGACGGAGAGGCTCTCAAGTCCAAGAGGTGTTCCTATCAAGTGCAAGTGATCTAATAGCAACCGTACCGGGGTACGCGCTATATGTGAAGTAACAAAATAGAAATAAGGTTAGAAGGGAACGCGCCAAAGCATAAATCAAAGTGTAGGAACTTGCATCAAAAACCCTTAAATATAAAACTATATGGTTTGGGCAATGAAAATAACATACATGAAAATAAGCTTTTAAAACATGCAACACTAACATGAAGTTATGCCATGATCAGGAAAGGTAATTAACGAACTAAGGCATGTATAATGGCGTAGATATATTGTGGAAATAAATGGGGTTTGATCTGGTTACAGGAAGCAGATCGCGGTTGCTAGAGGACCGCTATCAGAAAATCGCGGTCTCTACAAGACCGCTATCTGTCTGCATCAGATAGAAGCTAAAATTCGGCATGCAGAGCCTATTCTAGGGCAATTAATGGATGAAAACTATTTAAAATAGAAAGATAAGGATGGATAGCATGCTTAGCATAAAGGTAATGAATGGACAAGCATGAATTAGATCATAAGTTCCTATCTTTTAATTAGTGTTGTGGGAATAGCACGCCATGAAAAACCTAACTGCACAGTCATGAAAAAACATAAAATTGTTTGTGTATAATGCATGAAATCGAGCAAGGCTAGAGGGTTTTTACTCCTAACAAGTTGTTTAAGCCAATCAAAAGATAACCTACCTCTGGTATGGTCCCTAAACTTTGAATTTGTCGCCGGAAGAGGGTGCTGGTTCCCGCGCGTCCTGCGTAGAAACTGCTACTTCCGAGCGCTCTAGCTCCTTAACCTCTTGATCTCCTTATAAATTATAAGAAAATCCACTTAAAGAAGAAGGATATTATGATATAGGGGATTCATATGGCTAGAAAAGAATAGTAAGAGAGAGAAAGGAGAGCATGCGTGGGATGCTATATAAGAGGGTGATCGCCAGAGACGCGGAGGCCTCAAATGATTTAAACAATAATAACAAGGAGGGATCGCGAATAATACCTTTAAAGGAGAGGGGAATTGTGAGTGTTACCTTTCCCTTTCTATCGGCCGGCCAATGAAGTGAGTTCTTCTTTATAGATTACCGTTGTAAAATTAGCAAACACTAATAAACAAACATGGATTAGGAACCAAGATGTGTAGCATCAAATCCAAATATAAATATGAACATAGAAGGCATGGATATGAACACACCTTATTGGTGTTTGGCCTTAAAGCCCTATGCAAAGGGTAAGAGGAGATGATGATATGATGAAAAGAGAGGGTGCAAGTGTTGCACAATTGGAGTATCTCAATGTTGAGATGAAGAGAAATAAAAGAAAATATGATGCATGAACATGAATTGATCTAATGAAAATAAAATGATAAAGAGAGAAGATAGGCTTATTGGTTTTTCTCCTGGGAAAGGGGGCTTCAAATCTTCAAAGGAGGATGAAGAACTCCGAGGATGTAGCTTTAATGCATGGGAGACTCCCTCCTTGAGCCTTTAAACCAACAGCACCTCCCCTTAGATTAGTTTTTTATGCCTTTAACACAAGGGAGAGAGGGGTCCTATTTATAGGGCTAAAATTCAGAGTTTAATCTAAGGAAAATTAAAAAAAATATGTTTTAGTTGGATTTGAAAGATGATAAACCTTAGGCAAGTGTCCTTTCATGCTTGGAAAGCCTTGGGACCCCCTTTCCCAAGTGAAAGAGGGCTCAAAACGGGGAAAGAAGGAGGCTCGGTCGGAGTTCGGATAGCAGGAAGAAATAGCGACCACTCAGATTGTCGCTATTCAAAAGAGCGCCCATGCGAAGTGTCTCTATTAGAAATAGTTCGAGTTTGGCTCAAAATATGAAGAAAAGAACTGGCGACCTTCCGAACGGTCGCTATTCAATGAATTAGCGACTTCCCAGGGTGTCTCTATTTCAAATAATCTAAAAATCAACAAAACGAAGCCAGTTGGGAAAGGGCGCCCTTTACCTGGGCACCAATTAAAGGGCGCCCTGGATATGGGCGCTATTTCTATGAAGGTGTAAAAAGGACTCTGAAAATGGCGCCCTCTGGGCTGCCATTATTGAAAGAAATTGCATCAGGTAGGCTGCCACTATTTAGAGAAATAGAGTCAGGGTGGCTGCCACGATTTAAAGAAATAGAGTTAGGGTGGCTGCCACTATTTAGAAAAACCCATGGAAAATAGAGAAAAACCCCAAAAAAATTTAAAAAAATAGGAAAACATGTGGGAAAAGCTAGGGGAAGTTGGATATTCAAGAAAAGAGAGAAAAACCACTCAAATAAGTCGATTTGAGGGTCAAATGGGGCATCATCGCCTGACAGGAGTTATGCTCAAAATGACGTCAATTTTAGCGTGTCTACAGCTGTCCCGCCTTGGCGTCTGCTTTACAAGAGAGTGACACGTAGTGGAATGGAATGAAATTGAGTGAAGCGGCATGGAATGTAATGGAATGAAGTGACAGCGAACTAAAAAGTAGATGTGTCACGCCCCGAGCCTTTATTACAGCTGAATACTCGCTCGAGGAACGCGAACAGCGGGCATGGTAAGTCTCTTGCAAGCAAGAATGATCAGAGCGCAAGGCAATCACACATAAGAATGCAATCGCACAATAATTACTCAAACTCCGACTTTATTTCATTAATAATCAAGTATTCAAGTACAATAACATTTTCATCTTTTTTCCATTCCACTAGACTCAAGAAATAGGACAATTACATAGACTCAATCTAAACAATGTAGACTTTCCTAAGTCTTCACTCTTTCTTCATTCACTCTCAGACCTGCTACTTGAATATTCCGAATCCGATCCCGACTCACTTCCATCTCCTATAAAGATTGGAAATAGGTAATGAGCACACTTGCCCAGTAGGTATCTTCACATCAACATGATTAGCAATATTTAAGTAATTAGCATTTTAGCTCTAAAGAATTTAGGTAAAATCATGCGAATACGATAATCACAAGAATCCAAAGCAACAAGATGGTCATGTAGGATAGAATGAACAAGTATGAACTAGCAAGAATGTCACAATAACATGATATGGCCTTTCATGAACAAGAATGTAATGAGAATGTACTAGCAATGTCACGAAATCATCATCCAAACATCTTTTGCTTATGAGCAAGTATTTGGTGAATTTCTATGGAATATCTAGCAATCAAGCCAGAAAGTCATGTCGTACCATGGATTTTCACTTATTTATAAAGAAAGTACTCCCAGCGCAATGCGACGCCAGTAGCATCATACCCCATGATTTATAATAGTATGTTTCTGACAATCAGCCGAGGGGATTAGCATAGAGCCCTTGAACACAATCAGTGCTCGATCATATCTTCAAGTATAAATCAAGCTATTTCCACATTTCAAGCAATAAAATACGACCAAAAATGTACAATTTCAATAAGTTCATGATAACAATACTTCAATGAATGAAATGCTTCTATTTGGAACAAGGAATTTCAATAATCATATTAGAACTATGTTATGCCATGGAAATAAATCGGTAACATAACGATACATTCTTTATCTTCTATTCATTATATTAAGTATCTTTAAACAATATGTCAAGTCCTAGACCATTATAAATCCATCTAGGAACCTTAGAATATCAACCCTTTGGTCGAACCTCAGGTTAACTGGTCTTAGCAAGGTGACGGTCAATCACTGGGCCGTTACGTTCACTTGACGGTCTAGTCTTGATCCGTTACAATGGGCTGAATCCAGAACCAATAAATTGGACTTAGTTTAAATGTGACGGTCTTTTATTGGGCCGTTATATGAGCCTGACGGTCCAACATTGATCTGTTACATCTCCAAAAATAGAAACCATCGATAGTGTTTTCTAATGATTCGACTTTTATGGTACATCCAACGCGGCGTCCTAGTGGGAATCCCAGGCTCGCAGAGAATTACGGAGGCCTTGAAATAAGATTTCCTAGTCCATTGGAAGGAGTATCCAATATAGAGGTCCTCATGTTCAAGATAATGTTCCTATAGTGCAAAGTGTGAACTAATGGACATATACCGGAATATATGCCATGTACTTGAAGAAAATGACTCTATAGATAGAAAAGACTGTGAAACGATGTGAAACTCCATCAATACATCATTTGAAATCATAAATTAAATACAAACTATAAAGTTTAGCCTAATGAAATTAACATAACTCAAAATGACTTAAAATACTTGTAATCATGCAATTCCTATCATGAATCAATAAATAAACTCAAAGTCATGATATCAAGTCAAAACTTAGATAACTAGGCTTATTTATAAGTAGACTTGACTAATTTCCATTCCGTCTCGAGTTGACAGAAAATAATGTTCTAATGGTCTAGCATAGGTGCGTTACAATCCGTATGACGGTTTGTCGAGGGGCCGTTACAGTATGGTAATGCTCTGCTATGGTCCGTCAAAGACAACAGATCAATTTAAATACAACAGAGAGTGTGACGGCTTATCGTAAGGCCGTTACAGTCTTGTGACGGTCCTACCCTCATCCGTCAGAGCTTCTGCTGACAGTAAAGATAAGGAACTATGTCCATGCAAGAAGAATCATAATCACTAACTAGTCTAGTCATGATAAACGAACTACGGCCAGGTATATGCATAGGTCGCAGTGAATGAACAAGATGCTATCTTTTATCTTTGGTTAGGCTAAAGGTATGCATGTATGCATGAACTTACTAAAACATGAAATTCACAATCTATAATGCATGAAATCAAGTCAAATCAGAGGGCTTTTATCCCTAACGAGATCTTTTTGCTGTTCATGAGATGACCTACCTTTTCCCTGAGCTTTATACTTCCAATTTGGGTCTTCAAGACACGCCCTAGTTCTCTTCTTCCTATAGTTTTTCTGCAACTTCACGTTGCCCTAACTCTCCAATCCCTTGACCTAAAGAGGTGAAATTTGGAGGGTAAGAAGATTAATCTAAGGGGAACAAAAAGTTCTAAAACACCGAACTCTAATTACCTCGTTTGGGCGTCCTAATTCCTTGATCTTCAGTCGTCCTTTGCTCTGAATCCTGGGTTGCTATGACAGAATCAACGACTTTAGAAGCCTTTATCTCCTTGGTTACTTGATCTCCTAACATGAAATTTTGAGAGTTGTTAGACCTTAGTATTGGAAATAAAAAGTTCCAAAGAACTTACTTGAAATTCTATCTCCTTACCTTGATTCTTCACGAGCCAAAAGTAAGGGTCGCTCAGTTCAGAACTGGGTTCTATTATAGGGATTTGGCTAGGGTTTGAGGATTAGATCGATTCTAGAGTCCTTAGTTGGCCACAACCTGATCCCTAAGAGTCTTTAGCAACCTTACACATCCTTCTAATTAGGTCTCTAGTAGATAGGATCCCAAAGTTCCAATCTTTTTACAAGTTCTTCAACTTACGGAATCAGCAAGGTGTAACGATCATGTCTGTGTGCGTTACACCACTATAGCGGTCGCCCGATAGACCGTTACGTCCAACGTGTGTAGAGTTTCAATTTAATAAAATCTTTTATTCATTTTATTTATATAATTATCTATAAAAAATAGTATTTATCCTTAAAATTCGTGAATAGGCTAAATAACCTTCTCGAATATAGGCTAAACTTAATGGGCTTGGTCCTTAAACCTTTTGAGTCTTAATTGAATAGTCTAGGCTAATTATTTAACACCATTGGCCTTATAACCCATTTATTAGTTCAATAATCCATTTATTAATCTATTTAGCCCTTATAAATTCCTAATAAATTTCATAAAATTCTATTTATAAATTAAAATTTATTTATATAAATTCTGGGGCACTACACCCTCCCCCAGTTAAAAGAATTTGGTCCCCAAAATTCAATACATAGATTGAGAGTGTACTTACAATTAAATAATTCTGGGAATCTTTTCTGCATAACTTCTTCGGTTTCCTATGTTGCTTCATATGGCCATATTTTCTTCCATTGTATCTTGACCATATGAATAACTTTATTCCTTAGTTGACGTACCTCCCGTTCCAGAATCTTTATTGGTGTTTGCTCGTACGTCATGTCCTTCTGAATCTCCAAATTATCATAAGTGATAACATGGTCAGGATCATATACATACTTTTTTAGCATAGAGACGTGAAATACGTCATGAACTCCTGCTAATTGTGGAGGTAAAGCTAGTCTATAAGCCACTTCACCGACCCTTTCAAGAATTTTAAATGGGCCAATGAATCTTGGAGTTAGCTTTCCTTTAATGCCAAATCTTCGAATACCATGACCCGGAGAAACCTTTAGATACACATGATCTCCAACCTAAAACTCCAAGTCGCGCCTTCGATTGTTAGCATAAGATTTCTGCCTATCTTGCGCCATCTTCATTCTTTCTTGAATGAGCTTGATCTTCTCTGAAGAATCCCTTATAAGATCGGGGCCTAGGAATTGCTTTTCCCCTATTTCGTTCCAACATATTGGTGATATACAGCTTTTTCCATATAAAGCTTCAAAGGGTGCCATCTGTATGCTGGCCTGACAACTGTTGTTATATGCAAATTCTACCAGAGGCAAGTGATCATGCCAACTTCCTCCAAAGTCAATAGCACAAGCCCTGAGCATATCTTCTACCACCTGATTTGTTCTTTCAGTCTGACCATCAGTTTGTGGGTGAAATGCTGTACTAAAATTCAATCTAGTCCCTAGTGAATGTTGTAGACCCTTCCAGAACTGCGATGTGAATCGAGGATCTCTATCAGATATAATAGTGATAGGGACACCATGTAATTTAATAATTTCTTTTATGTATAATGCTACTAGAATATCCACAGACCATCGACTTTTTATTGGTATGAAATGTGCAGACTTAGTCAATCGATCTATGATTACCCATATACCATCATGTCCTCCTCTAGTCTTAGGTAAATCCATAATGAAATCTATCCCTATACTCTCCCATTTCTATTCGGGAATATTCAAAGGATGTAATTTACCTGCGGGTCTAAAATGCTCTGCTTTTACTTGTTGGCAGGTGAGACAACGGGACACGAAATTAGCTATTTCTCTCTTCATATTGGGCCACCAAAAATTCCTTTTTAGATCTTGATACATCTTTGTACCTTTCGGATGAATGGTGTACTTAGAATTATGTGCTTCTTCTAGGATCAATTTCTTTGTATCCTCGTGATCCGGTACACACACTCGGCCCTTGAATAGCAATCTTCCGTCATTGGAAACAGAGAAATCCGGTCCTTGTTCAATATTGGCTTTAATCTCTAGTAGTACAGGATCATCATTTTGCAGCTTGGCCAGATCCTTTATCAATATAGGTTGAGCTCGGATATTAGCTATGAAACAATCTTCTTCCTTCATGTCAATATCTAAGTTCAACTAAGCAAATTGAGGAATAAGGTTAGTCATACTAATCATAAGACTTGATAGCATTCCCATTGGTTTTCTGCTGAGTGCATATGCTACAGCATTCTCCTTGTCAGGATGATATTGAATAGCAAAATCAAAGTCTTTAAGATATTCTAATCATCTCCTATGCCTCATATTTAACTCCTTTTGAGAAAATAAGTATTTCATGTTTTTGTGGTCCGAGTAGACCGTGAACTTCTCTCCATAGAGATAATGATGCCAAATTTTTAAGGCAAAAATAACAGCTGCTAGTTCTAAATCATGCACGGGATAATTTTCCTCGTGATGTTTCAATTGTCTTGAAGAATAACAGATTACCTTTCCATCTTGCATGAGGACACACCCAAGGCCAATGCCAGATGCATCCGTATATACTTCGAATCCACCACCTTCTATCGATAGTGCTAAAATTGGCGTTGTAGTAAGATGATTCTTAAGCGTTTGAAAACTCTTTTCACATTCCTCTGACCAGACAAAAGGACTTTCTTTTCTTGTGAGTCTAGTTAAACGAACTGTAATTTTTGAGAAGTCCTTAATGAACCTCCTATAGTAACCAGCTAATCCCAGAAAGCTTCTTACTTCTGATACAGTCGTTGGCCGGCTCCAATTTCTGACAACTTCCACTTTCGAAGGATCCACAGCGATACCTTCTTTGGAAATAATATGGCCTAGGAATGAAACTTCTTTGAGCCAGAAATCACATTTGTTAAGCTTGACATAAAGTTTATGTTCCCTAAGTGTTTGCAAAGCTATCCTCAGATGTTCTTCATGTTCCTTTTTTATCTTGGAATATATCAAGATGTCATCGATGAAGACGATGATGAATTGGTCTAGATATGGTTGAAAAACACTGTTCATAAGTTGCATAAATGCTGTTGGGGCATTAGTTAACCCGAACGGCATTACCATGAATTCATAGTTGCCATAACGACTCCGAAAAGTCGATTTATAGATGTCTTCTTCTTTAATTCTAAGCTGATGATAACCTGATGTGAGGTCAATCTTGGAGAAATACTCTGCTCCCAAAAGTTGATCGAAGAGCTCATCGATACGCGGCAACGGATATTTGTTTTTGATTTTGAGTTGATTCAGTCGTCGGTAGTCGATGCATAGCCTGAGAGAGCCATCCTTCCTCTTGACAAAAAGAACTAGCGCACCCCAAGGGGATGTGCTAGGTCTAATAAAACCCTTGTCTAGTAGTTCCTGTAACTGCCTCTTTAATTCCTTGAGTTCTGTGGGAGACATCCTGTTAGGGGCTATAGAAATAGGTGCTGCTCTTGGAATGAGTTCAATAGTGAAGTTCACTTCCCTTTCGGGCGGTAAACTGGGTAATTCGGATGGAAACACGTCTGGGAACTCATTTACAATGGGAATGTCCGCTAGGATAATCTTCTTGGATTCGGTAACAATGACAGAAGCAAGAAAAGTTTCACATCCTTGCGAGATAAGTTTGCAATCGTGAAGAGAAGATATGATAGTGGGGTGTTTCTTGTATTTGATACCAAGGAAAGAAAATCTTGGAAGACCGGGTTTTCGAAAGGATACAATCCTATTCGGCAGTTAATATAAGCATCATGATCTATAAGCCAATCTACCCCTAAAATGGCATCATAACCTTTCATGTTAAGGCATACTAAGTTTGCGGGGAGATTATGACCTTCTACTAGTACTTCGCTATCAGGATAATAGTCGGTAAGCTTTGTTCTAGAACCTAAGGGTGTGGTAATAGCAAGATCTGAAGGTAAGGGAACTGATGCAATTGGTAATGTCTTTATGAAAGTAGTGGAGATAAAAGAATGAGAGGCACCAGTATCAAATAGCACAAATGTAGGACGAGAGAAAATTTGAAGAGTACCTTCCATAAGCCCACCATCCCTAGGCGCTTCCTCTTCCTCTAGAACGACATTGAGGCGAGCCTGCCTCCTGCGTCCACCACCAGATGTCTGGTCCTTCATAAGGGGGAAATCCGGCATGCGATGCTCCCTACTTCCACAGTGTAAACAAGCGCCAAGACGCTTCCAACACCCTTCAGCCGAATGGCCGAACTTCTCACAAAAAGTGCAAGCTGTGGCAACTTGTTCCTTCTCTTCTTTGACTTTCTTGTGCTTCTGGAAACTTCCACCGTTCCCGCTCCTGGATCGCTTCTTACTATCATGGCTTTTGTAAGATTCCGTGATGCTGAACTTTTCTTTCTTATAACGCCGATCAGATCGTCGGCTGGACTCTTCTCCTTCCCCCTTCAATTTCTCGACCTTTTCTAAGGTCCTTTCACATAAGTATGCCCGCTGAACCATCTCCGCATAAGTACGGATATTCTGGGTCCCGAGCTACTAAATAAAACCAGGCCGTAACCCGTCCATAAACCGATTTACCTTCAATATATCGGTACTGATTAGATGCGGTGCATAAGGTGCTAGCCTTGAGAATTGTAATTCATATTCTGCCACTGTCATCATTCTTGTCGAAGAGAGGCAAATTCCATAGCCTTTCTTTCTTTCACATGCTCAGAAAAGTACTTAGCACGGAACAAGGTGAGAAAACACTACCAGAAAAAAGCGGGATTACAGACGGAAATTTCAAACAGAAATTTGTGACGGAAATTTCCGTCTGAAATTTGTGACGGATTAATTTCCGTCGGAAATCCCGTCTGAAATATGCAACTACACACCGAATTTCAGACGGAATTTGTGACGAAAAATATTCTGTCACAAATTTCAGACGGAATTTGTGACGGATACATTAAACTGTCACAAATTTGTAACCAAGAATTTGTGATGGCCATGTCCTTCCGTCACAAATGTATCTTCTCACGGATTTTCAGACGGAAATTAGTCCGTCACAAAATTTATTGCACCCCAAATCCGTCGCAAAGGCCTATTTGCGACGGATTTGGGCGCAAAAAATTTGTGACGGATTAATTTCCGTCTTAAAATCAGTGAGAAGACACATTTGTGACGGATTGTCAGACGGATTTCAGACGGTGGCCGTCACAAATTCTTGGTTACAAATTTGTGACAGTTTAATGTATCCGTCACAAATGCCGTCTGAAATTTGTGACAGAAAATATTCTGTCACAAATTTCCGTCTGAAATTCGGTGTGTACTTGCATATTTCAGCCGGGATTTCCGACGGAAAAAAATCCGTCACAAATTTCAGACGGAAATTTCCGTCACAAATTTCCGTCTAAAATTTCTGTCTGTAATCCCGTTTTTTCTGGTAGTGAAACCATCCCATGTATGAGGTGCATCGGCTGGAGGTGTAGGAACCGACTTCCACCATGTACGGGCATCCTTGTTGAGTTGGAAAGTCGCAAGACGCACCTTCTCCTAATCGGTGCATTGGATTACGTCAAATATACGGTTCATCTCGTCAATCTAGTTCTCTGCTTCATCCGGATTAGAAGAACCATAGAAACACGGAGGGTTTAAACTCCAGAAATTGCGATGTAAGTCACCAGCTCTTGCCTCTGCGCCAGCTTGCGCCATGGTTTGTAATGCCTGAGTAAGGCCGGCTACTATTTGTTACATGCCACTCCAATCTACGCGATGGGCCATGGTAATAATAAGGTTCCTGAGAGAAATATAACAACTTGTTATTTCTCGTGAAATTGGAAGAAAATTAATCTTAAAGCTAACTAACTATCTTATCCCGGGCTCTACCCAGTGCTCACATGGGTATGGGAATTTCTTCCTTAATTCATAGGTAGGGGTCCTTAAACCTTGGACTTATCCTATTACATGATTCTTCTCCTAAGTTCAGAGACTTAGGCTTTGATACCAACTTAACTGTCACGTCCCGAGCCTTTATTACAGCAGAAGACTCGCTCGAGGAACACGAACAGCCGGCATGGTAAGCCTCTTGCAAGCAAGAACGATCAGAGCACAAGGCAATCACACATAAGAATGTAATCGCACAATAATTACTCAAACTCCAACTTTATTTCATTAATAATCAAGTATTCAAGTACAATAACCTTTTCATCCTTTTTCCATTCCACTAGACTCAAGAAATTGGAAAATTACATAGACTCAATCTAAATAATGTAGACTTTCCTAAGTCTTCACTCTTTCTTCATTCACTCTCGGACCTGCTACTTGAATATTCCGAATCTGATCCCGACTCACTTCCATCTCCTATAAAGATTAGAAATAGGTAATGAGCACACTTGCCCAGTAAGTATCTTTGCATCAACATGATTAGCAATATTTAAGTAATTAGCATTTTAGCTCTAAAGAATTTAGGTAAAATCATGCGAATGCGATAATCACAAGAATCCAAAGCAACAAGATGGTCATGTAGGATAGAATGAACAAGTATGAACTAGCAAGAATGTCACAAGAACATGATATGGCCTTTCATGAACAAGAATGTAATGAGAATGTACTAGCAATGTCACGTAATCATCATCCAAACATATTTTGCTTATGAGCAAGTGTTTGGTGAATTTCTATGGAATATCAAGCAATCAAGCCAGAAAGTCATGTCGTACCGTGGATTTTCACTTATTTATAAAGAAAGTACTCCCAGCGTAATGCGACGCCAGTAGCATCATACCCCATGGTTTATAATAGTATGTTTCCGGCAATCAGCCAACGGGACTAGCTTAGAGCCCTTGAACACAATCAGTGCTCGATCGCATCTTCAAGTATAAATCAAGCTATTTCCACGTTTCAAGCAATAAAATACGGCCAAAAATGTACAATTTCAATAAGTTCATGATAACAATACTTCAATGAATGAAATGCTTCTATTTGGAACAAGGAATTTCAATAATCATATTAGAACTATGTTATGCCATGGCAATAAATCGGCAGCATAACGATACATTCTTTATCTTCTATTCATTATATTAAGTATCATTAAACAATATGTCAAGTCCTAGGCCAGTATAAATCCATCTAGGAACCTTAGAATATCAACCCTTTGGTCGAACCGCGGGTTAACTGGTCTTAGCAAGGTGACGGTCAATCACTGGGCCGTTACGTTCACTTGACGGTCTAGTCTTGATCCGTTACAATGGGTTGAATCCAGAACCAATAAATTAGACTCAATTTAAATGTGACGGTCTTTTATTGGGCCGTTATATGAGCCTGACCGTCCAACATTGATCCGTTACATCTCCAAAAATAGAAACCATCGATAGTGTTTTCTAATGATTCGGCTTTTATGGTACAACCAACTCGGCGTCCTAGTGGGAATCCCAGGCTCGCGGAGAATTACGGAGGCCTTGAAATAAGATTTCCTAGTCCATTGGAAGGAATATCTAATAGAGAGGTCCCCATGTTCAAGATAATGTTCCTATAGTGCAAAGTGTGAACTAATGGACATATACCGGAATATATGCCATGTATTTGAAGAAAATGACTCTATAGATAGAAAAGACTGTGAAATGATGTGAAACTCCATCAATACATCATTTGAAATCATAAATTAAATACAAACTATAAAGTTTAGCCTACTGAAATTAACATAACTCAAAATGACTTATAATGCTTGTAATCATGCAATTCCTATCATGAATCAATAAATACACTCAAAGTCATGATATCAGGTCAAAACTTAGATAACTAGGCTTATTTATAAGTAGACTTGACTAATTTTCATTCCGTCTCGAGTTGACAGAAGACAGTGTTCTAACGGTCTAGCATAGGCGCGTTACAGTCCGTGTGACGATTTGTCGAGGGGCCGTTACAGTATGGTAACGCTTCTGCTATGGTGCGTCAGAGACAACAGATCAATTTAAATACAACAGAGAGTGTGACGGCTTATCGTAAGGCCGTTACAGTCTTGTGACGGTCCTACTCTCATCTGTCAGAGCTTCTGCTGATAGTAAAGATAAGGAACTATGTCCATGCAAGAAGAATCATAATCACTAAATAGTCTAGTCTTGATAAACGAAGTAAAGGCCAGGTATATGCATAGGTCGCAGTGAATGAACAAGATGCTATCTTTTATCTTTGGTTAGGCTAAAGGTATGCATGTATGCATGAACTTACTAAAACATGAAATTCACAATATATAATGCATGAAATCAAGTCAAATAAGAGGGCTTTTATCCCTAACGAGATCTTTTTACTGTTCATGAGATGACCTACCTTTTCCCTGGGCTTTATACTTCCAATTTGGGTCTTCAAGACACGCCCTAGTTCTCTTCTTCCTATAGTTTTTCTGCAACTTCACGTTGCCCTAACTCTCCAATCCCTTGACCTAAAGAGGTGCAATTTGGAGGGTAAGAAGATTAATCTAAGGGGAACAAAAAGTTCTAAAACACCGAACTCTAATTACCTCGTTTGGGCGTCCTAATTCCTTGATCTTCAGTGATCCTTTGCTCTGAATCCTGGGTTTCTATGACAGAATCAGCGACTTTAGAAGCCTTTATCTCCTTGGTTACTTGATCTCCTAATATGAAATTTTTAGAGTTGTTAGACCTTAGTATTGAAAATAAAAAGTTCCAAAGAACTTACCCGAAATTCTATCTCCTTACCTTGTTTCTTCACGAGCCAAAAGTAAGGGTCGCTCAGTTCAGAACTGGGTTCTATTTATAGGGATTTGGCTAGGGTTTGAGGATTATATCGATTCTAGAGTTCTTAGTTGGCCAAAACCTGATCCCTAAGAGTCTTTAGCAACCTTGCACATCCTTCTAATTAGGTCTCTAGTAGATAGGATTCCAAAGTTCCAATCTTTTTGCAAGTTCTTCAACTTACGAAATCAGCAAGGTGTAACGGTCATGTCTAGGTGCGTTACACCACTGTAGCGGTCGCCCGATAGACCGTTACGTCCAACATGTGTAGAGTTTCAATGTAATAAAACTCTTTTATTCATTTTATCTATATAATTATCTATAAAAATAGTATTTATCCTTAAAATTCGTGAATAGGCTAAATAACCTTCTAGAATATGTGCTAAACTTAATGGGCTTGGTCCTTAAACCTTTTGAGTCTTAATTGAATAGTCTAGGCTAATTATTTAACACCATTGGCCTTATAACCCATTTATTAGTTCAATAATCCATTTATTAATCTATTTAGCCCTTATAAATTCCTAATAAATTCCACAAAATTCCATTTATAAGTCAAAATTTATTTATATAAATTCTGGGGCACTACAAGATGTCAAGGTGTGATGAGACACGCGATCAACATCACTTGATAAGAATTGAATCAAAATTCTCGATATGATGCAATCTTGGGAAGTTCAATGAAATCAACAATGTTTGGATAAAAGAGGAAGTGGATCAACAATCACTTGATAAAGGAGAAAAAAGAAGACGATCAACTTCTAACGCGGTGGAAGTGCCCCAGGTCACAAACATATAGGTTTCACTATTGGAGAGCGGTTACTAGTCAATGTGGACGTGCTGCGGCCATTGTGGATCAAAGGAAAGGAAATTGAAATAAGATGTTAGAAATCCAAACAAGGAGTTCTCGAGAAAATAACTCAATACAGCGACAAAGCGAACTAAGGACTCAATTCGGCAATGAATATCTCACATCTTCAAAATTAGTGATCATTTGACTCTCAATATCAGCTTATCAGAATGATTTTCCAAAGTTGTTTCAAACTCCTACATGAATGCATGCTTGATTTAAAGGAAAAATTAAAACAAATTAAAAATAGAAGATAATCAAGGATAATATTATTTAGCTGTCCTGACTGGGTCAAGAAACCAATTCCGTGAGTTTATACTAAGCCGAAGCCCATTTATCCGCGCACCAACTTACAAAAGGGAACCATCGTCCCCAGTCTTGGATGGCTCAACGGCCTATCCGTGCGACTAAGACTCCTCTGGAATCATCATTATTTTTGATAAAGGGGAACTTAAATTCCAGATTTACCAAAGCCATAAGGTCCTTGATATAATCTAATAGCGTAGATAATATATAGTTGAAATGCATACAGGGAGATGGTGAAGCAATGAGCATGTTGGGACTGGGAAATGCAATGCAAGCACCGTGGGATGTCCAGACGGTGGGACCAAGAGCTTCTTCCTGCACTCAAAGATTCATTAGCCAAGATATAATGAAGCATGAAGCAATTGAAGTATAGCAGTTTAAGCATAATGACTATAACATAAATAGTGTTGATTAGAGCATGAGTAGCATGAATTATACCAAAAGTATGACATGAATCTCAATATGTGAATAGCAACATGTCAATAGCAATAAGATGATATTTATAGCGTGAAGGCATCGCATGCACAAAAGCACAAAGCATCATTCTTTCCTTTTCAGTCCATCAGGATGACAACTTGGCCAATAGTGTATGCATGAAAGATCAAGCTTGGCTGAGATTAGCTCTTGGATGATCAGCGTGAATGCCTAGAGTGGCAGAGATAATAAGAAGATTTGGCAATGAATTGCTCAGAATGACATGAATGATTGCTCAGAATGACAGGAACGATCAGACTGGACATGAACAAGCAAGAATCACTCTAAAGGATAGAGAGACGATAATTGAGAATGCCTATAATGGCAAATCATGGAGATCAATGTGAGTCATCAATGATGTGGGTGAGAAGAGAACTCATCCCAAGTTCTTGGTCCTTGCAATAGAAAATGTCCCTATAAAATAACACCATCAGAAAATACAATACAATTTTTTTTGATTTTTAGAGTATGCAAATTTTTGTGTGTTTTGGAAAATATTTTTTTTTTTTATGGAGTGTTGGAAATATTTGATTTTTTTGGGGATTTTGAAGAAATATTCAATTTTTTTTTGTTTGGATTTTGAAGAAATATTCAATTTTTTTGGGTTTTGATTTTAAAGAAATATTCATTTTTTTTTGTTTGGATTTTGAAGAAATATTCATTTTTTTTTGTTTTGGATTTTGAAGAAATATTCAAAAAACTTTGGTTTGGATTTTGAAGAAGTATTCAATTTTTTTTGCTTTCAATTTTCAAGAAGTATTCAATTTTTTTTGGTTTGGATTTTGAAGAAATATTTAATTTTTTTGGGAATTTTGGTTTAGGCATTGCTAGTGCAGCATTAAATCAAATGGCATTTAAACTACTCGCTAGGGGTCCTCGTTCCTTCCTATTTCGCTAAAAATTGCCCGAAGTTGGGCGTGCATTAAATGGTGGCGTCCAATGACCAACTGCCCATGGCTAACGGTGCCCCTGCTAAGACCATACCCGAGAAACACTTGGTCTTGGAGAGAGAAGAGAAGAATAATTGGAGACAAGCTTAATGTAGGGTGGGAGATGTCAAGACTCGAATTCCTCTCAAGGTATTACCCCTCAAAGAGGTAGTCTATTATGCCGGGGCTTTATGCCTTTGATTTTTAGACCCTAGACATGCATACGACCAGGGTTTTCCCCTGCGGGCACTTTGCCTCTCTTGACATGCCTTTTTCTTATAATTTTTCTTTCATTGAAATTTTTACTTGATTTTCATAATAGCCCTTTTGGCTAGATTTATCATGAAACTCATTTTGATCTGGGTCAAGACCGCCCCTATTTGAGACTCCTCTCGTATTGGGATTACCTAGGTTAGTCATCTTATCCGTCAACCTCTTGCACCTACACTCAGTCGAGTAAAGAAGAGAAAAGACTTTTATGCATACCCATGGCATGGCCAAAACAATAACGATGTTTACCAAAGGAGGCCGGCTAAGGATGCCGTGAAGTGTGTGGAGTGCCCAGCTAAGGGTTGCTCTTAACAAGCGGGGAGAGAATGTTGAACTTCCAGCACGGGGTTCTTATAGCCAAAGTGCTGCAAAAACAAGCCTAAAGAGTTTTTTATCAAAATTTAATAAAGATAAAGACCTAGGATAATGGCCTTGAAATTCCACTTTTGATCATGTTAAAAAGCACTTCACTTTGAAAACCACGCGTGAAGATGAATGAGATAATGACATCATAAAGCGCATACTTACGCAAATATGTTACCTTGCAACCTCATGAAACATCAGCTGCCGGAGGTAATGTTGATCATCATGGAATTTTTCCTCAAGTGGCAGATAAAAGAATTAGAAGCCAAGGTTTGAAGTGGCTTAACAAGAAAGAGTGGTATCAAGACCAGATCAGACGAATGAGGATAAAAGGAAAAGAGGTAAGGACAAGAAATCCCTCACTAAGGTGCGGAGACCCTAATCACATGAAAGGTCTATAGAAGAAACAGAAAATCAAGAGAAGAGGTGAGTACTAAAGCCTCGGAAGCAATGGGAGAATGGCCAAATGCCCAGAGCGGTGGATGTGGAAGAAATCAGGTCAGACCCGGGATCGTGTGGAATTAGGAGAAGGAATTGATAGATGGGAAGTGGGGGATCTGGAGGCTCCGGAGGCGAAGGAGGAGGATCATGGTGGGGAGAAGAATCATCCGGAGGCTCCGGAGGGATAAAGTAGGAAGGGACGTGATGCCTAGGACAAAGGTAAGGAAAAAGATGATTTAGAAGAAAGAAGAGAGAAAAGGACGAGATGTCCTGGAGGAGTAGGAGGATGAATCGGAAAAAAGATGGAGGGTCCGGAGGTTCCGGAGGAGGAAGATAAAAATGGGCATGATGCCTTGGGAAGTCGGAGGGAAGATAGGATGGAGCATCCGGAGGTTCCGGAGGCAGGAGATAGAACCGGGTGCGATGCCCTAAGAAAGCCGGAGGTTCCGGAGGAATGGAATGAACAGGGACGCGATGCCCTGCGGGAGTTAATGGGAAAGGGGAAGAAAGATCCGGAGGTTCTAGAGGAGGCAAGTAGAGAGGGACGCGATGCCCTGGGAGAATCAGTGGGAAGCTCGGAAGATCCAGACATGAGGGTCTGTAGGGGCGCGGCACCCAGAGAGGGAGGTCCGGAGGTGCCAAAAGAGGAGAGCTGAAAGGGACGTGATGCCCTGAAAGGTCTGGAGGTTCCGGAGGAACACGGAAAGGGGTGTGATGCCCGGAAAGAAGATTGGAGGGAAAATAGGATGGAGAATCTGGAGGTTCTGGAGGAAAATGATAGAAATGGGCGCGATGCCCTGAGAAATCCGGTGGTTTCGGAGGGTCCAGAGGAATCAGATGTAAAGGGGTGCGATGCCCGAAAGGGATAGTAAAAGGGGCGCGATGCACGACAAGTAGAGAAAAATCTAGAGGATCCAGATATGAGAAGTGTGAAGGGGCACGATGACCAGGAAGCGTAATGAGACTCGGAGATAAAGATGAATAAGATGGGAAATGCGGAAGATCCGGAGGTTCCGGGAGGCGAGGAAGATACAGGTTCGAAAACCCGGGAAAGGAGAAATGCAAATGAATGTGATGCAATGGATGTAAGGGATGCCTAAAATGCATGAGATGCAAGGAGGGGGGGAAGGAAGCCTCCTTCTTACCCCATGAGTAACCCATAAAGAGAAAAATGTGGATGGGATAGAATAAGGAGTGAATGAATCGGTGGAAAGCCCTTTAATAAAAGATTGCCCACCCATCCTTAGTGAAGAACGTGTCCAACCGAACAGCTCAAAAGATTGAATCAATGTCCGAATACTCTCATGTGTTATGGTAATGCGGGATGAGACCCCCTTTTCTTGACAAGGAAGTTGTATAATGATGAAGCGAGGGGTAATCAGAGCATCAAAAGAACGTCGGCCATTGAACAAATTGAATTTGATAACGGACAGATATGGCATCAACTTGTAAGAATTAATCATAGTGAGCCTTGATGAAGACTTCTTAAATATCCCTGGCACAAGAACACGGGTCGGCATTCGGCAAATAATATCTTGAACTTTGAACAGCACGGACGTGGCCAAATCCTTCTTGCCCGGCTCTTGATCACCCTCGGCACATGTGCTTGTAGAAATACACCCATTCCGCGGGGTGATGGAAGGCGAGATGGAAGCGGTAGGCTTAATGAGTGATGGAGGTTTGATGGAGAGTGTTAACGGAAGCTTAAGGGGAGGCGGAGGCTAAAACACATCGGGCTTATCCCCTTGTTCGGAAGCAGACGGGATTGGCTCGAGTGCGAAAATAGGTGAATCCTGCTCAGAATTAGACACGAGTTCGAGAAAAGGGTTAAGTAGTGAACGGTTAAGTGGTGAAGGGTTGACAAATATCGGCTTTGGGGTTATAGAGATAATAGAAGCCTTATGTGGCGAACAAGGAAGAGATATAATGGGAGATTCAGCGGTGGCCGGTGGAGTCGAGACTAATGGTATAATGGATGGAGGTTTAGTGCATTGGAAGCACCGGATGGGGTGAGGGGTGTTAGGGATAGGAGAAGAGTCATGGTGCCCCGACGCGAGTGATTGGAGTATCGACCCATCATCGTAACACAAAGAGGTTTTATAGACGGGATTAGGGACGGTGGCATCATCCTGAGCAGAGGGCTCATCGGGTAATGGAAGGACTGAAAAAAGGAGGAAACTCGGAATGGGTGCCTTCGGAACTTCATCATGTTCATATGCCGGCTCCAAATCTTCATAATCATCAAAAACATCAAGTGGATTCCGTGGTGGAGGCGTAGTAATAGGTGATGGAGTATAATGTTGTGGTGGAGGATTTTGTGGAGGTAAATATGAAGGCGGAGGCGAAGGCGAAGGAGGCGGAGGACCATATGTATGTGGAGGAGAAGGGGGATGGCTTTGTGTATGAACATGGTGAATTGGTGGAGGGCGGACGGCATCTACTTGATCATCGATACTTGTTGAAACGTCTTGCTCACTTGGATCTATAATGCCAATATCTCTCCTCCCCTTCCAATCTTTTTCCATCTTAGTGATATTATTCATGAAATCGTGAAGAGGATTGACTGGATAAGGAGGAGAAGCGGGTTGCAAGCTCGTAACCCTCTTAAGTTGTTCCTCCATCGAAGCAATTTTATCAAAAAGAATTTGTTAGAGGGGTGTAACTTGAACATTGGAGGATTGGCCTTGAGAGGAAGACTGTGGATGTCACGCCCCGTACTCTATACCGTCGAGGTATTATCCGCTTTGGCCTATCGATCTCACGGTTTTATCCCTTTTTAAGGGTGATCGGCTCCAGAATGAGGGACTTCCCGGGTAGGTCACCCATCCCAGTACTACTCCCCATTAAGCACGCTTAACTTCAGAGTTCTTTTCAAGAACTGAGCCGATACTTGAAAAGGCACCTCGATGATATAGAGTACAACTTAGCTATATTTAAGGGTGTTACAATCTACCCCTCTTATACAGGCGACGTCCTCGTCGCTGGGCACATATAACACGCAATGTAGCCCCCAGGCAGGTAGGACTCTAGAGGTGGCCCCTACAGGCTCAAGAGGTGGCTCCCACTATGTAGCACTTTGCTCCATTACGGACTCAAGAGGTGGCTCCCATAGCGTAGCACTTCGCCCTGCATGGCACTTAGTTCCCACACTTCCGGCTGGGGTATAGCTCTGATACCATTCTCCTCCAGCACTTAGTTGCCCATAGCTTTAAGCAATATGTCACCCTCCAGCTATACCCCAGCCGGAAGTGTGGGAACTAAGTGCCATGCAGGGGAAAGTGCTACGCTATGGGAGCCACCTCTTGAGTCCGTAATGGAGCAAAGTGCTACATAGTGGGAGCCACCTCTTGAGCCTGTAGGGGCCACCTCTAGAGTCCTACCTGCCTGGGGGCTAAATTGCGTGTTATATGTGCCCAGCGACGAGGACGTCGCCTATATAAGAGGGGTAGATTGTAACACCCTCAAATATAGTTAAGTTGTACTCTATATCACCGAGGCGCCTTTTGAAGTATCGGCTCAGTTCTTGTAAAGAACTCCGAAGTTAAGCGTGCTTAATGGGGAGCAGTACTGGGATGGGTGACCTACCCGGGAAGTCCCTCATTCTGGAGCCGATCACTGTTAGAAAGGGATAAAACCGTGAGATCGGGAGGCCAAAGCGGACAATACCTCGACGGTATAGAGTACGGGGCGTGACAGTGGAGGGGTAGCTTGATATGAAGGTCATGAAGGAGGGTTAATGGGCCGACCCGCAAAAGAACCCAGATGGGTCGGGTTGCAAGGTACATGTGGGCCTTGGGGCCGTGGAGAAGGAGGAATAGAAGGAGGCGGGTGATAGATGACCCGAGAAGGAACATGTGTAGAAGAATGAGACATATGACAAGAGGAAGGTGGGTGATAGACCACCGTAGTATGAATGGAAGAAGGTGGGTGATGGGCCACCCGAATGGGATTGGAAGGTTGAGATGGAGATGCACCCTCAACAATAACCTTAAGGGATTGAATTTGTTGAGGGGTGAGATGATCTAATGCATGCAAGACATGGGAAACCTTCTCATCATGTAGAGGAGACGGTCCCGGAGAAATAGTGGCTCGTGAAGGATTCGAGAGACCACAAGATTGGAAATTACCCATGGGTCGGGCAAGACCATGAGAGTGAGGGCGTGGCCCCTTCGATGAGTTGTGGTGAGAATTGTAATGAACATGTTGAAATTGTGGGTCATAAGATGTACTAGGTTGTGCATCCTCATGAATGTAAGTTGAATTAGGCATGTTGATTTTATTATCAAGGTGAAACATCATGCAAATTAAGCAATAGTTCAATCAAAACAATTTGCAAAGATCACACAAGTTGGATGCTTACGCTTGATTTCTTAAGTTTAAACATTGATGTAAATTAAGTGATTTTGACAAAATTTGATATGATTCACACAAGTTTCAATGTGATTTACTTCAATGCCAACTAGGTACACTCTCTCACAATGCATAGGCCAACTAAACCCGGGGTACTTCAAGGGTACAACCTGCCCAAGCTTCCATGAGAGATTCCACGGGTGCGGGGACTTATGGAGGCTTGGTTTAGGAATTTCCAATCCAAAGAGACAGAATGCTCAATGGAGGGTCCTTCCTTCACCAAGAGGGGGTATGGTATCCTAAAAGGGTGGGGAGAGGAGGTCTCCCAAGCCAAATGCAATATGAATGCAGAGCTAATGTAAAATAATGAATAGACAATGTATATATGACAATATGCAAGAGGTATGCACAATAGATAAGAAAATAGTGAAAATCTGTGAAAAACACAGGAAAATGGCGCCTGCCACAGGGGGTTCTAATTCCTGGAAGGGCGCCCCCCTGAGTGGGCGCTAATTCCTATGATGATTTTTTTTATTTTTTTAGAGGGGGCAGGAAAATGTCACCCTGCTCCCTGCCACTATTTCTGTAAAGGGCGCCCAACAGAGGGGCGCCAATTTCCAAAGTTTTTTTTTTGAGGGGGCAGGGAATTGGCGCCCTGCACCCTGCCATTATTTCTATAAAGGGCGCCCAACAGAGGGGCACCAATTTTGAGAGTTTTTTGTTTTTAGAGGGTGTAGGGAATTGGCGACAGCACAGTGGCCACCAATTTATGAATTGGCCCCCCTATGATGGGCGCTATTCACTGTTGTCCCAGAAAGAGTTCAACGGCCATAGAGCTAAATGGTGAGGAAAAACCAATAGATGGAGAAGAAAGAGCACTCACAATCACACAATATCAATCATGGCAATCAATAAGATCATGAAATAAAGCATGGCATGCTCATTTTTTTTAGATGGATAGATAACTAGAATTTCTAAAAATCTATCAAACTAACCAATCACATAGGGAGAGTGCTACGTGGAGCACAAAGGGAGGCGCACCGTGGGTGCAAAGGGGAGATGGCACACGTGGGTGCCCAGGGGAAAGGGTAATCAAAAGAAAAACAAAAGGGGTCCCACCATGATCGCCAATTTATAGATTATTAGAAAATTCACTTAAAGAAAAAGGATAATATGATATAGGTGATTTATATGGCTAGAAAAGAATAGGAAGAGAGAGAAAGGAGAGCATGCGTAGGATGCTATATAGGAGGGTGATCGCCAGAGACGCGGAGGCTTCAAATGATATAAACAATAATAACAAGGAGGGATTGCGAATAATACCTTTAAAGGAGTGGGGGATTGTGAGTGTTACCTTTCTCTTTCTATCGGCCGGCCGATGAAGAGAGTTCTTCTTTATAGATTACCCTTGCAAAGTTAGCAAACACCAATAAACAAACATGGATTAGGAACCAAGATGTGTAGCATCAAATCCAAATATAAATATGAACATAGAAGGCATGGATATGAACACACCTTATTGGTGTTTGGCCTTAAACCCCTATGCAAAGGGTAAGCGGAGATGATGATATGATGAAAAGAGAGGGTGCAAGTGTTGCACAATTGGAGTATCTCAATGTTGAGATGAAGAGAAATAAAAGAAAATAAGATGCATGAACTTGAATTGATCTAATGAAAATAAAATGATAACGAGAGAAGATAGGCTTATTGATTTTTCTCCATGGAAAGGGGGCTTCAAATCTTTAAAGGAGGACGAAGAACTCCAAGGATGTAGCTTTAATGCATGGGAGACTTCCTCCTTGAGCCTTCAAACTAGCAGCACCTCCCCTTAGATTAGTTTTTTATGCCTTTAACACAAGGGAGAGAGGGGTCCTATTTATAGGGATAAAATTCGGAGTTTAATCCAAGAAAAATTAAAAAAAGATATTTTAGTTGGATTTGGAAAATGATAAACCTTAGGCAAGTGTCCTTTCATGCTTGGAAACCCTTGGGACCCCCTTTACCAAGTGAAAGAGGGCTCGAAACGGAGAAAGAAGCAGGCTCGGTCGGAGTTCGGATAGCAAGAAGAAATAGCGACCACTCAGATTGTCGCTATTCAAAAGAGCGCCCACGCGAAGTGTCGTCATTCCGGAAATGTTTCGAGACAGATTCGGACTTAAAATATGGCAACGACTTCCCACACTGGCACTATTTAATGAATAAACAACCTTCTAGAAGTCGTGGAATTAGAAATAATCCGAGTTTGGCTCAAAATATGAAGAAAAGAATTGGCGACCTTCTGAACGGTCGCTATTCAATGAATTAGCGACTTCCCGGGGTGTCTCTATTTCAAATAATCCAAAAATCAAAAAAACGAAGCCAGCTGGGAAAGGGCGCCCTTTACTTGGGCGCCAATTAAAGGGCGCCCAAGATAGGGGCGCTATTTCTGTGAAGGTGGAAAAAGGAGTCTGAAAATGGCGCCCTCCGGGCTGCCATTATTTAAAGAAATAGCATCAGGTAGGTTGTCACTATTTAGAGAAATAGAGTCAGGGTGGCTGCCACTATTTAAAGAAATAGTGTCAGGGTGGCTGTCACTATTTAAAGAAATAGAGTCATGGTGGCTGCCACTATTTAGGAAAACCCATGGGAAAATAGTGAAAAACCTCAAAAAAATTTGAAAAAATAGGAAAATATGTGGAAAAGATGGGGGAAGTTGGATATTCAAGAAAAGAGAGAAAAATCACTCAAATAAGTTAATTTGAGGGTCAAATGGGGCATCGTCGCGTGACAGGAGATATGCTCAAAATGACGGTAATTTTAGCGTGTCTACACTCCTAACACGAATGTTTACAGAGGGTTAGAAGACACCAAAGGGAGTAATTAACTCTAAAGGAAGATCTTGAAATAACGATACCATACCTTCGAACCACATGATCCAAAATTAGGGTTCGCGTAGGACGAATCTGGGCCATATTTATAGGGGATGACCAATGGCTGAGGGATTAGGTTGAATTAGGAGCCCTATAGGGCATCAATCCGATCCCCTAAGAGTTCTAGGCAAGTTCTCATGCCAGATCACATCGATCCTTGGCGATGGGGAGGATAAAAATCTGACTTTCCATGGTTTATCAGTTTCCGTTTACGGAACTTGAATGCGGTCTTCTCTGGACCGCGACCTCCCGAACGTAGTCGCGTAACTGGCCGCTACCTGGTTTGGCCGTTGAAATTTAATTTTTTGTCAAACTCTTCTCTTCATTATCTCCTATTTATCTAATTCAAATAGAGAAATTACCCTAATACGTCTCTAGGGCTGGGCTTGAGCATAAAAGGCTTAGAATTTGGTCTTATGGTCCATTTTAAGTGGGCTTAACTCTTTAGTTAATAACTGGACTTTTTAAATTAAAGGCCTTAACCACTAAATCAATTAATTAACCCATTAAGCATTTAAGCCTTGTTAAATACTTAATTAATTCTAAAAAAATCAAAAAAATCCAGATAAATTCCAGTGGTACCCTCCTCCACTTAAAAAGAATTTAGTCCCCAAATTCATTAAATGGGATTTTTGGAGAGTGTATTTTACTTACAATTAAATAGCTCAGGAAATCTTTTATGCATAGCTTCTTCCGTCTCACATGTTGCTTCCTCTTCCAGGCATTTACTCCATTGGATCTTCACCATGGGAATAGTTTTATTTTAGAGCTGACATACCTTTTGATCAAATATTTTGATTGGCCTTTGCTCGTAGCTCAGGTCCTTTTGTATCACCATATCGTCATGACTTATAATATGAAATGGGTCATGAACATACCTTTTAAGCATCGAGACATGAAACACATCATGTGAAGTCCCATGATCAATGACACCCAAGAGGGGGAGTGAATTGGGTGATTCAATATTTTACAAAAGCTTTTACCCGATTTAAAACATATGTGATAAAGTAGCAATTAGAAATTCAGATCTATATAATTACAAATTAGATCTATCAAATTCTATCGCCATGATAGTTCTTCGGTACTAGACGGAGGTACGAATCCAAGGATTATTCTCACGCAAGGTGCTATCATCTTGACAAGACTGGCCTTGTCAATTCAAAAACACTTTTTAATATACCAAAGATCTACTTATAGAACAGATCGATTTATGCTAGATCTGAAGAGACAAATGCGGAAGTGATAATATGCAATATCAATCACACAGAATGGGGGTAGAAGAATTGAATCAAACCACACAGCTCAAACCACAAGACACAAGAAATTTTAAGGTGGTTCGGATGCAACGATGGTAACCTATGTCCACCCCTCACTAAAACCCGGTGAGGCTTTACTGCTGGAAAACTAGCACGGGGAAGACTCCCCAACACGGAGCAAAGCTCCAACACACACGGGAATAAATCCCAACATGGAGCAATGCTCCAACACACATACGGGGACGCACCCCAACACACACACAGAGAGACAGAGTCTCCAGCACGATCCGACGGTCGGATCAACAACACCGACACACACTACAACAGATGTAGTACTCTAAACACACAAACATCGGGATCTAAATAGATCAACAACACACATGCAGATCTGAAGAGATCCACATACAACCATGAATCTGAACGAGACAACCCACACAATGATAGATCTGAATTGATCCACACACAACTACGGATCTAAACCGATCCACACACACACGAATGTTTACGGATTACAAGGAACACAACTTTGAAGCACAAGACACTTAAGAGAATGAAACACAAAAGAAATACTTCTGATTTAGGCTCCCCCTTAGTATATAACGTAGATCTTGAATGAAGCTTGAATCTCCACTTGATTTCCACTTGATTGGCTTCAGAATGATCTTTAAATGCTTGAGGTTTGATGAAGAATGGCTGGACGAAGTGTTATGTTAGATGGACGCAGTCTATCTCCACGAAGTGTGGATCTAGAGGGGGGTGAATAGATCTACTGCCTAATTAAAAACCAGTAAGAGGTTCTAATGCGGAGTATAGGCAAATCTATTAAAACACTAACTCGAGTGTATAAACTGAGCAGAAGCACAAGCAATCTGTGAAGATAATCAAGAGATTCAGTCACGCACACAGTTCATGGACAATCACACAAACACAAGGCACCCAAGATTTTTAGGTGGTTCGGTCAAAGACCTACGTCCACCCCACACTCAACCGAGTATGGCTTACTGCTGCGTAGTACAGCTTGCGTCTGCTGGGCACTACAGCTTGGCCTACAAACCGCTGAGCAACACAGCTTGCTGTCCGAGACAAGTCTCGCCTGCTGAGGATTACAGCTTCACCTGTCCAGTGGAATCCTCCACTGCAACTGCTGGGGTTTACAGCTTACCCGTCCAGAGGCAGCACCTCTGCTAACAGCTAAATCACAGCTTGAAGAAACAAGAGTTTGGAAAGTAAAGACAGCATCAAATAAAAATAGAAAACCCAAATGGGAATGTAGCTCGAATGAGCAAAGGCTCAGCTCTGGTATCTGAACCAAGAGTCTGAGATACAACCTCTCAATCAAACTCTCTCAATCTCACTCTCTCAACTCATCTCTCTTTTCTTCTCTTCTCTCTTTTTCTTCTTCTCTTGTTTTTCTTCTCTCTGTGGATCGGTGGCTCTCTGCTGCTTCAGGCTTCTACTCTCACTGTATAGACTTGTCACTTCTTCGATCGATCAGCCTTCATCTGAAGATGAAGACACTCCTTTATATCAGCAGCAGGTTGGATAAGGGCGCGTGGCTTCCACATTTCCCGCCCAGAGAATTCGCCAGATCCGAGGCAATTTCATCTACATGGCAGCATCCTTGATGGGCTGCTTCCACGTGTCGCCATCACAGCACCTCATCCTCCTTGGATCACGAGCCAGGTCATCAATCCTAGCAAAGAATCCCTGTCAGATAGTCGAAATAGAATCATCAGTTTAAGTATTAAACCCTGTACAGACTTCGCAGGATTGAATGCATTGTATAGACTTCACTGTATGGACTTTGTGAGCTCGAATGCAATGTACAGACTCTGTAGAACATTCAGTAGCCAACGTATAGACTTAGGCAATGTAACAACTTGGACAGACAACTGATGATGTATGGACTTCAACTCAAAGATGCACAATGTACAGACTTGAATTCATATGATGCATAATGTGCAGACTTGAATGCTGTGCGATGTACAGACTTCATGTTATGCATTAGACTCTAAGGAAGACAGACTATGTATTGACTTAGGCAGCCTTCAGCTTGATGTATAGACTTCAAGAACGATGCATGCAATGCACTGGACAATGTATGGACTTAGCCGATGCAGACTAGTCTGATGTACAGACTTGCTCGTTGTTCAGACATCATGAACAATGTATAGGGTTGCCAAAGGAAACTCTGTACATACTTGATCAAAGCAAGGCAATCGAGTGTATAGACATTCACAATGTATAGACTTGTCAAGCGAAAGGGCTGTACAAACAAGATGAATGATGCAAGGTAAATGAATGTATAGACTTCCAATGTATGGACTTGCCAATTGGGTGATGTACAGACTTGAGCAAGGCAAAGTCTGTACAGACTTGAAAGTGCACAATGTATATAGTTTGCCAAGACAACTGAACGATGTACAGACTTTCACAATGTGCAGACTTTGGCAACACAATGGCTGTATAGACTTCCACTCAACTGCGGTGTACAGACTTGCCAAGGGAAACGACGGTAAAGCTATCAGTGTATAGACTTCGAGTGCAACGTCGGTAAAGCTACCGATGTATAGACTTGCAAGTTGAACTAGTGGATGTACAGACTTGGAAGTTCACTGATGGATGTACAGACTTCACCTCGAGCAATCTACAGTGCAGTGTATGGACTTGAAGAACAATGCATGATGCTGTACAGACTTCACTGATGCATGCTACAGTCCAATGTATGGACTTACCTTCGTGCATGCTACAGTCCAATGTATGGACTTTGAATGTTGATGCATGAACAGTCCGATGTACATACTTCCAATGTATAGACTTCTAATGAGACGGATGATGTACACACTTAGCCAATGCAATGAAATGTATGGACTTCAAATAAGACGCTGCATGAGATGCTGAAACAATGTATAGACTTGCTAGTTATATGAGCTGCAATGTATGGACTCTGCTATGCATGAAGACGAGTGTATAGACTTGGAAATCTGGGGGCGTCGACGCATCTGAGAATGGGAACAGTGTACAGACTTAGCTAATGCAATGTACACACTTACTGCGTTGACGCTGCAGACTTAGCCAATGCAATGTACACACTTACTGCGTTGACGCTACATGAAACACTAAATAAGATGGACAATTGTATAGACTTGGATATCTGGGGGGGAGTCGACCCATCAAAGAAGGGGGTCGACCCATGATGCATGAATGTATAGACATGTTCTAAGTAATGCACAAACACAACACAAAGTAGTGTATAGACTCTACGTGCAATGTGTAGACTTTGAGTGTGTGTGCAGTGTGTGAACCTGTAAAATGCATGGAACACACACACAATCTGATAAGAACAATTTCATTAAAGCATAAACAGTTGCCAATCAATCAAAACAAGGTGTTGCTAATAAAGTAAAACATATTGTCAACATCATCAACACAGAGGAGTCACAACACGAAGTACTGTTCACGGAGTGTTTGCAGCAGCCTTCTTTCTCCCTTGATAGCCTCCTTTGAATCTTCTTGAGTCATTAGGTTTTCTTGGCCCAAGAGTTATTTTTATAAGACCTAGGATGGTCAAGGAACAAGCCAAGACATAGATCCACAATTTCAGGGCTGTCTGGAGACTTTTAGGATTAAAAAATCCTTGGTAGATGCTTTATCCTCGTGGAGAAAATAAAGTCAACAATGGAGGCTTCGAAGCTGGCTATCGACCGGGCATAGGTGGGTGGTCGACCGGAATTTTACAGAATTTGAAGCTGTCAAAGCTGGGAAAACTGGTCAACCGGGCCCTGTCCGACTATCGACCGCTCGTCTGGAGAACCTGCAAAACAAAGTTGTTAGCCCAACAAAACATATCCAAATTAACAAGGTAATGTATGCTCATCTTGTTGCATTCATTAAAGGCCTTGAAACCTTTTTATCAACTCAAGTTTTCTCAACCAAAAACATCTTCTTATAGCCATGCATTTAGCAAACAACTTGCTATAGCCATGCATTTAGACAAAATGTATGAGCTTCAAAATGCATGAAAGAAATACATGTGACTCACATTAACAATTTGATCATTCTTCTCAAAGTTTAATTAAAGCATGAGCTAGATCTCAAACACTTTACAATCTCGACCATATTCGAACATACAAAATGATATGCAAGCACACACAACATACAAAGTTTGGTATCATCAAAAACATAACACAAAGTTTGGTATCATCAAAAATATAACACAACAATCTCCCCCTTTTTGATTATGACAAACTTTATGATATTTACAACAGATCATTATCCTTCTCCCCCTTTGACATGATCAAAAAGTGGGAGGAAGTCTTGAAGTTCAAATTGCAGGAAAACAGATTCATGAATCACTAGGAGTCAACTTCAGAAGTTTAGATGATTGCAATAGCAAAGCAATACAAGATGACCAAGACATGTTGATTCTATGTGATAATTGCGAGATGGGAAGATGAGTAGACTTGTTATGAACAAATCAATAAGATTCCAACAATCACAGCATTTGAAGTCCATTCAATTTTTGGATTTTCATAGATTTTCAATTTTTTTAAATTTGCTTTTGTAGTGCATGAAGCTCAATGCAGACAAATGATGACACTATGACATGCACACAATGCAACCAGACAGATACATATATATACATGCAGCACAACCCCCCTTACTTATTTAAGAAGGGAATAGGTATAAGAAAGGTGCATGAGTGTCAAAATAACTAGGATGCTCATGTATAACACCTAGGAGATGTGCGATCATATAGAGGAATCATGCAATAGCCAATGCAGTCAATCAATTTTATGAATACATATTAAATCAAATTTTTATATGTGTAAGTGAGTAACATGAAAATAGATTGTTGCAATATGGATATTCAGATTTTCAGATCAACATAATGAGAGATTTTACAGACTGCACTTCAATTTATGAGAACAGCGTATCGGAGGCTACGCTCTGCCACAAAGAGACTTTCACCAGAATTTTCAACTCAGACGATATCACATTGACTCAGAATTTTTCATGAGTGATTAGGTTCAGTCTACTTTTTTTTACGCAAAGAGACACATGGAGCACATGCTAGACTCCCCGGTTACTCAGAGTATTAACCGTTTCACCTCATTTTGAGTAGAGGTACTTTAGTACATCACTTTTCAAAAATGAACCACATCACGTCTCAGGTGACGTGTATCTAGTTTACTCAGTGAGATTAAGCATTGCTCTGCCATTCATTTCAGATTCTTTCCAAAAAGATAGATAGGTAGTTTTTTCCTCAACTGCCTCTTTAACATTCATGCAGCAAGTTTAATATCTCTAGGGTGTTGAAAAGAAATTCCTATATCCTTATCTTTAACACTCATTTTCACATTTTATGCATGAGGTGTATGAATTTGATTCAGTATGTATACCGAAAATACATGAACACATAATAGTGCAACTCCCCCTAAATAGATGCACTTATCAAATATTTACACCCCCAGAGTGTAAGACATGAAACACTCTAGTAATGACTCATATGTAACATTATTTAGTAAGAAAATATAAGGTCATAGAAATTCCAAGGATGGGGGTGAATAGCATGTAATAAGCATGCAAGCACACAAAGGGATTATTGGCATTATGTAATGTGATGCAAGATTTTATATTTTTATTTGAATGATCTAAATGGATTGCAAAGTGCAAGACTTAACATGAGTGCAAGATCCAAATTTTTGGTTTTTCCTTTGAATGAACTAAATGCACCTAATGCATGAATTCTAATGCATGCAACCTATAACAACATGAGATTGAAGTGCAAGATGTAAAATTTTATTTTTCAGACCATTTGATAGATTCTACAAGAAGGCATTTAGTTTCAAATGATGGACCACAAGCAATTTCAATCTCATGACTTTTATGTGCAAGCGTGCAAAAATGATCAAAATTAAGCAATGCAACCCTTTTTTTTTGATTTGATACCAAATGTTTTTTCAAAAATTGTTCAAAAGCAGATTTTCAATTGCATTTTATAAAAATCCAAACACAAGAGCCATTTGATTTCTCTAAGTTCTAGTACAAGGCAGAGTTTGAGGTCTGAAGACCCGACACACACATGGTGAAAGTTTTCAGATGGACGTAATCCACCTTTCCACTACACACTATTTTAGATATCAGAAGCTCAGTTAATCTTAAAAGTGATCCAAGACATACAGTTCCAATCAAGAATTGTTCAAATAATCACTTGGACACTTTTGGCACAGCAGAGTAGAGGAACATCAGTTCAAGATTTTTCAGACTCAATTCCTATCATAAGGACAATACCATCTAATGCCATAAGCTAATGCATGAAAGTTCATTTTTATAGCAAAAGGGTTGAGTTACCTTAGTTCAGCAGGCAGTACCATGTGCCTTCAAGCACCAAAATCACTAACCTCATGAAGGTCATTATTTCGGATTTTTATTTTCTTACCTTTGCCTTGAGAATCCCTTGTTTTTCTCAATTTCTTCATTGCCCTCACGTCACTCCTTTAATCAAAGTCTTCATTTTACAGATTTTGGTACCCAAGTTTTCTTAGATCCTTGGGGTTTAACAGCATCTTTGAGAGGTGCATTCCACAGTGTCACACATGCAAATATCAAGTTTCATGAACAGTGTATATGCATAAGAATGGATATGCATTCTAATATGAGAAGCAAGTTTTACAATATGTAAGATAGTGCATGAGAGTTAACGCAGACTCACTGTATGCAACTATTTGAATATGCATGTATTCAATGACTTAATGAACAAGTGACTCATGGTACCAGGCGGAGGTGTAAGTCCAAGGACTCTACTCACGCATGGTGATAGATTTCAGAGAGGAATGACCTGCCCTTCCTCAGGTCACCATTTAGTATACCATGAAGTCATGCAATGATGATCAGATAGATGAATGTTCAATTTCATGAGATGCAATCATGCAATGGTCATTCATGAAAGATGCAATGCAAACTCATAAGGAAAATAGATTTTTCATTATTTTTATAGATGGGTTTTCAGTTCATGCAAGTTTCAGTTATTCAAAAAGAACTTAGAAATTTATTTTCAAACATGTGCGTTAAGCAGCCATTTGTTTCTAAGTCTTCCACTTGGCCTCAAGGCATCCTTGCAACAAAGTTCTCATTCAACAGTTTTGGGTACCCAAACCTTCTTGGGCCCCAGATGATTAACATGAGCATTCAATTTCTTTAAAGCATTCATTTCATCAAATTTCATCCAAGAACAATCGTCCATGACATAACCAAATTCACCACAATAATGACAGTAAATCGAAGAGTTCAGATTTTTCTTGTAACGGTGAGCATGGAATTTTGTGGGTTCACAGAATTGTTATCATTTTCTTTCCAACATTGTGACACCTGGTGTCCAAGCTTTCCACATGAGTGACAGTGATGAGAAGAATTTCTTTGTCTGTCAAACACCGTTTTATTTCTGTATGCATGAAATCTACCCCTTTTCATGATGTTACATTCATGCATCTTATGACCATACTTTCCACAGTTGAAACAAGAAATATGTTGAAACAGTGTAGGATCTATTGTTTTACCCTTTTTATCTTGATCTAACTTCGTGGCTATGGCCATCGGAGTTGACATGGGTTTTGCTTCATCATGCCCTTGGTGCTTGCTTCAATCCGTACAAGGTCTTCTGCAGCTTGTACACGTGCTGTGGATGTTTTGGGTCTTCAAGACATGGATGTTGTTCAACAAAAATATCCTCTTTGATATATCATTTGAGAAAATCAGATTTAACATCCATTTGAAATAATCTAAAATTGAGAGAGCAAGCATAGGACAGTAGAGTCCGGACTACTTCTAATCTAGCAACCGGTATTGGGAACTCATCAAAATCACTGCCTATCTCCTGGTGGCAATTGAGGAAATTCTCATCATCTTCATCCTTGCAATATATTCCCTCAGTAGATTCAAACTTGGCCATGGCTGGCCCAACATCACTTGGATTTTTGAGAGTGTGATATGCATCCAAAGATAAAAAGATTTGATTTGTTAGTGATAATTCAGATTGATCTAATCTTGATGTAATGACAAATGCACAGAGGTTATTTCCCTAGAAATGATCCAAAGCCTCAAGTTCTCATGACTAATCTAACAATTCCCCCTTAATGTATGCAAGAATCTTAAATGTTCAGTGAAAATTTAATGCCATATGCAGCTTATGAAAAATTGACTCATAATATAAGACGGAGGACTTAGATCTTAAGATCTCCTCCCGCGTAGTGATAGTTTCCAGACAAGCTTAACCTACCCTTCCACATGTCACTATTTGATATATGATAAGTGTGTAATTTTACATTGTAATTAATGATATAACACACTTTTATTAGCTTTAATATGTATCACTATGCATTTATCACACTTAATTATAATTTCAGATCAAAATATTTAATTATTTGATTTAATTAAATTTTGATTCTATTTTGTAGGCATACAAAAGATCACAACAAGAAGAGAATTAAATAAGAAGACAAATGGGCCAAAGCCCATTCACACATCCAAAATCCCATGTCGACCAAGTCCAATCTTAATTCAAATAAAATAAAATAAAAAGAAAAAAAGAAGAAAAGCAAAATAATTATTTATATATATATGATATAAATTTTAGATATATATTGATATATATATATGATATATATATATATAGTTGATATATTTGATATATATATATATGATATATATGCTATAAACATTTGATATAAATATATAAATATATATATACATATCATATAGTTATAGTATGGAATTGAGAGTCTTCACATGAGAATGACTTCACGTGAAGACTTGGCTCAACATGTAGGTTGGCAGGTGGCATTTTCAACCCCTTCACGTGGAGGCCATGTAAAGGTGGCTTGGCCTCTACATATGCATACAAGGCTTCTTCGTCAAAGCAAAAGGCTTCCTTCTCATGCATAAAGCTTCAACACCGGGTCCACACGCTGGGCACTTCTTCAATGGGTAAAAACAAAGGCGCAGCACAATGGGCTTCATTCAAATGCACAAGGGCTCTACATGCACAGGAACTCCATGTGCTCACAACAAGTCGGTTGGACATCTTCAACATCAACATGGCTTCAACATGGACGAACGGCCAAGGTGATTAGGTGGCGGGTCTCTCTTCACATGCAAACACTTTGGCAGCGTGCCTTTTTCTCCACGTGCTCAACTGGGCGATCAAACGCAAAGGCAGAGGCTTCAACACATGCGGCTGTCGACGGTGGAGAAAGTGGGCAAGGGAAGAAAATAGGATAGTGTGCTTGTATTTTTCAACAAAAACTGTATTAAAGTGTCAAGGTGTTCACATGAAGTAATATGGGTTGGTTGGGCCTATAAAAAGGGCCCCTGTTATTGTGTAAAGAGAGTTCTTCTTGGCCTTGGTAGAGTTACGTGAGAAGAGTTGGAGAGTGTGGTTTGGGAGCTTTTAGTGTAATCTTGTGGGTTTCTCTTGTTGTATTATTCTGTTCTTAGAGTTCTTAAGAGTTTAGTTTTTTATCAGCTCCTTTACATGTTGTTCTGTACTCCATTTTAATTATGGTCTTCATAAAACTTGTTCATTATTTTGTGTTCTACATTTTCTCTTTTTACCTCCTCCTCTAATTCTTCTCCATTTTTAAGTTATGACATATTTTTCTAAGTCCTGTCATAACATGTTACTGTTCATCCGAGGTGATAGTCTCCACCATTCTTCCGTTTTGAAGCCCTTCCAATCCTCTTTTCATTTTGAGTTCTTCATAAACGTTTTTCTACTCTTGTAGATCTAACTTTCTTCTTCTATCACTTCGTCCAAGTCTTCTTTGTATTTAAGTTATAATTAATTTTCTAAGATTCTATTTTCTACCCAATCACTATTCACCCGCGCCCATAAATGTTGGTTTTTCACATTTTTCATCTTCTTCCTCTCATTTTCTATCTCTGCACTCTTCATGAAAGTTCTTTTTAGCTCTCAGATCTTCAACTTTGTCTTCTGTCACTCACTTCTTCCAATTCTCTCCGGTTGTAAAGATATTTCATTTGTTAACTTACTCTATTTTCAGTATAATTTTTCTTGCGTAGCTCTTCCATCCACCTCCCTTTCTTTATATCCTCCGCACACCCAAAGTAGTTGTTCTCTCTCGGTCCTCTCCCGGCGACGTTCTCCCAAAGCGGGGCGACGATCAAAGGCTCGGCACGGCGTGGACGACGTCATTCTTCCAATTCCTCGACTTATTTCTTCCTTTATTCTTTTAATTTTAAAAATTGTGCTTTTGATTTACATAGTTATAATTTTCAAATCAAAATTAATTTTCATGCAATTTAATTTTTCATTAGTTTAAATCTCATTCAAAACTTTGGATTTTTCAAATACAAGAGTTCTCGTCCAAGCTTAATTGAAAATATTTCTTTTCCGTGGGATCGACCCGTATTCACCACTTTGCTTGAATTTTAACATTTTTAAGTGAATGAGTCCGGTTAATTTGTGAAATTGTGGCACGGCATTTTTTAACGACATTTGTCGGAGCGCATCATTTTTTGGCGTCGTTACCGGGGAAGAAATAATTTTTAATGGGTGGATATTCTTGTGTTTGATTTGTATATTTGCATATTAATTTTTCTACTTTTATTTTGTAGGAAAAAGAAAAAAAATCAAAGACATATTGGAAATTCAGACCTGAAATTCAAGAAAAATAATCTGTCGCAGAAAGTCAAGAAGCGTCGCTAAAGGTCTACAAACGTAGGAGTTCTAGAATTCTGAAAAATCCTGGAAAAATAAGCGTCGCTAAAAGTCAGTATACGTAGGTATAGATCCTATTTTTTCAATTTCTGAAAAATCTTCAAAAAAATCTGAAAAATTCATGAAAAAATCTTTTAAAAATCAGAAATATAGAAAACTTCAAAAAAATATTTTAGGCCTTTTTTTACAGTAGTTTTGCATGCTGTTTATTATTTTTAGTTCATAATTTCTTTTATTCATATCTTGTTAAAAAAATAGAAAAACTCTTGAAAATTTTAAAAAAAAATCAAAACAAAAAAATTATACTGGTTAGATAGGTTCATTAACTAAAAAAAAATAATATTTACACCAAAATAAAAAAATCTCATTCCAAGATTAGAAACTATACACATCATGTTCTAGGTCATGCATCATGTAGGTTGCATTAATTTTATTCAATATTTGTGTTTTAGAAAATAATTGTTCATGCATTTGCATATTAAACCCCTTGTTTGAACCTATTTGTTACATCTCATTCTTCAAAACACTCTAAGGGCACTACCCCTAAACAAGATAAGGTGGAGATTTCATCACCCTTCCTTAGCCCACAAACCATAATTTTCTTCATATTTGCATCACCTAAGTCATAAATAAAATTCAGTTGACGTTGGCCCTAGGATCACACTGTGGTTCTTGAGTTATTTGGGTTTACCCTCTTATGAAAATCGGTGCCTAAGGCAAGACGATCGGACGGTAAACGCCTTAAGCGGGTTAGTGGTTTGACATAATTCGGTCCCTATGAAAGTAGGGGGAGCCTCCCACTATCCCACCCCTTACTTGGACGGTAGAAATATTGAGGGTGAACTTAAGTTTCACTTTAATCATTTTATGAAACCCCATTTGTAGGTTTAGGGCACATCTAGGTCATTAAGGTAATTTGTGTGATAACTTGTTTGTGTTTGCATAAAAATAAAACTAAAAAATAATAATAATAACAAAAAAAAAGCATTCTCTTCTCTCTCTTCGTCTTAGTTGTGTCAAAATAAAAAAAATAAACAAACAACAACAAATAAAAAAATCATCATACAAAATAATCTTTCTCATTTTATCCTAGTTTATGTAAGGAAGTAGATCCCTACACCCATCTTTGCTAGGATCCATAGGAGAGATTGAGAGGTTAGTGCACTCTAGAACTCACCATCAACCTAACCTCATGGCGGACCACAACCAGAATCAACAAATTCAACAAGTCGCTCCCAAGTAAATGAAGGAATATTTCTTGCCCGATCAATACCAACATTCATTTTATACCCAAGCACCTCAAAATCAAGCAGCCTAATATAAAATTAAATCAAGCACCATTCAAATGTTGCCATCCTTCTATGGCAATACCATTGAGGATCCCTACAGACATCTGGATGAGTTCCTCCAGATTTGTTCAACTGTGAAAATCCCAAACTTCTCTGATGATGCTCTCAGGCTGACTCTCTTCCCATTCTCTCTCAAAGACAAAGTCAAATATTGGTTAGGAGCCTTGGGTAGATCAATTGACACATGGGCAGAAATGTAAAAGGAATTTTTGAAGAAATTCTATCCCATAGGGCGAACCAATACCATGAGAAGAGCAATAACTGGATTTTCATAAAATCTTGGGGAACAAATCATGAGGCATGGGACAGGTCGAAAGATTTGTTAAGGAAATGCCCACATCATGGTCTATCAAGATGGCAAATAGTTCAAGCATTCTATGAGGGATTGACTGATAGTTACCGTCAAATGGTGGACGCGTCATGTGCGGGGGCTTTTATGAGTAAGAGCGAAGATGAGACATATGATTTATTTGAAATGCTCAGTGAAAATTTAATTAGTCATGCCTCGCTCTCATCCTATGAGAGAACGATTGGGCCGGCTAAGAAGGGTGGGCTTTATGAAGTGAAGAGCCAAGTTGAGTGTGAGAATAGGATGGATATCAATGCCTTGACTCAGAAATTGAACAAAATGGAACTGTTGGCGCAGAAGATAGAGAAGGTTGATCTCGTAGCTCAAAAGCTAGATCAATTGCTATCTAGGTAGGAACCTTCTTCTTCAGGTCTTCGACCTCAACCATTCTCATCTCCCAATCATGAAGAGATCTGTGCTCTTTGCTCTAGCCCCGATCATGCGGTAACTGATTGCCCCACTGTAGCCCAGCTTCCCCCATTCATCCAAGAACAAATCTTTGCTGCTCAGGGTGTCTCTAAGCCTCCTTATGATCCTTATTCTAACACCTACAATCTAGGCAGGAGAAATCACCCGAATTTTTTTTGAAAATCTCAAAAAGGTCCATCTACCCAATCTAATCCCTCTTTTCAAAAATAACCCTTTCATGCTCCAGTTCAATCTCACCAACATTATCAATCTCCTTTTCACCAAACTCAACACCCAACTCACCAAGCTCATCATAATTTTTCTCAATGCAATGCACCTTTTCCACAACAATCTCAACACCCATCACATTATTCTCAGGCCCCGTATCAATAAGCTCAACTTTCTCAAGGCCAATACCATCAATATCCTTCTAACCGATTCAATCAAGTTCCATTCCAACACCCTCATCAACCTCCGCAGCCCAATTTTGATGAAAAATTTGACCAACTCCAACAACTCATTCTTTCTCAGCAACAAGCCATTGCTAAGTTGGAAGGTCAGATAAAGCAATTAGCAGCAAGTAATGTGAGGAGAGAGATGGTTCAGCTTCCTAGCTAGCCTATGGCTAACCCAAGGAACCAACCTCCGGGCTTCCCCCAAAGAGTTCCTATTCTTCCTCAACCAAACCAACCTCAGCCGCCTCCTCCTGCAGGTCCCCAATTTGAGAATGCTAAGGCCATCTCTTCTCTTAGAAGCGGGAAGGCTTTAGATAATCCTTATAGGACTAAGGAAGTTGGCAGTAGTTCAGGCCAAGAGACCCAAGGGGAGAGTGATGAGGAAGAGGAGCCCGTGATTGTTAAAGAAATGAAGAAGCTGGAGGGTGGAGAGAAGAAGCTGGAGAAAGGGAAGGCGAAAGTTGATGAAGGACCCCAAGAATATGTGCCTAAGGTCCCTTTTCCCGATGCTCTAAAGCCGAAGGCTCACAAGAAACCACCGGTGCAACAAGAAGAATTAATGGAATTATTTAGACAGGTGAATATCAATATTCCACTATTAGATGCAATCAAGCATGTGCCGGCATATGCAAAATTTTTGAAAGAGCTTTGTACTCCAAAGAGGGAGCCAAGGGCGGTGACTCAAAAGATTCGCTTGTCTGAGGATGTGAGTGCTGTTTTGATGAATCATTTGTCGAAAAAATTGAAGGACCCCGGAGCCCCTTTAATCTCATGTGATATAGGTGGAGTCACTTTTGATCGAGCATTGCTAGACTTAGGTGCTAGTGTGAATCTTTTGCCTACCTTTATCTATGAGCAATTCGATCTGGGAGAGTTAAAATCCACTTCAATCATCCTTTAATTGGCGGATAGGTCAGTTGAAACACCAAGGGGTTTGTTGGAGGATGTTATTGTGAAAGTGCATGAGTGTTATTTCCCGGAGGATTTTCTTATTCTGGATATGGCCTCGTCCCAAGATATAAAGCACACACCTATTATTTTGGGACGTCCACTCTTAGCTACGGAAAAGGCCAACATCAATTGTGCCACGGGAATGATGGATATATCATTTGGAGGAGAGAATGTTACTTTAAATGTTTTTAAGACTTCTCAGTACCCGGACCACGAAAAAGAATGTAATATCATTGATATCTTTGAGGAGGTAATTGATGAAAGTTCGGATGACATTGAGGACACCCTAGAAGAGGGTAGCATGCTTCAGCATTTTTCTCTCTCTTTTGCACCCTAGTCTAGGGTAGAACCAGTTCCTGCACTTCAGTCTGAACCAATCTTGCCATCTCTGGAACATCCTCCCACTCTGGAACCCAAGCCTCTCCCGGACTCCCTTAAATATGCATATCTAGGACCTAACCACACTCAACCTGTCATCATTGCCTCCAACCTCACTTCTACTCAAGAATCCCAACTCTTAATTGTCCTTAAGGAGTATAGGGGGGCAATAGGTTGGTCGGTGGCAGATCTCAAGGGAATCAGTCTGGATGTTTGTATGCACCACATTTACTTAGAGGATAATGTCAAGCCGAGTAGGGAGATGCAGCGCCGGCTGAACCCGAACATGAAAGAGGTGGTTAAGCAAGAGGTGGTGAAATGGTTGGATGTCGGGATTATAAATCCCATCTCTGATAGCAAGTGCGTCAGCCCCACGCAAGTAGTTCCAAAGAAATCCGGGCTGATCGTGATTCAAAATGAGAAAGGAGAAGAGGTGCCAATGAGACTACAAACGGGATGGAGAATCTGCATTGATTACAGAAAATTGAACTCAATGACAAAGAAAGATCATTTCTCTCTCCCGTTTATTGATCAAATTTTAGAGAAATTGGCCGGTCAAAGATATTTTTGCTTTTTGGATGGATATTCCTGGTATAATCAGGTTGCTATCTACCCGAAAGATCAGGAAAAGACTACATTCACGTGTCCGTATGGCACGTTTGCATTTAGAAGAATGTCGTTTGGGCTTTGTAATGCCCCTGCCACCTTTCAACGGTGTATGATGGCAATCTTTTCTGAAATGGTGGGAGAATTTTTGGAGATTTTCATGGATCACTTCTCAATTTTTGGAGACTCATTTGATTGCTGCTTGGAGAATTTGCAGAAAGTGTTGGCACGATGCATTAAATCTAATCTAGTGCTTAGCTGGGAGAAAAGCCACTTCATGGTAAGAGAAGGCATTGTGCTAGGCCACATTGTCTCAGAGAGGGGGATAGAAGTAGACAAGGCTAAGGTTGATCTGATTTCCAATCTTCCTCCCCCTTCGTCTGTCAAGCAAATTCGCTCCTTTCTTGGCCATGCGGGTTTTTATAGAAGATTCATTCAGAACTTCTCTACCATTACTCGCCCGCTCACTAAGCTGCTAGCCAAGGACATTCCATTCCAGCTAGATGAGTCATGTCTTGAGGCTTTCCATTCCCTGAAGGTAGCCCTGACCCAAGCTCCGATTCTTCAATCGTCGGATTGGTCGCTGCCATTCGAAATCATATGCGATGCCTCGGACTATGTCATCGGAGCTGTCTTGGGGCAGAGGATCAATAGGAAACCTGTGGTGATCTATTATGCGAGTCGCACTCTCGCCGATGCTCAATTTAATTAGACCACCACAGATAAAGAACTTCTGGCTGTTATCTTTGCCCTAGAGAAATTTCGTTCATATCTTTTGGGGCTAAAGTCATTGTATATTCTGATCACGCTGCTTTAAAATATCTGCTCACCAAGAAGGATGCTAAAGCCTGTTTGATTCGATGGATTCTATTACCGCAAGAATTTGATTTGGAAATCAAAGACAAGAAGGGGTTAGAGAATGTTGTGGCTGATCATTCGTCAAGAATAGTGATACCCAAGAGTGCTCCCATGACTGATTCTTTTCCCGATGAACAATTGTTATCCATATCTCACACCTCAACCCCCTGGTACGCTCACATTGTCAACTTCTTGGCAGTAGGACAGATCCCTGGTGGGTGGACTAAGCAGGAAAAGGATCACTTCTTTGCTAAGGTCAAGCACTATTTTTGGGAGGACCCGGAACTGTTTCATATGGGTCCTGATCAGATCATAAGAAGATGTGTCCCCGAAGAGGAACAACAATCAGTATTGATTTTTTGTCACAATCTAGCTTGTGGGGGACACTTCTTAAGAAAGAAGACTACGACAAAAGTTTTGCAAAGTGGATTCTACCGGCCCTCGTTATTTAAGGATGCCTATGAATTTTCAAAAACATGTATGAGGTGTCAGGCTGTGGGCAATAATTCGAAGAGAGATGCGGAGAAACCAAAGTTTAATATGCATGCCAAGAAATCTCATATGAAGTACCATGCTTCAAAGCAAACGAATATGTCATGTCACTACTGTAATAGGCATGGACACTTGATGCATGATTGTAGTTTGATGAGAGAAGATGATTTGAATGCTCGTAGGAAGCATGCTATGAAATTCCACACTGCACAGAAAAAGAACATTGAATGTTTTCACAGTGGAAAACTAGGTCACATGTTGAAAGATTGCTGGCGGTTAAAAAGGTAAAACAAACTTCATCCTCATAATGATAGACCTCCTGTCTATATACAAAAGTCTACCGCTAATGTCCATACAAGGAAAATGAGTCAACATACACATTGTCATTATTGTGGTTGATTTGGACATTTGATGAATGATTGTTCTATAATGTATTTTGATGATGTGAATGCCAAGAGAATGTGGAAAGCACCCACTAGAGGTGCAAGTAACTCCCCGGGGCCCAAGATGGCTTGGGTACCCAAAACTTCCAAATGAGAGATTTACTTTGCAGGGGTGCCTTGAGGTGGAAGTATTTGTTTATAAATAAAGCTCCTTCAAGGCAAAAAAAATGAAGAGCTTGTGTGGTAATGACTTTCACTGTTACTTCCTTGTGTGAATAACTATCAAATTTTGTAGTTGTTCATAGAGTCTCTATACTCACTCTTGCTTCTTTTTGAGAATAACAGTTAAATTTTTGCACATACAGTATACACACTTAACCTCTTGCACAAATCATACAAATCCTTGCATACTTGTTAATAGAAATAAATTTCAATCATCTTCCATTTACATACACACTTGCACATATTTCACATACTTGTGTGCGTGAATGCCATGATTAATCGGTATATAAAATGATGTTAGTGGAAAGGTGGATTACATCCACCTGGAAGTTTTCCTTATGCGTGAGCAGGGACTTTGGACCTCCACCTCCGCCACGTACCGGTAATCAACCTGCTTGAAAAACTTCATCTCAGTGCATGTTTGATTGTATATAATATACAACCTTCAGTTTTTGATTCCTCCTATGACCTTACTCCTTTGCTAAATAAAATTGCATTGATCAAGACATGTTTGTTACATGGCACATATTAAGGGGGGGGGTTTGCTCATAACTTTGCATACACTTAGGGGGAGACATATCTATGATTAGACTAATTCATCTTATACTATCAGCACAATCACTCACACTATATGTACTTTTGAGACTAATGACTCTATTCAATAAGGATTTCAGTTATTCCACTCAACACTCTTGAGGACACTTAAATCCCTACGTCAAAGTCGCGTGTCTCATGAGGAAAAAGTTGTCAGTCCCACCAAAAATCTCAATAAGTAATTTTGGAACCGAGTAGTCGGGAATCCCCCCTGAAACAAAGGAGGAAACTCGGATCGAAAAGTGACAAATATCCACATTGTCAATAAGTGAAGAAACTGAGTAACCGGGAAATGTCCCAGAAACAAAGGACATGGCTCATGTCAAAAGGTTAGTCAACTTAATTTATTTTTAAAAAAAATATTGGGACTGTGCGAAGCTACCAAAAGTCGAGCACGGTCTATGGAAGTGTAGGGAGGAAATGTTCTTTTTAGTGCTTTTTTAGAAAATTTGATAATCCATATTGTCTTGAAAGTCACTTCTCATAAGTCACATATTCTCCTTCGTCTTGATTATGTGAATGTGTTTTCTGAATCAGTCAACTTTCATGGTTTATACAGTACCATCTTCTTGTAAGCACGACCTTCTTAATATTATTCATGGACATGATGCTCAACTCAACTGCACTCTTCCTTAACCTGTCTCTTAGGGACTTATATGTTTGCTTCTATGTCTAATTATGCATGCTTGACTGCTTGAGTGCTTGAATTGCATAAAAAGGTGGTGCGGACACTAGAGCGAGCGAGAAGCATGAACCGACGAGCCGTCGCTACCGTACGCGGAGCACCACTCGGGCTACATCAGCTTCCATCTGGCTCGGAGACAGCCTGGAGACTCCCCCTTGAGTCTCGATATTTATAGTATTTATGGGGATTTCATTTGTATGTAATTTGTGTTTATTTAGTTTTATTCGGATTGTAATTCGGATTGTAAGAGGGGTTTATTTGTAATATGGGACCACCTGGGTCCCGCGAGCCCCCATCCCTTCTCCCATTGATCCACCTCATCTCTTGGGCCCATGTGGGGTCATTCAACCCTCCATGGTGGACTTCTAGAAGGGTTGGACCAAGGGGGGGACAAAGGGAACAAAATTTCAAATTTGGAATGCCATAAGTCAAGGGGGCGCCCCCATTATATAGTATTATATTAGGAATTTTAGTTTTTTTTATTTGTTCCAAATCACATGGGAGAAATAAATTGTGGACTCCCTCTTTTACCCCTCCCCAACCCTAGATCTAGGGATAGTTAGTGTCTTTTATTTTTTCACATAAATAGCATGTATTTTCATTTGATTAGAATTAATGAGAAGAAAAATTAGAATTTCCTCCAAAGGAGCAAGGGCCACCCCCTATCTCTCTCCTCTCTCCCCCTTCTGCAGCTGGGAAGGCTGTGAATCAGAGGTGTGAATCCTCATCTATCAGGTGTGAAGATCGTCATCGTCGTCGCCGTCGCCTTCGTGCCGCCATCGCACCACCGCCACCATCGCCGGAGTTCTGTCCACTCAGGACAGCCCCATGATTTCAGATTTCTTGCTCTCAGCCACAAGATCTTCTGGAGCCCAAAATTTTAGGGTGAGTTCCAGGGGTCCTCACCACGTCCTAGAAAAACTGGTGGAGCTTCTAGTTTTTATTTTCCATTTTTCCATTTTCGTTCTCCACCTCCTCTCAAATCTGCATGCAGTCTGTCCAGATTTCCAAAAACTCAGTAGAACATTCATGAACCCACCTTTTCTTGATCTAAATGACTTGATATTTTTATTGGGGGTTCTGTCCATCACCCCCACCATCAAAAAATTTTCTTGTGAATTTAGAATCTCGTTCATATTTTCTAAATATTCACTTCACATCCCAGCTCAGTTCTGCCTGCCACTATCCAGATCCGACCACCCAACAGTATAAAATACCTTTCCCCATCCAAACCTCCACCAAACCCTTCATAAAAATTATCCCCGTTTTCCTGTATCTCCCCTCTACAACTTTCATGAAGAGCTTATCTTCTGATTCAGAGGTATACATCATGGTCAATGCCAACTCTTAGAAAAGTTTATTTCTTCCCGGCCAGATCTGAAACAGAGATCAGTCCGGTTCTAAAATTCCCCATTAGAAGCACAGTCACAACGAATTTTCTGGAGTGACAGAGGGTAGAAGGATTGTGAGTCAGCATTCCAACGGCACTGGTTTCGTGCCAATCCGACATCAGTGCTGATCGCAGCTATAATCTCGTCGGGTCGCACGCTGCAAAACAGAGGTTGCAGATCCGTGTCCAGCACTTCCGACAAGTGGAGATCGGAGCCGCCCGGCCTCCGACCGGTGTTCCAGTCCGACCGCCGTCCAGGGAAGTGCACCATCAGGTGTCACCATCACAGCGGGACCCACCCCGCCAGGTTCGGAGGACTAAGCAGCACGTGGGCCCCACGAACCACAGATTACGCCGTCTTGACAGCACTAAAACGTGGATTTCGGCACCGTCGTAGCAACGTCAAGATGCTGCCCGTCAAACCAATTCCCGATACTCCCGGGCCCCACATGTGACCTGTTACCTCCCTGCGTGGAGTGGGTCAAAACTTTGTACTGCAGTAAAACTTGTTTAACCGGGAGTACGGATTTGGCCGGGGTTGTCTTCCCCACGCCGGGAGCGTGGAGGTAACTGTCTTAACTCCTTGGCGTTCATTTGCTAGTTTAGTATATGGTCATATGTCACTGTGAGTGTGTTAGGAGTCTAGCCTGTGAGTTCATGTCACCGTTGTGAGCAAGAGAGTGACCCGTCCCGTGGCTCGATCCGAGCACGGAAGTGAGTCGACCACCCTTGACTCTGCCGGTTTCTCAACCACGCGGATTCACGTTTCCCCTCGCTTGGGACGACGAGTGAGCTTGCATTTCTGTTAGCGACGTATAGCCCATAGGAACTCTTAGTGTCGGGCCAAAGTGTCTCCATTGTTGTATGTTGCTGGTCGCGTCCGCATTTAGAGTCCGAGGTCCGCATCACTTAGAGTCGGTCCCCGTGACCGTCCCGCATCAGTTTGGTATCAGAGCGAGTCGAGTCTTGGCTAGTCGTTGCATGAGTCTTTCACGGTCCATGTCAAGTCTAGGATCATCATTATTTTCAAAAGAATTTTTTTTTTTAAAATTGCATTTCATCCCGATAATCCGGTATATTAAAAGGTGTTGTCCGAACGTTAGGCTACGCCTATCGGGAAGGCCGCACACTTGCGCGAGGAGATCTTCGGGTTGACCCTCTGCCACGTACCAGATATTTGCTAAGTCTAGGTGCATTACTCTGTGTCTCCTAGCCCGTGTGTTTTTGCATGCCCACTCGTCGAGGCACCCAATACTCGCCACCACCACCTATGGCGGATTCCCAAGCCCGTAGCTCCGATGAGCCCTGGATGTAGACACACTAAAATTGACATCATTTTGAGCATATCTCCTATCGCACTGTGATGCCCCATTTGACCCTCAAATCGACTTATTTGAGTGATTTTCCTCCTTTTTATTGAATATCCAACTTCCCCAAGCTTTCCACATGTTTTTCCATTTTTCTCCAGTTTTTTTCTGAGCCATTTCTCCATTTTTTCGGGCCTTAAATCAAATGGGGGAAGGGACCCGGGCGTCATTTAAGTAACGCCCCGTCAGGGGGAGTCATTTCTTTAATTAGCGACCGTCTGTTCGGTCGTCAATTCTTGTTCAATTCCGAACTCCAGAAGCACCCCTTCCTTTCCTCACTTACACTCCTTTTTCACTTGGGAAAGAGTTCCTATGGCTTCCTAATATTGAAAGGACACTTGGAGGAAGGATCCCCCTTTCCATCCTACCAAAACTAAGTTTTCTAATTTTTTATGGAATTAATTCCGAATTTCACTTCTTTCCTCATTTAATCTCTTTTTCCACTTGGGAAAGGGTTCCTATGACTTTCCAAGGTTGAAGGGACACTTGCCTAATGTTTATCTCTTCCAAATTCCAACTAAAACATATTTTCTTATTTTCTCTTGATTTAATTCCGAATTTCACTTCCTTTCCTCATTTAATCTCTTTTTCCACTTGGGAAAGGGTTCCTATGACTTTCCAAGGTTGAAGGGACACTTGCCTAATGTTTATCTCTTCCAAATTTCAACTAAAACACATTTTCTTATTTTCTCTTGATTTAATTCCGAATTTCACTTCCTTTCCTCATTTAATCTCTTTTTCCACTTGGGAAAGGGTTCCTATGACTTTCCAAGGTTGAAGGGACACTTGCCTAATGTTTATCTCTTCCAAATTCAACTAAAACATATTTTCTTATTTTCTCTTGATTTAATTCCGAATTTCACTTCCTTTCCTCATTTAATCTCTTTTTCCACTTGGGAAAGGGTTCCTATGACTTTCCAAGGTTGAAGGGACACTTGCCTAATGTTTATCTCTTCCAAATTCCAACTAAAACATGTTTTCTTATTTTCTCTTGATTTAATTCCGAATTTCACTTCCTTTCCTCATTTAATCTCTTTTTCCACTTGGGAAAGGGTTCCTATGACTTTCCAAGGTTGAAGGGACACTTGCCTAATGTTTATCTCATTCCAAATCCCACTAAAACATGTTTTCCTAATTTCCCTTGGAATTAATTTCGAATTTCAACCCTATAAATAGGACCTCTCTCTCCCTTGTGAAAAAGGATCAAGATCAATTCAAGGGGAGGTGCTGCCGGACCAAAGGCTCAAGGAGGAAGACTCCCATGCACCTAAAAGCTTCATCCACGGAGTTCTTCTTCCTCTATTGAAGATTTGAAACCTCTACATCCACAGAGTTCTTCTTCCTCTATTGAAGATTTGCAGCCTCTACATCCATGGAATTCTACATCCTCTTCTTCCTCTATTGAAGATCTTGAAGCCAATTGGAGAAACCACTAAGCTTTCCCCCTCTTATCTCTTATTTTTCTTTAGTTAATTGCATGCATCATTATTCCATCTCTTCCTTTTATTTCTTTTTATCTCCATGTTGAGATCTCCTTAGTGCAACACTTGCACACCTCCCTATTTGCATATCATTCATCATATCTCCCATACCCTTTTGCATAGGGGTTTAAAGGCCAAACACCAATAAGGTGTGTTCATATCCATGCTTTCTATGTCCATATTTACATTTGGATTTGATTCTACACATCTTGGTTTCTAATCCATGTTTGTTTATTGGTGTTTGTTAATTTTGCAAGGGTAATCAATCAAGGAAAACTCTCTTCATCGGCCGGCCGATAGAAAGAGAAGGTGCACTCACAATCTCCCCCACATTTAAGGTATTTATATCGCGATCCCTCCATTGATTATTTGTTATATCCTTTGAGGCCCTCGCGTCTCTGGCGATCACATTCCCCTTAGCATCCTCGCATGCTCCCCTTTTCTCCCTCTTTTCCCATTATTCTTCTATTCATTTCTTTTTCCTTTTAATTGTTCTAAGTGGATTTCTTAGAATCTACAAATTGGCGATCACGGTGGGACCACCATTATTTTTCTTTGATTACCCTTCCCCCTTTGCACCCTCGGTGCAACTCCCTTTGTGCTCCACATAGCACTTTCCTTTTTGTTTTATCACTTGTGCATCGCGTGCACATCCCCCTCCCCTTATGTGATTGCTAACTTGTTGGTTTTTGAAAAATTCCACTTTCTTATCTCTCCATCTTTTTAAAAAAAATTTTTGGATGCCATGCTTCATATTATGTTGATTGCTATGATTTGTATGGCCATGTGAGTGTTTTACCTTATCTTTCTTTGGTTTGGCTCATATCATGGTTCATACTTTCTTTTCTTTGTCTTTTGCATTAGGACTTGCATTTAGGGCATTTGGCTTGGGAGACCTCCTCTCTCTATATTAGGATTTCACACACCCCCTTGGTGAAGGAAGGACCCTCCATTGAGCATTCCGTCTCTTTGGATTGGAAATTCCTAAACCAAGCCTCCATAAGTCCCCGCACCCGTGGATTCCCTCACGGACGCCGGGCAGGTTGTACCCTTGAAGTTCCCGAGTTTAGTTGGCCTATACGTGGTGAGAGAGTGTTCCTAGTTGGCATTGAAGTAATCATATTGAAACTAGGTTCCTCCCTCGTGTGAATCATTCCAAATCTTTGTAAAAAATCATTAATTCACCAAGGTTCAAACATAAAAAAAAATCAAGGTAACCATTCCAACTTGTGTGCTTCTTTGCAAATTGTTTGCACATTAAATTGCTTACATAATGGCTTACTTTGATAGACAAAACAACATGTTCAATTCAATTAATGTTCATGAGGGTGATCAACCTAGCACATCTTATTCCCCTCAATTCCAACATGTTCAACATAATTCTCACCATAATTCTTTCAAAGGACCACGTCCTCACTCTTATGGTGTTGCCCGACCCATGGGCAATGTCCAATCCAATGGTCCTTTAATCCAATTGCGAGCCACTATTCCCTCGGGACCGTCTCCTCCCAATGATGAGAAGGTTTCCCAAATCATTCATGCATTAGATCATCTCACCCCTCAACAGATCCAAGCCCTTAAGGCCGCCATTGAGGGTGCATCTCATTCCTCTCCTCCTCCTTCTAATCCTACACGGGTGGCCCATCACCCACCTCCCTCTTTTATTCCTACACGGGTGGCCCATCACCCATCTCCTCCTATTCATTCTACTCGGGTGGCCCATCACCCGCCTCCTTCTATTCCTCCTCCATCACGGCGCCAAGGCCCATTTATTCCTTGCAATCCGGCCCATCCGGGTTCTTCCATGGGTCGACCCGTTAATTCTTCTCCACGGCCTTTTTATACGGCCCCTCCTCCTTCAAGGCCCTATCAACCTTCGGTTGCACAGGTCACACCCCTCCAGCAAACTCTCCTTGACAAAATCACTCTTATGGAGGAACAATTAAAGAGGGTTACGAGCCCGCGGCCCGCTCCTCCTACTCCAGTTAATTCTCTTCACGCTTTCCTGGATGACATTACCAAGATGGAGAGTGAATGGAAAGATAGGAGAGATGATTATGACTTTGGCACTTCAAGCAATCAAGAGCCGGCAATTGAAGAATCTGAAGCAATGTATGATGATGAAGCTATGCAGGCACCCCTTCCGAGTTTCCTTCGTTTCCCACTCCCCCCATTATCATTTGATGAACCCCCTGCTCAGGACGAAGCCACCGTCTCCGATCCAACCCCCGTTTATGAGACTAATTGGTGTTACGATGATGGGTCGATATTCCAATCACCCACGCCGGCACATCTTGAGTCTCCTCCTATCCCTAACTCCGCTCACATTAAACCTCTACCAATTACACTTCCACCTGTCATGTCAACCTTCACAACGCCAGCTTTCCCTGAGCCTTCCCTTAAACCTCCACCAGTTACACCTCCACCTGTTATATCAACCTCCACGCCATCGGCCTCCATTGAGTCCACCATTGAACCTTCCCCAATTAACCTCCCATTACCACCGCCTCAACCCACCTTACCTATTCCACCACATAACCCTTCACCTTTACCCGTGGCTAATCCTGAGCAGGATTCACCCTTTTTTGCACTCGAGCCAACCCCGACTGCTTCCGAGCAAAGGGAGAAGCTCGACGTGTTTGAACCTCCGCCTCCACTTATCCTTTCTCCAACGCCTTTCATTACGCCCCCACCATTCATGGAGCCTTCCGCCTCTGCTTCACTCCCTCTACTACTCGGAAGGGGAGTGCTTCTACAAACACTTGTGCCGAGGATGATCAAGAGCTGCGAAAGAAGAATTTGGCCATGGCCGCGCTATTCAAAATGCAAGAGTTCATTTGCCGGATGCCAATCCGGGTTATTGTGCCAGGCATGATTGAAGAGGCCAAGTCGCCGTCATGCCAAGCACTGATGCTGTGTAAGGGCCGGGCAGGGCACCCTCTGTTCCAACTTCCAAATCTTGAACCCCTGGGCAACATGATGCTTCTGAGCCCTACTTTCCAACTCCCTCACACCATTACTTTTCACCCTCCAAGGGAGTTGTCGTTTACGATTGAAGCTTCGTCATGGGCTTGTATTTCATCCATTAGGCCATTTGGCTGTATTCTTTCACTGCCGTGGAGGGGCAGTTATCTTGGTGCCGAAAGGCCTTCCGCTATTTCATCCACCTTCTTGTCTATCACATCTTTTCCATGGGCCATTCCCAGGGTTAGGAGGAGGATCTCGTCCTCTCGCCCTTCATATTCTCCATATTCTTTGCATCTCATTTCATTCGTGCATTCATTGCATTCATCGCATCCATCCCATTGCATGCATTTGCACCTCCTGCTTCCCGGGTTTCCAAACCCGTATCTTCCCCGCCTTCCGGCACCTCCGGATATTCCGCACTTCCCATCTTATTCATCTTCATCTTTTTATCCACTATCCCTGGGGCATCGCGTCCCTTTTCCTGCTATCTCCCTGGAACCTCCAGGAATTTTATCCCTCCTCTTTGGGCATCTCGCCCTTTCTGATTCTATTCCTCCGGAACCTCCGGACTTTCCCCTCGGGCATCGCGCCCCTTTTCATCTTCTTCCTCCTGAACCTCCGGACTTTCCCCTCGGGCATCGCGCCCCTTTCCATTCTCCTCCTCCGGAACCTCCGGACCTTTCTCTCGGGCATCGCCCCCCTTTCCACCTTCCTCCTCCGGAACCTCCAGATTTTCCCCTTGGGCATCGCGCCCCTTCTCATTTGCTACCTTCGGAACCTCCGGATTTTCCTCCTGATCCTCCTTCATTCCTCTCTCTTGGGTATCGCGCCCCTTTCTATATTCTTCCTCCGGAACCTCCGGATCCTCCACCTGATTGTCTCCATCTTTTTCCCGGGCATCGTGCCCCTTTCCATTTGCTTCCTCTGGAACCTCCGAATTCTCCGTCTTATTCTCTCTATCATCTTCCAGGGCATCGTGACCCTCCTGATTTCATTCCCCCGGAACCTCCGGACCCTCCATCTTTCTTCCGATTCATCTTTCTACTCCTCCGGGACATCACATCCTTCATTTTCTTCTTCCTTTTCCATCATCTTTTTCCCTATTTCTCCCCAGGGCATCGCATCCCTTCTTTCAATATTCCTCCGGAGCCTCCGGATTCCTCCTATCATGATTCTCCTCCTCTGCCTCCGGACCCTCCGGATCCACCTCTTTCCATCTACCAATTTCTTCTTCTGATTCCTCCTAATTCTGGGTCTGACCCAACTTCTTCCACATCCACTGCCTTGGGCATCTGCCCTTTCTCCCATTGCTTCCGAGGCTTTAGTCCTCACCCCTCTTCTTGATTTTTCGCTTCTTCTGTAGACTGTTCCATGTGATCAGGGTCTCCGCGCCTTAGTGAGGGAGTTCTAGCCCTCGCCTCTTTTCCTTTTCTCCTTATTCGTCTGAGTCTGGTTTGAGCACCACTCATTCTTGTTAAGCCACTCCCAAAATCTTTTGCTTCCAATCCTTTTGACTGCCAAAGAGGACAAATCCCATGATGATCAACCTCGCCTCTGACAGCTGCTTCTACAAAGGTTGCAAGGTAACATATTGGCGTAAGTACGCATTTTAATGATATCATTTTCTCATTACTTCACGCATGATTTTCAAAATCAAGTGCTTCTTAACGAGATTAAGAGTGGTGTTTTAAACCTTTATCTTAAGCTTTTGTTTAATTGAAATCATTCTCAAAAGAGTCCTTTAGGCTTATTTTTTTTGCAGCACCTCTGGTTAATAAAAACCCGTGCTGGGAATTCAACATTCTTTCCCCGCTTGTTAAGAGTAACCCTTAGCTGGGCATTCCACACACTTCACGGCGTCCTTAGCCGGCTCCTTTGGTTAAACACCGTTGCTACCTTGGCCATGCCATGAGTATATCTGAAAGTCTTTTCTCTTCTTTACTCGGCCGCATGCAGGGGCAAGAGGTTGACGGATGAGATGACCAACCTTGGTAATCCCCAATACGAGAGGAGTCTCAAATAGGGGCAGTCTTGACCCAAAATCAATATGAGTTTTCATGATATACATTTCGCCAAAAGGGCTATTATGAAAATCAAGTCAAAATTTCGATAAAAGCAAAAGTATGAATTATGGCATGTCAAGAGTGGCAAAGTCCCCGCAGGGAAAACCCTGGTCGTATGCATGTCAAGGGTCTAAAAATTAAAGGCACAAAGCCCCGGCACAACAGACTACCTCTTTGAAGGGAACACCTTGGAAGGAATTCAAGTCCCGATATCTCCCATCCTGCACAAAGTTTATCCTCAATTATTCTTCTCTTCTCCCTCCAAGACCGAATGTTTCTCGGGTATGGCCTTGGTAGGGGCACCGTTGATCAAAGACGGTCGGTTATAGGATGCCACTTTCAATGCACGTCCAGCTTTGGGCAGTTTTTAGCGAAAAGGGAAGGAACAAGGACCCCTAGCCAGTGGTTCAAAACACCCTTTGATGCTGCATTAACAATGTCTAAGCCAAAATCAAACAAAAATTGAATATTTCCTGATCAAAATCCAACAAAAATTGAATATTTTCAAAAATTCATAAAAAATCAAAATATTTTCAAAATCCACATAAAAATTCATATATTTTTCAAAACTCATAAAAATTTGCATATTTCCAAAATCCAAAAATTTGCATTGTATTTTCTGATGGTGTTTTGCAGGAACAGCTTTGCAGAGACCAAAAACACGGGATGGGTCCTCTCTCTACTTATTGCTATCAATCTATTGATTCTTTCTCGATATTTTCATGACATGCCACCAGGGGCATTTTTTTTGATTATCATCTCCCTATATCATTCTGATTATCATATCTCATGATTATTCATCTCCAAATCTTTTTTAATCAACTCCTGCTAATTTCATCTGATCACTCCGCCGATGGGCATTATATCAGATCTTGATCATTCATCTCCAAATCTTGATTAGCCAGATTGTCTCCTCATGATAAAACAACAAACAATGCTATGATTTGACTTATGCTATTCATGCCATATACATGCTATAATTGATGCTTTGATGATTGCTATGCTTAAATGCCTTCTTCATTGTTTGTTATCTTTTATATCTTGGCTAATGAATTTTTGAGCGCAGGATAAGAAGCTCTTGGTCCCGCCGACTGGGCATCATCATCAAAGTCCCACGGTGCTTGCAGCTCATTTCTCAGTTCCCATGCTTATTGATATCACCATCTCCCTGTATGCATTCTACTATATGTTACATATGTTACTAGATTATATCAAGGACCTTGTGGCTTTGGTAAATCTGGGATTTGAGTTCCCCTTCATCAAAAACAATGATGATTCCAGAGAAGTCTTAGTCACACGGATAGGCCGTTGAGCCGTCCAAGACTGGGGACGATGGTTCCCTTTTTACGAGTTGGTGCGTGGATAAACGGGCTTCGGCTTAGTATCAGCTCGCAGAATTGGTTTCTTGACCCAGTCTGGGCAGTTTAACAATATTATCCTTGATTATATTATATTTTCATTTGTTATTTTCCCTTTAGCCCAGCATGCATTCATGTAGGACTTTGAATTAACGTTGGAAAATCATTCTGATAAGCTGATATTGAGAGTTGAATTGATCTTAATCTTTCTCGATATGAGATTTTCATTGCCGAATTGGATCCTCAGTTCGTTTTATCGCTGTTTTGGGTCTTTTCTCGAGAACTCCTTGTTTGGATTTTTATCATCTTATTTTTTCAATCATTCCCCTTGATCCACCTTGGCTGCAGCACGTCCACATTGGCTGGTAACCGCTCCCCAATGGTGAAATCTACAGGTTTGTGACCTGGGGTACTTCCACCGCGCTGGAAGTTGATCATTTTATTTTATCTCCTTCGTGCACCGCGTGCACATCTCCCCTTTTATCCAAACATTGTTGATTTCGTTGGATTTCCCGAGATTTACTTCATCTCGAGCTTTTGATTTCATTCTCATCAAGTGATGTTGATTGCGTGTCTCATCACACCTTGGCATCTACTTTTCAGTTCGCTCTCACTTCATTCCATTCCATTCCATTCCATTCCATGTTGCTTCACTTCATTCTATTCTATTTCATTCCGTGTCACTCCCTTGCAAAGCAGATGCCAAGGCGGGGCAGCTGTAGACACACTAAAATTGACATCATTTTGAGCATATCTCCTATCGCACTGTGATGCCCCATTTGACCCTCAAATCGACTTATTTGAGTGATTTTCCTCCTTTTTATTGAATATCCAACTTCCCCAAGCTTTCCACATGTTTTTCCATTTTTCTCCAGTTTTTTCTGAGCCATTTCTCCATTTTTTCGGGCCTTAAATCAAATGGGGGAAGGGACCCGGGCGTCATTTAAGTAACGCCCCGTCAGGGGGCGTCATTTCTTTAATTAGCGACCGTCTGTTCGGTCGTCAATTCTTGTTCAATTCCGAACTCCAGAAGCACCCCTTCCTTTCCTCACTTACACTCCTTTTTCACTTGGGAAAGAGTTCCTATGGCTTCCTAATATTGAAAGGACACTTGGAGGAAGGATCCCCCTTTCCATCCTACCAAAACTAAGTTTTCTAATTTTTTATGGAATTAATTCCGAATTTCCCTTCTTTCCTCATTTAACCTCCTTTTCCACTTGGGAAAGGGTTCCTATGACTTTCCAAGGTTGAAGGGACACTTGCCTAAGGTTTATCTCTTCCAAATCCAACTAAAACATGTTTTCTTATTTTCTCTTGATTTAATTCCGAATTTCACTTCCTTTCCTCATTTAATCTCTTTTTCCACTTGGGAAAGGGTTCCTATGACTTTCCAAGGTTGAAGGGACACTTGCCTAATGTTTATCTCTTCCAAATTCAACTAAAACATGTTTTCTTATTTTCTCTTGATTTAATTCCGAATTTCACTTCCTTTCCTCATTTAATCTCTTTTTCCACTTGGGAAAGGGTTCCTATGACTTTCCAAGGTTGAAGGGACACTTGCCTAATGTTTATCTCTTCCAAATCAACTAAAACATGTTTTCTTATTTTCTCTTGGATTTAATTCCGAATTTCACTTCCTTTCCTCATTTAATCTCTTTTTCCACTTGGGAAAGGGTTCCTATGACTTTCCAAGGTTGAAGGGACACTTGCCTAATGTTTATCTCTTCCAAATTCCAACTAAAACATGTTTTCTTATTTTCTCTTGATTTAATTCCGAATTTCACTTCCTTTCCTCATTTAATCTCTTTTTCCACTTAGGAAAGGGTTCCTATGACTTTCCAAGGTTGAAGGGACACTTGCCTAATGTTTATCTCATTCCAAATCCCACTAAAACATGTTTTCCTAATTTCCCTTGGAATTAATTTCGAATTTCAACCCTATAAATAGGACTCTCTCTCCCTTGTGTAAAAGGATCAAGATCAATTCAAGGGGAGGTGCTGCCGGACCAAAGGCTCAAGGAGGAAGACTCCCATGCACCTAAAAGCTTCATCCACGGAGTTCTTCTTCCTCTATTGAAGATTTGAAACCTCTACATCCACAGAGTTCTTCTTCCTCTATTGAAGATTTGGAGCCTCTACATCCATGGAATTCTACATCCTCTTCTTCCTCTATTGAAGATCTTGAAGCCAATTGGAGAAACCACTAAGCTTTCCCCCTCTATCTCTTATTTTTCTTTAGTTAATTGCATGCATCATTATTCCATCTCTTCCTTTTATTTCTTTTTATCTCCATGTTGAGATCTCCTTAGTGCAACACTTGCACACCTCCCTATTTGCATATCATTCATCATATCTCCCATACCCTTTTGCATAGGGGTTTAAAGGCCAAACACCAATAAGGTGTGTTCATATCCATGCTTTCTATGTCCATATTTACATTTGGATTTGATTCTACACATCTTGGTTTCTAATCCATGTTTGTTTATTGGTGTTTGTTAATTTTGCAAGGGTAATCAATCAAGGAAAACTCTCTTCATCGGCCGGCCGATAGAAAGAGAAGGTGCACTCACAATCTCCCCCACATTTAAGGTATTTATATCGCGATCCCTCCATTGATTATTTGTTATATCCTTTGAGGCCCTCGCGTCTCTGGCGATCACATTCCCCTTAGCATCCTCGCATGCTCCCCTTTTCTCCCTCTTTTCCCATTATTCTTCTATTCATTTCTTTTTCCTTTTAATTGTTCTAAGTGGATTTCTTCTTAGAATCTACACTGGACGGTCGAGATGTTCCGAGCCCTCATGGATTGTCTCGATACGCGTATGGATGGCCTTAGTACACGTCTAGAGGGCGTATGAACGCATCTAGAAGGGAGGATGAAAGCTCTAGAGGATCGGGCCGAAGCATCGGACCAGTCCATTCAGGGTCTTGTAGGGAGGATTGCTATCCTTGAGAGGGCCCCAGTGGCGGCGCAACCCGCACCGACGAATGGCCAACAAGAGCCGGCTCAGCAACCTGCTGCGCCAAGGGCTCAGGGGGTAGATGTTGGGAGGCAGCAGGTGCACGAGGTGGATGACTATGCATCTGATAATGAACAAGGGGGTTATGGTCGTGATCATCGAAACCAGTGACGAAATCGTGATGATGACGACGACCGCGTTCTTTGGAGTGTGCATGCGGATCCTCCCCTATTTGACGGGTCTCTGGACCCAAAGGTCTATTTAGATTGGGAGGCCGGCATGGACCCGTACTTTGAGTGGTTTGAGATGACGGACCACCGAAGAGTTCGGTACGTGAAGATGAAGTTGCATGGACAGGCCCAAACTTATTGGATCAATGTGGAGAGCCTGTTAGTGTAGCGACATCAACCCCCGATCGGTACTTGGGATGACATGAAAATGAAGTTGAGGTAGAAATACCTTCCTGCCACGTATCTCCAGCGTCTCATAGATAAATGGGAAAGTCTCTCCCAAGGGAACCGATCCGTGATTGAGTACACCGTCGAGTTTGATGAGTATTATTTACGATGTGGAGTTATGGAAGAGAGCACCATGACCATATCGCACTTTCGAAGAGGTATGCGGCTGAACTACCAATATGAAATTTTTCGCTGCAATGTGACCACTTTGGAACAGGCGTATTAGGTTGCTCTCGAATTGGAGCAATTCGAGGCCGAGTTTGAGCCTACCCATCGGTTGGGCCCCTTTCCCATTCATAGTGCCGAGTCCCGTGGCTCTTCAGGCACATATCCGAGGGCCCCCATGGCTCGACCTCAGGAGCCCACTCGTCCCAAGCCATTCGCTCCTAGGCCTCACCCTCCACCTCCGAGGAATATCCCTCCTCGTCCCCAACCCACGGCACCCACGGTCCGTCCACCGGCACCCGCACCCGTTGCTCGTCCTTTGTTGCCTACACCTCCTATCCGTCGGGAGGATAAAGGGAAAGGATCTTTGATCGGGGAGCCTAGTGGATCATGGTAGCAATGTTATCGCTGCAATGGGTTTGGCCATTTTGCCAACCAGTGTCCCACTCGCCAGTCTCTTGTCATTGGGGACACACAGATCGGGGACGCCACCTCTTCAGATCTTGTGTTAGTCAGCAATGAAGCAGATCAGGAGCTAGCTGACGAATACTATGAGATTGAAGGTGATGGCCAGGACGCCTAGCATTCGGACGATACCCACTTGGGGGTCGTCAGGTGTATTCTCACCCAGCCACAGGCCAGTGATGACTGGCGTCGGACCACCATCTTTCATACATACTGTAGGCTGGGGGGGCATGTGTGTAAGGTGATTATCGATAGTGGGAGTTGCATCAATGCAATCTCTACGGGTGCAGTCTCACGTCTTGGTCTTACTCCCGTGGACCATCCTTGCCCCTATCGAGTATCTTAGGTGGATTCCACCTCCATTCCGATCAGGCTGCGGTGTTTTCTCCCACTACAGTTCCATGCCTACCGTGACAAGATCTGGTGTGATGTCCTCCCCATGGAGGTGGGCAATATCATTCTTGGTAGGCCGTGGTTATTTGATCGGGATGCCACACTCCATGGCCGGTCGAACACCTATACCTTCGACCATGATGGCCGACGGATTACCCTCCACCCCACTCAGCCCAAGAGCCCATCAGTTAGGGGTCCTACTGGCCCTAGTACTCCGGAGCCTTCCATCCCCAGGCCCAGTACCCCATCCCCAGCCCGGGCTATGACCATTACCTCTGGCACATGCGAGCCCTCGACTAGGAGGTTGATGATGAATAGCTCCCGAGAAATGGAGCGGGAGGCTAGTAGGGGCTGCCCTGTGTTTGCTATTACGGTCAGAGAGGTGGAGCCGAAGTCCGAGGGTGAACTCCCATCCGATGTCATTCCTATTCTGCAGGAGTTCGCTGATATTTTTCCCGAGGAGCTTCCCGAGGGACTCCGCCTATGCGGGATATTCAGCATGCTATCGACCTGATTCCGGGCTCCTCATTGCCTAATCTTCCTCATTATCGCATGAGTCCCATGGAACATGCCGAGCTAAAACGGCAGGTCGATGAGTTGATGCAGAGAGGGTCTGTTCGAGACAGCATGAGTCCGTGTGCTGTTCCCGCATTACTCACCCCAAAGAAAAATGGCACGTGGAGAATGTGCATTGATACACATGCCATCAACAAAATCATTGTAAAGTACAGGTTCCCTATTCCCCACCTATATGATATGCTAGACATGATGGCCGGTGCCACTATCTTCTCGAAGATCGATCTTAAGAGTGGCTACCACCAGGTGAGGATTAGGCCGGGTGATGAGTGAAAGACCGCATTTAAAACCAAGGATGGTCTATATGAGTGGTTGGTTATGCCCTTTGGGTTGACCAATGCCCCTAGCACCTTCATGTGACTCATGACTCAGGTCCTTCGACCATTCATTAGAACTTTGTGGTTGTGTATTTTGATGATATCCTTATATATAGTCGCACTAAAGGGGACCACTTGGACCATCTACAGTAGGTCTGTCTACTTTTGAGGCGAGAGCAGTTGTTTATGAACCCACAGAAGTGTGCCTTCATGACACCTCAGCTTACCTTCTTGGGTTTTATTGTGTCTAGTACTGGGGTCTCCGCTGATCCGGAGAAGGTCCGGGCCATTGTTGAGTGGCCGGAACCCCGTATGGTCCATGATGTCCACAGCTTCCATGGCCTCGTGATGTTCTATCGTCGTTTCATCCGCAGATTTAGCTCCGTCACTGCCCCGATCACGGACTATATTCGGAAGGGCACGTTTGTATGGACGAAGGCCGCAGCTGCTGCCTTCAAGGACATCAAGGAGCGCATGACCCAGACACCGATCCTTCGATTACCAGATTTCTCGAAGGTGTTTGAGGTCTCTTGTGATGCGTCGGGTGTTGGTATTGGAGGAGTGTTGAGTCAGGAGGCCCACCCGGTCACATATTTCAGTGAGAAGCTGAATGATGCGAAACTGCGATACTCCACTTATGACAAAGAATTCTACGCAGTTGTCCAGGCTCTTAGGCATTGGAGGCACTATCTTTTACATCAGAAGTTTATCTTGTGCTCCGATCATGAGGCTTTTTTGGTTCCTCCATTCCCAAAATAAGCTTAATGCGCGTCATAGTCGATGGGTTGAGTATCTCCAGCAGTATACATTTGTGCTTAAACATAAGGCTGGAGTGGAGAACAAGGTGGCTAATGCCTTGAGTCGGCGTGCATGTCTGCTGACAACCATGAGTGCCGAGGTCATTGGGTTAGAGAAGATGACAGAGGCCTATGTTGACTGTCCTGACATCGGTCAGATTTATACCACTCTCCAAGCCGGACCCTCGAGAGACCTTGATTATTATGTGCTCCAGGAGGGTTACCTCTTTCGAGGAGGGAAGCTTTGTATTCCCCGAACTTCGGTTCGAGACTTCTTAGTCTGGGAACTACATGCGGGAGGTCTAGCCGGCCACTTTGGTCGGAACAAGACTATCGAGGCTGTTGAGCATAGATTTTATTAGTCGAGCTTGAAGCATGATGTTGCTCATATTCTGGCCCAGTGCCGTACATGTGCTACGGCCAAAATGAATAAGCAAAGATAGGGCCTTTATACGCCTCTTCCCGTGCCTGATGCCCCGTGGCATGATGTTAGCGTGGATTTTATCTTGGGATTGCCACGTACCTCTAGGAAGCATGACTCGGTCTATGTGATAGTTGATCGGTTCTCGAAGATGGCCCTTTTCATTCCTTGCTCGAAGACTTCGGATGCTTCGAGGGTAGCCCGCCTATTTCTTACTCATGTGGTGTGCAAGTTCGGGTTGCCTCGTACCATAGTGTATGACCGTGATGTTAGGTTCACCAGTTATTTTTGGAAGACATTGTGGCATATGTTGGGTACTCACCTCAAGTTTTCCACTGCATATCATCCCCAGATAGATGGTCAGACCGAGGTGGTCAATAGGAGTCTGGGTGACCTTTTGAGGTGACTTGTCAGGGACCGTGTATGGGATTGGGATCTCATATTACCACTGGCAGAATTTGCATATAATGATTCGGTTAACAAGTCTACCAGTATGAGTCCATTCGAGATTGTCACAGGTCGTAGGCCTAGGAAGCCAGTGGATCTTGTTCCCATGCCCATTCATGCACGAGCGTCTGAGTATGCCGAGTCTTTTGCTAGGCGTGTCAGGAGTTTGCATGACGACATCCGTCGTCACATTGAGGCCAGCAATGCATGGTATATGGAGTTAGCCGATGCCCATCGACACCACCGTGAGTTCCAAGAGGGTGAATATGTCATGATCAGGGTAAGACCTGAACGGTTTCCCTCTGGGACCGTAAAGAAATTACAAGCTCGCGGAGCCGGTCCATTTACAGTGCTGAAACGCGTTGGATCCAATGCGTATGTTGTGGACCTACCCGAGGAATATGGTATAAGCTCTACTTTCAATGTGTCGGATCTAGTTGCATATAGGGACCCAGGGGTGATCCCTAGTGAGCCTTTCGAGCCATCTCCCCCCATTGAGAGTGATCCCACACCTGAGTGTCCACCACCAGCCACATTTCCACGACAGCGAGAGCATATAGATCATATACTGGATGAGCAGGTGACAGTAACCCGGAGTGGATCCTACCAGCGCTACCTAGTGCGTTGGAGAGGGCGCCCACCACCGAGGATACTTGGATCACCCGTGGAGAGTTGCAACGGATAGATCCGGACATACTAGAGCGCTACCAGAGCGATGCTGACCCTTACTCGACAGGGTCGATTTTCTCCCACCCGGGGAGAATTGGTGCGGACACCAGAGCGAGCGAGAAGCACGAACCGGCGAGCCGTCGGTACCGTACGCGGAGTACCACTCAGGCTACATCGGCTTCCATCTGGCTCGGAGAGAGCCTGGAGACTCCCCCTTGAGTCTCGATATTTATAGTATTTATGGAGATTTCATTTGTGTGTAATGTGTGTTTATTTAGCTTTATTCGGATTGTAATTCGGATTGTAAGAGGGGTTTATTTGTAATATGGGACCACCTAGGTCCCGCAGGCCCCCCCATCCCTTCTCCCATTGATCCACCTCATCTCTTGGGCCCATGTGGGGTCAGTCAACCCTCCATGGTGGGCTTCTAGAAGGGTTGGACCAAGGGGGGGACAAAGGGAACAAAATTTCAAATTTGGAATGCTATAAGTCAAGGGGGCGCCCCCATTATATAGTATTATATTAAGAATTTTAGTTTATTTATTTATTCCAAATCACATGGGAGAAATAAATTATGGACTCCCTCTTTTACCCCGCCCCAACCCTAGATCTAGGGATAGTTAGTGTCTTTTTTTATTTCACATAAATAGCATGTATTTTCATTTGATTAGAATTAATGTGAAGAAAAATTAGAATTTCCTCCAAAGGAGCAAGGGCCGCCCCCTATCTCTCTCCTCTATCCCCCTTCTACAGATGGGAAGGCTGTGAATCAAAGGTATGAAGCCTCATCTATCAGGTGTGAAGATCGTTGTCGCCGCCGCCTTCGTGCCGCCGTCGCACCACCGCCACCGTCGCCGGAGTTCTGTCCACTTAGGATAGCCCCTTGATTTCGGATTTCTTGCTCTCAGCCACAAGATCTTCTAGATCCCAAATTTTCAGGGTGAGTTCCAGGGGTCATCACCACGTCCTAGAAAAATTGGTGGAGCTTGTAGTTTTTATTTTCCATTTTTCCATTTTCATTCTCCACCACCTCTCAGATCTGCCTGCAGTCTGTCCAGATTTCCAGAAAGCCAGTAGAACGTTCATGAACCCACCTTCTCTTGATCTAAATGACTTGATATTTTTATTGGGGGTTCTGTCCACCACCCCCACCATCAAAAACTTTTCTTGTGAATTTAGAATCTCGTTCATAGTTTCTAAAAATTCACTTCACATCCCAGCTCAATTTTGCCTGCCACTGTCCAGATCCGACCACCCAACAGTATAAAATACCTTTCCCTATCTAAACCTCCACCAAACCCTTCATAAAAATTATCCCCATTTTCCTCTATCTCCCCTCTACAACTTTCATGAAGAGCTTATCTTCTGATGCGGAGGTATACATCGCGGTCAATGCCAACTCTCAGGAAAGTTCATTTCTGCCCGGCCAGATCTGAAACAGAGATCAGTCTGGTTCTAAAATTCCCCATCAGAAGCACAGTCACAACGAATTTTATGGAGTGATAGAGGGTAGAAGGATTTTGAGTCAGCGTTCCAACGGTGCTGGTTTCGTGCCGATCCGACATCGGTGCTGATCACAGCAACAAATCTCGTCGGGTCGTCCGCTGCAAAACAGAGGTTGCAGATTCGTGGCCAGCACTTCCGACAAGTGGAGATCAGAGCCACCCGGCCTCTGACCGGTGTTCCAGTCCGACCACCATCTAGGGAAGCGCACCACCCGGTGTCACCATCACAGCGGGACCCACCCCGCCAGGTCCAGAGGACTAAGCATCACGTGGGCCCCACGAACCGCAGATCGCGCCGTTCGGACAGCATAAAAATGTGAATTTCGGCACCGTCGGAGCGACATCAAGATGTTGCCCGTCAACCCAATTCCCGATACTCCCGGGCCCCACATGTGACCTATTACCTCCCTGCGTAGAGTGGGTCAATACTTTGTACTGTAGTAAAACTTGTTTAACCGGGAGTACGGATTTGGCCGGGGTTGACTTCCCCACGTCGGGAGCGTGGAGGTAATGGTCTTAACTCCTTGGCATTCATTTGCTAGTTTAGTATATGGTCATATGCCGCTGTGAGTGTGTTAGGAGTCTAGCCCGTGAGTTCATGTCACCGCTATGAGCAAGAGAGTGACCCGTCCCGTGGCTCGATCCGAGCACGGAAGTGAGTCGACCACCCTTGACTCGCGGATCCACGTTTCCCCTCGCTTGGGATGACGAGTGAGCTTGCATTTCTGTTAGTGACGTATAGCCCATAAGAACTCTTAGTGTCGGGCCAAAGTGTCTCCATTGTTGTATGTTTCTGATCGCGTCTGCATTTAGAGTCCGAGGTCCGCATCACTTAGAGTCGGTCCCTATGTCCGTCCCACATCAAAAGGACTTGCTTGATTGTACCCTCATGTATGGTGCATGCTCTTCCTGATGGCTATATTGTAACGACCCGAGAATCCGATTACCGGGAAGGCCCGATAACCCGAGACTTGCACCGCCACCCACGAGCCGGGAGGGCTCGGAAGGGCTAAAAGGATTGTGGAGGCACGAAGAAATAGGAAATAAAACAGGACAACCAACAACAACAAGCTGGAAGAAAGAACAACTACAGCTACAACAGAGTCCAGTCCAACAGAAAGTACAGTCTAAAGCAGTAAAACGTACCACATGCCAAGTGAACACTCGGCCCGGCAAGCTGGCAACTGAGAACCGCCGCTCCGCACCCTCGAACCTCGAGGAAGAACTGCTACTCCTGAAAAGAAGGGAATGAGTCTCCAAAATAGAGACTCAGCAGGGATCTCGCGGAACCCCAACCGGAAACAACGGCGGTAGCGGAAAGGAGAGCTACAACTACAGCAGGAATAGCAAACCGGTGGCCGGTCAAAAACTCGGCACTACAGCTACTCCTACTGCCAGAAGGCAGACCTCGATCACGCAATCGAAGCTACCGAACCACGCTAGTACCACCTACCGAAGTAAGAACACATGGCAACCACGCCGTAGAGGCCTGTCCCCCGGACACGGCCGACCTAGACACGCTGTCCAAGGTGCAACCCCGACCATCCGATCGCGGGTACCGCACAACAAGACCCAACCTCGGTAAAGCCACTAGCACTAGTCCCACGGCGCGAAAACCAACACACGCGCCACGGTGAAACAGCCGAACTCAACGGTCAACACGACCGAAGATCCGAAGGTCAAAGACATAGAAACTGACAGTCTGCCACTCCGTACTCGACAGGAGTACCACCCACTAGAAGCACAGCCGGTAGCGTCCCCTGACGTCTTACACCGCACCGCAGGTGAACCGCCTGACGTGGTAGGTCCTACCCGAGGCGCGAACACCGTACAAGTAACCACAACAAGTGACTAGCTGGGGTCACGCCCGTCGACGTGCGTCCACTGTCCCCAACCACGTGTGCACACACAGACCACGCGTCCTAGGTCTGGCCCTTTTACTGGTTTTCCCCCGCAGTCGGACTCTGGCTACGACGAGGGGCCCGACGGAAACCAGTCTAACCGTCCTCAGGGTAAGCCCGTACACCACTCCCTGGTGCGACCAGCACACACGTACTGGTAGGCTACGACTAGTGGAGGGTCACTGAAGGAGTAGACTCTCAACCCAACGGAAAACAACGTCCGAATCCGACGACGTACGGGGACAACCCCGCGTACCGGCCCCGTCGCACGGTGACCACAGTCGGAGAAGAAACAGGACTCACAGTCCACGGCCACGCACGCACCGTGCACCAGAGTCGAGAAAACTCAAGTGGCGCTAAGCCACTGAACTCTGGACAGTCCTCTAGACACACTACAGCCAACGGTCCTTGAGTCACAAGACTCGGGGTCAAGACCGTTGCACGCAACAGCACAAGGCCGTTGATCTAGCCCAATCTCTAGGTCCAAAACTACGATATCACGAATACCGAGACAACACACGAGTTGCCAAGACCATTCCCTTGGGAAGGGAACGCAAGGGACAAAGGCCACTCACACGGGCCACACGGAAAACACAGAAGCACGATTACCAAGGTAGCACATAAGCCACCACGAAGATTTCCCATCTTATAGCAAGTGGGAAACCATCCAGCCCCAGGCCGGACAACTGGACTCACAGTCCAAGGCCAAACACATGGCCCACACGGGAATCGCCTTCCAAAGGAACCCACGATATGCGGGGGAGACCCCACCGCATACACACCGACACACGGTGACTCGATCATGCGTAACACGAAAGCCCGAAACACGTAGGGTCACCCGGACCCACCACACCTACAGGCACGCTAATCGAGGTAACAAGGTCCCTCCTGACACCCCAAAAACATGGACACAGAACCCATGGGGTGTCCAGGACACTCACAAGGCCGGAGGTCGACCACTGGGTCCCAACCGAGTCGACCGAAAACCAACACAATGCTAAAAGGTCACCCGGACCCTTAAGCTCACGACACGTAAAATGAGGTAAGTGGGACAATCTCTGGACACCCAAAGACACGGTCACGGAACTCCACGGGGTGTCCGAGATACTCACGAGACCTAAAGTCAACCACTGGGTCACAACCGGGTTGACCGGGGGTCAAAACAGCGCAAACAGGAACCAGAACATGGTAGTGGTCACCTGGTGACCGCGACCAGATGGTAGCGGTCGACCGGCGACCGCGACCATGCTGTCATGGTCATCTCGCGACCGCGACCAGCCAGACGCAACCCTGATGGTAGCGGTCACCTGAGGACCGCGACCAGGCTGTAGCGGTCATCCCATGACCGCGACTAGGCCAAAGCGGTCTATCGCACGACCGCGACGCTCGAAGGCCTTCCGACCCAAACACAAGGGTGAAAGCGGTTCTCCCAGGACCGCGACCAGATGGTAGCGGTTTCTGGTGGACCGCGACCATTTTGGAAAACCGGGAACGGCGGGAAAATGCCCAAAAATCCACGCCATGCCCCAATCATCCACGGATGAAGGGGAAAACAAAAGGGGAAACCTTCCCCAAGCCCCTAGGCATGCATCTAAACCTCTGGATCGCCCAAAAACACCATAAAACGGGAGATCCGGCTCACACCCCAAAAACACACATTTTCCCCAAAACGCCCCGTTTAGCCCGCTCGGCTCACCACGGCCTACGAAACTTGCGGGAAAGGAAGTACACGGGCTGAGGGTCCATCACCCTACCTCCACCGAAGAAACGACGCGTTGTGGACGCCGATCCACGAAGAAAACGCCGCGAAACCCTCGCCGGCTCGCGATCGCGCCACCAAGCTTCCACGCGCCTCCTCCGCCTCGATCCTCACCTGTCCTCGCCCGCATCCTCGCCCGCGCCACCTCCACCTCGCCCCTGCCTCGCTCCGTCGGCCGCCGGAGAAGAGAGGGGAGAAAGAGGGCGTGAGAGAAGAGAGAGGGAGGGAAGAGAGAAATGAGAGGGGGAGAGAGAAAATGGGTAGTATATATAGGAAAACCCGAAAATTTGATAAATTCAGAAAATTACGAAAAATTACCTCCGCGATCCTCGGAAGGAACACAACGCAGTGGTACTGTCCCGGAGTCGTAGAACGTCACGGTTTGCCCTGCAAAGAGTTCCGAAGGCACATCAGGGAAAAAACACGTGTAAAGCACAAAATACACTCCAAGACCCACTACAATGATCCGAAAAATATCCGAAAAATCTGGGGCATTACAGCCCTCCCCCCTTAAAGGAATTTCATCCTCGAAATTCAGGACCAAGCACGAAGTCCTAGGGGAAGAACACTGAATCAACTGACACGCTGTCAGAGCCCCAACACAGAAAACCTCGATTCTCACGAAAACACGGATCCTGAGGAACACAGCCAGACTCACAATCACACACAACACCTCGCTCCTCGCGTCGAGCACACTGGCCAGCAGAGCAGGCATATACCAAAGGACACAGTCCGGCATCACCTCAGACAATGCGAGAACCAACATGGCACTGCAGCCACAATCTCGCTCACCGCGGAAACACAACCCTCGACACGAGCAACAGCTACCGATTCATCCAATGGTCGGCAGACAAATCGCACATCGGCTTCGCAGCCAGCTGACAGGTCGCACGCCCTCCTCAAGGGAGCAACCAAAACAGAGCCTCCACCAGCTCAAGCAGTCCTCTCCGCAGACCGCAACCAGAACATCGGCTCAACATCAAGAAACACCTCACACATGGCAAGCCGAAAGCCGGACATAACACTGTGCCAACTCTTGTCAGAAGACAAACTTTGACAAAGTCCAGATCCCATCCGGAAAGGCACATCGCAGAAATGACCACTAAAGGTCTCGCTGGCACATGGCTCTCGCCACGCTCGAGCCCCAACAACCAGCATCTTCTGTCTCGGAAAAGACCATCCACTGGTCACCAACTGCTCGTCAACGGGAAACCTCCGCTTGCTCAGCTTCTTCCTTCTTTCCTGGTCCTCGATCGGGTCCAAAGGAAACATTCCAAACCTCGGCAAGCCATCCGTCGACTCACACACAGACTGATGCCGCATCTCGAGCTGCACTCCTCTCGGACACCGCATCCGAGCTCGAACATCGCTCCAACTCGACCCTCTCGGGGAGCACGACGAAACCAAATGACGGATCCTGGTGTCTTCAGTCATCACCTCACTGGACTCAGACTCACAGGGGAATCATCCCATGCTGGTCACCAAACCAGGGATAACCATTGCGACACCAACGTCCTATCAAGGACCATCCTCCGACGCCCCTCTCACAAAAGGCCTCCGCCCACAGGCGTCACTCATCCATCTGGTCTCATCAAATCCTTCAATCAATGCAAGTGGACAGCTGCCAAGAACCATAATACCTCGAGCAACGGCACGGCAACAACACGTTTCACACCGAGGAACCCATCCTCCGATGCTCAACGCAAACTCAGGAATCCGCCCATAGCAACCAACGCTACGATCCTGAACCAGTGGGTTATGGGCCCACCGCGCTTCCGCTGCGCACTCAAAATCCGCGCGCACAGCCGAGAAAGCAAACATCGCCCAACCAGCACTCGTCCTTCCTGAGCAGCACTAGCACCCTCACACGACAAGGGAATGGGCACGACTTCTCACAGGCAACCACCCTGCCAAGACAAGGAGCACGTCTCGCACGGACTTCATGGCACACAAGGCCAACCAATCCGAACACGCAATGCAAGACGACGAACCTTAACCCAACACAATCTCTCCAACCAAAGGGGAGACCAAACGCACTTCCGACCAACGGAAGGACTCCACGCTCGACCTGACCTCAAACCTCGCGCACGCTGGAAATAGCACCATCCAGCACCAAGGAAAACCATCGCTTCCATCAGGTCAGTGCCTCCGACACACTCGACGAGTGTCACGTCGCACCACAATCACAGCATCTCTCGATGCACCACTGCTGCAATTCCTCGAACTGCAACACACCACGCAAGAGCCGTAACACGAGCCATAACCGACAACCGTCGATGCTCACCCTCGAGTCCCGAAACTCACCGCGGAGCCTTCACATCTCAAGCCAACTCCAGGGCGAACACAACCCAATCGCACACAAGAGCGCAGGAGCAAGACTTACTGGGACACCACAGCCCAATCCTGTCTCGAAATCCATAAAATAATTGGGACCGACACGTCATTTCTGACGCCACAGAGCACGACAAGGACATCAGTCTCGACGAAACGGCAGCTTACCGAGAAGATCCTCCGCTCACCAGAGCACACTTCTCGATCAGAACGCCTCAGGAGCTGGACAAACCTCAAGCTGGAGTGGCCAACACCGACAGCAGCTCCCTCAGCGCACGCTCACGGCCACTTAACCAAGAACAGTCCGCACCAGCCACCTAACCACGCTGCAGGTTCCTCGAACGCAGCACCGCGAACTCACGCCTGCCAGCAACCTCTACCCAACGCAGCACAACCAGGGCCACCACCGATGAGGGAGAAGGCTCTCGACCTCGATCCTTAGACCCCATGCTGGCACGAAAGCCGCGGACAACAACCACCTTCACAGCGCCGCACAGCGCACTCAAGCTCTCAAGCGAGAAACTAGGCGGAAAGCGAACACAAAACCCTAAGCCAGCTGCCGACTGTACTGGACCTTACGGACTCTGATCACTGCAATATTTCGAATTCCTATGTACTTCCACAACCACCGCTCTGATACTAGCTGTAACGACCCGAGAATCCGATTACCGGGAAGGCCCGATAACCTGAGACTCGCACCGCCGCCCACGAGCCGGGAGGGCTCGGAAGGGCTAAAAGGAGTGTGGAGGCACGAAGAAATAAGAAATAAAGCAGGACAACCAACAACAACAAGCTGGAAGAAAGAACAACTACAGCTACAACAGAGTCCAGTCCAACAGAAAGTACAGTCTAAAGCAGTAAAACGTACCACATGCCAAGTGAACACTCGGCCCGGTAAGCTGGCAACTGAGAACCTCCGCTCCGCACTCTCGAACCTCGAGGAAGAACCGCTACTCCTGAAAAGCAGGGAATGAGTCTCCAAAATAGAGACTCAGCAGGGATCCCGCGGACCCCCAACCGGAAACAACGGCGGTAGCGGAAAGGAGAGCTACAACTACAGCAGGAACAGCAAACCGGTGGCCGGTCAAAAACTCGGCATTACAGCTACTCCTACTGCCAGAAGGCAGACCTCTATCACGCAGTCGAAGCTACCGAACCACGCTAGTACCACCTACCGAAGTAAGAACACACGGCAACCATGCCGTAGAGGCCTATCCCCCGGACACGGCCGACCTGGACACGCTGTCCAAGGTGCAACCCCGACCATCCGATCGCGGGTACCGCACAACAAGACCCAACCTCGGTAAAGCCACTAGCACTAGTCCCATGGCGCGAAAACCAACACACGCGCCACGGCGAAACAACCGAACTCAACGGTCAACACGACCGAAGACCCGAAGGTCAAAGACACAGAAACTGACAGTCTGCCACTTCGTACTCGACAGGAGTACCACCCACTAGAAGCACAGCCGGTAGCGTCCCCTGACGTCTTACACCGCACCGCAGGTGAACCGCCTGACGTGGTAGGTCCTACCCGAGGCGCGAACACCGTACAAGTAACCACAACAAGTGACTAGCTGGGGTCACGCCCGTCGACGTGCGTCCACTGTCCCCAACCACGTGTGCACACACAGACCACGCGTCCTAGGTCTGGCCCTTTTACTGGTTTTCCCCCGCAGCCGGACTCTAGCTACGACGAGGGGCCCGACGGAAACCAGTCTAACCGTCCTCAGGGTACGCCCGTACACCACTCCCTGGTGCGACCAGCACACGCGTACTGGTAGGCTACGACTAGTGGAGGGTCACTGAAGGAGTAGACTCTCAACCCAACGGAAAACAACGTCCGAATCCGACGACGTACGGGGACAACCCCGCGTACAGGCCCCGTCGCACGGTGACCACAGTCGGAGAAGAAACAGGACTCACAGTCCACGGCCACACACGCACCATGCACTAGAGTCGAGAAAACTCAAGTGGCGCTAAGCCACTGGACTCTGGACAGTCCTCTAGACACACTACAGTCAACGGTCCTTGAGTCACAAGACTCGGGGTCAAGACCGTTGCACGCAACAACACAAGGCCGTCGATCTAGCCCAATCTCTAGGTCCAAAACCACGATATCACGAATACCGAGACAACACACGAGTTGCCAAGACCATTCCCTTGGGAAGGGAACGCAAGGGACAAAGGCCACTCACACGGGCCACACGAAAAACACAGAAGCACGATTACCAAGGTAGCACACAAGCCACCACGACGATTTCCCATCTTGTAGCAAACGGGAAACCCTCCAGCCCCAGGCCGGACAACTGGACTCACAGTCCAAGGCCAAACACATGGCCCACACGGGAATCGCCTTCCAAAGGAACCCACGATATGCGGGGGAGACCCCACCGCACACACACCGACACACGGTGACTCGATCATGCGTAACATGAAAGCCCGGAACACGTGGGGTCACCCGGACCCACCACACCTATAGGCACGCTAATCGAGGTAATACGGTCCCTCCCGACACCCCAAAAACATGGACACAGAACCCATGGGGTGTCCAGGACACTCACAAGGCCGGAGGTCGACCACTGGGTCCCAACCGAGTCGACCGAAAACCAACACAACACAATCGGGATGCTAAAAGGTCACCCGGACCCTTAAGCTCATGACACGCAAAACGAGGTAAGTGGGACAATCTCTGGACTGTTGGAGTTGGATGGACGCAGTCTATCTCCAAGAAGTATGGATCTAGAGGGGGGTGAATAGATCTAGAGCCTAATTTAAAACCAGTTGTAGGTTCAAATGCGGAATAAAGGTAGATCTACTAAAACACTAAGTCGAGTGTCTAAACTTAGCAACAACACACGTGATCTGTGAAGATAATCAAGAGAATGAGTAAGAACAAACTCACAAACACAATGCACACAAGATTTTAGGTGGTTCGGTCAATGACCTACATCCACCCCACACTCAACCGAGTATGGCTTACTGCTGCGCAACACAGCTTGCGTCCGCTGGGCAATACAGCTTGGCCTACAAACCGCTGAGCAACACAGCTTGCTGTCCAGTGGAATCCTCCACTGCCCGCTGAGCAACACAGCTTGCTGTCCAGAGGATACACCTCTGCAAACCGCTGGGGAAGTACAGCTTAACCCGTCCGAGACCAAGTCTCGCCAGCTGAGGATTACAGCTTTATAAAACCTGTCCAGTGGAAACCTCCACTGCATCCGCTGACATACAGCTTGAATAAGGGATAAAGTGGAAAACGAAAATAGAATGAAACAGCAATCGGAAAGCTGTAAATGAAGAACACAATATAGCTCTCCACAGAGCAGACTGGCCTAGATTTGATCCACGGTCCAGTGAACAAATCTTCAGACTTCACTCTTCTTCTCTCAATCTCACTGTCTCTCTTTCTTTCTCTCTTTCTTTCTCTCTGTATCTTCTTCTCTCCTTTTTCTTCTTCTTCTGCTCTTCTTCTTTTCTGGATCGTGGCTATTTGTATGGACTTTTCTTTTCGCCAACTCGATCATCTTCTTCAGAAGATGAAGACTGATATTTATAACAACAGCAGCTGGATAAGGGCGCGTGGCTTCCACATTTTCCCGCCCAAGGAATTCTCCAAATTCGAGATGCTTCCATCCACGTGGCAGCATCTGGTCACCTTGTCCTCCTGGGATCACGAGCCATGTCAGCAATCTCAGTAGAGAGTCCCTGTCAAACAGAGTATCGGATGATCAGGTTGAAGAACAACTCTGTATAGACTTATCAAAAGAACTTCGTTGTATAGACTTGACCAAAAACCTGAGACACTAACGAAGACACTGGACTGACACTAACTCAAAGACGAAAGACAAAACTGACATGAAGTGTGGTCACAAGGCGAGACAGACACGGGGTCTAGGAAAGACAACACGAGGACACAATACGGAAACGACACGAAGACAACTCGATGATACAAACACAGAAACAACAGAAACCGACACGAAGTGTGGTTTCGACATACGAAAGACACGAAGTCTAGGAAACACGACACGAAGTCATGAGAGGGAAAACGACACGAAGTCATGAGAGGGAAAACGACACGAAGTCATGAGAACAGCACGAGGTGAAACGACACGAGCTGACCACGACACGAAGACAGAAACAGAAATTGACACGGGTTGAAAACAACACGAAGATGAAAATCGAAATTGACACGGGTTGAAAACAACACGAAGACGAAAACAGAAGTTGACACGAGTTGAAAACAACACGAAGACGAAAAACAGAAATTGACACGGAGTGTGGTCAAGACGAGAAGGACACGAAGTCTAAAAAGAAAAACAGCACGAAGACAGAATAATAAAAACAACACGAAGACGTTGAATGCAACAGTGCAATGTATAGACTTTAAGTCCAATGCAAAAGGCTGTACAGACTTCATGAACAGTGCATGATTGTACTGGACGATGTATACACTTAGCCTATGCAGACCAGTCTGATGTATAGACTTTAAAGAAATACATGCTACAGTGCAATGTCTAGACTTGCTGTGCCTTCGCCAAATGCATGCTACAGTCCACTGTATGGACTTAGAAGAATGATGCATGAGACGCTCAATGTATCGACCTTGAGCTTGCTATGCAGTGTATAGACTTAGAGCATAAACGCCACGATGCAATGTATAGACATGCTATAAGATGCAGAATGAGACGCTGAAGTCTGTATAGACTTCACCAAGACACTGCATAACACTATGATGCACAATGTGTAGACTATGCATATAACAGAAGTCTAACACAAACAATATATCAGTCATACACGTGTATTCTCCATCTGATATACCAGTCACAGTCAAATTGCTATCATCAAAACACAATGTCATCAAAACACTCATGTGTTGCTATCATCAAAACACAACAGCATTGCTATCATCAAATCATCATAGCACATGTCATCAAATCATCATAGCACATGCTTGTGCCTAGGGGGCACACATTCTCCCCCTTTTTGATGATGGCAACACACTGTGACAGTGAGTCACACACAAAATTTTCTCCCCCTTTGACATGATCAAAAAGAGAAAGACAGTAAAAACACGAGTGCAACATGGCAATATGAATGCAAATACCCTTAGAACAAGAAACTCTCCCTGAAGATAGGACTCCCCTTGAATGAATTTTCCCCCTTTTAAGTGGGATATTGTGTTCAAGAAATCAGATATACAAAGGGAAAGATCAAGAACTCATCTGACTGGCATTCTGAACAAGTAGTTCAGGAATAAGCATTCTAAAACACAGAGTCTTCATTCATATGAATTTAGAAACTACTTTCAGATAGAAGTCTGGTTTAAAGGTTATAAATTTTGAGTTCATGCACTACAATCAATGGATAAGTTGGCTGTGCATGATAAAACAATAAACCAGAATCATATTTACATGAAAGATTCAGTTTCAAAATATCCTACTTTCGTATACTCATTTAAAAGTTGTTAAGAAATTCTAGGTCATGTATTGAAAATAAACAAATTGACATCCATGAATTTTCTTTTGAAGGAACAGCATTTTTCAGTAATGTTTCATTTAGGGCATTCAGGTACCAAAAGTCTTTTTGCATAAGGGTATACGTTTATCAGACGCCAATACCCCTAGATACTCAACATGATGGACCATCTGGCCTATGATCAACCTCAATAGAATTGATTGACACCTTTTTGTGTGAGGGTACACGTTTATTGGACGCCAGTTACCCCCAGGTACTCAGTGAAAACAACCTACTGTTTTGATCATTTTATACAGAGATAGCTGATACACTTCATGACATGAGTGTTGTCCACTTCTTTGATGGATCACTCAGTTTCTCAGTGATTTACCAGTCATTGCTCTGCCAATGTTAATTTTCAATGATTTTCAATATTTTTCAATATCTTTCTTAGCTGTCCTTTATATGTTTCAGAATGACTTGTTTAAGGACAATACACATACTTAGCTTCTCTAACATGATTTCAGATGAGATTTCAGATTTCAGATATGATTAGCTTTGTCTGATATGAAATAAGAAAGGGGTTGAGAGTTTTATCAATTTTCAGCTTTCTTATTTACAGATTGTAATCTTTAAACTTCAATGATTATAAAGTTTAAACCATTAAGTCAGTCTTTAAGCAATTTAAAATTCTTATAAGAGAAGAAGTCTGTTTTCTATTGCTTAGAAATCAGAACTTACTAACAGATTGCCATAAGTCAGACTCAATCATTTAGAGTCAAGGATGAAATGATTCAATAGAATTGATGACCACTCTGAATTTCTAACAGTACTCCCCCTGTCTATATGCGTGTAATTTTGCTAATGAATGACAAGAATTAAATGAGAGAGAGCTTATGTATAGATCATGAATGAATGATATGCAAAGGCATGCAAAGACTCAACAAACTCCCCCTGAATATATGCAATGTCTTCTCTGAAAATTGAACAAGGGATTTTGAAATTCATGCTCATTCAGACTGCCCTATCAATCAATATAACCCATGGTACTAGGCGGAGAACCTGATCTCAATGACCATCTCACACATACCAAGAGCCTCCAGGCAAATTTCCCTGCCCTTTAGTAGCTTACCATTTAATATATCACGGTTATGCAGAGAAAAGCAGTTCAAAGCAGTTTCAATATGCATGTGATTTTAGACACATTCATGACTAAATGATATGTAATGATGATCATAAAAAGTATGAGTGTCATGCATGATCATGAGTCTGTTGCAACATCGAGCATTCACAAAACCAGCAGAGAGTTTATTCATTAGAGAGCATCATTCGGGAGCAATCAACTTTTCAAGATAATTCAGTTTCTAGCATTCAGTGTACACAGTGCAATAACATGCAAAGAGAAAAGAATCATCAGTTTTTGTGCAGAATTTAAATTCAGTAGCTGAGTCTGGAATGCAGACTGATCAGCTAGACAAGAAGAGAAAGTCAAGAATTAACTAATCAGATTGACATTACTTTCTCAATTCAATTCTGAAGAAAAGTCACTTACCTGCTTTACCTGACTGATTTATTTTTACCCTTAGTGTTCCATCAGATTGTTGACAAGGCCTCCAATCTCTTTTAGCTTTTGAATTTATGGCCTTATCTCCTGTCATATGCCTGAAGCAGCCACTATCCAAGTACCACAGATTTATCCTTGGCTGCCAGACATACTTGCGCACACAATCAGGTAGATGAGTTTGGAACCCAAGTCTGATTGGGCTCCAGAGAATATGGAATAGAAGTAAAGCAAGACAGCAGACTTTTTGGTATCCACATTTGTTTGAAAGGATTTTGTTCAGTGGATCCTACATATTTCTTTCTATTGTTGTTCCTTTTCTTTTTGTTATTTTTCTTCTTATTTACACCAGCATGATTATTGACAGTGTTGTTTCTTTGCCAGTGCCTTGGCCAGGGTGTGTTCACGAAGTTTTTGCCATAGTAGTTCCTGGGCTGACTGAAATAATGCATATTTCTAGGTGACCAGTTTCCATAACCACTAACCCAATTTCTAGTGTAAGGTCTATGATATTGTGTAGCCTGATATGCAAGACCTGCAAACCTTCCCGGAGTTCTAGTCCAACCTGACCTATTGAAATAGGTTGGCTGTGCATTGTAGTAAGTCTGAGCTCTGGGTTGATAGAAATAATTGGGTTGACTCCTGGCAGCATTCTGTCTCCCCTGTACTTTGGACCCTGCTGACCTATTCATGGGTGTGTATTGGGTCTTCTTCAGATGTGATGGTGATGGTGGAGACTTTGTGGCCTTGACATGGGGTTTATATGACTGTTTAGGTTGACCCCTAACCTGTGATTGAGCCTTAGGATTTCGCTTGGATGTGCTGGCTCTACTTGGCTCATTAACCTTTTGTTTGCCCTTTTCCTCAGCACTGGGCCTTTTCAGATTAGCAGTTTTGTTCATTGAAATGGTTGAGTTCATGCTAATTAGAGGTCCCTTTTCTTTTTGAGCAACAAATGAAATCGTTTTCATCCCAAATATTTTTGTTGCACTAGAATTAAATCCTAGGCCCTCTTTTCTAAAATTAGCCTTTGACCCTAACAAAGCATTTAAATTCTCTGTACCTTGGGTCTTTTTCTCAATGGTTTTAAGCTTGTCCTCATTGTCCTTTTGAATATCTTCAACAAATTTCTTAAGTTCAGTATTTACAATTTGGACAGTTTCATATTTCTCATTCACCAGCTTCATCTCACTCTCATATTTTTAAATTTTCATTTTCCATTCATCAATTTCCTTTTCTAACCTCACATTCTCTTCCCTAGAAGTTTTTAACTCATTCTTGATTTCTTCTGATTCAGAACATGTGAGTTTGAGTTTATTATTTTCAGCTTCAATACATGCAATTTTATCAAACAATGAGGTATCATTTTGCATGGAATTGATTTTTCTTTTTAAATACCTATTTTCCCTTCTAATATCATCTGCTTGATCAGCTAGTTTATGATAGGCATCTATCCATTCAACGATAGTAAGATTATTAAATGGAGAAGTTACCTCATCTAAATCTTCCTCTCTGTCTTCAGAGCTAGTTGCCATGAGACAGATGGGTTTTTCAGCTTCAACTTCACTGTCCGAAGTATTGCTGAGACAACCTTCATCCTCATCGCTCCATGTGCTGATCATGGCTCTTCCTTTCGTGTTCTTTCTGTTTGATTTGTCCTTGTGCTTCTGGTTCTCCGGACAGTCAGCTTTCAGATGGCCAGAATTCCTGCATTGGTAACACAAGTAAGTTCCATATTGATTTGCAGGTTTAGATTTATACCTTGTGTCCTGCCGGCCGCCACTATGGTTCCTTCGGTTGAATTGTCCTCCTTCTCTCCTGAGGAACCGCCTGAACTCTTTAGTCATCATAGCCATCTCATTATGAGTTATGTCTTGTTCATTCAAGCTCTCCTCGGATGATGATCTGCTAGAGTTGGATCGGTTTGATTTGCTGGATTTGCTAGCACCAGCCTTCAGTGCGATCGGTTTCCTCTTCTCTTCAGCTTCATCTACCTTCGGCAGATTCATCTCATATGCCATTAGAGATCCAATTAGCTCATCTGCCCTTGTATTGTGCAGATCTCTTGACTCTTCCATGACGGTGGCCTTGGTGTACCAAATTGAAGTCAAGGATCGCAAGATCTTCCTGACTATATCATACTCAGAATACTTCTTCCCGAATCCTCTGAGGCCATTAGTAATAGTTGTCAATCTAGCATACATCTCCTTGATGGTATCGTTGGGTTTCATCTTGAAGGCTTCATATTCAGACACAAGTAAATTGGCCTTCGTCTCTCTAACCCGAGAAGTCCCTTCATGAATTGCTTCCAGTGCATCCCACATCTCCTTAGCTGAATTGTAGGCTGATACTCGAGAAAATTCAGTGGGATGCAGAGAACATTGGACTGCGTTGATTGCACTCCAGTTGAGCGTGGACCTTCTGATTTCCTCCTTGGTCCAGACTTCCTCATTCGGGGACAGCTCATAAGGTCCCTTGCTAACTACCTTCCAAAGCTCGTAACCCTTAGCCCTCAAAAAGACCTGCATACGGTTCTTCCAGTATGCGTAGTTGGATCCATCGAAGTACGGGGGCTTTGTAGTTGAGTGACCTTCAGCAATCATCCCTCGAACATCCATCTTGTCTTTCCTCTTCGGGCGATGAGTCCCTGTAGAAGAGTTAGGCTCTGATACCATGTGTTGGAGTTGGATGGACGCAGTCTATCTCCAAGAAGTATGGATCTAGAGGGGGGTGAATAGATCTACAGCCTAATTTAAAACCAGTTGTAGGTTCAAATGCGGAATAAAGGCAGATCTACTAAAACACTAAGTCGAGTGTCTAAACTTAGCAACAACACACGTGATCTGTGAAGATAATCAAGAGATTCAGTAAGAACAAACTCACAAACACAATGCACACAAGATTTTAGGTGGTTCGGTCAATGACCTACATCCACCCCACACTCAACCGAGTATGGCTTACTGCTGCGCAACACAGCTTGCGTCCGCTGGGCAATACAGCTTGGCCTACAAACCGCTGAGCAACACAGCTTGCTGTCCAGTGGAATCCTCCACTACCCGCTGAGCAACACAGCTTGCTGTCCAGAGGATACACCTCTGCAAACCGCTGGGGAAGTATAGCTTAACCCGTCTGAGACCAAGTCTCGCCAGCTGAGGATTACAACTTTACCTGTCCAGTGGAAACCTCCACTGCATCCGCTGACATACAGCTTGAATAAGGGATAAAGTGGAAAACGAAAATAGAATGAAACAGCAATCGGAAAGCTGTAAATGAAGAACACAATATAGCTCTCAACAGAGCAGACTTGCCTGGATTTGATCCACGGTCTAGTGAACAAATCTTCAGACTTCACTCTTCTTCTCTCAATCTCACTGTCTCTCTTTCTTTCTCTCTTTCTTTCTCTCTGTATCTTCTTCTCTCCTTTTTCTTCTTCTTCTGCTCTTCTTCTTTTCTGGATCGTGGCTATTTGTATGGACTTTTCTTTTCGCCAACTCGATCATCTTCTTCAGAAGATGAAGACTGATATTTATAACAGCAGCAGCTGGATAAGGGCACGTGGCTTCCACATTTTCCCGCCCAAGGAATTCTCCAGATTCGAGATGCTTCCATCCACGTGGCAGCATCTGGTCACCTTGTCCTCCTGGGATCACGAGCCATGTCAGCAATCTCAGTAGAGAGTCCTTGTCAAATAGAGTATCGGATGATCAGGTTGAAGAACAACTCTGTATAGACTTATCAAAAGAACTTCGTTGTATAGACTTGACCAAAAACCTGAGACACTAACGAAGACACTGGACTGACACTAACTCGAAGACGAAAGACAAAACTGACATGAAGTGTGGTCACAAGGCGAGACAGACACGGGGTCTAGGAAAGACAACACGAGGACACAATACGGAAACGACATGAAGACAACTCGATGATACAAACACAGAAACAACAGAAACCGACACGAAGTGTGGTTTCGACATACGAAAGACACGAAGTCTAGGAAACACGACACGTAGACATGAGAGGGAAAACGACACGAAGTCATGAGAGGGAAAATGACACGAAGTCATGAGAGGGAAAACGACACGAAGTCATGAGAACAGCACGAGGTGAAACGACACGAGCTGACCACGACACGAAGACAGAAACAGAAATTGACACGGGTTGAAAACAACACGAAGACGAAAATTGAAATTGACACGGGTTGAAAACAACACGAAGATGAAAACAGAAGTTGACACGAGTTGAAAACAACACGAAGACGAAGAACAGAAATTGACATGGAGTGTGGTCAAGGCGAGAAGGACACGAAGTCTAAAAAGAAAAATAGCACGAAGACGGAACAATAAAAACAACACGAAGACGTTGAATGCAACAGTGCAATGTATAGACTTTAAGTCCAATGCAAAAGGCTGTACAGACTTCATGAACAGTGCATGATTGTACTGGACGATGTATACACTTAGCCTATGCAGACCTTGAGGACTAGTGTTTGTGACTCTGGACTAGTTATACATATATCACTCTGGTTATTTTTAAATTACTTCCGCACTTGTGTTTAAATCTTAAATACTTATTCGTATTGCGCGCCCTAATTCGCAATTAATTATGCATGCTCCTCAACTAACCCCCACTAACCCTTCAGGGGCCTCATCAGCCTCTTGGGTGACCTCCCCAGTTCTTGGTGTCGGTATATCGATGTTATCGGTATATCGGTGTCCTGAACTCTGGGTCGTCACAGATGGTATCAGAGCGTAAGTTGAGGATTTGCGTAAAGAATTGGAATTGACGCTTTGTCCAGAGCTAGTCCTGTTGTCGTCTCATGCTGGCATAGGATGTTTTCCGTATGATTGATGGATTTTATTGTTGATTGTGTTTTGGCAGCATAATTATGCCACCTCGTCGAGGAAGACCTCCTCGAGCTCCGCGTGTTCCTCGAGATGCGCCCAGGGAAGATAGTGGTTCTGCACCTCCTCCTACAGTTCCCGCTGTTCCTGTCGTTCCAGTTGCTCCTCCAGTGCCGATCGTTCAAGCTGAAGTGCCTGGCAGTCGAGGCAAGGCGTTGAAGGAATTCCTGATGTTCAATCCGCCTGCTTTCGATGGCCAAGCTGAGCCAGAAGTCGCGAGACAATGGTTGGATGCGATAGAACGTGTGTTTGTCTCGATGGAGTGTGCTGAAGATGAGAAAGTCATGCTCGCTGCTTTTCAACTCCAGGGTACATCCATTGCGTGGTGGAAAGCCGAGTGGCAGATTTCCTTTCGATCCAGACCTCTTCGGCAAATCACTTGGGCAGAGTTCGTTGCTGCTTTTGAGCGTGCCTATACTCCTGCCTGCTTGCAGATGGATAAGATGTATCAGTTTATGGAATTGACGCAGGGCTGTATGACCGTGCTTCAGTACAGGAATAAGTTCTTGGAATTGGGTCAGTATGCGCCCCATGTGCTGGCCAGTGAAGCTTTGAAGACCCAGCAATTCTTGCGTGGGTTGAGGCCAGAGTTGAAGATGCCGCTGATAGCGAGTCGTGTTGCGGATCTCGATACTGCGTGTCAGACAGCTGTAGCTTTAGAGCTGGAGATGGCGAGACCGGGTGGATATCCCCAAGCAGGGTCAGTGCAGCCGGTAGCTCAGGTTCAGCAGACTTACCGACAGCCCGTGCCTGGTGTTCCTTCGGTCCAGTCAGAGGTTTCCAGTGCTTCCTCTCCTTCTAAGCCCAAGTTTAAAAGGTTCAAGAAGAAGAAGAAGTTTTTTCAGCAGCCGTCCGGTACAGATTCTGTTCAGCAGCCGACAGCACCTTCTTCTCAGACTCGGCAGAGCTCAGCTGCTAGTCAGCCGTGGACGTGTCGGAGATGCGGTGGTCATCACAAGGGCCAGCCGTGTTCTCTTCCCATTGTGTGCTTTAGGTGTGACCAGCCAGGTCACGTGGTTCGGGATTGCCCGCTGAGGCCGACTCAATTGCAAGCTCCTCAGTTGTCTCAACCTCAGCCGCAGTTTAGACCTCCTGCACCTCAAGCTCCACAACAATTTTTCTCTCAAGCGTCGGCGTCTTCTCAGCAATCTTCAGCTGGTTCCAAGAAGCAGAAAGGCAAAGTTTCTCATTTGACAAGAGCTGATGCTACTGCGTCCCATCTTGTGGAAGGTACGATTATGCTTTATGGACATTTAGCTCATGTCTTATTTGATTCTGGTGCTTCTCATTCTTTTATTTCTGAGGATTTCATGGCTTGTATTGAGGAACCGACTTCTGAGTTGTCTTGTGAGTTATTTGTGGAATTGCCTTCTGGAGATTTCATGGTTACTCCTCTGTGTTTGGATGAGTCTCCTGTGACGATTGATAATCACCAGTTGCCGGCGAGATTGTATGCGTTGCAGCTGGCAAATTATGATGTTATTCTGGGAATGGATTGGTTAGAGCATTATGGAGCTGTGGTTGACTGCAGATCGAAGAAAGTCTATTTTCAGCCTTTTATTTTCAAGGTATTCGATCCCGTTCTTCTCGTATGGTTATTTCTGCTATTCGAGCCTATAGGTTGCTTAGCGCAGGTTGTCAGGGATTCCTTGCTTCAGTGGTGGCTGTTGAAAAACCACGACGGGATGTTTGTGATATTCCGGTTGTCTGTGAGTTCCCTGATGTGTTTCCTGACGAGTTGCCAGGCTTGCCCCCAGAGCGAGAGATTGAAATGGTGATTGAACTGATTCCAGGTACTGGCCCCTTAGCAAAGCCGCCATACCGTATGGCTCCAGCTGAATTGAAAGTACTGCGTGCACAGCTACTAGAGTTACTAGAGAAAGGTTATATTCATCCCAGTTTTTCTCCGTGGAGTGCCCAGTGCTGTTTGTGAAAAAGAAAGATGGAAACCTGAGGCTTTGTATTGATTACAGGCAGCTGAATCAGGCGACTATCAAGAATAAGTATCCGCTCCCCAGGATTGATGATTTGTTTAACCAGCTACAGTCTGCTACTGTCTTTTCGCGAATTGATCTCCGGTCTGGTTATTTTCAGTTACGGATCCGGGAATCTGATGTGGAGAAGACTGCTTTCAGTACTCGATATGGTCACTTTGAATTTTTAGTCATGCCGTTTGGTTTGACTAATGCCCCAGCAGCTTTCTTGGACCTAATGCAGCGTATCTTTCGTCCATTTCTGGACCAGTTTGTGGTGATCTTTGTTGATGATATCTTGATATATTCTGCCTCTGTTGATGATCATGTGCAGCATTTGAGGATCATTCTGTAGACTCTAAGAGATCACGAGCTTTATGCGAAGCTCAGTAAATGTGAATTCTGGCTTCGGGAGATTCATTTTCTTGCCCACGTGATTTCTGGTGATGGAGTGGCAGTAGACCCTGCAAAGATTGATGCCGTTTTGAGTTGGCAGAGACCGAGGACCATCACTGAGATACGAAGTTTTTTAGGATTGGCTGGGTATTACCGCAGATTCATTCAGGATTTTGCGAAGATTGCAGCACCGATGACTAAATTGACACGGAAGGATGTGCCTTTTGTCTGGTCGGATCAGTGTGAGGCTAGCTTTGTTGAATTGAAAAGGCTATTGACTTCTTCTCCAGTGTTGACTTTGCCTTCCGACTCGGGTGGTTTTCTTGTTTGTACAGATGCGTCTCGAGTAGGTTTGGGTGCAGTGCTGATGCAACATGGTAAGGTTATCGCATATGCATCTCGGCAATTGAAACAGCATGAAGGAAATTATCCCACTCATGATCTAGAGCTAGCTGCAGTTATTTTTGCCTTGAAGATCTGGAGACATTATCTGTATGGTGAGAAATTTCAGATTCTTACTGATCATCAGAGTTTACAGTATATTTTCTCCCAGAAAGATCTGAACCTCAGGCAGAGGTGATGAATGGAATACATGAAAGATTATGACTTTACACTCTCCTATCAGCCAGGTAAAATGAATGTTGTGGCCGATGCTTTGAGCAGGAAAGTGCAGGTCAGCCATTTGTTGCTTCACGAATGGAAATTGTGGGAACAGCTTCCGAGCGAGGCATTGTGTGTAGAGATTCCTGCCGATCCGAAGATGGCAGTTTGTGCTAGCTTGGTTTTGGGTTCAGCTTTGTATCAGCAGATTTTAGAAGCCCAGCAAGCTGATTCTGATTTGGCCCGTGTTATATCAAGATATGATGTGGAATTTGATGACGAGCTGGTTGTCAGTTTCCAGGGCAGATTGTATATTCCTGTTGATAATGATTTGAGGAATGAGATTCTGAGTGAAGCCCATGGTTCCCGTTTTGCTATTCACCTTGGTGTCACTAAGATGTATCAGAATTTGAAGAAACAGTTCTGGTGGCCCGGCATGAAGAAGGACGTGGCTATTTTTGTTTCTAAGTGCTTGACTTGTCAGTTAGTTAAAGCTGAACATCAAAAGCCAGGTGGTCTGCTTCAGCCATTAGAGATTCCGATGTGGAAATGGGACCATGTTACTACAGATTTTGTGGTGGGTTTGCCTCGAACTTCTCAATGTTTTGATGGAATCTGGCTGCTTGTCGACAGATTGACGAAAACCGCCAGATTGTTGCCAATTAAAGTTACTTGGAGTGTGCAGAGATTGGTCGAGCTCTATGTGCAGAAGATCGTGCCGCTGCATGGAATTCCTATTTCACTTGTGTCAGATCGTGACCCACGTTTTACCTCTGGCTTCTGGCGTAGTTTCCAGAAAGCTTTGGGCACTGAGTTAGCTTTCAGTTCGGCGTATCACCCACAGTCAGATGGACAGTCAGAGAGAACTATTCAGACTTTGGAGGACATACTGATATCGTGTTGTCTTGATTGGCAAGGTTCGTGGGGTCAACATTTGCCACTTGTTGAGTTTGCTTATAATAATAGTTTTCACTCCAGTATTGGCATGGCTCCTTATGAAGCGTTGTATGGTCGTCCTTGTCGTACTCCTCTGAACTGGTTTGATGTTGGGGACCGACTGTTGACAGGACCGGACATGGTACAGTAGTGTTCTGATGTGGTTCGTCTGATCAGACAGAGATTGTTGACGGCTCAGAGTCGACAGAAAAGTTATGCAGATCAACGCAGACGTCCACTACAATTTGAGCCTGGAGATATGGTGTTTGTTAAAATATCTCCGATGAAAGGTGTTTCCAGGTTTGGGAAGCGTGGAAAGCTTAGTCCGCGGTATGTTGGCCCTTTTCCGATTGTTGAAGCTATTGGTTCAGTGGCTTATCGTTTGCAACTGCCGGCGGCCATGCAAGCTATTCATGATGTGTTCCACGTGTCTCAGTTGAGGAAATGTGTGCCTGATGCTTCTCATGTTCTCGATGATTCAGTGTGGCCCGAGGTGACTGCTGATTTGTCCACACCAGAGTTTCCTATCCGAATTGAAGACCGTCGTGAGCAGCGGTTGAGAAATAAGGTTATTCCTCTGGTAAGGGTTGCTTGGCAGCGTCACTCTGGTAACGAGTCTACTTGGGAGCGTGAAAATGAGATGCGTCAGCTTTTTCCTTTCTTGTTCCAGTGAGGTATAAGTCCTTTCTTAGTTTCCTCCTTTTCAGTTGTTGTAAATTTCGAGGGCGAAATTTCTGTAAGGAGGGAGGGACTGTAAGGCACGTGCCTTAATGGATCCTTCGTGGTATTTGTTCTATTAATTGTTCTGGAATTTCGGCCTTTTTCCTGGATTTTTAGGAATTTGTCTAGTATTTTTCTGGATTTATTTGGGGCTAATTGAGGGTTATTGAATATTAATAAGATTTTATATATATAATGATTATATTATATATATATTAATTTTATTTTTATTTTTTTATATAACCTCTCCCTCTCTCTCTCTCTCTCTCCCTTCCCGTCGATCTCACTCTCACCCTCTCCCTCTCTCTCTTCTCACGATCGTCCCCTCCCTCTCCTAGGGAACTCGGGCGAAACGAGATTGGATTGAGGCGAGGTTGGCACCGTTGGATTCCTCGCGTCGAGTAGTGCGCGTGGGTGTCCACTTCGGCATGGATCGGTGATCGTGGGAGCGAGGTGGAGCGTGGAAGCTCCGTGGCTCTTCCTCCTTGCATGCGGCCCGTTCGACGGTTTCGGCTTGCGAAAGGTAGGGGGATGGAATCTCGATCTTGCTAGGATCGTTTCCCTTAGCCTACTTGATGATTAGCACCCCATAGCATGCGTGATGTGTATATTTCCATTTTTGGGGTTTTAGCCTAAATCTTGAGTTTAATGCGTTTTAGGCCTTGCATGTGCTAGATTTAGATGTTAAATTGTTGTCTAGCATGCGTGGTTTGACAGGTTATCAGGTTTTTCGTCGATACCCGGCGTTTTCAGCCGTCCGGGAGGGCTTCGGTTTACAAACCGTACCCGCCCGTAACCCAGGTGTGGTGACGGTCCTGCCAGGAACCGTCACTTGCCTGACGGTCCATAGCGGACGCGTCACTTCCAAATAGCGGCCCATTTGCGGTGCGTTACTTGGAGAGTAACGGTGGGGCTCCCATCCGTTACTCATCAACTGTTTTCCGTGGTTTTGGTCAGGCGATGTGCCCGACGGCCAGTCGGTCGACCATCGTTTCGGTCCGACGCGCCTAGACCGGGGCGTCACTTCGTCTGCTATCATTTAGAACGCTGATAGGTGGTTTGAGCCTCAGGTGGATGTGACGGCGGTGACCCCACGCGTTGCTTCGAAGTAACGTGCAGGGCCCCCACCGTTACAAGCCCTTTAGTGCCTCTTGAGCTGGAACCCTGAAGGGAGTGACGGATAGGGACTGGTGCGTCATTCTCGAAGTAACGCGCCGGCCCCCGACCGTCGTTTGCATATGGCGCGTGGGTCTTTGACCGCCGCTTCCCTGATGGCTGCAATATATTCCCAGCCCATCTGTTATGCGCTTCTTTCTATATTCATGCCATATTCGCATTGTTTTAAATATATTGTGGCGTGTTTTATACCAATAGAGTAGCTTTTCTTTCCATGCAATGGAGCCACTGTCGTTGCCCTAAGGTCTGTTGAGTACCGACCCGCTTGAGGATGGCGGAGGGGTATGTTTCCCATTCACGGTTTGTAAGCTAGTTCCGTGGGCTCCCAGCCAATGGTAGCGTCCTGCCAAGGGAGAAAACTAGTTAGAGGGCCTGGCTCAGGCTAGAGTCAGTGTGTGCACACGTGGTCGGAGACTGTGGACTGACACCGACGGGTGCCACTCCGACTGGTCACTTGGTTTGGTACTGTTTACGCGCTTAGCTTGTCGCTTCGTCGACTGCGAGTGCTTGAGACGCAGTGTAAGCCGTCAGTGGACGCATCTGGTTTCTGCTCCAGTGGTTGTCCTTCCTTGTTGCTTGGATTAGTTGCAGCTCCTTCTATTTGGTAGTTTTAGCTTTAATCGCTTGCATTTAAGTAGTAGTGGCATGTGTTAGCTGTTATACTTGCTTAGCTAGAGTTTACAGCTTTCTTGTGATTAGTTATTCATGCCACTGCCTGTGTATTTATTTAAATGCATGCTTTAATTGCTTTATTTATGCATGTTCGCTTGTTTAGTGCGAGGTAGGGATCCGCGTGACCCCTACTGAGTCTGGCTGTGACTCACCCTTCTCCTTTCAGGTGAGCCGCGCCCGCCGTCTCCCGGACTTTAGTGTGCTGTTTCGGGACCGTTCCTAGCTGCCAGCTGTGCACGAGCTGCCTTTTTGAGGCTTGTGTTGTACTTTTGCCGGGGTATGCCCCGCGTAGTTGTACCTTGAGGACTAGTGTTTGTGACTCTGGACTAGTTATACATATATCACTCTGGTTATTTTTAAATTACTTCCGCACTTGTGTTTAAATCTTAAATACTTATTCGTATTGCGCGCCCTAATTCGCAATTAATTATGCATGCTCCTCAACTAACCCCCACTAACCCTTCAGGGGCCTCATCAGCCTCTTGGGTGACCTCCCCAGTTCTTGGTGTCGGTATATCGATGTTATCGGTATATCGGTGTCCTGAACTCTGGGTCGTCACAAGACCAGTCCGATGTATAGACTTTAAAGAAATACATGCTACAGTGCAATGTCTAGACTTGCTGTGCCTTCGCCAAATGCATGCTACAGTCCACTGTATGGACTTAGAAGAATGATGCATGAGGCGCTCAATGTATCGACCTTGAGCTTGCTATGCAGTGTATAGACTTATAGCATAAACGCCACGATGCAATGTATAGACATGCTATAAGATGCAGAATGAGACGCTGAAGTCTGTATAGACTTCACCAAGACACTGCATAACACTATGATGCACAATGTGTAGACTATGCATATAACAGAAGTCTAACACAAACAATATATCAATCATACACGTGTATTCTCCATCTGATATACCAGTCACAGTCAAGTTGCTATCATCAAAACACAATGTCATCAAAACACTCATGTGTTGCTATCATCAAAACACAACAGCATTGCTATCATCAAATCATCATAGCACATGTCATCAAATCATCATAGCATATGCTTGTGCCTAGGGGGCACAACATGGACACCCAAAGACACGGTCACGGAACTCCACGGGGTGTCCGAGATACTCACGAGACCTAAAGTCAACCACTGGGTCACAACCGGGTTGACCGGGGGTCAAAACAGCGCAAACAGGAACCAGAACATGGTAGTGGTCACCTGGTGACTGCGACCAGATGGTAGCGGTCGACCGGCAACCGCGACCATGATGTCACGGTCATCTCGTGACCGCGACCAGCCAGACGCAACCCTGATGGTAGCGGTCACCCGAGGACCGCGACCAGGCAGTAGTGGTCATCCCATGACCGTGACTAGGCCAAAGCGGTATATCGCACGACCGCGACGCTCGAAGGCCTTCCGACCCAAACACAAGGGTGAAAGCGGTTCTCCCAGGACCGCGACCAGATGGTAGCGGTTTCTGGTGGACCGCGACCATTTCGGAAAATCGGGAACGGCGGGAAAACGCCCAAAAATCCACGCCACGCCCCAATCATCCACGGATGAAGGGGAAAACAAAAGGGGAAACCTTCCCCAAGCCCCTAGACATGCATCTAAACCCCTGGATCGCCCAAAAATACCATAAAACGGGAGATCCGGCTCACACCCCAAAAACACACATTTTCCCCAAAACGCCCCGTTTAGCCCGCTCGGCTCACCACGGCCTACGAAACTTGCGGGAAAGGAAGTACACGGGCTGAGGGTCCATCACCCTACCTCCACTGAAGAAACGACGCGTCGTGGACGCCGATCCACGAAGAAAACGCCGCGAAACCCTCACCGGCTCGCGATCGCGCCACCAAGCTTCCACGCGCCTCCTCCGCCTTGATCCTCACCTGTCCTCGCCCGCATCCTCGCCCGCGCCACCTCCACCTCACCCCCGCCTCGCTCCGTCGGTCGCCGGAGAAGAGAGGGGAGAAAGAGGGCGTGAGAGAAGAGAGAGGGAGGGAAGAGAGAAATGAGAGGGGGAGAGAGAAAAGGGGTAGTATATATAGAAAAACCCGAAAATTTGATAAATTCAGAAAATTACGAAAAATTACCTCCGCGATCCTCAGAAGGAATACAACGCAGTGGTACTGTCCCGGAGTCGTAGAACGCCACGGTTTGCCCTGCAAAGAGTTCCGAAGGCACATCAGGGAAAAAACACGTGTAAAGCACAAAATACACTCTGAGACCCACTATAATGATCCGAAAAATATCCGAAAAATCCGGGGCATTACATATATGAACCCTCACTTGTGCTTCCATGACATCAACTCTTCATAAATAATAAGCTCTGCTGGAGAATTGAAATGATAGTCTGCCTGTTGGATTTAGTCGAATAGCTAACTCCGGTTGATTGAAATCCCTTAAGTCATTGACCTATCCCCCATTTAATAAACCAATTTTCTCATTAATCTCTATCCAAATAAATGGGGTTTCATTCCTTAATCTTGGCCCTCATTCCATGTGTTCTTCATTGAAAATCTTTTGTTACAGGGAAGAGTCGACTCAAGGAGTTGACTTTTGTTATTGGGTCATCTTTTGCTTCACGGGACAGAAGTGGTGCGGAAAAATGTCGACTCAAAGAGTCGACACTTTCCGGTCGCATTCCGGTTCGCGAATCGGTCCCCTGGGTTCACTCTCGATTCCACTTATATGGCCGCAACTGCTCCATTTGACCCCGTGCGTCTCCTATTAACCCAGTGCCGCCCTTGTCCTACCCTAAATCACCTCCTTGAAAGCCCTCATCTACTCCAGCCCCAAACCGTGGAATCCCTGCGGCAGTGCGGCACATGCGGTCTCCTTCTTCTTCAAGCCTCCACCATGGACTTCCTATGGCATCCGCGACTCTCCTTCTTCTCCAAGCAACCGCGGCGTCCTCCTTCGAGCCTTCTTTGACTGGAGTTGTGCGTGGCCTGCAAAAACCAGATTCTCTGAAGTAGGCCTCCACCTGCTAGATAGACCGCCGAGCTTCATCCTCCATCTGCTAAAAGTGTGAGGCTTGTCCGAATGTCACTAAAGAAGAGGTCTTTGAAGGAGAAGAAGCCCTCATACTAAAGGAGCTCCGACGCAAGGACAAGCAAGCTCAAGCATAGAAGAAGAAGTCGGCATCTGAGAATGTTATGCTAGTCGAGAGAAAGGTACTCCGGCCAAGAGCCGTTGATTTTAAAAGTCTTGAAACTGCTTTGCCCGGCTTAATAGAGTTACTTCAGAAGCAACCGAACTTGATTTCCTTTATGTCAGAACATCGAAAAGTTTATCTATCCTTGGTACATCAGTTTTATGGGAATATGGTTGTAAATAATGATGAGCTGTACACTGAAATTAATGGGCAACCCATTCCCCTCACTATACAATTAATTGGAAAAGCTTTGGAAATGTCGTATGACACTGGGTGTATCTATATTGAATCCATATTTACTGAGGAAGAAGCTTATGTAGCTATGACTGGTGAACAAATGGTGGAAGGTAGTTCAAACAAACTTAATGCCAATAATTTTCCACCTCTCCAAAGGATTCTACATCACATGATGACCACAATCTTATTGCCCAGATCAGGAGGAAGAGAACATGTGACGGATAGATAGAAATTCTTATTTGTCTATATCATGAGTGGCGATCCAGTAAATTTTCCTGCCTTTATCATGGATTACATCACAAGTTGTCAGATGTCAAAGAATAGGAATCTTCCGTATGGTGCTGCTTTAACACCTATATTTCAATATCTTCACATCAATCTGGATAAGCAAATTAGTCACAATATTAGAGATGCAGATATTTATACAATTCCTTCAATCTGTACCAACATGGGGTATGAGCTTCAAAACGGACGTCTAGTCCGCACACTCAAGTCTCACAAAGGGAAAGCCCCTGTAGTGGAATCTGATCATAGTGAAGATGATGAAGAAGAGGAACCTGTTAGAAGAACTCAAGTTACTCAACCTGCTCGAGTCACTCAGTCTGATTCTACTGATGACATGACTTTGCACACAAAGATTGATGCTTTAGGAGGTGAACTCAACAAGGTCAAGGAGATAGTGGACGGTCTTACTAAGGATGTTTCAGAGTTGAAGCTGTACCACGAACCTTATCTCCAGAAGTTTGCTGCTATGGCCAATTCCATTGACTCTTTGCACTCTGCCATTGGGATTCAATGCTCATAGATTGATGACTTATCGGATTATCTTCACCGTCCCCCAGCTTCCCCTTAATCCTCCATGGCAACTCCATTTATGTTGGCTCCAGCTTGAAGCCATTGTGCTTAACTCCTTCTCCCCTCTTTCTCCTTTTTGTTGATGCCAAAGGGGGATATATGTTATGTGTTATCTGTGAATGGAATGCACTTTTGTTGAATGTGTTATGTGAGGAATGAACTTTTGCTGTTTGTCTGTGGAATGCACCCTTGTGGGATGTTTGGTTGGAATGCATCTTTGTGGATATGCTTTGTTGCTTGGAATGCATCTTGTGGATTGAAATGCTATGAAACACTTTTTTGATGAATCAAGCAACCCTTCCTTTAGTCTTTATTGCTTCAATGCACATAGTATTTTGTCATCATCAAAAAGGGGGAGATTGTTGAACCCGTGCGTAACTTTGCTTTAAGGAATTTTGATGATGATCAAATACAATGTGACGGTGTTTCATGTAAATAGATGAATGAGCAGCTTGTGGGATTTGGCAGGCATAGGGTTCTTTTTGAATGGTTGATTGATGCACATAGACTTATCATTGTTAATTTTTGAATGGAATCCCTTACTTAAATGCCTCCTTTCTGAACAAGACTGGCATGAAAATAGCTATTTGTGATGGACTTAGTTGAGAATGGATGGATTCCAATTTACATATGTTGGACTCAACTTGATGTGATGCTGCTGGTTCACATGGCTGGCATGTTTCATCTTGATACATGTAAAGCAGGGATACTTGTGCAGGTTAACATGAAGTTATATAATCCTCATTGAGATTTAAAGTGTGCTTTGGCTAACTTGTTTTTCTTTGACATATGAAGAGCAGGGACAAATGTGGAGAATTGAATGGAATTGGTGACAGGGATATTTAATGGCTATCATTAATGAAAACCAAATTGGAGGGCAATTCTGGTTGGCCTTCACCACACAAATGTGTGCTATGAACTTGAGACAGATGCCCTTGTTGTATTGTCAAACATGAATTGGATAAACTGACTCCTAGTGTTCAACAGAACTGAGATGGTGTTCCAAAGGATTCACAAATGCAAAGGTGACCTCTGTGCATAATTATAGTTGCTTAGCCTGTGAAATGGGGTAAGTAATGTTTAATCATTGTACTCATGTTATGGTCTTTTTAGTCTCATGATATTTGCATCCCCCCTTGAGCCTTCTTTGTTTTTGAATATTCCAGGCAAAAGTGTCGACTCAAGGAGTCGACACTTTGTCCTGTGTATTTGGCTTGTTTGTTGCACCGACCGTGCCTTACCTTGCACCGACTGTCCTTAGTGTTTTTCAAGTCTAGCACCAACCCTATCTATAGCTTCTTCATAAAGTGCACCGACCTTGTCTATTTGTGCATCGACTTTGTCATAGCCTGACCTCTTCTCCTTCAGGAGGCTGAAAAGAAATGTCGACTCCTTGAGTCGACATTTATTTTCACTCGTTCTGGTTGGGTTATTTTCAGATGCCTTGGGTATAGATGTCGACTCCTTGAGTCAACATTTATTTCCACCTGTTCTGTTCAGGCATTTCTAAACACCACAGGTGGAAAGTGTCGACTCAAGGAGTCGACACTTTCTGATGTCTGCATTTTTCACCTGTTTGTTCGGGGTGTTCTCCCTAACAGGCTTCCACTCTTTTTGTGCCCCTCTGTGATTGGTCCAAGGGAGAATATCCCTTCCACGTGGCCCTTCGTTCCTTGAGCTATATAAGGTTTGAGATAGGAGTATTTATAAAAAAGAGAAAAAGGGTTTTCAATCTTATCCAATTTTGGGCTTTTGCATGGTGAGCACGGCCGCAACTCTTCTTCCTCCTCTCCAGGCTCATCTGGTGTGAAGAAGATGATTAATGAGAGGGAGATGCAGTCATCTAGTGTTCCTCAGTGAACCTGCAACGTGCTTCATCTAGGGCATGAGAGAAAAGAAGACGAAGTGAAGAAGAGGGAGTCCGGCCTCAAGGTGGAAACTTGCTACATCGACTTCTCACCGTGAAAGCTTCAAGGAAGAATTGTCCAGGGCTTTCATCCATAAGGAGATAAAGTGAACTACATTTCCTTTACATCCCTCTTTGTTGTTGCTATATTATTGGTTCTTATATTGAGCATGTATTGAACATCTGATTCCATTTTTCTCAAATTGAAATATTTGTGTGTGTGGACGGAGCTGCGTCTTCGTTTGAGAATTCAGTGTGGGGTGAGCTCCCCATGTTCGTGTGTGTGTGTGCTGCGTGGCACGTCTTGAGGCTAGGCCTCGTGTGTGGTTTGCTGTGAAAGTAGCATGTGTGGTGTTAGGGTTCGTCCCCGTGTTGCTACTTTTGTAGCGTGTAGTGAAGCCTCACTAGGTTCGGTGAGAGGTGGACGTAGGGAGCCCGTCGTGGTCCCGAACTACCTAAAAAATCATCGTGTCTATGTGAATGCTAGTGTGACTGTTCCATATCTCCTACCTCCATTCACAAGTTGGTTTGATCACTGTGCTTCTCATCGCATTTAGATTCACTCATACACACCGTTTAGCTCAGTTCGTCTATCTACCGCTTGCGTGAACTTCTCCATACATTAGTGTTTGTTAAGCTTGTGTTGTGTGGGGTTTGAGTTTTAATCGGTCATAAATTTTTATAGAGGGATCTATTCACCCCCCCCTCTAGATCTGTGTTACTGCACTTCGAGACCCAACACCCGACACTGGCAATGCTGGTAACTAAGAACCACACACTGCACCTCCACGCATGGGGAAGAACAGCTACACCAGAAAAGTCAGGGGTGAGCCTCCTATCACTGGCTCAGTTGGGATCCCGCAGAACCCTACCATAAAACAATGCAGTAACAACAATGCTAACAACTAAAGCAAAGTAGTAAGAATAGGAGCCACAACATTAAAAGTAAAGATGAAAGATGTACCATGGAAACACAGCAACCGAAGGAACCTCGGCCCTCTATACTACTCCTAACAACAACAGAAAGGTGAACCTCGATCTCACAAAGTCGGGCGTTACCGATCCATTGTCAAATCCCAAAACCCTATCATGAAAAGCCTACCAAAATAGGCAAGAGCCTACCAAAGACCTACTCGATCGAAGGCACAAGACATACACGAACTCACCGTCGTGTACGCTACAAAACCCGTAACCTTGAGTGAAGCCAAGCACAGGCTACTCGGACAAGTCACGAAAACACAAGTCATCGTGTCAAGTGACAGAAGCACCACCTCACTAGAAGATTAGCCAGATGCGTCCATTGACGTCTTACACTGCGCCTTAAGTATCTCCCACTCGCCTAGAACGGCGGTAACTGAGACACTCTCAAAGAACCAAGCAACTACAGTAACGAGTGACTAGTCAGGGTTATGCCCATTGGCGTTCGTCCAACCGTCCTTGACCACGTGTGCACACACAAGCCCAATGCCTTGAGCCAGGCCTCTAGCTAGGAATTAAAGTGCTGAAATTAAATTTTACATTTATATAAATCGATTTACACATTTTATACAAATTCCAGTCTAGATATACACAAGTCCTAAAGGTACAGTGCAACAAAAGAAAGGTACACAGCCTCTGGGGCATACCCCAGCTAACACCAGCTGGCAACACTAGGACCTCAAACACAGGCCTCCGAACGACGAGGAGGCACGCCGACCAGAAAAGAAAATGGATGAGCCTCATATCATTGGCTTAGTAGGGTTCCCACGGATCCCCACCATAATAAACAAATAAACAGAGCAGCAAGTAATAAAATATGAAGACAATAAAGCAGGTAAAGCAGTAAGGAAGTAAAGTAGTAAAGAACGGCACTGCCACAAGAAACACACAAAAAACTTGCACACCATCAGGTTACCTCGAGTATCAAACACAACTCACGCTGACGCGGAATCTCAAAACATGGGCCATAGAAAGTTGGAACCCAGTGACTTGTCTCGGAACACCTCTCCTAGGACACACACGCTAGGATCTAGTCTACCAGGTAGACCCTCAATCGGTCAACCAAGAAACTTGGCTACGCAGCTGGACAGGACTCACGAAGACAGCGAGTAAACAGGACTCGGAGCCGCAAAAACACTAATCCTCAGCAGAAGAGAACATGAGTTGAAACCTCTCAGGTGACATGAGCACTACCCACTAGAAGCCAGACCGGATGCGTCCACTGACATCTTAGTCTGCGCCACTGGTGTCACCCTACTCACCCCAGGTGGAAATTGAGACACACTAAGTACGTAACCACAGAACAAGGACTAGCTGGGGTCGCACTCGTCAGCGTGTGTCCAACGCCCCCAACCACATGTACACACACAGACCATGCGCTCTAGGTCAGATCCTCTAGCTAGTTTCCCCCCCAGCCCAGACTTAGGTTGCAAAGATGAGGGGCCCTACGGTAACCATCTTAAAAATTGTCACACTGGGAAAGCTCTCCACCACTCCCAAGTGGGTCCGCACACGCGTGCGTAGGAAAGTTACGACTAGTGAGAAAAGTCACCAAAAGGTGAGAACTCGCTATAAAGTGGAAAGTCACCGGAACACCACCGGTCCATACGTAACTCACCGTACACGTGTAACACGACACGAGGGGGCTATGGATAGAACACAACACTCTAGAACCTCTGACTGGGTGACTACTTTGTGGACTGCCGGTAAAATCGGCATAGATAGAAATGACCAACACGCGGGACGCAAAAAGCTGAACCTCGGGCTGACAGCGGCTAGGCGGTCAACCTCTTGGCCAGCCACAGCTCTAGGTGGCCACACCTGTAACGACCCAAGATCCAGACACCGGGTCAAACCCGATATCACTCGGATCCTACGCCGCCACCCACGAGCTGGGAAGCTCGGAAGGGTTAAAAGGTGTCACGGGAGTGTAAAGAAATCTAAAATAAATGCAGGAATTAAAGTGCTGAAATTAAAATGTACATGTATATAAACAGATTTACAGATTTTACACATTTACCAATCTAGATATCTACAAGTCCAAAAGGTACAGTGCAACAAAAAGAAAAGTACACAGCCTCTGAGGCATACCCCCGCTAACACAAGTTGGCGAAGTTAGGACCTCAAAAGCTGCTCAAGGCCTCCAAATGACGAGGAGACTCACTGACCTAAAAAGTAAAGGGGGTGAGCCACATCTCATTGGCTCAGTAGCGGTCCCGCAGATCCCCACCACAGCAAACAAATAAATAGAGTAGGAAGTAATAAAATATAAAGAGAGTAAAGTAGGTAGAGCGGTAAAGAGGTAGAGCACCACAGAAAACACGTTAAGCCACTAACTGCTAAAAACCTGCACACGGTCGGGATACCTCGAGTGTAGCGCCCCACCCTAACATCCGGTCATGTTTCCAACTCTCCTCGGATTTAGGAGGGATGTCACAGTGAGAAAAACCCAACAAAAACAAAATTGGTTGATGAATTACATAAATAAAAAGAATACAAGATCAGCGGAAGATTAATCTCATTCCTATCAGTTAAATCACATTCTAAAAATCATAATAGTCCAAAACTGATAAGCAGAAAGTTACTTACAATAGTCCATTATTACAAATTTTCAAATGTTCTAACAATAAATCACCTCAAATGAAAAATAAAGATCTCTAAAGACTACACCAAATTTTCTCGATCGGATTCACTACGCGCTAACTCCTCGTCCTCACTGAGGGAATCACCTGAAAATGGTTAGCAAGTATGAGTCTAAGAATAGACTCAGCAAGTTACTAAAATCAAATTGTTACCTTTTATCCGCATCTAACATACTTCAAGGATTAATAACAAAATATACTAAAATCTGAAATTAGGTTACCGGGCACAGAAAATAGGTTTCTTCTATAGTAGTAAACAACTCTTTACATGACTATACTTTAATCTTTCAAAATCTCAAATGCCCATTCAGATTTTCAGAAAATAGAACTTTTCAGAATGGCATATGACTGCACATATTTCAGAAACAGAATTTCATAAATTTACAATTTCAGAAGTCATATGTCTTTGCAGAATTTCAGATACAAAAATAGAATTTCCCATATTTGCATATGACTAAACAGATTTCAGAATAGAATTTTAGAATTTTTAGAAGTCATATGTCTTTTCTGATTTAGAGACAGAATTTCAGATGATATATATGACTTAGACACAGTGCTCACATCGCCACTAGAAGGTCAGTACATAATAGATACTCAATCCCCTAGGCCATGGAGACGAGTCTTGGTTAACTGCGCAGAACAGGGAAAAATTCTTCCCACCTTAACCAGTGGAACTTGTCCATCTCAAGGATTTCACCTCTGCCCTCGAGGTCAAAACAGATTGAGCCTCCTCACAGGGACATTTCTATAGTTTGGCTCCACGCCCTTCTATGACAGTAGTGTCCATATAGCCTATATAATAGCTTTGCATATATACATATGTGCGCCGAAAAATCATATACTACATTGCATACCTTTCACAAAATAACTTTTCAATCACATTTTTCTAAAACTCCACAATTACTAAAAAAATATTTTTTTCAAAGACTTCAGGAATACAATAGGTTTCAGATTCTGAAAACAGAAAATAGGCTTATATCTAAGCCACATATGCGAGTAAAACAATTCATAATTGTAAGCACTGAATTTTAATGAATACGAAATTTTTACAAGAAGCTACCAACTTGGTTCTATATCATTTCCTAATTTCTCATATTTTTAAGAATCAAAATGGCCTTTCAAAACTCCATTTTTCTTAGTTTCTGAAATTTAAGAAACATGTTTATTTTTATGCTACACTTGCCTATAAATCAAGTCATAACTTGAAGTACATAATTTTTCTAATCCTGAAATTTTTACAGCAAGTTAACAACTTGGTCATCTATCATTATCTAATTTTTTAGATTTTTCTGAATCCAATTGGCCTGTCAAAATATCTTATTTTCAGAGTTCTGAAAAACTGAGACATAATACAGACTGTTAAAGGGCTAGGTCGACCTGTCCAAAAGGCCAGGTCGACCTAGGCTAAACAAAATAGGATCAATTTTAATGAGCCTAAAATTTTTACAACAAGTTACCAACTTGATTCTTTAACATTTTCTAATGTTTTAAATTTTAAGAATTAATTTGGCCTCCCAAAACTCACTTTTTCGTGGTTTCTAGAAATTAGAAAATAAGTTTATTTTTAACTACAGATACATGTAAAACAAGCCATAAGTAAGCGTATAAAATTTTTCTGATCTTGAAATTTTTACAAAAAGTTACCAACGTAGCCATCTATCATTTTATATTTTTTTCAAAGTTTTCGGAATTATATTGGCCTCTTAAAACTCACTTTTTCTTGGTTGCTGAAATTTAGAAAACATCTTTATTTTTAACTACACATACATGTAAAACAAGTCATAAGTATGAGTACAGAATTTTTCTGACAATCAAATTTTTATAGAAAGTTACCAACTTATCAATCTACCATTTTCTATTTTTTTTAGATTTATATTAGTTATATTGGACTCTTAAAACCCATTTTTTCTTGGTTGTTGAATTTAGAAAATATATTTATTTTTAAATTACATATGTGTGTAAAATAAGTCATAACTATGAGTACATAATTTTTCTAACCATGAAATTTTTACAGCAAGTTACCAACTTAGTTATATGACGTTTTCTAATTTTTCTAATTTTTATGAATTAAAATGGCCCTCCAAAATATTTTCAGGTTCCTGGAAACCCTGGGCGGAACACACAGACAAGGGGGGCTACGTCGACTCAACCCTCATATACGGTGACCCTGTTTCCTCTTAAAATGTGACGAACATCTATAAAAACTAGTAATCGATTGAAAACGTTAAAAGAGTAATAGTATAAACTTGGTTTAGGCTCTTTACTGATTTCTTTACAACCTAAACTCTTTGAATTATATAAATCACAACAAAAACAAAGAAATTTTAAAATAAACTTGCATGGATCTCTGGACATACGACACGGAGTACTTTTGACGCCTGGAAAATGAGCAAAGGCGGAAGCAGAATTGAAAAGAAGATTAGACAAGCAACGGAAGATTACTGATGAAACTCGACAACCATCTTCCCGGCTGAAGCCTTGTTCGGCCAAGCTGATGACCGGTGTCGTCGTCAGCCAGATGGCATCACTGATGAATTAGCAGTCACCTGACTGGTGAGACCTCCTACCATATTTTAATAAGACCTGTATTGCTGCCCTGTCCAAGAACCCACAGATGACATGTCAGAAGGAGTCAGATGTTGACTTATTGACAGATGAGGCGGGAGCAAAGACGAAGATGAAGTCGGAACCAGCAAATGAAGATTGTGAAGACTTCTACAAAGTCAGAACAAAAGAAGAACCGTCTCCATGTGAGGCGTGCCATGCTGAAGCCTTCCCGGGTTAAAGATGACATCCGGTCTTGTCGTCATTCAGATGACAATGCTGATGAAATGATATCCGATTTTGTCGTCATTTAGATGGCAATACTGATGAAACCCCCGTCTACGGACTGATGAAACCCCTGTCTACAGACTGATGAAAATCGTAATAATGATCTCGATACAAGCTGTGTCACCAATGGAAGACCCTTTTGGGTGATGATGCCCTTGAAAGACCCAAATGGGCCTGTGAAAGTGGCTAAAATACTTTAATTGGGCCTGCAATATTGGCGCCGAGAGTCACTTGCCGAAGCTCAAAAGATGGCGCCGAGAAGCTGAAGGCAAGCGCGCCGGGAAGCCTCAGATGAGGGGCGCCGTGATGAAGCCTGCCGAGAAGGGGGGAAACGGATATAAAAACCCCCTCCCTTCGAACAGAAAAAGGGGGGCGGCTGAAGGAAGAGAGAAGAGGGAGGCCTCTGAAGAAATAGAAGTGCTTCGAAGAGAAAAAGAAAGAGAGAAGAGACCAACAGAGAGAGAGAGAGCCTCCTCCGCTGAAAAAAGAAAGAAGAGATCAACCCGAAGAGAAAGAAGGAGAAGAGGCTCTAGGTGGGCAGGCAGCTGGGGAGGGAGAGGAGTCAATGCTCCGCCCTACCCCATGTTTTCTTTTCTTCTTAATGTAATTTTACGAGTTTTGTCTCGATTCCTCGGATGTAACCGGGATATCCCGGCCTCTGTTTGATCCCCTTTCCCTCACTCCCTCCTTGTGGTCGGTGTTGGAATGATGTTATGAAATGAAATACTACCATGGCCCATTTGGGTGTTGATTGATTGAGATATCCGCTCTCTGTCTTTCTATGTATATCGTTTATCAGGAATGTCCGATAGTTTAGACGCTCCCGGTTTCAGAATCTTTCTACGAGTCTGTTCCTCGAAGAGGGATGAGAATAGGACCCCCACCCCTATCTAATGGGTGATTGGGCTCTATTTCCTTCTCCCCTCTGTCTCAATGGCAGATTCTCCCCATATAGTCCGAGTTTTCCCTTGAGCCCTTCATGCAGTTCAGGAACCAGAGACATCAATCTCTTGGTTCCCTGAACTGCCGAGCTCTGATAAACGATAATATCGATCCCTGGGTCCTCCATTCTAAGCCTTGAATGCTTAGGGTCTGGAGTTTCGGTGCTGAAAGTCCCTCCGTCGCCGGTTTTCGATGCCATTGGGTTCGTCCAGGGGATCAGAGACAGTCGTCTCTTGATCCCCCAGACGGCTGACGGCAAACAGAGAAGTATTCTCAGGGTTCAGATGATGATCTTTTTTTTCCTCCTGCTGATTTGGCCTCTCGGCTCCCTTGGCATCCCCCTAGCAGAAGCATCCATGAAACCCCCTCCTGTACTCCAAATCCGGTCTCAATCCGAGCTAGAATCTGAGAAAATTCCCGAACAGAGTACCGTAATCAAGCCCTGAAACCCTTAACCTTTTTACCTTCTCGGCGTGATAATTTCGCTGCCGAGAGCTACGCCACCGAGAGCCTCCCTTGGCCAGTAAAGCCACGCCGATAACCCCCCATTCAAGGGAATCAAGCCCCCTCCTTCACAGCCATCCCGGTGCCAGGTTCCCGGCGCGACGACGAGCGCGCCGGGAAGCCCCACGCCGAGACCCTCTTCAAGCCACTAAAACCCACGCCGAGAACCCCCTTGGCCAACCAATAAACCTCCGCCGAGACCCTCCTCTGGCCGATAGAAAACCACGTCGATACCCCTGCTTTGGCCAATGAAACCCAGTCCGAGGCCCTCCTCTGCATGGTCATCCTTCGACCCTTTTGGTTCCCTATACATCTGTCTAGGGGATGCTCAGAGATCATCATATGTGCCCTGAGGTGGTACAATAATGGGGAAGACCTCCCCTACATTCCTATGTCTCGAATTTGATTCACATGCAACCCCGCGGGTTCGGTGGACCTTGTTTCTACAAGGGTTTCGTCGATCTTCGAGAGGGGGAATAATGACCGATGCTAGAGACATGTACAGTCTCCTTGAGCCTTAGTGCTCCCTCACCTTCCGGCTTTCATCCCGGCACTCCGTGGATGTCAGCCTATATCATTCTCTGGCAAATGCTCGGTCCAGGGGAGGTGCTGCCAAAATTCTCCCAGGAGGATGAAAGTCGACATTAAGCTGCCCCCGGGACTTTGCACACTGGTGACAGGAGTTCTGCAGACCCTGATTTCCCTAATTCCTCCTCGAGCCTGATGTCTCTATAAAGCTCAAGCCCAATCCAGTTCAACTTTGATGAACTGATCCACCTTGACCCCACTGAATCTATCTATTTCAGCCTGGATCATCAATGGACCCAAAACAGAGCATCGTAATCAGGCCGTAAACCCTTTCTGTCCTGAGCCCTTTTACCTTCCCGGCGCACTAGCTCCCGGCGCGGTATTTTGCACGCCGAGAGCCATGCCGCCGAGAGGGCTCCCCCCTCAACACAACCTTTTCTGGCCTGGAGGCTTCCCGACGTCGGGAACCCCCTTCTGCCTCCCAGCAGCACCGAGACCCCCTCCTTAGCCATAAAAAGAAGACCACGCCGAGATCCCCCTTTGGCCGTCTCCTTTGCGCGCCGGGAAGCTGGCGCCGGGAGCCCTCCTGGCCAATTCCTTTGCGCGCCGGGAAGCCCACGCCGGGAACCTCCTGGCCACTTCCTTTGCGCGCCGGGAAGCCCACGCCGGGAACCTGCCTGGCCGTCTCCTCTTCGCACTAAGTAGCCCCTTGCGCCGGGAGTCCCCTTCTGCCTCCCAGCTGCACCGATAACCTACTCAAATATTGTTACTGGGCCTTCAATCCAAATTTTGTTCCTGGGGCTCCGCCCCCGGAAACCCCCGCAAGGGGCGCTGCCCCCTTGACCCCCGTGACCTGACCGGGCAAGTCGATCCCCGCGACCTGACCGCGCAGGTCGATCCGCGTGCGAGGGCGCAACATTGAGCGTTCGCTCACTTTCCGTCGTCCCGCATCGGGTTCATGAATAACCCCTTTAGCTCGGGAGGGCTCTGCCACTGCATGAGTTCCACCGGCTTCTACAGGGAATATCAAACATTGCCCCATGGCAGATATGCGGTTCGGGAAGTTCAACACTTCTCTCTCTCGGCTTTCATCCCGGCACTCCGTGGGTGATAGCCTATTTCCCCTTGGGCATAATCCAGATTAAGGGGAAATGCTGTCGAAATACTGATCAATGCTTTAAACCTCCATCATGGCCACGGCTCAGTCTTTGAACCGCTGACTTAATGATATCGTCTCTGAGCCGCTGGCTTGACGATACCGTCTGTTTCTACAGCTGATGTTGTTATCTTGCCCGCCTTCCTGGCTCTGGTATGAAGTTCCATTTTGCGCACATGAATACATGTTTGCCTCTCGAGGCCTCCTATTTTGGCGTTTAATCAAGGGTTGTCCTTCCTTGGAAGGGCGTAATTAACGTCATAGCCTTTATGGTATGACGGACTTCTGGTCCCGACTCGGACTTCACAATCGACTGACCAAGTCAGATCGAGCGCACAATGAAATCGTCACTCCGGTGACTGGCACGCCAATAAATAAACAAAATAAATAAAAAGAATAATAAAATGTGTCAAACAAGTACCGATTGAAATGAGAATAGAATTTTGGAATAAAACCAAAGTAATGACATGAAATCTAATTTACGATGATGGATACTTATTTAAACCTAGATCCTCTGAAAGTAGTTATAACATGTAAAAGGGACAGTTTGAACCTTAGAACTTGTCTTATCAATGAAAAATCATAAATCGAGAGACACCTCCCGATGAATCTCCTCACCGAATCGCGCCCACGGTGGCACGACGACCATCTAGAAGCCTCTACGAAGACCCTCACACAACCTCCCTTCTAATCCTCTTACTCCCAGCAATAAGGGCACTCACAACCCTTTCTCAAAGCAAGGAGTGACTTGCTACAGTTTGCAGGGAAGAAAAGATGAATAAAAAAAGATACAAGAATTTACCTAATCCTCCAAGCACACCCTTATATAAAGCCAAAACTATTTCATAGATCTAGATCCTAACCATTGGTTCAGATCTAACCAAATCTAATAGTAGGACATTATTTTGAAACGTCCACGGGCAAGTGTTTGCCATTCGAATGTCAATCACGTGAAGAGTGTACGGAGGACACTATTTATGGTCCACTTTAAAAATTAATATCTCACAAGGTAAAAATGATTAGGAAAATCTAATTGTTACCCATTAACCACCTCGATTTATTCTACCATGAAAAATTATCAAATAAATATTTGACCTTAAAAATGAAATTGAGTGAATAGTAAAAAGTGTGAAAATGAATAGTAAATATGTTGGATCATAGTCTATCCTAAACTATAGGAATTTGTGTGCCCTTATGTGTTCTACTAGTGAATGAATATAATATAAGAAGGGTTTATGTTAACAATTAACTTACAAAATTTTAATTGTTCAAAATTTTAAATCTATAATTATCGAAAAACTTATATTTAATACATTATCTATTTTATTTATTTATTTAGTTGTAAATTTAATAAAACATGCACTAAACACATATTTTTATCAAATTAAATAGCAAAAATATTTTATAATTTTTTGAGAAAATCCCGGGCACTACACCCTCTGTTGTGTTAGATGGAAGCACTCTGTCACCACGAAGTGTGGATCTAGAGGGGGGTGAATAGATCAATGGCCTAATTTAAAACCAAAATAAGGCTCTAATGCGGAAATTAAATTGATCTACTAGATCAGTAGCTAGAGTGTTTGAACTGAGCAGAAATAAAGCGATATGAAAATAGAATCATGAAAAGCAATCGCACATTAGATCATAAACAATCACACAAACACATGACACACCAGATTTTAGGTGGTTCGGTCAACAGACCTACGTCCACCCCACACTCAACCCAAATGTGGCTTACTACTGCGTAACACAGCTTGCGTCCGCTGGGCAATACAGCTTAGCCTACAACCGCTGAGCTTCACAGCTTGTTGTCCGAGACCAAGTCTCGCCCGCTGAGGAATTATAGGTTCACCTGTCCAGAGGCTACACCTCTGCAAACCGCTGGGGAATACAACTTACCCGTTCAGTGGAATCCTCCACTGCAAACCGCTGACACACAGCTTGAAGACAAAGTTTCGGAAAGCAAAATAGAATCAAACGAAAACAAGAAATCTCAAAAGAGAATATAGCTCGCAATGAGCAAACTCAGCTCTGGTATCTGAACCAAGAGACTGAGGAACATTCAGACAAGCTCTCTCAACTCCTCTCTCTTAATATTCTCTTCTCTTCTCTTCTCTGCTCTTCTCTTCTCTCTCTTTTTCTTCTCTGCTCTCGGTGGCTCTATGCTTTTCTTCTCTGTGGATCCTGCAGGTTGAAGTTCACTCTCTGCTCTTCTACTTCGATAAGACTTCTTCTGAGGAAGAGGCTTCATATATACAGAGCAGCAGATAGGGCGTGTGTCTTCCACATCTCCCGCCGAAAAGCTTGGACCACGTGGCAACATGCAGTCTCGTTGCTATACACGTGTCACGATCCTGGCACCTCCTCTTTCTTGGATCATGTGCCCTTCTTAATCTCCGCGAGCATAAGTACCTGTCAGTCAGTCGAAGAGAATTATCAGTTTAAGACTATAGAACCTTGTACAGACTTTGTAGTGTGCGATGCAGTGTGTAGACTTTACAATGTATAGACTTTGCAATGCGACAGCAATGTATAGACTTTGCAATGCGACAGCAATGTATAGACTTTGCAATGCCTAGTGTTGAAACATGAGAGCATAATGCACAAACTGAGTGTGTAATGCAGAATGCATCAAGCAAAGTATGAACATTACAAATGGATGCACTGTCATGCCAAATGAATGTGCAGACTCAACGTGCATCATTGTGCAGACTTACTAAAATGATGTATAAGCATAGCAACACACAATGTGTAGACTTCGTGCAATGCATGAAACAATGTATAGACTTAGAGCGAATGAGTGCACAAATGCAGATGGCAAGGTATATACATTACAAATGGATGCACTGTCATGCCAAATGAATATACAGACTCTGCATGCAACAATGTATAGACTTGGCGTTTGTGCAGCTAGCCAATGTATAGACTTGGCGTTTGTGTAGCTAGCCGTTGTATAGACTTTGCATTATGAAGCACACATGTTGTACAGACTTGTGCTAATGCTGCAAGTGAACAATGTACAGGCTTTGGACATGCGTGCATGCTATGCGATGTACAGACTTGAACGCGTGCATGCTACACGATGTACAGGCTTGCTGACAAAGAGTTGTGTAGATTCTGCGTGCAACAAAGACGATGAGTGAGACGCAAAGTGAGACGGTCCAATGTATAGACTTTATGTCCAAATGAGACGCTAAGTGAGATGGACCTCACAGGCTATACAGACTTAAGAGTGCACGATGTATAGACTTAATGATTGTGTGAGCATGCAGCAGCCAATGTATAGACTTGTAGGTGCAACGTAGGTAAAGATACCAATGTATAGACTTGCGAGTGCAACGTCGGTAAAGATACCAATGTATAGACTTCCTGTGCCTACGTCAAATGCAATGTACAGACTTGCTATGTCTACAACACATGCAATGTACAGACTTGCTGGCAACGAGTGTACAGACTATGCTGAGTGTGATGATGCATGGATGTATAGACTTGTGACTCATAATGTTTGCTATCATCAAAACTTCAGGGGCACAACACCCTCTCCCTCTTAGAGAAACTTCATCCTCGAAGTTTGCGGTAAAGCACATACCGAACAGATGGGGATACTTCTTCTTCATCTCGCCTTTAAGCTCCCATGATGCTTCCTCCCGAGAAAAATTTATCCATAGAACCTTCACCACTGGGATAGTCTTCGATCTGAGAATCTGCTCCCTACGATCCAAGATCTTGGCTGCTTTGCTCCTCAAAAGATAGATCCGGTTGAAACTCTAAATCTTCATAACTGATGATGTGTGACGGATCATGAACATATTTTCTGAGCATAGATATGTGAAACACCGGATGGATAGCTACCATAGATGGCGGTAGTGCTAACCGATATGCCACATTGCCCACTCGATCCAAAACCTCGAAAGGTCCAATAAATCTCGGGTGCAGCTTCCCTTGCATGCCAAATCTAGCCACTCCCTTGGTAGGTGACACCTTGAGGAATACATGTTCGCCAACCTCGAAAGCCAAATCTTTCCTTCTGACATCCGCATAACTCTTTTGCCGATCTTGCGCTGCTTTCAATCTCTACTGGATCAACTAAATTTTCTCAGATGTTTCTTGCACTACTTCAGGCCCGATTAACTGTCTGTCACCAATCTCTTCCCAACATAGAGGAGACCTGCACGGTCTTCCATACAAAGCTTCAAATGGAGCCATACCTATACTTGCATGGAAGATATTATTATAAGCAAACTCCACTAACGGTAGGTGACGCTCCCAATCTCCCTTCCAATCCAGTATGCAAGTTCTCAACATATCCTCCAATGTACGAATAGTTCTCTCGGATTGGCCATCTGTTTGGGAATGATATGCCGAGCTAAGCTTCAATTGAGATCCAAAGGCATTTTGTAATCCTTGCCAAAGCCTTGATGTGAAGTGAGGATCTCGGTCTGAAATGATGGACTTTGGAACTCCATGTAATCTGATAATTTTTTCAACATACAAACGTGCCAGATTTTGCACGGATTGCTTCTTCTTCATGGCCAGAAAATGTGTAGTTTTTTAGAACCGATCCACAATTACCCAGATGGAATCATTGCCCTTGAAGGACATGGGAAAACCTATGACAAAATCCATGGTGATATTCTCCCACTTCCACTAAGGTATTTCAATCCTTTGCATCAGACCAGAAGGTCTTTGATTCTCAGCCTTCACTTGTTGACAAATCAGACACTAGGACACAAACACAGCCACATCTCTCTTCATACACTGCCACCAAAAGGTTGACTTCAAATCATGATACATCTTGCTACTACTAGGATGAATGAAGAACTTCGACCTGTGAGCTTCTTCCACCACTTCATTTTTCAGTTCAGTCACATCTGGCACACAGACCCTATGCTGAAATCTGATAACACATTCCTCATCATGAGCAATACCTGCCTTGCAAATCATTCCTGGCAACTGGGGATCATCTCGCTGAGCTTCTACGACGCGATCCATAACTATTGACTTGAGGGACAACAGAGCAACAAAAGCTTTGCAAAGCTGAGGCCCAATCGATGTCATGGAACACGCAGCATCCTCGATCATCTTCCAATCTTGCAATAATAAGATCCTCTTCCGACTAAGGGCATCAGCTACCACATTTGCCTTTCCAGGGTGATATAGCAGCTTAAAATCATAATCCTTCAGAAATTCGACCCATCATCTCTGGAGCAAGTTCAGCTCCTTCTGAGAAAATAAATACTTAAGACTTTGGTGGTCTGTGAAGACTTCAAACTTAACTCCATACAAGTAATGTCTCTAGATCTTCAGTGCATGAACCACCGCGGCCAATTCCAAGTCATGCGAAGGGTAATTTTTCTCATGCTCCTTCAATTGTCTGGAAGCATATGCCACAACCCTATCATTCTGCATTAGGACACAACCAATTTCGATCCTTAAAGCATCTGTGTAGAGGGTGAACATGTCGATGATATTTGGTAGGATCAAAAGTGGAGTTGATGTCAAACACTTCTTCAACTCTCGGAAGCCTTGCTCACATTCTTCAGTCCAGACGAACTTCACTCCCTTCCTTGTTAACTTAGTTAAAGGCGCAGAAATTGAAGCAAAACCTTTAATGAACTTCCTGTAATAACCGGTCAACCCTAAGAAACTCCAAATTTCAGTGGGAGTCTTCGGAGCCTCCCATTCCAACATAGCTTGGACTTTTGTTGGGTCAACCGCTACGCCATTACCAGATATCACGTGGCCAAGAAATAGAACCTCCTTAAGCCAGAAGTTGCACTTGCTAAACTTGGCATATAGCTTGTGCGCTCGAAGAGTCTCCAAAGTAATCCTCAAATGCTCCCTATGAGACGCTTCATCTGGAGAATACATCAACACATCATCAATAAATATTACCACAAAGCTATCCAAATAGGGCTTAAACACCCGATTCATTAGGTCCATGAATGTTGCAGGGGAACTCGTTAGACCAAAGGGTAAAACTAGGAATTCATAGTGCCCATATCTGGTTCGGAAAGCTATCTTCGAAGTATCCTCCTCTTTGATCGTCAGCTGATGATATCCTGAATGCAAATCAATCTTCGAGAACATAGTAGCACCTTGCAACTGATTAAAGAGATCATCTATGCGTGGCAAAGGATAGCGGTTCTTCACAGTTACTTGATTGAGCTTCCGATAGTCAATACAGAGTCTAAGTGACCCATTCTTCTTCTTCACAAACAGGACTAGGGCTCCCCATGGTGAAACACTTGGTCGAATGAAAACCTTGTCAAACAATTCTTGCAATTGCTTCCTCAACTCTGCCATCTCTATTGGTGCCATTCGATAAGGTGCTTTAGATATCGGTGTCGTACCGGGTAAAAGATCAATAGAGAATTCGATCTCCCTGACTGGCGGCAACCCCGATAAATCCTCCAGAAAAATATCGGAGAAGTCTCGAACCACTTCAATCTTCTCAATTGATGGCGCTCGGTTGGCTTCACCTGAGGCCACTACACAAGCTAAGAATGCACTACAACCCTTGTGCAAAAATCTAACTGCCTTCATGGCTGAGACCACAAATTTTCCCAACCCAATCTTGGGCAAAGGGTAAAAAAACTCCTTCTTGCCGGGTATGCGAAAAATAACATGCTTGTTGCGGCAATCAATGAGAGCATAGTGCTTCTCAAGCCAATCAAGACCGAGAATTGCATCATAGTCCTTCATCTTCAAAAGATAGAAGTGACCAGCTAATTCCCACCCTTCAACAACAATGGGTAAGGAGGGATAACTCCTTGTAGTGGACAATGCTCCAGCTGGGGTGTGCACTAAAAGAGGCATATCCAAGTCTATTGCTACTAAACCCAACTCATCATGCAATACCTTTGAAAACCTCTCGGACACAAACGAATGAGTAGCCCCGGTGTCAAACAAGATTCTAGCATGGAAACCTGATATTGAAAGTGTACCTTCAATCATATGATCTGCTTGCTCCGCATATTCCTTAGCTAATGTGAACACTCGTGCTCGCGCTCTAGATCTTCTGGTTGGCTTTGCTGTTGCTGGCACTACTGTAGCTACAATAGGGGCTTTACTGGGTGTAGTTAACTGAGCCTTCGGACAATCCTTGATCTTGTAATCTGGGCTTCCACATCTAAGACATCTGTCAGTAATCATCTAGCACTCCTTATCTCCATGCCATTTCTCGCAATGCTTACATTCTCTCTTGTCACTCAACGATCCTCCCGATCCACCGACTTGTGGTGAAGCTACCTTTGTCGGTGCATAATTTGACGGTCGAGAGAAAGGCTTCTATTTCTTCATGCGGTCTTGACGTTGAAAACTTGACGACGACTTCTTCATCAATGCTTTCTTCTCTTCTTAATACTGGTCCATTTCGCTTTCTTGTCGGCATGCCGCACTAAGAGCCTCTTCCATCGTCCGATGATTGAAGGCCACCAATCTCGTCCTCAGTGACGGTCAGAGACCCATCATGAACTTCTTCACCTTCCTCCTCTCATCAGTCATAATATGAGGTGCATATCTCGCCAGCTCCGCGAAACGTGTCTCATACTCGAGCACCATCATGGATCCTTGAGTCAGAGTAAGAAACTCCTGCTCCATTTTGTCTTGGACATGCTCGGGAATATACTTGGCCTTGAATAGACAAACAAATTCTTCCCATGTCGCTTCTACAAGTCCAGCCTCAAATTGGTTCCGCAGAATAGAGGACCACCACACATCAGTACGCTCCTAAAATCATACGATCCAATTTTTGAATGAGCACAACGCTAACTAATCACTTTGCGCCAAATTATGAAAAAGATATATATATATTTTACCACCATCATAAATGTTGCCAGATTGACTTTCTCATTCTCCTCACATCGAATGGTCCGAAACACCTTCTCCATGGCCTGCAACCAATGCTCCGCAACTAGGGGTTGACTCTCCCCCTTAAAAGATGGCGGGTTCATTCGTCGGAACCGCTCCATGATCGATGATTCGTCAATGCCCTTTTGAACTAACTCCTGTCGTGGTGGGGCCTAAACCATTCATAACATGGATAAGTCACAAGGTCCGCTTAGCCTAAGGTGAAACTCCCATTGTTTACTCCATATGATGGGGATATCGAGGCAAGACTGTCCGCATTTTATTTGCATTTATGTCCTTTCATATTTGTATGTATACCCTTGTGTTATATGGGTACACAATTGTAAGTCTTAGTGGGTTTATATGTAAAATTCTCGTAGGCCCAAGTAAGGGGACCCTCACCCATTTCTCATTGGTCCACCTAGACCATGTGGGGCTGGTCAACCATCCTAGGTGGCCATCTAGAAGGTTGGAATGTCAATTGACCACATGGGAGACAAGTGGTTAAATTTTTCCAAGGTAGGCTACCTACCTTTCAACCCCTTTCATCTAGTCAAGGGGGCGCCCCATTCCACTTGGATTATTATATTTTTTTTGTGTGTGTTGATCACACTTAATCCCAGCCATCTATTCCCCATCCCTAGATCCAATGGTGGAGATTGGATTTGAAGAGTAGCATATAAATACTTGTATTTTCCATTTGAAAATTAGTGAAAAGAAGAAAATTCATTGTGTGCATTGGAGCTTCTTGCGCCCCTCTCCTTCTCCCCTGGTGTTCTTCCCTCCCCAACCCCAATTATAGAGTGGATCTATGTTCTATCTCCTCCCCCTCAATCTCTGAGTTCATCTCCGGTGCCGCCGCCGCCGTTCGTGCCGCCATCGAGCCGCCGCGAAGTCGTCTTCGGTATTCTATCCATCCAAGACAGGAGCATCTTCGCCGAATTTCTGCTCCCACCTCCCACCTCCTCTGGAGCTGACATTTTTAGGAGTGGTTCCCCTCTCGAACCCCTATCTTCACAAAAACTTTCAAGCCAAAATTCCTTCTTTGGCTATTTTCCCATTTTCGGTCTTCAGGTCATCCCATATCTGCCAGGTTTCTGTCTACAGTGACAGCAACCCTGACTTTTCCAGATCCGGACCACTTCTTGATTTTTCCAGGAGCTCCCAATTTTATTGAAAGTTCTGTCTACTTTCCTCTCTCACCACGAACTTTCTTGATTTTTTTTTTGCCCTCCCCATATTTTCTAAAATTCTTCCAAGTTCACAAATCTGTCCTGTCTGCTTCAGTCCAGATCTGACCCACCGCCAGTATACAATTTCTACAAGATTCAATTCTCCACAGAACATTTCACAAGAAATATCCCCGATTTCTTCTCTTGAACCTCCACAACTTTTCTGAAGAACTCAACTTCAGATTCGGAGGTCTACCTATCAGTCAATGTCAACTCTCAGGAAAGTTCCATGCTGATCTGAGATTTCGGCCACTGTGCAACAGCAGCTTGGAAATTCGGTCAAGGCCAGATCTGAAGCACTCCATTTTTTCTCTCTGGTCCTAGATCGAAGTATTTCGAGTTAGCTTTCCAACGGCGCTAGTTTAGTGTCGATCCGACATGGGGGCTGATCGCAGTGTCTGTTCTCGCCGGAGCGCGTGCCTAAAAATAGAACCGGCAGATCCGTGGCCGGTTATTCCGACCGGTGCCGAACGGAGCCGCCCGGCCTCCGGTCGACGTTCCAGCGTGCCGCCATCCCAGAGAGCGCTTTTCCAAGCGTCCCCACCATAGTGGTGCCATCGGGTCCCACACGGCCTGTAACAACCCTGGAAAAAAATAGATTTTTAAATAAATCAAAGTAAGATAAAAGATAAGTAAATAGATGACAAAGAGCCTAAATGAGTAAATCATTAATCAAGAGGAAAATAACGCCTTTTATCAAGGAGCTAATTTAAAAGGAAACGCCTCTGTCTAAGGCGTTAATTTAAAAAGGATGCCTACACACTAGGGCGTCAAATTTTAAACGACGGGAAAATAAAATTAAGGAAATGAAAGAAAATGCCCTCACCTTGGGCGCGTTTTTAATACGTAACGACTAGGACAACGTCATCAATTAAAACACACGACCTAGCCTAAGGCATGAATTCAGTTCAAGTTTCGTTTGACCCAGGAGACTATCCAGGGCAAGTTCTGGATAACTACGACAAAGATGGAAGATGGTAAGGACTCTATCATGGATGTATTACTTCCAATACAACTCTAACCCTATTAGGATTCCCAAAATCCTATAAATAACCTTGTCCATCGAACCCTAAAAGCTATTTGGTCGAAGGAGGTTTTGCTCTGCTGCTGTGCGTAAAGAACAGGTTTATGTTCTTCTTCCTGCCTCTGTTTTCGATCATCTCATGAAGAATATTAATTTTTCTTCATCTTATTCTCCTATAGGTTGCATGCCTTGCGTTTCCTGACGTGCTGAAGAACGAGGGGTTCTTCCTCAAACATCATCTTCTTCTTCTTTCGGTGGTCAGAAGACTCTGTTGCAAAACAAAGTATCGTTTCTTTTCACATATCTTCACCCAGATAATCATCAGGTATGTTTTCTCAAGAACGTAGCCCAAACTAGCTTAATATCTTTAATAATATCATCGATCCTCCATGCATATAGTTTTATTGTGGCTTCAACTGTTTCTAAGCAATTTTCAAAGCAACGCCCTTGACCAGGGCGCTAATTTAAAGAAGCGACCCACCCTAGGGCGCTAATTATTGTTTTGACGCCCTGCCCAGAAGTCGTCAATTACATGTAATTAATAAATACCCACGTTTAAAATTTAAAATCTATGTAACCATGAATCTAATATATTGCATGAGTATACCTGTGAAATCCTGTTAATTATCTTGTCATGACCATGAAATTGTTTTCCTGAAATTTTATTATCTGAAAATTGATAAATTGTTGAATTAACGACCTGCACAAGGTCGTCTCTTATTGAAATGACGCCCCAGACCAGGGCGCTAATTGAAAAATAACGCCCCTGTCCAGGGCACGTTTTGTTAAAATTCCAGAATATTGATTTTCTGCAGAATAGAAATATCGAAGGGACGACTATTGTATACGTCGTCAAATTGTGAATAAACGCCCCTGAGTAAGGCGTTAATTGGATAATTAATGACTTAGCTTAAGTCGCTATTTTCTGTATTATTATTTTACACTATATATATATCGGCACTATATTTCCACTCCGTGAATATAGTCCCATGTTTCATGATGTTTTTATCGCACTACCCTCAATTCTCATTGACATAGAAGCTCTCCATTGGACATTCCGTTCCTTTGGACTAGCGAGTTAGTCATAGAGACCTCCGTAAGACTCCTCGAGCTTTGGATTCCCTCAAGGCCGACTGAGCTGGTTGTACCATAAAAACCCATTACACTATTTTGCCATGTCACTCTATAGAAACATGGTATACCGGCCCTCATGTTATGCAAGGTGTGTATCATGAGAATTCTTTTAACGGGATGAGGTTATCATGCCATTTGATGCTGTTCTTGTAAACCCCAATTCTATATTCAACATGATGTTCTTGTGGACCTCAGTTCTATATTAAGAATGAGGACGTCTTGCCATTGATGTGCTGTTCATGTGGACCTCAATTCTATATAAAGAGTGTCCATACTTGCTTGTCATGGTACCCAAGTTAGGGAACCAATTCCACCTAGTTTTATCGATAATCGTGATTGTACCGTTATTATCACCATTCTATGTCAAGTGTCATATTTTGGACTCTACTCTATCCAAGTTTATCCTACATGTCTACAAGCTTTATTCTTGAAATTCCATATTGGCTATACACAAAAGTGGATGTTAAAATACATGATTAATGCCTGCGCATATAGGGCCCGATCTGGTCCTGGGAGGAGCACCCGAAAGTACTTGTGCCCATGGGAGTTGATTGATCACGGTATTGGCATTATACCGAAGTGCATGACTAGCTTGATTGAACATTCCACGAATCTTGTACTTGTACTTGACTTGATATTACATGACTTGCGTGACCCGATAAAGGGTAATTTCATACTTGCGTGCTTGAACGTGATAGCCAAATTCCAGCATGACATGATGAATACACTTGCTTGAATATCTTGATATCTTGATATAAGTTCTTGAAAGTTCATGACTAGTTCTCGTCGCTATCTTATTGTTATACACTCTCTCTATCTTGTCGTTTTATGCGAGCATGCATAGCTATAGTGCATTCATGAAAGATGTAATTACTTAAACCCCTTGCTAGTTCTTGAGATATAATTTCCTACTGAGCGTTCGCTCACTCAGTGTTTCCCTACTTTTCAGGTAAGTCCGACGATGAGGGAACTCAAACGGATGGGGAAAATCAAGAGTGAAAGAGATACAGCTTCTTCCGTGTTATCTAGTCTTTTTCATATTTTCTTGAGTCAACCTTGTATTTTTCCTTTATTTTAGTTAGTATTTCAAAGGTTTGTAATAGACATATTCTTATGAAGGAATAAAGGATTGGGTTATCTTTACTTTTGCGCATCTTTGATTTTGGTGTCGAATACACTAATACTCTGATTGACATGATTGTATAAACTCGTCACGCGTCTCCGGGTATCTTCCGCTCTCGGGGCGTGACAGTTTGTGTGGTATCAGAGCCTAGGGTATTCAATTCCTAGGAAAACCCATGTCCAAGGATAGGTTCAAACCTTTAACCAGCGAGATTGGGTAGAACCAAGGGTTGAGTTAACATAAAAACTTAAAAGCCCTTAAAGCGTGTATATCCTAATCTAGTTATTGTAATTGTAGGATAATGGCTGCCGAACGTGCTCAGTGGCGCAACATGCAGCGTACACTTCAAGGCATGACTCAGGTGCTGTAACAAGTAGCACAGGGAGGTGCACAACGAGCAGGGAGTCTCCACCAAGTCTTTAAAAACATGAACCCGCCTTAATTCACGGGTTCTACTGATCCGGACGACGCAGAGCACTGGATCATGGAGACGAAACGTATATTCCGTGTTATGCAGTGCACGGATCAAGACCAAGTTACTTGGGAAGAATTCGTTGAACATTTCAACGCTAAATATTTTTCAGACCGAGTACAGGAGAAGAAAGCCGCAGAATTCGCGGCACTGAAGCAACGATCTTTGTCAGTGGCCAAGTACGAGGCCCAATTTTCTAGATTATCTCGGTATGCTAAGCACTTAGTTAGCACCGAGAACATGAAAGCTAAGAGGTTCCTAAATGGGCTCAGGCCCCAATATATCACACAGCTGGCGCCAATGGATATTCAAGTCTATTCGGAGATAGTACATCGAGCCCAGCTTCTAGAAGATGTCACGGAACTATCTGATAGAATCCGTGGGAAGGACAAGAAAGAACAAGTTACAAGTTCGGGTTCCTTTAAACCCAACTTCAAGAAGAGGCCTAGCAATGGAGGTACTTCCTCACAAGATCAGAAGTTTAAGAAGACCAAGCCCTTCTCCATCCACTACCCCATCAAATATAGTGTGCAAGCATTGTGACAAGGCGGGCCATAGAGCAGAAGAATGCTGGAGAAAACTAGGAGCATGTCTCCGCTGTGGGAGTCGCGATCATCGAATTCCCGATTGCCCATTACTTAATGATCAAGCCGGGGATGGGAAGCGCCCAGTAACCAAGAATGCTCGTCTTCATGCAATTAAGGAGACCGAACAAGAAGAAGAAGGCGGACTAGTAGAAGGTACATTGAAAGTTTGTTCCAAGTCTGCATATGTCTTAATTGATACTGGTGCTTCACATTCAATTGTTTCCAAGAAGTTCGCTGATTCATTACCCCTAGAACCGGAATGGATAAAATTAGTCTTGTATACTCCTCTAGGAAACGAGACTGATATTACACACCATTACCAGAACTGTGAAGTATTGGTTCATGGTAAGAATCTCCCTATTGATCTTATATGTTTAGATCTAAAGGAGTATGATGTCATATTAGGAGCGGATTGGTTATCTAAATATCAGGCAACGGTCGATTGCCGCAATAGCAAGGTTACTTTCGAGGAATTCCCAGAATTGATCTTTACTAGCCCCAAGAGGCGAAGCAAAACCCCTCTTATTTCGGCTCTCCGAGCTAGCAAGCTCATCAGGAAAGGATGTGTATCTTTCCTTGCATTCATCACGATTAAGGAGGCTAAGGAAACTAAGATAGAAGACATTCCGGTGGTACAAGAATTTTCGGACGTATTTCTGGAAGATTTGCCTGGATTACCCCCGCAAAGGGAAGTGGCCTTCACCATCGATTTAGTTCCTGGTGCGGGTCCAGTTTTTAAGGCGCCGTATAGAATGTCACCTGCTGAACTCAAGGAGTTAAAGGAGCAATTGATGGAACTCATTAAGAAAGGATTCATAAGACCAAGTACTTCCCCATGGGGAGCGCCTGTATTATTTGTAAAGAAGAAAGATGGATCCATGAGGTTATGCATCGACTATCGACAGTTGAATCATCTCACTATCAAGAACAAGTATCCACTGCCGAGAATCGATGAGTTGTTTAATCAAATTTCAGGATCCAAGTACTTTTCCAAAATTGATCTTAGGTCGGGATATCATCAGTTAAGAATCAAGGATGAGGACATTCATAAGACTGCATTCAGAAGCAGGTACGGCCATTATGAATTTGTTGTTATGCCTTTCGGACTAACGAATGCCCCTGCTGCCTTTATGCAGTTAATGAATAGTATATTCAGGCCTTATTTGGATCAATTCGTGGTGGTCTTTATTGATGATATATTGATTTATTCCGAGACCAAGGAAGAGCATGAGGAGCATTTAAGGATTGCATTACAAATATTAAGGCTAAACCAATTATATGCAAAACTCAACAAGTATGAATTCTGGCTTGAGGAAGTGACTTTTCTCGGATATGTTATATCAAAGGATGGCTTATCAGTAGATCCATCAAAAGTTGAAGCTTTAAGAAATTGGGAAAGACCGACTAATGCTAGCGAGATCCGAAGTTTCTTAGGTCTTGCTGGCTATTACAGGCGATTCATCAAAGATTTCTCTAAGATCGCCGTACCACTTACGAGGTTAACTCGCAAGGAGATCCATTACGAATGGAGTGAGAAATGTGAAAGAAGCTTCCAAACTCTCAAGGATCATCTTACTACAACTCCTGTCTTAGCTTTACCAATGGAAGGAGAGAAATTCGAGGTATACACTGATGCTTCTGACATTGGCCTCGGATGTGTTCTAATGCAACAAGGAAATGTTATAGCTTACTCTTCTTGTCAATTAAAGAAGCATGAAGAGAACTACCCCGTCCATGACTTAGAATTAGCCGCGGTAGTATTTGCACTAAAGATCTAGAGACATTATCTATATGGAGTGCAGTTTGTTAGGTTAGGTGCAGTATTCAGAGGGGGGGGTGAATGAATATAACCCTTTAAAAACCTTTACCCAATTAAAAGGTTATGATGCTCACTAACAATCTAGAGTGCTAACTAGACAGATGTATCAAATCTGAAAGACTAATTAGCAGTAGCACCATTCTTCCACTCAAATAAACTTTCACTCACTCAACGGATTAAACACTCAGAACAAGATCTGATCAACCACTTGGAGCGCCCCTATGCAAACATCTAGCGGAAGCAAAACATATAGAGAAATCAGACCACTGCATAGAGGATTTTTAGGTGGTTCGGTCCTCCAGACCTACATCCACCCCACACTCAAACCGAGTGTGGCTTCCACTAGCTCACGCTAGAAACAGCAGACTCAGTCTGCAACAAATGCTGCCAAACAGCTTGACCAGGGGAACAGCCTCCCCTCTTCCTCCCAACCGGAGGGAACCACTAGTGACACCAGTCACTAGCAAACCAGAGACACAAGGTCTCTCTTCCTCCAGACCTGGAGGGAACCCCTGGACTTGAATCCACAAGCCCAGAACCGGAGACAAGTCTCCCTTCCTCCAAACCGGAGGGAAACAACAGGTAGCACCCAGCTACTTGCAACCGGAGATAACAATCTCCCTTCCTCCAACCCGGAGGGAAACAACCGATGACACCCTGTCAAAGGCAACCAGAGACTCAAGTCTCTCTTCCTCCACACGGGAGGGTACCAACCACAAGTAGCACCCAGCTACTTGCAAACCGAAGACACAAAGTCTCCCTTCTCCTGAACCCACAGGAGGAACCCCGACCTCTCTACAGAGGATCGGAAATACAGTAAGCCAGAAAACAAAGGAAAGAACAATAAACGAAAAATGACTTCAGCAAAACAGAAAGCTGAAAAACGAAATGCACAATGTGGCTCTCAACAGAGCTGACTGGCCTGGATTTGATCCACGGTCCAGTAGACGGATCTTCAGGTAAGATCTTCCTTCTTCTCCACGAGCTCTCTCGCTCACTCTCTATCTTTCTTTCTCTTTCTTCTGCTCTTCTCTCACTCTCTGCTTCTTCTTCTCTTCACACTCTTCTCGAGCTCTCTACCTCTCTTCTTCTCCTTCTGCTCTTCTTCTTTCTCCCTTTTTTTTTTCTATCTGGATCGTGGCTCTCTGTATGAGCTTTTCTTCACGCCAACTCGATCACCTTCATCTGTGGACGAAGGTCTCATATATATAGCAGCAGCAGCAGCATCAGCCACGACGTGTGACCTCCACATTTCCAGCCCTAAGAATTCGGACCACGTGGCAGTCTCTCAGCAGGCTTCATTCCAGCCTCGGATCACGTGCTGCTCAGGTCACTTGGGAATATTTCTTCCTCGGACCTGCAAGGAGATGAAAACCATTACAAACTGAGGGCCACAATAACTAAATCTGCACGAAGTATGTAGTAGCAATACTAGATGCATTGAGAACGACACGAGATACACAGGGTGACTACAGCACGAGGTAAGGAAAGAATGACACGAGATACACTGTGACAGAACAGACACAACGAAGAGAACGACAAGAAGTGAGGTTATAAAACAACACGAGGTAAAAAGAAGAACGACACAAGATACATGGAGACAGAACAGAAACCAACACGAAGTGTGATTTCAACATACGAACGACACGAAGACCTGAGACAGAGAAACGACACGAAGTAAAACCATACAGACATAAATAATAACACGATATGCAACTTGTAACAGAGATAACACTACAAAGAGAACTACACGCAGAAGATGAAAACAATAACCGACGCGAGGTGAAAAACAACACGAGGACAACATGGGCTGACAATAGAAACCGACACGAAGTGGTTGCAAACAAGCAAGACATGAGGTCTACGTAAAGCAACACGAAGTGTGGTTAAAGCGAGAACGACACGAGGTCTGATGAGAAAGACCAGTACGAAGACGGTGAAAATAGCACGAAGTGAAGAACAACGACACGAAGTATAGTGGTGACAAAAACACACACTACACAGAGAACGACACGAGGTGGTGGCACAGAAAGCAACACGAAGTGCTGCAATGTTCTGCACGCAGTGGAACAAAAACGACACGGAGTGAGTACGACATGGAGACAACAGTAACCGACACGAGGTGAGGTTACTAAGGCGACAACGACACGCAGTGTGGAAAACACGACATGAAGAACACAAAATGGAAAACGACACGAAGTGAAACATGACACGAGGTCTGGGAGACACGACACAAAGTCATAAGAGCGACAGTAACCAACACGAAGTGTGGTTACGAAACATGAACGACACGAAGTGTGGAAACATGACACGAAGTCACAGAAACAACAGTAACCAACACGAAGTGTGGTTACGAAACATGAACGAATTCACAGAAACACTAACACGAGGTTATGAGAGGAAAAACGATACGAGGTCATGAAAACATAAGACAAAGACAAAAGATGAAATCGACACGGAGTGTAGGAACAACTCAAGACAGACACGGGGTAACACGACACGAGGTAAAAACGACACGAAGACGAAATTGACACATACTGAAAACAACACGAAGATGAAGGGAACAGTGCAATGTCTAGACTTGAAGTACAGTTAAGTGTACAGACTTCACCAATGAATCACTCACTGTACAGACTTGCTATAGCAGTATGATGTACAGACTTTGATGAACAGTCCAAAGTATGGACTTTCACTGCAAACAACAATGTGTAGACTTCATGTAAATGCCCAATGTATGGACATTGAAATCGAAGACCGATGTGCAGACTTGACATTGAAGACTAGAGTGCAGACTTTAAGTCTAACTGTGGATGTACAGACTTGAAGAATAAACCAGTGTATAGACTTGAAGATTGAAGGTGATGTATAGATCATGCACATACCAGAAGTCTAACACACACAATATATTAGTCATACACGTGCATTCTCCAGATGATATACAAATCACAATCATGAAGCTATCATCAAAGCACAATGTCAGCAGATAAACTGAATGAGCATATGAAGTCCTGAATGAACATTTCAGCAGGATGACTCACAATGATTAACATCAAACACCAATCATCAAAACCAGATAAATCATTAAAACCACAGCAATGAATGCTTTATGCATCAGTTTAACATGTAGCATGACTGATGATCAAATATGACTCTAAATTGAGCAGCAGGATGACTGAACATTTGATTAACTCACACCAACAATCAATCAACAAAACCATCATCAAAACCACAGGGGCACAACAATCTCCCCCTTTTTGATGATGGCAACACTTTCAATATATTGAGTCATTCTGATGATGTGAGGCATTCTGAAGTAATCTGAAGACTCAAATTATTCTCCCCCTTTGACTTCATCAAAAAGAAAATAATTTGAGAAGTTAAAGCATGCATAAAAGTTCAGACAAATTCTCCCCTTTGCAATACTCCCCCTGAGTATATGAATGCAAGGTCACAAGTGATATGAGCATGATTCAGCATGACACGGAATGCTCCCCCTGAAGAGATGCCAATTGATAAGCAAGTGATGCATGACATGGAAGCTCCTCCTCAATAAGTGGACTCTTATGAGAAGGAGACCACAGGGGCAAACAAGAAGAGGTTTAGGTTAATGAGTCAATACCATGAGCAGAAGAGTTTCAATTAACAGATTTTTCAAGGATGTTCCAAACACAAGAAGTTCAGCCTGATTTTCAAAGAGATATCAATCTCATAAATCTAAAGCATAAGTTTTCAAAGTCTTCTATCATAAGGGCTTATGAATGACATTTGTTGAACAGCATGGTTTAAACATGATGTATGCAGAGTTTATCAATAAAATTCTGTATTGATATCTAAAACCATGGTTTAATAAAAATGAACCAAGCCCTCATATTTATCTTGATTATCCTCCCTTTGTCTTACACAATCAAATCTATTGACTTCTTTCAGAATTACATGTACTAGTATTGAAATCAAGCAATTATGAAGTCATATGATTTTGTCTAGGGTTGTAGCAATTTGATTTTTGGCATCAATATTTAGATATTTCAATTTATTCAACAATTTTCCTTGCTACAAATTTTACGTGCTTTCTAGTTCAGTACACACCTTGTAACTAGAGGATATACCTTGATCAGAGGCCAATATCCCTAAGCCCTTAGTGTGACTAACTGTCATGCCTTATGTAAACAGAGTTAGCATTTACACATCATGACACACTACAGCTCAATTTTTAATGAGTGAATTGTATTTCTCAGTGTGCATGCCATTGCTCTGCCTGATTTTCAATGAATTCTCATTTTACAGAGTTAACTAAGGCACCTCATGACACAGTCCTTAGGACTTGTGTTTCTCAGTGACCAATGTCATTGCTCTGACAAAATAACCCTTTAGACATTTCAGAAAAATTCATTCGCTTCAAATCAATAATAGTTTCATGTACTCAACCAGTTGAAGTCATGTATTCAAAAATGCAGATTTCAGAAGTTTTCAAGATACAGCATGAAACAGATGGTTAAGGTTTATTAAACATGATTCAGATATGTTGAGAGATTTTGAAGTTAGACTCCATGAATACATTAAGCTTAAACCACATGAGTTATTTCAGTCATTCATAAGAATGTATAATAGAAGATTCCTAGTTCAAGAGTTTTCAGATTTATGATCGAGATAGCCCATTGAAATCTTCATGAAAGACTAATAGAATTCTGAAGCCAAATGATACCAATTGATAGGAGAATTACCAATTGTTAGGAGAGATTTTGAAGCATAAAGTTTTGAGAATATGATCAAGGTTTGTCAACAAAATCAATAAGAAAGGATATGCTATGAAATCTGACAAATGTATGCATTTGACAACCTATATGCAATGCATTGACTCCCCCTTACAATATGCATTTAAACATACATGCAAATCACATATATGCACTTCAGATGAGTAGAGTTCAGAGGTATCAATTCAGACAATGCTGATGAGGAATGATTATGCAAACACAGAATTAACTTGCTATGCAACATACTGTCCTACATGCAGACTATGCACCAAGGATACATTAAACAAGTATGCAATCAATTCAGGTTTATGCATCCAATTCATGAGCATTTTTATCCTTTTTCAGATTTTTCAACATATGATGCAGTTCACTGTTTTACATGAAGACTAGACCCATGGTACTAGGCGGAGGACTTGGTCCAAGGATCACCTCACACATGTCAGTAGCATCCAGACATACTCCATATGCCCTTCAACTTGTTCCATTTAATATACCATGATGATCATGTATGACAATGCAACATAAAGCAGTCCTTCATGCATTGAATCAGCATCATTGACACATGTAATGACAATCAGTCTATACACAATCAGTCCAAGTGTGCATTCTATAACAAGCATGCAATGCATTAACACAAAACACATGCATGGACGCAGAGTCTGTATAGTGCATCAACCGTACATACTAAAGAAGCATTCAAATTCAGTTCAATATATAGTACGAGAAGAGCATCAGATATGCAGAGTTGAATTCAATAGTTGAGTCTGGAATGCAGACTGATCAACTAGACAAGAGAAGATCATACAACAACCAAGTAAATCAGCATGGAATTCTCATTTTTCATACTCACAAATTCAGATAATGAATTTAAAACAGATTTCAGAACTGACCTGAATTGAATCATGGGGTTTTCTTTTTGAGTGCCTTGGTTAACCCCTTTTATTTCTCCTTCTAAGGCCCTACCTGCAGCAAGTCAATCAATATGATCTTGCAGGGACCCAAGCAGTCTTGGGTCCTGCACTACCCCTATCAGGTGTTCTAAACAGTTTCTTAGCAACATGGTCATCAGATTTCATTAGAAAATAATTATCCATAGAGTGACCAAGTTTATCACAGTATCTACATGAAACAGCAGATTTTCTGGTCCTGTGATGCATATCAACAGCAGCATGAGACCTATGATAATTAGCATGAATTTGTGATTTATCATTACCTGCCCACCAGTATTCAGAAGCTCGGTGGCCAGGTTTTCCACATTCATAACAAGCAAGAGTCTTTTCTTTAAGACTAGTTTTATTTCTGCCCAAGAGATTTTTGTTTGGAGGGAATCTTACAAATTTGGAATTAAAATGATTTCCCTGAACAAACCAGCAGTCCTTGACTACATGCCCATACTTATCACATTCAATGCACCTAGAATGCTTACCTCTTGAGCCAGTAAATCCCCATGAAGGCCTAAACCAACACTCAACAGCTTTGTGACCACGTCTGTTACAATCGTAACAAATGATATGTTGGTTTGAGGAAGACATGTTTCTTTTGGGGTGGTGATGATTATTTGGAAGAGTTTTATCATGCATCATATCATCCCTTATCATTACTCTGCAGTCATCCATATAATGACCATGCCTACCACAGTAGTAACAATAGGCATCAGATTTCCTAGGAACATGGTTTCTATCATGTGAGTTCCTAGGTGTATGTGAACGAGTACAAGAAGCATGAGCATTATGTATTGGCCCAACAGATTCAGCAGAACTAGCAAATTTCAGAGTACAACCAGAAGTATTCTTAGCCTTCTTTGTTTGACTCTTTCTTTTCAATTTCTGATTATTCTCAATAGATTTTGTTTGCTTTTCAATTTTCTGGGCTTTAAACTGAAAGACAGATTTTGAAGGTGACTTCTGATTTTCATTTTGTTTTGGGGATTGCCTTGAAGTACCAGCTACATTAGTGCTTTGGACAAAGGTTGTATATAGCTGGTTTTTAGTGATTTTCTTAACATCAGAACAGTAATTTGTTCCCCCTTCAGAGTTATCATCCTTCCTCCTCTCAACAGTTTTCATTTTTCCTTTAATCTTGGCAGACTCAATAGCTGAATTTTCCAGATTATGAATTTTATCTTCCAAGTTAGCAATGTGAAGTTCATAACTGGCTATTTCCTATTCACTGCAATTTACACATTCGCTTAGAACTTGGTTTGCAGTTTTATACTTCTCAATTTCTTGTTCTAGACTGTTCAAACTTTTTGAATTTTCATCATAAACAGCTTTTCCTTTTTCAATTGACAGCCATTTCTCAGAGAATACAGTATTAAGAACCATTAGCCTTTTATTTTGATCCTTTAAGTAGACATTTTCTTCTTTTAGAGATTTTATTTGTTCTTTTTGAAGAATGTCATCAGACTCAAACTCATTAATTATGTCTTCGAGAATGGCACAACCTTTACAAGAATTATCTTCTCTAATGTGCTCCTTTTCAGATTTCAAAGTTTTCACTTCTTTTCTCAATTTCTTGTTTTCAGATTTTAGTTTCTTGGATACTTTGAACAGATCTTTATACATTACTATCAATTCATCAAAAGTGTATCCATCTGATTCGGAGCTTACCTGAGATGAAGTTTCCTCACCATCACTTCCCCGGTTGGCCATTAAGCATATGGACTTTCTTCCTTCTCTATCAATGTCCGAGGTGTTCCCTTTGAGTTTCAATACCTCTGGACAATCATCCTTTGTGTCGCCAGCCTTCCTGCATTTGTAGCAAACATTAGTGTCAGCAATCTTGGCAGGATTAGAGTTATACCTTGTTTGCTGTTTGCTACCGTCAAGCTTTCCTTCTCTTTTTCTCAGAAATTTCCTGAAGTTACTAATCATCATTCCAATGTGGTCTTCATCAATTTCAGACCGCGAGAGGCTACTTTTCTTGCTTGATGATCCACTGTGGCTGGATCTGTTTGCTTTGCTGGAGCTAGCCTTCAGCACGATTGGCTCCATTGCAAACAATCTGAAAGCTCAGAACAAACTGAAGCACCTAAACCAAATAAGCAAGACAAAGCACTAAGACGGAGAATCAAAGCTACGAACACAGAAAACACACACACTGAACAGCACCAAACAAACCAGCAGGATCCTCTGCAGATTGTTAGATCTGATAGATCAGAGACCGGCTTTGATACCAATTGTTAGGTTAGGTGCAGTATTCAGAGGGGGGGGTGAATGAATATAACCCTTTAAAAACCTTTACCCAATTAAAAGGTTATGATGCTCACTAACAATCTAGAGTGCTAACTAGACAAATGTATCAAATCTGAAAGACTAATTAGCAGTAGCACCATTCTTCCACTCAAATAAACTTTCGCTCACTCAACGGATTAAACACTCAGAACAAGATCTGATCAACCACTTGGAGCGCCCCTATGCAAACATCTAGCGGAAGCAAAACATATAGAGAAATCAGACCACTGCACAGAGGATTTTTAGGTGGTTCGGTCCTCCAGACCTACATCCACCCCACACTCAAACCGAGTGTGGCTTCCACTAGCTCACGCTAGAAACAGCAGACTCAGTCTGCAACAAATGCTGCCAAACAGCTTGACCAGGGGAACAGCCTCCCCTCTTCCTCCCAACCGGAGGGAACCACTAGTGACACCAGTCACTAGCAAACCAGAGACACAAGGTCTCTCTTCCTCCAGACCTGGAGGGAACCCCTGGACTTGAATCCACAAGCCCAGAACCGGAGACAAGTCTCCCTTCCTCCAAACCGGAGGGAAACAACAGGTAGCACCCAGCTACTTGCAACCGGAGATAACAATCTCCCTTCCTCCAACCCGGAGGGAAACAACCGATGACACCCTGTCAAAGGCAACCAGAGACTCAAGTCTCTCTTCCTCCACACGGGAGGGTACCAACCACAAGTAGCACCCAGCTACTTGCAAACCGAAGACACAAAGTCTCCCTTCTCCTGAACCCACAGGAGGAACCCCGACCTCTCTACAGAGGATCGGAAATACAGTAAGCCAGAAAACAAAGGAAAGAACAATAAACGAAAAATGACTTCAGCAAAACAGAAAGCTGAAAAATGAAATGCACAATGTGGCTCTCAACGGAGCTGACTGGCCTGGATTTGATCCACGGTCCAGTAGACGGATCTTCAGGTAAGATCTTCCTTCTTCTCCACGAGCTCTCTCGCTCACTCTCTATCTTTCTTTCTCTTTCTTCTGCTCTTCTCTCACTCTCTGCTTCTTCTTCTCTTCACACTCTTCTCGAGCTCTCTACCTCTCTTCTTCTCCTTCTGCTCTTCTTCTTTCTCCCTTTTTTTTTTCTATCTGGATCGTGGCTCTCTGTATGAGCTTTTCTTCACGCCAACTCGATCACCTTCATCTGTGGATGAAGGTCTCATATATATAGCAGCAGCAGCAGCATCAGCCACGACGTGTGACCTCCACATTTCCAGCCCTAAGAATTCGGACCACGTGGCAGTCTCTCAGCAGGCTTCATTCCAGCCTCGGATCACGTGCTGCTCATGTCACTTGGGAATATTTCTTCCTCGGACCTGCAAGGAGATGAAAACCATTACAAACTGAGGGCCACAATAACTAAATCTGCACGAAGTATGTAGTAGCAATACTAGATGCACTGAGAACGACACGAGATACACAGGGTGACTACAGCACGAGGTAAGGAAAGAATGACACGAGATACACTGTGACAGAACAGACACAACGAAGAGAACGACAAGAAGTGAGGTTATAAAACAACACGAGGTAAAAAGAAGAACGACACAAGATACATGGAGACAGAACAGAAACCAACACGAAGTGTGGTTTCAACATACGAACGACACGAAGACCTGAGACGGAGAAACGACACGAAGTAAAACCATACAGACATAAATAATAACACGATATGCAACTTGTAACAGAGATAACACTACAAAGAGAACTACACGCAGAAGATGAAAACAATAACCGACGCGAGGTGAAAAACAACACGAGGACAACATGGGCTGACAGCAGAAACTGACACGAAGTGGTTGCAAACAAGCAAGACACGAGGTCTACGTAAAGCAACACGAAGTGTGGTTAAAGCGAGAACGACACGAGGTCTGATGAGAAAGACCAGTACGAAGACGGTGAAAACAGCACGAAGTGAAGAACAACGACACGAAGTATAGTGGTGACAAAAACACACACTACACAGAGAACGACACGAGGTGGTGGCACAGAAAGCAACACGAAGTGCTGCAATGTTCTGCACGCAGTGGAACAAAAATGACACGGAGTGAGTACGACATGGAGACAACAGTAACCGACACGAGGTGAGGTTACTAAGGCGACAACGACACGCGGTGTGGAAAACACGACACGAAGAACACAAAACGGAAAACGACACGAAGTGAAACATGACACGAGGTCTGGGAGACACGACACAAAGTCATAAGAGCGACAGTAACCAACACGAAGTGTGGTTACGAAACATGAACGACACGAAGTGTGGAAACATGACACGAAGTCACAGAAACAACAGTAACCAACACGAAGTGTGGTTACGAAACATGAACGAATTCACAGAAACACTAACACGAGGTTATGAGAGGAAAAATGATACGAGGTCATGAAAACATAAGACAAAGACAAAAGATGAAATCGACACGGAGTGTAGGAACAACTCAAGACAGACACGGAGTAACACGACACGAGGTAAAAACGACACGAAGACGAAATTGACACATACTGAAAACAACACGAAGATGAAGGGAACAGTGCAATGTCTAGACTTGAAGTACAGTTAAGTGTACAGACTTCACCAATGAATCACTCACTGTACAGACTTGCTATAGCAGTATGATGTACAGACTTTGATGAACAGTCCAAAGTATGGACTTTCACTGCAAACAACAATGTGTAGACTTCATGTAAAAGCCCAATGTATGGACATTGAAATCGAAGACCGATGTGCAGACTTGACATTGAAGACTAGAGTGCAGACTTTAAGTCTAACTGTGGATGTACAGACTTGAAGAATAAACCAGTGTATAGACTTGAAGATTGAAGGTGATGTATAGATCATGCACATACCAGAAGTCTAACACACACAATATATTAGTCATACACGTGCATTCTCCAGATGATATACAAATCACAATCATGAAGCTATCATCAAAGCACAATGTCAGCAGATAAACTGAATGAGCATATGAAGTCCTGAATGAACATTTCAGCAGGATGACTCACAATGATTAACATCAAACACCAATCATCAAAACCAGATAAATCATTAAAATCACAGCAATGAATGCTTTATGCATCAGTTTAACATGTAGCATGACTGATCATCAAATATGACTCTAAATTGAGCAGCAGGATGACTGAACATTTGATTAACTCACACCAACAATCAATCAACAAAACCATCATCAAAACCAGAGGAAGAGAGACTTGTTTGCAGGATCAAGCCCCTACCGTTGCGCTAAAAGCTCGAGCTGGTAGCGAAGGTTAGACCGTATTTCCTTATGGCAGCGCAGAACCCCACGTCTATGACGTGCTGTGGGCGGGCATGAGGGGCTTCGCACATGGACCCCATAATCCATGCGGCGGGTTGGGCTGCCAAGCACCGATGGTCCCACGTGGGTCCCATACCCCACATGGTACACACCAAATACAAGGAGACGCTGGAAATAAACGTTGGAATAAACCAACAATCTCCCCCCCAGCGGCACCTGGGATTTGAACCCGCGACCTCGCTCTGATACCAGTTTGCAGGATCAAGCCCCTACCGTTGCGCTAAAAGCTCGAGCTGGTAGCGAAGGTTAGACCGTATTTCCTTATGGCAGCGCAGAACCCCACGTCTATGACGTGCTGTGGGCGGGCATGAGGGGCTTCGCACATGGACCCCATAATCCATGCGGCGGGTTGGGCTGCCAAGCACCGATGGTCCCACGTGGGTCCCATACCCCACATGGTACACACCAAATACAAGGAGACGCTGGAAATAAACGTTGGAATAAACCAACACAGTTTACTGTATTCTCCGATCACAAGAGTCTCAAGTATCTTTTCTCTCAAAAGGAACTAAATATGAGGCAACGGCGTTGGCTAGAATATCTCAAGGACTTTGACTTCAATATACAATATCATCCCGGAAAGGGTAATCATGTAGCAGATGCCCTTAGTCGAAAGCCGAGAACACTGTTAGCCAATTATATGATTCAAGAATGGAAATTGCTGGAGCAATTCTCTAAGCTCAATATAAGCATGGACACGAACTTCAAATGTGTCACATTGTCTCATATAAGCATTCATCCAGACCTATTAACTGAAATACAAGCACTTCAGGATGATGACCCAATATTAGTAGAAATCAAGGGCAAACTAGAAGGACAGTCTGATTTCCAATTAGCATCAGATAGAAGGTTGTTATTCCAAAACAGAACTTGTATACCGGATTGTCCCGAGTTAAAGAAGAAGGTCTTAGATGAAGCTCATAGGTCAAGGTACACGATTCATCCTGGATCTACCAAAATGTACCAAGATGTGAAAAGAAATTTTTGGTGGCCCAACATGAAAAGGGAAATAGCGGACTACGTGTCGCGCTGTCTCACATGCCAACAGGTCAAGGCGGAACACCAAAAGCCTGCTGGAAAACTACATCCTCTAGATATCCCTAAATGGAAGTGGGAGGATATTGATATGGATTTTATCATGGGATTATCTAAATCAAAAGGAGGACATGATGGAATATGGGTTATTATTGATCGATTGACTAAATCGGTGCATTTCTTGCCAATCAAGAGCCGATGGTCAGTCGATGTGTTGGCTGCATTATACATCAAGGACATAGTTAGATTACACGGTATTCCTGTTTCAATCGTGTCTGATAGAGATCCCCGTTTTACTTCTCATTTTTGGAAGGGACTACAACATTCGTTGGGAACAAGGCTTCACTTTAGTACAGCTTTTCATCCTCAAACGGATGGTCAGACCGAGAGAACTAATCAGGTGATTGAAGATATGCTCAGAGCTTGCATCATTGATTTCGATGGAAGCTGGCATGATCACTTGTCTCTGGTTAAATTTGCATACAATAATAGCTACCAGGCAAGTATACAAATGGCACCTTTCGAAGCCTTATACGGAAGAAGTTGCCGATCACCCTTATGCTGGGACGAAGTTGGAGAGAAACAACTATTAGGACAAGACATGGTAAGGGATACCACTGAGAAGATACAATTGATTAGAGAAAGACTGCAAGTTGCTCAGTCTAGGCAAAAGACTTATGTTGACACGAAAAGGAGAGATCTTGAATTCCAAGTCGGAGATCATGTATTTCTCAAGATATCGCCTGGACGTGGCATACAGAGATTTAGTGTCAAGGGCAAGCTTACACCAAGATTCATCGGACCCTTCGAGATACTGGGAAGAGTTGGCGAGGTTGCTTATCGCATCGCATTGCCTCCTAAACTGTCCGATGTTCATAATGTGTTCCACATATCTATGTTGAAGAAGTATGTACACGATCCATCACATATTATTGATTATGGAGACTTAGTTATCTAGAAGGATCTCACATATGAGCAGAAGCCCATGAAGATACTAGATCGTGAAGTATGTACTCTAAGGAATAAGGTTATTCCCATGCTAAAAATACAATGGAATAAGAGTTCCGATCATGAAGCCACATGGGAGACCGAGGAATCCATGAGGAAGCGATTTTCAGAATTATTTTAAGGTATATACTCTACACTCTCCACATATATATATATACTAATGAATTTGGGGACCAAATTCTTTTAAGTGGGGGAGGGTGGTACAACCCTGGAAAAAAATAGATTTTTAAATAAATCAAATTAAAATAAAAGATAAGTAAATAGATGACAAAGAGCCTAAATGAGTAAATCATTAATCAAGAGGAAAATAACGCCTTTTATCAAGGCGCTAATTTAAAAGGAAACGCCTCTGTCTAAGGCGTTAATTTAAAAAGGACGCCTACACACTAGGGCGTCAAATTTTAAACGACGGGAAAATAAAATTAAGGAAAGGAAAGAAAACGCCCTCACCTTGGGCGCATTTTTAATAAGTAACGACTAGGACAACGTCGTCAATTAAAACACACGACCTAGCCTAAGGTGTGAATTCAGTTCGAGTTTCGTTCGACCTAGGAGACCATCCAGGGCAAGTTCTGGATAACTACGACAAAGATGGAAGATGGTAAGGACTCTATCATGGAAGTATTACTTCCAATACAACTCTAACCCTATTAGGATTCCCAAAATCCTATAAATAACCTTGTCCATCGAGCCCTAAAAGCTATTTGGTCGAAGGAGGTTTCGCTCTGCTGCTGTGCGTGAAGAACAGGTTTATGTTCTTCTTCCTGCCTCTGTTTTCGATCAACTCATGAAGAATATTAATTTTTCTTCATTTTATTCTCCTATAGGTTGCCTGCCTAGCGTTTCCTGACGTGCTGAAGAACGAGGGGTTCTTCCTCAAACATCATCATCTTCTTCTTCCGGTGGTCAGAAGACTCTGTTGCAAAACATAGTATCGTTTCTTTTCACATATCTTCACCCAGATAATCATCAGGTAGGTTTTCTCAAGAACGTAGCCCAAACTAGCTTAATATCTTTAATAATATCATCGACCCTCCATGCATATAGTTTTATTGTGGTTTCAACTGTTTCTAAGCAATTTTCAAAGCAACGCCCTTGACCAGGGCGCTAATTTAAAGAAGCGACCCACACTAGGGCGCTAATTATTATTTTGACGCCCTGCCCAAAAGTCGTCAATTACATGTAATTAATAAATACCCACGTTTAAAATTTAATATCTATGTAACCATGAATCTAATATATTGCATGAGTATACCTGTGAAATCCTGTTAATTATCTTGTCATGACCATGAAATTGTTTTCCTAAAATTTTATTATCTGAAAATTGATAAATTGTTGAATTAACGACCCGCACAAGGTCGTCTCTTATTGAAATGACGCCCCAGACCAGGGCGCTAATTGAAAAATAACGCCCCTGTCCAGGGCGCGTTTTGTTAAAATTCCAGAATATTGATTTTCTGCAGAATAGAAATATCGAAGGGACGACTATTGTCTACGTCGTCAAATTGTGAATAAACGCCCCTGAGTAAGGCGTTAATTGGATAATTAATGACTTAGCTTAAGTCGCTATTTTCTGTATTATTGTTTTACACTGATTACTATCAACCGAAGGGTTATATGTATATATATATAGTGATGTGACACAACCTCGGACTTAGTCAAACAAGCACATCTAAGCATCCAAATGGGCCTTAATGGGCCACCGCTCTCTTCGTTGCACTCTATTCCCGGGGTGACTATGTGATACCAAGGGTGACTTATGGGAATGGACCCTTGCTGGTAGAGGGCCAGCAAGGCCAAGAATTGATTCCCCAAGGTTGGTTGCCCAATTCGATTGGGGCCGACAAAGTGCACTCGGACACCGGGTCACACTAACCCACGGCGATCACTCTAAGTCATGGACTTGAGGATCGGGCGCTCCTCACGAATTCAGCGGTGCATGAATCAAATATTGAGAGAGCTACACTAGGTGAGCAAGGAAGAGACACTTACTCGACCGGTTTGAAGAAACCGGTCCCGGTCGGAGACGAGGGCGAGCGGGGAGGCGGTGGTTCCCCACACGCCGCGGCGGTGTCGCTTGACCTGCCAAACCACTTACAAAACTACTCCTCTCGCAGGAGGGGGGATCTTGGGGTAGGGGTTAATATGATACATTCAAACACTACCACCACGCAGGGTGGGGCCTTCAGCCGGCCAAGCGGGGAGGGGTTGGTGGACCGAAACGAAGAGAAATGAGAACTAGGGAAGTTGCAGCTTCAATCTGGAATTCTGGACAGGGGGTCGCTGTGATGGCTATGCCGGGCTTGTCCGGACTCCAAATTGATCGAAACCAGCTCCTGAAGCTTTCTGACTGGAAGAGGTGGACTCCAGAATTTTTGGGGAAGCTCAGATGGTTGGAGGTGGCTGCACCAGCAACAGGAAGTAGCCTCCTCTATCTGGCCGCAGGTACTATCTGGACTGTAATAGCAAGTTGCAGAAGTGACTGAGTGCCCTCCCGAGCTCCGATCAGCACGAAACCAGCGGCATCATCTTCGTGGTCGAGGTAGCTTTCAGCAGGAGGTGACGGAGATGCATTCGGAGGTCGAGGATGGCCGGGGCACCCAGAAAAGTGGGTACTGGTCGGAGTAGACAGCAGAAAACAGAACTAGATAGATTGGGGGAGAAAATTCGTAACTTCTTCCTCCGGTGGCCGAACAGGGTTCTGTTTCTTGATCTTGAAAGATGACCGGTAGAGGAAGAACTTTTATGAAGGGGCTTCAGCCTGAATCCGCTGGGGTTTGTCGTGGCAGAAGGATCTTCCACGCTCTGGTCCAGGATGAAGACCTCTCTGCGCACTGTTGGGAGAATGGCTCTATCTGGCAGCTCCGAGCTCCGATCGTGTTGATTCCACCTCGCCTGCGAAGTAGACTGGAAGGCCTTTCCAGAAAGGTAGGCCACGCCTTCTGAAGAACTAGGATGAATCCGTGGTTGATGCTGCAACAAGGGCTGTTCTGCAGATCTGCACAGCTCCAACCTACTAGAAGAAATGAGAGGGAGATGTGGCTTCTTTGGTGGAGGGAAATGGTAGGAATGACCTAAGGGAGAGTGGGGGCTCTTGTGGGGTGGAGAAGGGAGCTAATGGTGATGGGGAATGAGGTGGAGAATGGCTGGAAGCAAGTGCTAGCAGGTGGAGGAGGAAGAGCTACGAATTTGGGGAAGGTGGGTGAGAGGAGAAGGTGAGGGGGGCACAAGTGAGTGGAGGGAAGGGTGGATTTCAAATTCAAAAGGTCTTGGAAGGTGGGTGAGTATGTTGGGAAGTGGAGTGCTTGCATTGGAATGGGGTAGATTTGGTTGGAAGGTGGAGGAAGGTGTTGGAATGGGGAGACTTCTACCTAGGAACTAGGGAGTGGAGTAATGGAGGCCATAGGGAAGTGGAGGGCATTAAAGGAGGTGGTTGGAGGTTGGAAGTGGATGGGAGGAGGGAGGAGAGAGAAGGAAATTCGGATTTGGGGTTGGAGGAGAGAGAAAGAGGGGTGAAATAGAGAGATTAAGAGGGGAATGGGTGGGGAATCTCTCCCCTAGGGTCTCTCACCCAAAAACTAGAGGAATCACTCCAATTTGAACTCAAATGGCAAGTTTAACTCAAAAGGATGTAATCATTCATTAACTTCAAATGAGGGGAGTGGGGTCCTATATATAGGCAACCCACTCTTTACAATAAGTCCCTGACAAAATAAATAACTACAAATAACCAAGGGGGTTGGGAGTGCTAATGGGCCTAGTCCAACGAATGGGGCTCAATAGCTTACATTAGACATCATGATGATACCAAACATAGGAAAATAAGTGCTAGACTTAGGGAAATGACTTAAATAAAATGGAAATACATCAAAATGACTCAAAGGAAAACTACAAAATGGATAAGGGGCCTTAATAGAGTGAGGCCCAAACTCAACTAGCTCCCGAATGTGAAGAAGTGGACCCGAGCCAAAGGGAGTCGTGGGTGATGCCTCCATCAAATCCCCTGGGCCTCAAAGAGCTCGACTCCGTCGAGTAAGGGTCCATCCGGCTAAGGTACCGCTCGAGGAGATCTGGATCCAATCGCTGTAGGTCCTCCCGACTTACCCATGAGTCTTCCAACGGAGGCCGATCCTTCCACCTGACGAGATAGCGCTCATAGACCTTGCTCCGGGTGGTAGTGACCTGCTCATCCAATATTTGTTCAATGCGATCACGCTGAGCTCTTTTGGCTAGTGGACTCTCCTCTCGGGTGGGTGCTCTCTCAAAGGAGGGAGTGGGCTCGATCTCCTCATTAGGTCTCACCGTGGGGCCCTTGTTAGACACTAAGTCGGCGACATTGAATGTAGGACTTACCCCATAATCCTCGGGGAGATCTAATTCATAAGCATTCGCACCAATACGCCTCAAGACCTGGAAGGGCCCAGTCCCACGTGGTCTCAACTTGGAGTTGGCTCCTGGGGAGAGCCTCTCCGTCCTCACCATCACAAAATCACCCACTTGGAACTCTAAGTGACGCCGGTGAGAGTTGGCCAACCTTTTATACGCCTCATTTTTCATGCCAATGTGCTTGCGGATTTCCTCATGCAACTCTCTAATATGTTGTGCAAAAGACTCGGCAGAAATGGACACTCTAGCATGCTGGGGAAGGGGAATGAGATCGGATGGCTTTCTTGGTTTGTACCCATGCACTGCTTCAAATGGACTCATCCCTATTGACTTATTGACGGAATTATTGTATGCAAACTCAGCCTGTGGTAAGATGAGATCCCAATTTCCGGGCCGATCCTCAACAAGACACCTAAGGAGGTTCCCTAGACTCCGGTTGACCACTTCAGTTTGGCCATCCGTTTGGGGGTGGTAGGCAGTGGAGAATTTGAGGAGGGTACCCATCATGTGCCAAAGAGTCTTCCAAAAATAGCTAGTGAATTTGACATCCCTATCGGAGACTATGGTCTTGGGTAGCCCATGGAGGCGGACTACCTCATCAAAGAATAACCGGGCTATATGGGAGGCATCGGAGGTTTTGTAGCATGGGATGAAGTGGGCCATTTTGGAAAATCTATCAACCACCACATAGATGGAGTCATGCTTCCTAGAGGTCTTGGGTAAACCTAGCACAAAGTCCATGCTCAAATCTTGCCATGGGCGGTCGGGAATGGGAAGTGGGGTGTATAGGCCGGTGTTTTGTTTTACTTGTTTGGCCGAAGCACATGTGCGACATTGACCCACTATTTTGCCTACATCCCTCTTGAGGCTTGGCCAATAAAATTGACCCTCAACTTAGGCAATGGTCTTGTGGACCCCAAAATGACCGGCTAACCCACCGGCATGTAATTCCCAAACCAAGAAGTCTCGAAGAGATGTCCGAGGAATGCAAAGCCTTGGTCCCTTGAAGAGGAACCCATCCTCTAAAATGAATCCTTCATGCTCCTTGCTAGAATGAGTGGTCAAGTTGGCATAGATTTGTCCAAAGTCGGGGCAACTAGGATAATCATCCTTGACCTTGTCAAAGCCAATCACTTCCACTTGGATAGTGGATAACAAGGACATCTTCCTACTAAGGGCATCCGCGGCCTTATTCTCACTCCCGGCCTTGTGTTTGATGACAAAGGTGTAGGATTGTATGAACTCAACCCATCGGGCATGTCGGGCATTCAACTTTTGTTGGGAATTGAGGTATTTGAGTGCCTCATGGTCGGAAAAGATGACAAACTCTTTGGGAAGCAAATAATGTCTCCAATGTCGGAGGGATTGGACCACGGCATAGAACTCCTTGTCATAGGTGGAGTATCTAGTCCTAGCATCACATAGCTTCTCACTAAAGTAGGCGACCGGGTGTCCCTCTTGACTAAGAATCCCTCCTATCCCAATCCCGGATGCATCACAAGTGACCTCAAAAACTTTAGAGAAATCGGGAAGACATAGGACCGGGGCTTGGGTCAACTTTTCCTTAAGCTCAAGGAAGGCTTTAGAGGCGACTTTGGTCCAAATAAAGGTTCCCTTTTTGAGACAATCAGTTATTGGGCCGGTGATAGTGCTAAACCCCCGAATGAATCTCCTATAGAATGTGGCCAACCTATGGAAACTTATAACCTCATGAAGGGTGTGGGGTTCAGGCCAATCAATGATAGCTTGGACCTTGTCGGGGTCCATGGAGACTCCTTTGGTTGACACCACATATCCTAGGAAGGTGATGGTAGTGGTCATGAAATGACACTTTCTTAGGTTGGCAAATAAGCTCTCTTGCCGGAGGACGGTGCAAACTTTCCTAAGGTGTTCGAGGTGGGCTTCATGGGTGTGGCTATAGATGAGAATATCATCAAAGTATACCACTAGAAAGTTCCCAATGAAAGGCCTAAGTGCTTCCGTCATAAGACGCATGAAAGTACTTGGGGCATTAGAAAGCCCAAATGGCATGACTAACCACTCAAAGAGACCATCCTTGGTCTTGAAGGCCGTTTTCCACTCATCCCCGGGCCTTATCCTAACTTGGTGGTAACCACTCTTGAGATCTATCTTAGAGAAGATGGTGGCTCCAGCTAGCATGTCCAACATGTCATCAAGCCTAGGGATAGGGAACCTATACTTGACGGTAATCTTGTTAATGGCCCGGCTATCCACACACATCCGCCACGATCCATCTTTCTTGGGGGTAAGGAGGGCCGGGACGGCAAATGGACTCTTACTAATGCGGATGAAGCCCTTCCTAATGAGTTCCTCTATTTGCCTCCTAAGTTCGGCATGTTCCGTAGGATTGAGGCGATAATGAGGAAGGTTTGGAAGGGTGGCTCCCGGCACTAGGTCGATTGCGTGTTGCACATCACGCATGGGAGGGAGTTGGTCCGGGAGCTCTTCCGGGAACACATCATGAAATTCTTCCAATAGTTGTTGGATCTCTATGGGATGGGGATTAGAAGGGGTAGGTTCCCCTAAGCATATGACAACCGCACACAAAGGCACCCCTTGAGCAATTTCCTCTTCAAGCTCTCTCCTAGTGATGAGATGAATACCCTTGGTCAACCCCGTGGTTCTACTTTGTTTTGGGGTTTGGATAAGGGCTTGAGTTGGAGGGGTGGCGTTCCCCGAGACTTGTGGAGTGGTGGGGTGTGATCCTTGGGGGAGAGTGTCCCTCTTGGGCATGGGACGAGGTGGGGAAGGGTTAAGACGGATAGTCTTACCGTCATGCTCAAAGGTGCATATGTTGCTTCTTCCTAGAATGGTGGCATCCACATCATAGAGCCAAGGTCTTCCTAAAAGGATGCTACCCACTTCCATAGGTATGACGTCACACCATATTTGGCCATGGTAGGAAGAGAAAGTGAGAGGCACTAGGCATTGGGTGTTGACCGGGATGGAGTTGTTGTTGATCCATGAGACCCGGTATGGACTTGGGTGGGGAGTGAGAGTAAGCCCAAGGAGCTTGACGGTGTCGGGTGATACGGCATTAACACAACTACCACTATCCAAGATCACTTTCCTCACATGGTTTTCTATCTTGACAAAGGTGTGGAAAATTGAAGTCCGTCGCCAATCCTCTTCTTGAGGTTGGGTGAGAGTGCACCTAATGACTCCTAGATGGGAGTTGTTTGAAGGAGTGGAATGATCTAGACCCGACTCTAGACATTGGGCTTCATACTCCTCTTCCCAATCTATTAAGGCTTCATGTTCCTCAATGACATTTTCTTGTTCCTTTTGGGGTTGGACTTCTTCCTCAATAAGCAAGCTAGATAGCCCCTTAGATGGACATTGCCCCGCAAAATGACCATACCCATGACACTTATAGCATTGTTGGCGCCCACTTCCCGGGGTGGCTCCTACACTTGGGCCTTTGGGGTTGTCATCCTTCCGTGGAAGAGGGTGACTAGGAGCGGGTTTGTTTGGAGTGATGGGTGGGGGAGGGTTGTAGGACCTTAAAGGGGCATTCCCACTTGGGCTAGGAGCTCTCATGGGGGTGGGTGGAATGGGACGTGGTCCCATATTTTTGGGGTCGGTGGGTCGGGGAGGGATAAGTCGGGAACTCCTAGAAAACCTTTCCACATCTCTAGCAATTTGGTAAGCTATCTCAAGGTTATCAACATCTCTCATGAATAGTTCCCTCTTGATGTGGCTTTGAAGCCCATTCCTAAAGCGGGATAAGGTGACATCCGCATCCTCATGGACTCCACACTTTAGAAGATAAGAGTCAAATTTTTCAATGTACTCTACCACGGTCTTTCCTTCTTGGGTGAGGCTTTGCCATTCATCTAGGAGCATTTGGTGGTAGGTTCGGGGAAGGTATTTGTTCCTAAGTAGATTCTTCATATCCGCCCAAGTGTTAATAGGCTCATCCCTCTTAATCCGCCTTAGACCCTCTTGATTTAGCCAATAAGTTTTGGCCAACTTAGTGAGATGCATCTTAGCCAATCTAACTCTTCTTTGGTCGGACATGGGGTACCATTCAAAGTATTGGTCCATGGCGGTCTCCCATTCTAGGTAAACACTAGGTTCATGTGAACCGTCAAAGTTTGGGGCCTCTACCTTGATCATCCTTAAAAGGGGGTCATCCGGATCATCCCGTGGACGCCGGTCATGGTTTTGATGGGGGCGAGGTATCTCATACTCATAATAATGGTCATAGTCCATTTCATTCCTATAAAATTCAGCATGTGGGTGATGGGCTCTTGAGCCGTTGTTCCTTGGGTGGAACTCATCCCTATGAGGCTCTATATGTGGAGGGTGGACTCTTGGGCCTTGGTTCCTTTGGGGAAAACCATTCCTATGATAATCACCATGTGGTGGAGGGACTCTTGGCTCATTGATTCTTGGGTGAGGATCTTCCCTATGAGGTTCATCTTGTGGAGGGGGAATTCTAGGCTCATTGTTCCTTGGGTGGTACCCTTGGTCTTCTAACCGAGCAATTCGGTTGGTAAGGGACTCTAGTTGGGCAAGGATGGTTGTGAGGGCAGCCTCTACCCTTTCTTGGGGTTCCTCTCTAGGAACATCTTGGTTGAGTTGGTGAGGATTGGGATCCATGGTTGGAATCGAAGATGAAGAACCGGGTTGGTAGCTAGTACCACTACGGGTGGACATGCAAGACAAAGGGCCAAAATGGTTGGACACACAATGCGAAGGTCCTAGGACTTAGACTTGATAGAGACAAGTCAAGGACTTGCTCTGATACCACTTGATGTGACACAACCTCGGACTTAGTCAAACGAGCACATCTAAGCATCCAAATGGGCCTTAATGGGCCACCGCTCTCTTCGTTGCACTCTATTCCCGGGGTGACTATGTGATACCAAGGGTGACTTATGGGAATGGACCCTTGCTGGTAGAGGGCCAGCAAGGCCAAGAATTGATTCCCCAAGGTTGGTTGCCCAATTCGATTGGGGCCGACAAAGTGCACTCGGGCACCGGGTCACACTAACCCACGGCGATCACTCTAAGTCATGGACTTGAGGATCGGGCACTCCTCACGAATTCAGCGGTGCATGAATCAAATATTGAGAGAGCTACACTAGGTGAGCAAGGTAGAGACACTTACTCGACCGGTTTGAAGAAACCGGTCCCGGTCGGAGACGAGGGCGAGCGGGGAGGCGGTGGTTCCCCACACGCCGCGGCGGTGTCGCTTGACCTGCCAAACCACTTACAAAACTACTCCTCTCGCAGGAGGGGGGATCTTGGGGTAGGGGTTAATATGATACATTCAAACACTACCACCACGCAGGGTGGGCCCTTCAGCCGGCCAAGCGGGGAGGGGTTGGTGGACCGAAACGAAGAGAAATGAGAACTAGGGAAGTTGCAGCTTCAATCTGAAATTCTGGATAGGGGGTCGCTGTGATGGCTATGCCGGGCTTGTCCGGACTCCAAATTGATCGAAACCAGCTCCTGAAGCTTCCTGACTGGAAGAGGTGGACTCCAGAATTTTTGGGGAAGCTCAGACGGTTGGAGGTGGCTGCACCAGCAACAGGAAGTAGCCTCCTCTATCTGGCCGCAGGTACTGTCTGGACTGTAACAGCAAGTTGCAGAAGTGACTGAGCGCCCTCCCGAGCTCCGATCAGCACGAAACCAGCGGCATCATATTCGTGGTCGAGGTAGCTTTCAGCAGGAGGTGACGGAGATGCATTCAGAGGTCGAGGATGGCCGGGACACCCAGAAGAGTGGGTACTGGTCGGAGTAGACAGCAGAAAACAGAACTAGATTGATCGGGGGAGAAAATTCATAACTTCTTCCTCCGGTGGCCGAACGGGGTTCTGTTTCTTGATCTTGAAAGATGACCGGTAGAGGAAGAACTTTTATGAAGGGGCTTCAGCCTGAATCCGCTGGGGTTTATCGTGGCAGAAGGATCTTCCACGCTCTGGTCCAGGATGAAGACCTCTCTGCGCACTGTTGGGAGAATGGCTCTATCTGGCAGCTCCGAGCTCCGATCGTGTTGATTCCACCTCGCCTGCGAAGTAGACTGGAAGGCCTTTCCAGAAAGGTAGGTCACGCCTTCTGAAGAACTAGGATGAATCCGTGGTTGACTCTGCAACAAGGGCTGTTCTGCAGATCTGCACAGCTCCAACCTACTAGAAGAAATGAGAGGGAGATGTGGCTTCTTTGGTGGAGGGAAATGGTAGGAATGACCTAAGGGAGAGTGGGGGCTCTTGTGGGGTGGAGAAGGGAGCTAATGGTGATGGGGAATGAGGTGGAGAATGGCTGGAAGCAAGTGCTAGCAGGTGGAGGAGGAAGAGCTACGAATTTGGGGAAGGTGGGTGAGAGGAGAAGGTGAGGGGGGCACAAGTGAGTGGAGGGAAGGGTGGATTTCAAATTCAAAAGGTCTTGGAAGGTGGGTGAGTATGTTGGGAAGTGGAGTGCTTGCATTGGAATGGGGTAGATTTGGTTGGAAGGTGGAGGAAGGTGTTGGAATGGGGAGACTTCTACCTAGGAACTAGGGAGTGGAGTAATGGAGGCCATGGGGAAGTGGAGGGCATTAAAGGAGGTGGTTGGAGGTTGGAAGTGGATGGGAGGAGGGAGGAGAGAGAAGAAAATTCGGATTTGGGGTTGGAGGAGAGAGAAAGAGGGGTGAAATAGAGAGATTAAGAGGGGAATGGGTGGGGAATCTCTCCCCTAGGGTCTCTCACCCAAAAACTAGAGGAATCACTCCAATTTGAACTCAAATGGCAAGTTTCACTCAAAAGAATGTAATCATTCATTAACTTCAAATGACGGGAGTGGGGTCCTATATATAGGCAACCCACTCTTTACAATAAGTCCCTGACAAAATAAACAACTACAAATAACCAAGGGGGTTGGGAGTGCTAATGGGCCTAGTCCAACGAATGGGGCCCAATAGCTTACATTAGACATCATGATGATACCAAACATAGGAAAATAAGTGCTAGACTTAGGGAAATGACTCAAATAAAATGGAAATACATCAAAATGACTCAAAGGAAAACTACAAAATGGATAAGGGGCCTTAATAGAGTGAGGTCCAAACTCAACTAGCTCCCGAATGTGAAGAAGTGGACCCGAGCCAAAGGGAGTCGTGGGTGATGCCTCCATCATATATATATATATATATATATATATATATATATATATATATATATATATATATATATATCGGCACTATATTTCCACTCCGTGAATATAGTCCCATGTTTCATGATGTTTTTATCGCACTACCCTCAATTCTCATTGACATACAAGCTCTCCATTGGACATTCTGTTCCTTTGGACTAGCGAGTTAGTCATAGAGACCTCCGTAAGACTCCTCGAGCTTTGGATTCCCTCATAGCCGACTGAGCTGGTTGTACAATAAAAACCCATTACACTATTTTGCCATGTCACTCTATAGAAACATGGTATACCGGCCCTCATGTTATGCAAGGTGTGTATCATGAGAATTCTTTTAACGAGATGAGGTTATCATGCCATTTGATGCTGTTCTTATAAACCCCAATTCTATATTCAACATGATGTTCTTGTGGACCTCAGTTCTATATTAAGAATGAGGACGTCTTGCCATTGATGTGCTGTTCATGTGGACCTCAATTCTATATAAAGAGTGTCCATACTTGCTTGTCATGGTACCCAAGTTAGGGAACCAATTCCACATAGTTTTATCGATAATCGTGATTGTACCGTTATTATCGCCATTCTATGTCAAGTGTCATATTTTGGACTCTACTCTATCCAAGTTTATCCTACATGTCTACAAGCTTTATTCTTGAAATTCCATATTGGCTATACACAAAAGTGGATGTTAAAATACATGATTAATGCTTGCGCATATAGGACCCGATCTGGTCCTAGGAGGAGCACCCGAAAGTACTTGTGCCCATGGGAGTTGATTGATCATGGTATTGGCATTATACCTAAGTGCATAACTAGCTTGATTGAACATTCCACGAATCTTTTACTTGTACTTGACTTGATATTACATGACTTGCATGACCCGATAAAGGGTAATTTCATACTTGCGTGCTTGAACGTGATAGCCAAATTCCAACATGACATGATGAATACACTTGCTTGAATATCTTGATATCTTTTGATATAAGTTCTTGAAAGTTCATGACTAGTTCTCGTCGCTATCTTATTGTTATACACTCTCTCTATCTTGTCGTTTTATGCGAGCATGCATAGCTATAGTGCATTCATGAAAGATGTAATTACTTAAACCCCTTGCTAGTTCTTGAGATATAATTTCCTACTGAGCGTTCGCTCACTTAGTGTTTCCCTACTTTTCAGGTAAGTCCGACGATGAGGGAACTCAAACGGATGGAAAAATCAAGAGTGAAAGAGATAGAGCTTCTTCCGTGTTATCTAGTCTTTTTCATATTTTCTTGAGTCAACCTTGTATTTTTCCTTTATTTTAGTTAGTATTTCAAAGGTTTGTAATAGACATATTCTTATGAAGGAATAAAGGATTGGGTTATCTTTACTTTTGCGCATCTCTGATTTTGGTGTCGAATACACTAATACTCTGATTGACATGATTGATATAAACTCGTCACGCGTCTCCGGGTATCTTCCGCTCTCGGGGCATGACACGGCCCCTCCGACCAGCACGTGGGCCCCACAGTCACGAGTTCGGGTGCTACCGAAGAGGCGCGAGAAGCCGCCCGTCAACCCAAAATCGGTCCTCCCGGACCCACTTGTGTAGCCCTTTACCTCGCTGCGTGGAGTGGGCAGTGATTTATTGCTGTCATATTCATGTATTAACTGTCCCGGGATTACGAGTTCGGCCAGGTCCGTCTTCCCCATGCCGAGAGCGTGGAGGTATCGTGTCCGCTCCTTCACTTGGCATTTTGCTTTATTTCATATATGCTTTATATGCCGCTGCTAGAGAGCATGTTTTAGGATCTAGCTCGCTATATTTTTCATATCACTGCTGCTGCGAGAGAGAGCGTGACCGTCCCGTGACCCGATCTGGGCACGAGAGAGAGCCGACCACCCTAGCTCATTGTCGGTTTCTCAACCGCGCACGTCCGACGCTTCCCTCGTTAAGGGATAATCGTGAACTTGTCGTGTCCGTGGTCCGTCCCGCATCAATTTGGTATCAGAGACAGGTTGAGTCTAGGGTGTCTAAAACCAAAAAAAAAAAGAGTGTCATTTAAGTCTAAGTGTCTAAGTCGGTCTTAGGAGTTGCATTTGCATACCATTAATCGGTAAATAAAAGGTGTTGTCCGAACGTTAGGCTACGCCTATCGGGAAGGCCGCACACTTGCGCGAGTGATCTTCGGATCGGTTATCTCCGCCACGTACCGAGTCTTGGTTGCGTCTAGGTTGTAGTCGAGTCACATTCCAACTTGCATCGCATTTTAAGTCGTGTCTAGGTGCTTGCATTAGTTTGCATAAAATTTGCTTATAAAACAAAAACAAAAAAATGGCCTTGCATATTCATTCCTAGGGGACCCGACCCCCTCTTGGCCACCATGGCCACACCCCGAGCCTATAGTCCCAATGAAGTGGTCGCAATGTTCCAAGCCTTGATAGGATAAGTGCAAGGGTTGAATACAAGCCTAGATCGGTTTAGTACTAGCCTAGATCGATTTTCTACCGGGGTAGATCGGATATTCTTGGATCCACCCCACGGACCCCTTCTCCACGAGGTGGACATCTCTTCCTTACCTATGAGGGCTCCATTGCCACCCCCTACTCCAACCCGCGCCTCCTTCGAGGAATTTGATGAAATAATTTTGGATTGGTTGGAAAGGACACGTGCTCCTTCACCACCCGTGGATGCTCCATTGCTATCTACTTCTGATCTTCATCCGGTGCCGTCAAACTTGGGGCCACCACATCTCGAGCCTCCCATGTTTCTAACGGGTACGCTATACATAGCCGAGCCACTTCTTAGATGGCTCAAAGAAGGCCTGGTCCCACCTCCCTTCCCATCCATGGACCCCATCCTACCTCTAGTGCCGGTCAACTCCTTCCATACCACATTTCGATCTAGTCACCATGTTGACACGTTGGCCGATCTTGTTATGGGACTAGACACGCAATGGAAGTTGACACATATGTTGGTGCGAGGCTTCGACCAACCCACGAGTCGTAGCTTCACCCATCCGGCCTTCAGGTCTATTACCTCCGAGTGCACCATGGGTTGTGTCACCACGGAGGTTCTTCTACTTCTCCTGCTACCGAATGAGCCCGACTTCATGACTTTGCTTCCGAGGGAGGAGTCATATTTCCTATACACGGTCCCATCTACCATGACTGAGGAAGGTGACCAACCGCACCTTCAAGAATTTCACGATTGGGACCATGTCATGTTGGAATCCATCTCACGGGGTCATACCTTCTTCGACCCTTTTGACCCCTTCACTAGTGAATCTCCCGAGCCTCCATCTTCACTTCACTTCCTCCGCGGAGTTCACTATCATGCCTTTTCCACTCGGGCCAAGCAACCTCTACATAGCCATAGGTCCGAACCATCATTTGGGGGTAACAGAGATTTTGGTTTCTCCGACCCACCTAAACCCATATCCGATACACCCACATCCGGCCCTTCCACACCCGGCTTCCCTAGCCCTCTCAAGTCTCCCAAATCCAAAGGGGCGTCCATGCATGACTGGGTCATACTTGGCCATTTAGGTGTTCTCCATGCCACCCATCTCCTGTTACATAACATGCATGCATGGCACATGTTCGGGTGTCCTAGTCCGCCGTCATCCATGTACGGGTCGGACTAACATTAGGTGTGTCTAGGGTCATAGTTGAGTCAATGTGCTTTTCTTTGTGTGGTTTGTTTGCATAGTTTGTGTGTCATTTGTTTGTCTGCATGTGTCTTGTGCAAGCTCGTCAATGTCAGTCTCTTATGAGTGAGAGGCGAGTGGACTCGCTCGATGAGTATGGGATCGGTTCTACATCTAAACCCGGATCAGTCACCTACAGGGACTCAGCGGTGATTCCTAGTGAGTCTTCAAGCCGCCTCCTCCCATTTTGAGAGTGCCCCACCCGGAGTGTCCACCTCTAGCCCACAGTAGCTTGTGCATATCGAGTATATATGGAATGAGCAAGTGACGGTCACTTGGAGTGGAGCATACCCGCGTTACTTGGCATGGTGACGGATCCGCCGGAGTACTCGAGCATCCATACCCCTACTCGACGGGGTCGAGTTCCTCCCACCCGGGGAGAATTGATGGGGACATCGAGGCAAGACCATCTGCATTTTGTTTACATTTATGTCCTTTCATATTTGTATGTATACCCTTGTGTTATATGGGTACGCAATTGTAAGTCTTAGTGGGTTTATATGTAAAATTCCCGTAGGCCCAAGCAAGGGGACCCTCACCCCTTTCCCATTGGTCCACCTAGACCATGTGGGGCCGGTCAACCATCCTAGGTGGCCATCTAGAAGGTTGGAATGTCAATTGACAACATGGGAGACAAGTGGTTAAAATTTTCCAAGGTAGGCTACCTACCTTTCAACCCCTTTCATCTAGTCAAGGGGGCGCCCCATTCCACTTGGATTATTTTATTTTTTTGTGTGTGTTGATCACACTTAATCCCATCCATCTATTCCTCATCCCTAGATCCAATGGTGGAGATTGGATTTGAAGAGTAGCATATAAATACTTGTATTTTCCATTTGAAAATTAGTGAAAAGAAGAAAATTCATTGTGTGCATTGGAGCTTCTTGCGCCCCTCTCCTTCTCCCCTGGTGTTCTTCCCTCCCCAACCCCAATTATAGAGTGGATCTATGTTCTATCTTCTCCCCCTCAATCTCTGAGTTCATCTCCGGTGCCGCCGCCGCCGTTCGTGCCGTCATCGAGCCGCCGCGAAGTCATCTTCGGTATTCTGTCCATCCAGGACAGGAGCATCTTCCCTGAATTTCTGCTCCCACCTCCCACCTCTTCTGGAGCTAACATTTTTAGGAGTGGTTCCCCTCTCGAACCCCTATCTTCAAAAAAACTTTCAAGCCAAAATTCCTTCTTTTGCTATTTTCCCATTTTCGGTCTTCAGGTCATCCCAGATCTGCCAGGTTTCTATCTACAGTGACAGCAACCCTGCCTTTTCCAGATCCGGACCATTTTTTATTTTCCCAGGAGCTCCCAATTTTATTGAAAGTTCTGTCTACCTTCCTCTCTCACCACGAATTTTCTTGATTTTTGTTTTGCCCTCCACATATTTTCTAAAATTCGTCCAAGTTCACAAATCTGTTTTGTCTGCTTCAGTCCAGATCTGACCCACTGCCAGTATACAATTTCTACAAAATTCAATTCTCCACAGAACCTTTCGTAAAAAATATCCTCAGTTTCCTCTCTTGAACCTCCACAACTTTGCTGAAGAACCCAACTTCAGATTCGGAGGTCTACCTATCAGTCAATGCCAAGTCTCAGGAAAGTTCCTTGCTGATATGAGATTTCGGCCACTGTGCAACAGCAGCTTGGAAATTCGGTCAAGGACAGATCTGGAGCACTCCATTTTTTCTCTCTAGTTCTAGATCGAAGTATTTCGAGTTAGCTTTCCAACGGCGCCCGTTTCGTCTCGATCCGACATAGGGGCTGATCACAGCGTCCGTTCTCGATGGAGCGCACGCCTGAAAACAGAACTGGCAGATCCGTGGCTGGTTATTCCGACCGGTGCCGAACGGAGCCGCCCGGCCTCCGGTCAACGTTCCAGCGTGCCGCCATCCCAGAGAGCGCTTCCCCAAGCGTCCCCACCACAGTGGTGCCACCGGGTCCCACACGGCCCCTCCGGCCAGCACGTGGGCCCCATAGTCACGAGTTCGGGTGCTGCCGAAGAGGTGCGAGAAGCCGCCCGTCAACCCGAAATCGGTCCTCCCGGACCCACTTGTGTAGCCCCTTACCTCCCTGCGTGGAGTGGGCAGTGATTTATTACTGTAATATTCATGTATTAACTGTCCCGGGAGTACGAGTTCGGCCGGGTCCGTCTTCCCCACGCCGAGAGCGCGGAGGTATCGTGTCCGCTCCTTCACTTGTCATTTTACTTTATTTCATATGTGCTTTATATGCCGCTGCTAGAGAGCATGTTTTAGGATCTACCTCGCTATTTTTTCATATCACCGCTGCTGCGAGAGAGAGCGTGACCGTCCCGTGACCCGATCCGGGCACGAGAGAGAGCCGATAACCCTAGCTCATTGCCGGTTTCTCAACCGCGCACGTCCGACGCTTCCCTCGTTAAGGGACAATCGCGAGCTTGTCGTGTCCGTGGTCCGTCCCGCATCACCATACCTGAGCACGAGCTTGAACTTGGGCTTGTAACGCTGCATGCATGTCTGCCTGAGTTTGCATCACTTGCACCAACCCTTGCATAAATGTGCCGTAGTCAACCAATGGTGGCGGTGGTGGCACAGGCAATCCTTGTTGACCTTCTTCCTCATCTCTCCTAGGCTCCTCCTTTCGAGCAGGGGCAATAGCACGGTGACCACGAGACGCCATAACCTTAGAAAGTAATAATTTAGTAAGGTGATAGCTTACATATATATATTCCTTATGTATTTATTTCTTCATCTATTCTCATTTTTTTTCTACCAATTTGTGGAACTACCTAGATTTTGGGATATGGACCTAGCTGATGGTTTACTTATGTAAATTCTCAACCTGGCTCTGATACCACTGCCTGTAGCGCCCCGCCCTAACATCCGGTCTAGTTTCCAACTCTCATCGGATTTAGGAGGGATGCCACAGTGGGAAAAACTCAACAGAAATTGAATTGGTTGATGAATTACATAAATAAAGAGAATACAAGATCAGTGGAAGTTTAATCTCATTCCCATCAGTTAAATCACATTCTCAAAATCACAACAATGCAAAACTGATAAGCAGAAAATTACTTACAATAGTCCATTATTACAAATTGTCAAATGTTCTAACAACAAATCACCTCAAATGGAAAATAAAGATCTCTAAAGACTACCCCAGATTTTCTCGATCGGATTCACTACACGCCAACTCCTCGTCCTCACCGAGGGAATAACCTGAAAATGGTTAGCAAGTATGAGTCTAGGAATAGACTCAGCAAGTTACTAAAATCAAATCATTCCCTTTTATCTGCATCTAACGTATTTCAAGGATTAATAATAAAAGATACTAAAATTTGAAATCAGGTTACCGGGCATAGAAAACAGGTTTCTTCTGTAGCAGTAAATAACTCTTTACATGACTATACTTTAATCTTTCAAAAACTCAAATACCCATTCAAATTTTTAGAAAACAAAACTTTTCAGAATGGCATATGACTGCACATATTTCAGAAACAGAATTTCACAATTTCAGAAGTCATACGTCTTTGCAGAATTTCAGATATAGAAATAGAATTTTCCCGATTTGCATATGACTGAACAGATTTCAGAACAGAATTTTAAAATTTTCAGAAGTCATATGTCTTTTCAGATTCAGAGATAGAATTTCAGATGATATATATGGCTTAGACATAGTGCCCAAACCACCACTAGAAGGTCAGTACAGAACAGATTCTCAATCTCCTAGGCAATGGAGACGAGTCTTGATTAACTGCGCAGAATCGGGGAAAATCCTTCCCACCTTAACCAGTGGAACTTGTCCACCTCTAGGATTTCACCTTGTGCCCTCGAGGTCAGAACAGATTGAGCCTCCCCACAGGGGCATTTCTATAGTTTGGCTCCATGTCCTTCTATGACAGCAGTGTCTATATAGCCTATATAATAGCTTTACATATATACATATGTGTGCCGAAAAATTATATACAACATTGCATACCTTTCACAAAATAACTTTTCAATCAAATTTTTCTAAAACTTCATAATTACTACAAAAATATTCTTTTTCAAAGACTTCAGGAATACAATAGGTTTCAGATTCTGAAAACAGAAAATAGACTTATATCTAAGCCACATATGCGAGTAAAATAATTCATAATTATATGCACAAAATTTTAATAAACACGAAATTTTACAAGAAGTTACCAACTTGGTTATTTATCATTTCCTAATTTTGTGTATTTTTCTGAATGAAAATGACCTTTCAAAACTCTATTTTCCTTGGTTTTGAAATTTAGGAAACATGTTTATTTTTGTGCTACACATGCCTATAAATCAAGTCATAACTTGAAGTACAGAATTTCCCTAATCATGAAATTTTACAAGTTACCAACTTGGTCATCTATCATTTTCTAATTTTTCAGATTTTTCAGAATCCAATTGACCTGTCTAAATGCCTTATTTTCAGAGTTCTGGAAAACTGGGACAGAATACAGATCGTCAGAGGGCTAGGTCGACCTGTCCAGAAGGCCAGGTCGACCCAGGCTAAATAAAATAGGTTCAATTTTAATGAACCTAAAATTTTTACAGCAAGTTACCTACTTGATTCCTTAACATTTTCTAATTTTTCTGATTTTTATGAATTAGTTTGGCCTCCCAAAACTCACTTTTCATGGTTGCTGAAAATTAAAAAATAGGTTTATTTTTAACTACACATACATGTAAAATAAGTCATAAGTAAGAGTACAGAATTTTTCCGACCATAAAATTGTTACATAAAGATACCAACATAGCCACCTATCATTTTGTATTTTTTTAGATTTTTTTGAATTATATTGGCCTCTTAAAATCCACTTTTTCTTGGTTGCTGAAATTTAGAAAATAGATTTATTTTTAACTACACATACGTGTAAAATAAGTCATAAGTATGAGTACAGAATTTTTCTGACCATAAAATCTTTACAGAAAGTTATCAACTTAGCGATCTACCATTTTCTACTTCTTTCAGATTTTTATTAATTATATTGGCCTCTTAAAACCCACTTTTTCTTGGTTGCTGAAATTTAGAAAACATGTTTATTTTTAAATTACATATGTGTGTAAAACAAGTCATAACTATGAGTACAAAATTTTTCTACCCATGAAATTTTTACAACAAGTTACCAACTTAGTCATCCGATGTTTTCTAATTTTTCAAATTTTTATGAATTAAAATGGCAGTTCAAAACTTTATCAGGTTGCTAGAAACCCTGGGCGGAACACACAGACAAGGGGGGTTGCGTCGACCCAACCCTCATATACGGTGACCATGTTTCCGCTTAAAACGCGACGAACATCTATAAAAACCTGTAATCGATTGAAAACGTTAAAAGAGTAATGCTATAAACTTGGTTTAGGCTCTTTACATGTTTCTTTACAACCTAAACTCTTTGAATTATATAAATCACAACAAAAACAAAGAAATTTCAAAACAAACTTGCATGGATCTCTTGGCATACGACACGGAGTACCGGTTGAAATGAGAATATAATTTTGGAATAAAACCAAAGTAATGACATGAAGTCTAATTTACAATGATGCATACTTCTTTAAACCTAGATCCTCTGAAAGCAGTTATAACATGTAAAAGGGATAGCTTGAACCTTAGAACTTGCCTTATTAATGAAAAATCATAAATCGAGAGACACCTCCCGATGAATCCCCTCACCGAATCGCGCCCACGGCGGCACGACGACTGTCTAGAAGCCTCTATGAAGACCCTCACACAACGTCCCTTCTAATCCTCTTACTCCCAGTAACAAGGGCACTCACAACCCCTTCTCAAAACAAGGAGTGGCTTGCTACGGTTTGCAGGGAAGAAAAAAAGAATAGAAAAAAAGATACAAAAATTTGCCTAATCCTCCGAGCACACCCTTATATTTTTTTAGTCAACACCGGCCCTCAGAATCATCAACTAGTCAAGTGCATATTCCCCCAGTAGGGGAACATGTTCTCACTCCCCCAGGATGATACTGTGGCCTAAGATTTTATTAGATTTTCTGAAAAAAGGTACATGTTCATCGGGGCATACCCCTGACTATACAAGATGCCAAAGCAAGAAAAAATACCAAGAAATCTATTTACAAAAACGATAAGAAGGCAAGCCTCCTTTGTCCATCCTATAAACTCCCCTCACCATTTTAGGTAGTTCACTAACAAGAGTAAAGATTGAATTAGACTGACAAGAGCTAGCATAGGAGGCCAATGCATCAGCCAGCTGGTTACCTTCCCTATAAACATGTCTCACCGGACAGCCACTTGATGATATAAGTTCCAATATTTCACTCCACCAAGGATAGATAGCCCAGCTAGGAACTTTCTTCTTATGAATAGATTCCACTAGAAAGGCACAATCTGAAAAAATTGCAGATACTTTCAGTCCTCCTTTATTAACTATTGATAGTCCATCATAGAGAGCCCTTACTTCTGCAAGAAAACTACTCCCAAAGCCATAATAAAAGGCAAAGCTAATGATCATATTTCCTGCTGAATCTCTAACACAACCACCACCTCCACAATTTCCCGGGTTCCCTTTTGAAGCTCCATCTACATGAAGAGTAAAATGAAGAGGAGCTAGGCTGCATGAAGTAATCATTGGCCTCCTCCTTGAAATAATCTTCGGGAACAGTTGAAATTGATTTAGAACTTTAACTTGCTCTGCCGAGCTACTAACTGGAAAGGATTGGTTATCAAGGGCTTGAGAGAGGCCTGCCATCACTTTCCTCTTGATACTAGGAATGTTGATGCTCACATTTTCAAACCTGGCAGAACATCTTGCCTTCCAGATCTCCCATACAATTAGAATCACAGCATGCATACCAGAATAGCTGAATGCTGAATGCAGCTTGGAGCCTGTCAAAATATTCCAGCCACGAATTGTGATGTGCTCACTAAGACTAATTTTAGTACTTATCAAGGGGGAGACCCATTTCCATAAAGCATAAGCTAGATCTCCTTTAACGAACAGGTGATCTAAGTCCTCCTGAGAAGGGAGTAAGCAGCAACAACATTTAGAAACTAAGGGAATACCACACTCAGAAATTCTGCCATCAACCGGAACAGCTCTATGAAGCAGCTTCCAAAAGAAATTGTTGATTAACGGCCCCCTGCCAGTCCAATTATCCTTCCAAAAGTCTGTTCCCTTTCCATCCCCAATCATCCATCTAGAATTATTTATGATTAACTTCTTCGCTTGCTGAAACATACCATGAGACATTCCAGCTGGAAAAGGTGTAGAGTAGTCAAAAAAATTAGTTTTAACAAACCTTTGTCTGGCATACTGAGACCAAAGGGAAGACCCCTGAATAATTCTCCACAGGCATTTAGTGGCCAATGACAACTGGGTGAGATTAAGATCTCTAATACCAAGGCCCCCTTCCAGTTTTGGCATTTGGATTTTTTGCCAGGAGATCCAATGGCGACGTCTCAGAATTTCAGAACCCTGCCAATAAAAGTTAGTACAAAGTCTGTCAATGGCATTGATAATAGACTTAGGACAAAAGCAAACAGATGCCAGGTATATTGGAATGCTTCGGAGTACAGAGTTGATGAGGATTGCCCTCCCAGCCTGTGAGAGCAGTTTGGACTGCCATCCCTCTAACTTCTGCTGAACTCTATCCACAATGTATTTGAAATCCTGGCATGTGTATCTTCCTTTCTTCACTGGGATACCAAGGTAACTAAAACTAGTAGAAATAATTCTGAACCCAGTCTGCAGTTGTATGGATTGCTTTATTGATAGAGGGACTTTGTCTGAAACAATAATGCTACTCTTGCCAACATTGATTTTCTGCCCTGAGCTATTCTCATATCTTGAAATAAACTGCTGCAGAGCTGCTATGTTGTGTTTATTAGCATTCAAGAAAATAAGTGTGTCATCCGCATACAGCAGATGAGATATTTGGGTAATATTTTTAGGCCCATTGTAACCCTTCAAGGCTCCTGATTGGAATTGAGCTGTCAACCCCCTGCTTAGTACTTCCGAGGCTAGAATAAAAAGATATGGGGCAAGAGGGTCACCTTGTCTGATACCTCTAAAGAAACCTGCCATATTGCCATTGAAATTAACTGAAAACCAACAGTTAGTTAAAATCATTCCAATGTAAGAAGTGAATCTAGTATTGAAACCAAATTTCCTTAGGGCTGCCAGTAAAAAATCCCACTCAATTCTGTCATAGGCCTTGGCCATCTCCAGCTTAACAATGGCATTATGACCCCTTACTTTCCTATCAATATCTTTCATAAGTTGCCTTGCTATAGCAACATTGTCCAAGATATTTCGACCTTGGACAAAAGCTCCTTGTTCCTTGGAAATAATGTTCGGCAGAATTGGTGCAAGCCTCTTCGAAATGATTGAGGAGATAATTTTGTAAGAGAAATTACAAAGACTTATTGGCCGAAAGTCATTAAAGGACTTAGGCACTTGAACTTTTGGGATTAGGGCAATTATGGAAGATGCCATACCTCTAGGAATTGGAAACCCCATAAAGAAACTTTGCACTGCACAGATGACATCTTGGCCTATAATGTCCCATACATGCTTATAAAACTCTCCTGGAAACCCATCTGGACCAGGGGTGCTAGATCCTTTTAGGGACCACACTGCTTCTTTAATCTCATTACCTTCAGGAATAGAGCAAAGGAGACTGTTCTGATCATTAGTGATTAGTTGAGGAATGCAATCTATTATAGAACAATCCATAATATGGTCTTCCGAAGAGAAAAGCTTCTGGAAATACTGATTTGCCTGCCTGCAAAGAATAGCTTGGTCTTCACCCCAAATATCAGAGTCATCCAGCTTTAACCTACTGATAAAGCCTCTTCTACAATTTTGTTGAGCAAGAGAGTGATATTATGATGTATTTCTGTCCCCACTTTCAATCCAATCTGTGCGGGATTTTTGATGCCAGAAAATTTCTTCCGTATACAAAGCCTGATGGAAATTTGCCATAGCAGCATTCAATTTGCATCTGTTTTCAGTTGAAGGAATTATATCAAATTCTGTTTGTTTCTTTTCCACTTCCTGTTCAGCTAGTCTAACATTCTTTATCACATCTCCGAAAATTTCCTTGTTCCATTTGCTAAGAGACATTTTCACGGCCTTTAACTTGGCAGACAATCTAATCATAGCATTTGGATGTTGAACAGTACACTGCTTCCAAACATCAGCTATTACTTGATTGAAAGAATTATGAGTACACCACATCTTTTGGAAAATGAACCTGGAAGGACCATGGGAGGACTTATGAGATGATAGTAACATAGGGGTGTGATCAGAAGGGCCTCTTGCTAAGTGCTTCACAACCAGCTGGGGAAAAGCATTTTGACATTCAGTGTTAATGAAGACCTTGTCCAGTCTAGCTTTGATGTTAGCAGCTCCAGTTCGGTTATTATTCCAAGTCATTGATTCGCCAACATAGCCTGCATCCATGAGCCCTGCTGAGCAAACAAAGGCATTGAATTCAGCCATAATGGCCATTGAGGGAAAAATTCCTCCCTTCTTTTCTGAAGGCTTCAAAACACAGTTAAAGTCCCCTCCAATTATCCAAGGGACAGTCACTGTACCAGCAAAAATAGCTAACTCATTGAACAAATCAAGTCTAAGATGGGAATCACAGGAAGCATACACAAAGGAAAAGAGACTAGAAAGTCTGTTATCCTCATTTAAACCCAAAGTAATATGCTGGCCAGATGAGCCAAGAACATCCAGCTTAAAGCTGTCATGCCAAAAAACCCAGATTTTAAAATCAGTTAAGGAGTTGACAGCAAATTTTGTCAATTTTATAAACCTTCCAAGCTTCATAGCTTTCTCTGCATCCAGCATTGGCTCACTAATAGCAACTAGGTCCACTTTATGAATTTGGATCAGCTTCTTTAAACATCTTCGAGAACCTTGGTTCCCTACTCCTCTGATATTCCAAATAAGGGTTGTGTTTAACATTGGAATTCCTGTGGTTGAGCTTCAACCGATCTAGCTCTAGATCGTGTAATAATCCCCTTTTTTGAAGGGGCTCGTCCAGCATGGGCTTCCCTCCCTACTTCAACTAATTGCATTAGGGAATTATCACTTTCAGCCCTTTCAGCAATAGAAGTTCCAATTTTTGAAAGCTTCTGGATGTCTGGCCTTTCAGAATCCCCTTGCCATTCAGAATCTATTCTTGATAGAGAGGATTCAGAAGCAGGGAAACTAAAATTGTCTGATGAGTCTATATTCTTCTTGGCTTCAACCAAAAGAGGCTTGGTGCATTCAGGATTTAATATATCCTTCTGATACAACAGGGATTCCTCATGTACCTTCTGAACTTTTCCATCAGATATAACTTGCTTATCTACCTCAGTATTTAGTGCACACCCATCCAGTGGTTTTCGAGGCTGTACAGGTTCTGTAAATACGGTATTGGCTTTTAACTGGATGGAAGTTTGATTTATTCTACTGGCTTGTTCCTGATCATCTTCCTTGCTTGCTTGGCTAAAATCAGATGCATGAATTCTAGGTACCTCATCAACATTTTGTAATGCTGCAAATCTATTTACCTCTAAGACCACTTGTCGAACAGGTTGTGGATCTGCTATTAGAGACTTTTTAGAACCATTTGATTCCTTATTCTGATTCTCGGCTGAAACATGGAGACCAAAAGGCCGAGGCTTAAAGGTCTGAGTAAGGTTCTTAGTGATAATCGGCTGTCGACTTGCCTTCCCAAGCTTCTTCTTGCAATAAAGCCAAAACTATTTCATAGATCTAGATCCTAACCATTGCTTCAGATCTGCCCAAATCCAATAGTAGGATATTATTTTGAAACCTCAACGGGCAAGTGTTTGCCATTCGAATGTCAATCACGTGAAGGGTATACGGAGGACACTATTTATGGCCCACTTAAAAAATTAATATCTCACAAGGTAAAAATGATTAGAAAAATCTAATTATTACCCATTAACCACCTCGATTTATTCTACCATGAAAAATTATCAAATAAATATTTGGCCTTAAAAATGAAATTGAGTGAATAGTAAAAAGTGTGAAAATGACTAGTGAATATGTTGGGTCATAGTCTGTCCTAAACTATAGGAATTTGTGTCTATGCCCTTATTTGTTCTACTAGTGAATGGATATAATATAAGAAAGGCTTATGTTAACAATTAACATTCAAAATTTTAATTGTTTAAAATTCTAAATCTATAATTATCGAAAAATTTATATTAAATGCATTATCAATTTTATTTATTTATTTAGTTGTGAATTTAATGAAACATGCACTAAACACATTTTTCATCAAATTAAATAGCAGAAATATTTTATAATTTTTTGAGAAAATCCCGGGCACTACATCGAGTATCGAACACAACTCACGCCGCAGCAGAATCTCGAACCAGGGCCACAACTGCTAGGCCACAATGACCTGTCTCAGAACACCTCCCCTAGGACACAAACACTAGGATCTAGCCTACTCGGTGGACCCTCGATCAGTCAACTCGAAACACGGCTACGCAGCCGGACAGGACTCATGAAGATAGCGAGGAACCACACCTCGACCACGAGTAAACAAGACTCCGAGCGGCTAAAATGCTAAACCTCGGCAGAAGAGAACCTGAGTTGAAAATGCCTCAAGTGACAGGAGCACTACCCACTAGAAGCAAGGTCGGATACGTCCACTGACATCTTAGTCCACGCCCCTGGTGTCTCCCTACTCGTCTCATGTGAAAACTGAGACACACTAACCACGGAACCTCAAACATGGACTTGCTGGGGTCACACTCATCAGCACGTGTCCGACTCCCCCAACCACGTGTGCACACAAAGACCACGCGCTCTAGGTCATATCCTCTAGCTGGTTTTCCCCCCAGCACGGACTACGGTAATCGGCCTAAAAATAGTCACATCGGAAAACCTCTATACCACCGCACATGCGTGCGTAGGAAAGCTACGACTAGTGGGGAAAGTCACCAAAAGGTGAGAACTCGCTAAGAAGTAGAAAGCCACAGGAACACCACCGGTTCATATGTAACCCACCGTACACGTGTAATACGACACGAGGTGGCTATGGACAGAACACAACACCCTAGAACCATTGACTGGGTGACTACACTGTGGACTACCGGCGAAACCGGCGCAAACAGGACTACCAACACGCGGAACATGAGAAGTCTAAAACAGGGGCTGATAGGGGCTGGGCGGCCAACCTCTTGGCCATCCATAGCTCTGGGCTGCTACATCAGTGGCCGCCACACCCTGTGGCCTGGGCGGCCATCTCCCCGGGACAACATGGCCTGGGCGGCCAACCCTGTGGCTGCCCACAGGCCTGGGTGGCCAACCTAGTGGTCGCCCATGCAAGATGGTCTGGGTGGCCACCACCCTGGCAGCCCAGACACCTGGGCGGCCCGAGTTTTGACCACCCAGATGGGCATGGGGCCTGGGCGGCCTTAGCCTTGGTCGTCCAGCACCCTGCACGGCCGGAAGGCTGGCCGCCCAACTGCGCATTTCCCAGTAGCAGGGTCCCCTCCAGGAACCACCTTGGAGGCTCATTCCCTTGCTTATAAGGCCCATATTGGGCACAAAAACTCCCAAGATGCATGGGGAATCACCCCCGACTGCATTGGGAAGCATGAAACTCGAATTCGACGAATCGATCCGATCACATGCCCATAAACATGAAAATTCACTGAAAAATGATAAACCCCGCTCACTCGCTCAAAACTCGCATGCATGCAGCGAAAAAGCATAGGAAAGTAGTGTGGGTCTGTCCCCTACCTCTCACGAAGAATCCGTCGTGAAAACTGCAGCGAAAACCACCGTGAAAATCGCCTCGACCGCATAGTTCAAATGCCGTTCCCACGAGCCACCGCATACGCCACCGCCTCCGGCCCTTCACGGTCGCGTCCACCGCGTCGTCCACCGATCCTGCCCACCGCCGCCGTCCGTCGGCCGCCGTCCGTCATGGTGGGAGAGAAAGGGGGAGAAATAGGAGGGAGAGAGTGAGATGCGAGAGTGAGGGAGAGAACGGAGGGGGGGGTTTTAATTTAGGTTTTAATTTTTTTTGTTATTATTTTTTTTTGAAAAAGACACGTTAACTCTGAAAATTCTCAAAAAATAAATTCTGAAGTCAAAAAATTTCACGAAAAAGCAAGGCATCTCAACTCACCGCCACAGACCCGAAATGACCCACAAAAGCACCATCTAAGGTCTAAAAATCCAAAATTAAATTCCGAAACCCACTCGGACACGATCCACGGAAAAAGATCCGAAAAACCCGGGGGGTGACAGACCTCCAACCTTAAACAAATTTTGTCCTCAAAATTAAGAACGATGCACAGAACTCAAGGGGAATAACACACCCCACGGCAACACCTCCAAAAGGCGACACCACCGCCTTACAACACATGACTCCTCTAAGGGACAACGCTAGACCAATACAACTGACAAGGTCCTCCCACAACCTTGTGCCGATCCGAACCAATCCTTGGACCACCCGAGGCTCACATAGATGGACGAGTCTGGCCTCACCTCAGCTTCTCAAAGCTCCACGGCACAAATAACATTGGCCACACATCAACCTAGGAGGGAAACACCCAATTCCAGTAACAACACCATCCAACACTGGGGAAGACCTCACCCAACTGTCCACTCAGGACAACGGCCTCCTCGATTGTCGAGCGCCAAAACCTCCATACAGGGAGCACAATCACATCTTGACCTCGAGCAAAACTCTAATAGCCATTATTGCCGACCGCGACATATTCAACAGCTCCGCACAGTCAGCAACTAACATCTCAAGAGTCGAGATTCACACGATCCACATCACTGGCCACAACGCACCTGATGGCTCCATGCTATTAACGTCTCTCACCTCGGAAGGCGAGCACAACCAATGCTCATCGGTTAACACCAATCTCACTGCCAAGACCTTTTCTCACCGGTCCCGGCCAATGCTCGTGGGACACCCACCATTATCCATTTGAGATCTCACCAACCACACATCGCATCACACGAGGACCAACTCGAGGGTTAACACACCAGTTAAGGAAGCCATCCATCAGACATTGGTCTCACGCCAACCAAGAAATCCTTGAATCAATCTTCCGCACTAGTTGTAATATCCTGATTTATTAAACTAATAAAAATATCTAGAAATTTTATAAGAAATTAATTAGAAAATCCTTAATAAATAGAATAAGTTAAATTTCAACTATTTTATAAAAATCTGGAAAATTTAGAATCTTGTAGAAGATAAAATCTTTGATAATAGTGTCTTCTGTGACTGACCCAAATAAAATCCGTAATTAGGCCAAATCAACTGATTAAGGCCCAAATCCACAGTTAATCTAATTGGACCTTAAAACGTGAAATTTGAGCCCAATACCCGATCATTTAGGCTGAGATCGGATCCTAATGGAAGGCTAAGATGAGAGGATCGTTTCCCCTCTTAGTTCTCCCCGAAACCCTAACCCTAGAAAGTGAATTTTGGATGAGAAGGCGGCGGCTAACCCTATCCGCGCGGTTCGCGCACGTCCAACTTGATTGGACTCTATCTCCTCGAATAGAAAACTCTAGACCTTGTGTGACCTATAAAAATGACCCTCAGGAACCCTATTTTCGTTTGGGTGCTGTGGCGGCCGACGAGGATCGTGGACGAGGGTGGATTCCGGCGATCACCGGCGGGGTGTTCTTAGCGTGTCGTCGTCCTTCTTCTTCCTTCTTCCTCCGTTTAAGGTAGGTTATAGCAAGCCAAACCGTAAGTATTATATATGATTAGAACCAGCATCGAGTGCCCTTTCTATTGAATGCAAAAGCCCTAAAAGTTGCTTAGTATCATGCGAGAATTTTAGGGTTTAGTAGAAGCATGTCATATCTAGGGTTATACTTGTTTCATCTTGTTTAAGTAGGGATTTCAGGCACTAAAGATTAAATCGAGCATGCTATACTGTAAAACTTTTCATGCTCTTTCTTTTAAATCCAAAAGCCCTAATTATTATGCTCTGTACTATGCGTATTTAGCAAATCATTGTAACCCTAGCCAACTCGCCGGAGGCGGGCAAGGCGAAAGGGGCTTGATTATTTTTTTGACTTGCGCGGCCTCACGATAGATCGCCCAACGTGGTTAGGTGGCACATTACGGACCGTTTATGTGTTGCAATTCGTGTTATGTTTCTGGGAACAGCGGCATGACCTAGACCGCCCTTCTGTCAGGCGGCCAGTTATTGACCATTCGTCTCTTCCAGCGGCTCATTACAGACCACTCATCCCCAGAAGGCCTTCTGACCTGAGGGGGATAAACGGCCTGTCGTGCGACCGCCGAGGAGGATGAAAGGTCCCTACTGGACCGTCCATCTTTACAGAATTTATTAAGTTATCTTTTTCGCATGATTTGTGATAATAGATTAGTGGTTAAATGTAAGTTAGCAACATGCATAAAAACCCTGGAAAATTATAACATTAAATGATTATAAATCTTGCTGATTTATTCATCTTGACCTTGGATCATCTTCCTTTTCAATGTTAATATTAACCATGACTCATTATTAAATTGAAAATGTTATTAGGGTTGTATGACAGTCGTTCTACTCCGATAGGATTGACTGACCGTCTCACTGGTTTTCGATGTTTTATTAGCCCTATTTCCTTGTAATGTTTGGGACTCTCCGCCGGATATTCGTTCCGTCGGACTAGGACCTTCATTACGGGACCTCCGTAAGCCCCCGCGAGCCTGGGATTCCCACTAGGACGCCAGGCAGGTTGTACCATCAAGACCTGAACCTGTGTACGTGATCAAATCGATTGAACTATCGTATTGTAAGTCACGGCTCGACTTGGACCCCCTGAGAATTGCGCGGCCCGAAAAGGACCGTTCATCCTATTGGGCGGCCCATAACGAACCGTACATCCCTGGCCAAGTGCCACTTACATTGGTCGATTAACCTTGATCTATCTTCGACCAAATTGTGTTTGGATCGACCCAATAAGCCCTAGGTTGACCAGGGGAGAGTGGGTTGGACTCTGGTTCAGTTCTGCTCCACTTATGGCAGCCCGAAGCCCGTTTGGGTAGACTTCTAGTTGATTAAGTTGAACGGACCCACTGGAACCACCCATGTAATAGCGCGGATCTTATTGGACCGTCTGTCTGTTGGACGGCCCTGTAAGGACCGTTTATCTTGTTCTTGGGCTTCCAGCTCTACTAGTCTTGAGCGGCCCATTTTAAACCGTCCAATTTCTCGAGCGGCCCTACATGGACCGTGTATCCTTGACTTTGGTGTGGCTAGTCCTAAGCCCATCTCTATCCTGAACGGTCCACTCGAGACCGTGTATTGCTTGAGCGGCCCTGTTCTGACCGCTTATCATCCAGAAGTGATTTCCGTGATTTTTCGTGTTGAATCCAAGGACTTGATTGGTTCTTGATAACTTGAACTTTCCAGACATGATGTCTACTTCAACTTACCCTTGAAACTTTGGTAAGTTCCATATCTTGAAGTATTGGCCATCTAACTTGATTAATGTCTAGACATAACTTGGGATCTTGGATCCAACAAATCAATGCCAACGCATCATAAGGGTCCGGTCTGGTCCTGGGAGGAGCGCCCAAAAAGTACTTGTGCCCCGGGGAGTTTGAATGACATGGTGAGGCATTAGCACCGAGTGCATGACTAGCGTGATGTCTAAGACAATAATCTCTTACTTGAATTTCTCTTGACTTGGTTAAATCTTGCTTGTTGGCCAAATTCTTGGTTATATCATGTTCTTGCCTTCCTTTCATTATTTTGTTGCATAGTTATTTCCTTTCGTTCTTTATTTACGCGCTCAAATATGCAAATTAATTGGTTAATTACTTAAACTTGCCTGTTATTACCTACTGAGCGTTCGCTCACCTAATTTTTCCCCTTTTTCAGGTAGCTCAAGTGAGGACTCGCAATTTGATGGGAATGGGCAAGAGTGACGACCGTGGAGTGAACCTGATAGAAGCCTGTGAAACTAGTTCTAGTTGTGGAGTTTTATTTATATTTAAGGGTATTTTGGAAGAGTTGTAATTTGAAGTTAGCCAATGTAATAGTGTTAAGTGGATGTTGTCAAGATTATGTTAAGTGAGATCATGGTAGTTTGGAACATGGTTCGGTTATGTGCTATTTAATGAATGGAGCAGTTTCTATTTGTGGATGTGCGATCTTTTAGCTTTAACACATCATGTCTAGAAATCAACATATTATTATTACTTGTCTCTATTGCCAGTCCCGATATTCCGCGTCGGGGCGTGACAGTTAGGTGGTATCAGAGCCTAGGTTTCTAATATTCCTAGGTTATTTAAGTTGTAGGATTCTAAGTGTTTGTCGTAGAACCTATACCCTTGTTATGAGTCAAAGGACCAAACCTAGTGAGAATTTGGGTAGAGACTTGGGTTGAGTTAATAATAAACTCTAAACTCTTTCTCCTAAATGAACTTAAGATAAATTATTTTCGTGCAGGACGTTCCGATGGCAGCTGAGCGTGCGTAATGGCGAGACATGTAGCGGACTGTCCAAGGACTTACGCGGGCTTTACAACAAGTGGCCCAAGGTGGAGCGGCGAATCATGGTGCTGGTGATCTACACAGGAATTTTCGTGGGATGAATCCCCCACGTTTTGGAGGTTCAACTGATCCCGATGAAGCCGAACACTGGCTTAAGGAGATGGAGAGAATTTTTAAAGTTATGCAATGCAGCGACTAGGAGCATGTGCTTTTAACAACCTTCCAGTTGGAACGGGATGCTAGCACTTGGTGGGAGTCAGTAAAGGTGACCCTCGGTGACAGACAAATTTCGTGGAAGGAATTTGAAGAATTCTTCAATAGCAAGTACTTTTCCGACAGAATCCAAGAGAAGAAAGCCACTGAGTTTGCTACTCTAAAGCAGCAGAGTTTATCTGTGGCGGAATATGAAGCTCAATTTCTAGACTCTCTCGTTATGCTACTCATTTGATTTTCACAGAGAAGATGAAGGTGAAACGTTTTCTAAATGGGCTGAAGTTGCATTATATTAACCAATTAGCGTCGATGGAGATTCAGACCTATGCAGAGATGGTAAGAAAAGCCCAAGTTTTAGAAGATACCTTGGAAATGACGGAGAAAATCCGTGGGAAGAATGTTATAAAGGAGCAACCTACTGGTTCCGGGAGTGATAAACCCGGGAATAGCAAGAAGAGGCCCAATGGCGGGTCTGGTTCATGGAAGGGGAAAATGCCAAAGAATGAAGACAAGAAGCCTGGCCCGATTGTTCCATTTAAGGGTGTATGCAAGTATTGTGACCGCCCTGGTCACAAGATGGAAGAGTGCTAGCGCAAGCTGGGCGCCTGTTTGCATTGCGGGAGTAGGGATCACCGCATTCCAGAGTGTCCTCTCTTATCCGAGCAGGCTACCCCGACTAAACCTCAAGGCGGCAAGAAATAGTAGGGCAAGCTCCAGGCCCTACAAGAGGAGGACGCAGGCACCACCGAGGAGGGTGGACTTGTGGAAGGTACTCTCATTGTTCATAGAAAGCCAGCTTTCGTTCTTTTCGATACCGGTGCTACTCATTCAATTGTTTCTCGGAGTTTTGCTAAGGCATTAGCTGTGAAGCCGATTTTGATGAATTCTCCCTTAGAGATATGAACTCCTATTGGCTCTAGATCAGTGATTAAGTATTTTTATCCTTCTAGCAAGATTATGGTTAATGAACAGAATTTGCCGGCTGATTTAGTATGCATGGAGATGAAAGATTATGATGTAATTCTAGGAGCGGATTGGTTGGCTAAGCATGAGGCCAATGTCCATTGTAGTTCCAGCTCTGTGTCTTTTTCTAGACACCCTAGACTTTCTTTTATAGGGGTTAGGCACCATAGATCTGTGCCACTTATCTCGACCATCCGAGCCGATAAGTTGATGAGGAGAGGATGTCAGGCATTTTTAGCCTTTGTTTATGTAGCCCCTGAGAAGAAGATCGAGATTAAGAACATTCCTGTTGTCCGAGATTTTTCGGATGTTTTTCCTGAGGAATTGCCAGGTCTTCCACAAGAGAGGGAAGTTGTGTTTTCTATTGATCTAATTCCTAGCGCGACCCCTATTTCTAAGGCACCTTATCGTATGTCTCCTGCGGAGCTGAGGTAATTAAAGCAGCAGTTAATGGAATTACTTGAGAAGGGGTTTATTCGTCCAAGTACATCCCCGTGGGGGGCTCCAGTGTTATTTGTAAGGAAGAAGGATGGCTCAATGAGGTTGTGTATTGATTATCGGCAACTGAACCAGTTGACTATAAAAAATAAATATCCATTGCTGAGGATTGATGAGTTATTTGATCAGATTACAGGAGCTCAGTATTTCTCTAAGATTGATCTTCGATCAGGCTATCATCAGTTGAGGATTAAGAAGGAGGATATTTATAAGACAGCTTTTCGTAGCAAGTATGGGCACTTTGAATTTATTGTAATGCCTTTTGGACTAACGAATGCACCTGCAGCTTTCATGCAGTTGATGAACGATGTATTCCGACCCTATCTGGATCAATGGGTTGTAGTGTTTATTGATGACATTCTGATTTATTCCAAGAGTGAGGAAGAACATGCTGAACATTTGAGGATGGCGTTACAATTATTGAGAGACCATCAGTTATACGCCAAGTTTAGCAAGTGTGAATTTTGGCTACAAGAGGTGTCCTTTCTAGGGCATATCATTACGAAAGAAGGTATTTCTGTTGATCCGTCGAAGGTAGAGGCAGTTAAAGATTGGGACAGGCCTACTAGTGTAATAGAAGTTAGAAGCTTTCTAGGCTTGGCAGGATATTATCGGAGGTTTATTAATGATTTCTCCAAGATTGCGGTACACTTAACAAGATTAACCCGCAAGGAGAATAAGTTTGATTGGACGGAAGATTGTGAGAAAAGCTTCCAGACTTTGAAGGAGTGTTTAACGACTGCCCCTGTTTTAGCATTACCATCTGTAGAAGGAGGCTTCGTGGTGTACACCGATGCTTCGGGAATTGGTTTAGGTTGTGTACTGATGCAGCACGGGAAAGTGATAGCCTATTCTTCTAGGCAGTTGAGAAAGCATGAGGAGAATTATCCTGTCCATGATTTGGAGCTAGCAGCCGTAGTTTTTGCCTTGAAGATATGGAGACATTACTTATATGGAGAGACATTCAGAGTATTTTCAGATCACAAGAGTTTGAAGTATTTATTCTCCCAGAAAGAACTCAATATGAGGTAGAGAAGATGGTTAGAATATTTAAAGGATTTCGACTTCTCCATAGAATATCATCCCGGGAAGGGTAATGTGGTGGCGGATGCCCTAAGTCGCAAGCCGATGGCTAAATTGTCAAGTCTCATGATGCAAGAATGGAAGCTGTTGGAGCAATTAGCCGGGTTGGATATTAATGTTGACAAGGACCGAGTTATGATTGCTCAGATTCAGCTTAAACCAGAATTTTTGGCAGAAATCAAGTCCTCCCAGAGTTGGTAGAAATCAAGGAGAGCTTGAGTAGCAGACCGGAATTCATGATAGCTGACGATGGCAGACTGTTATTTCAGGGAAAGACTTGTGTACCTGATGTGGCCGAATCTAAGAATAAGATCCTTGAGGAAGCTCATAGATCCCGATATACCATTCATCCTGGAGGTACGAAGATGTTTAAAGATTTGAAAAGATCTTTCTGGTGGCCAAATATGAAAAGGGAAATTACATAATTTGTAAATAGATGCTTGGTGTGTCAGCAGGTTAAGGCTGACCATTTCAGACCTGCAGTTAAGTTGAAACCACTGGACATACCTTAATGGAAGTGGGAGAGTACTGGCATGGATTTCATTATGGGTCTACCTAGGACTCGTAGCGGATTTGATGCAATATGGGTTATCATTGACAGATTGACAAAGTCCGCTCATTTCTTATCCATTAAATCTAAGTGGACTGTTGATGTTCTAGCAGCTTTATATATGAAGGAAGTGGTGCGACTCCATGGTATTCCGGTTAGTATTGTGTCTAATAGAGACCCCAGATTCACTTCACATTTTTGGAAAGGATTGCAAGAATTTTTAGGAACCCGTCTGAACTTCAGTACTACTTTTCATCCACAAACAGACGGAAAGAACCAACCAGATAGTGGAAGATATGTTGAGAGCATGCATGATTGATTTCGGAGGAAGTTGGAGTGATCACTTGGCCTTGATTGAATTTGCTTATAACAATAGTTATCAGTCCAGCATTCAGATGGCTCCGTTTGAAGCTCTGTATGGAAGAAGCTGTCGGTCTCCATTATGTTGGAACGAGGTTGGTGAGAAGTAATGGCTGGGGCCAGATCTTATTTCTGAATCATCAAAGAATATTCGTATTATTAGAGACCGATTGCAAGTAGCACAATCAAGACAGAAGAGTTATGCAAACCACAGAAGGAGGGACTTGGAATTTCAAGTTAGCGAACATGTGTTTTTGAAAGTTTCTCCTATAAGAGGAATCCGAAGATTTGGCATTCAAGGCAAGCTAAGTCCCAGATATGTCAGTCCATTCGAGATTTTGGAAAGAGTGGGGGAGGTTGCGTACCGTCTGGCACTACCACCCCAGTTATCCGGAGTACACAATATCTTCCATGTGTCAATGTTGAGAAAGTATGTGTATGACCCCACTCATGTCATTCAGCATGCGGATCTTGAGTTAAAGGAAGATCTGACTTATGAAGAGAGACCTGTTAAGATTCTGGATCGTAAGCAGTAGCAACTCAGAAACAGGTCCATACCTATGGTGAACCGAAGAAGCTACTTGGGAGTTAGAAGATACCATGCAAAAATAGTACCCCGATTTGTTCTAGGTGAGTTGTTCCACTCCCCATCATGTTAAGTGCAGTAAATTTGGAGGACCAAATTCTTTGAAGTGGGGGAGGGTGTAATATCCCGATTTATTAAACAAATAAAAATTTCTAGAAAATTTAGAAGAAATTAATTAGAAAATCCTTAATAAATAGAATAAGTTAAATTTTAACTATTTTATAAAAATCTGGAAATTGTAGAATCTTGTAGAGGATAAAATGTTTGATAATAGTGTCTTCTGTGACTGACCCAAATGAAATCTGTAATTAGGCCAAATCAACTGATTAAGGTCCAAATCTACCCTTAATCTAATTAGACCTTAAAACGTGAAATTTGAACCCAATACCTGATCATTTAGGCTGAGATCGGATCCTAATGGAAGGCTAGGATGAGAGGATCGTTTCCCCTCTTAGTTCTCCCTAAAACCCTAACCCTAGAAAGCGAATTTTGGATGAGAAGGCGGCGGCTAACCCTATCCGCGCGGTTCGCGCACGTCCAACTTGATTGGACTCTATCTCCTCGAATAGAAAACTCTACACCTTGTGTGACCTATAAAAATGACCCTCAGGAACCCTATTTTCATTTGGGTGCTGTGGCGGCCGACGAGGATCGTGGACGAGGGCGGATTCCGATGATCACCGGCGGGGTGTTCTTAGCGTGTCGTCGTCCCTTCTTCTTCCTTCTTCCTCCATTTAAGGTAGGTTATAGCAAGACAAACCTTAAGTGTTATATATGATTAGAACCAGCATCGAGTGCCCTTTCTATTGAATGCAAAAGCCCTAAAAGTTGCTTAGTATCATGCGAGAATTTTAGGGTTTATTAGAAGCATGTCATATCTAGGGTTATACTTGTTTCATCTTGTTTAAGTAGGGATTTCAGGCACTAAAGATTAAATCGAGCATGCTATACTGTAAAACTTTTCGTGCTCTTTCTTTTAAATCCAATAGCCCTAATTATTATGCTCTGTACTATGCGTATTTAGCAAATCATTGTAACCCTAGCCAACTCGTCGGAGGCGGGCTGGGCGAAAGGGGCATGATTATTTTTTTGACTTGCGCGGCCTCACGATAGATCGCCCAACGTGGTTAGGCGGCACATTACGGACCGTTTATGTGTTGCGATTTGTGTTATGTTTCTGGGAAGAGCGGCATGACCTAGACCACCCTTCTGTCAGGCGGCCAGTTATTGACCGTTCGTCTCTTCCAGCGGCTCATTACAGACCGCTCATCCCCAGAAGGCCTTTTCACCTGAGGGGGATAAACGGCCTGTCGTGCGACCGCCGAGGAGGATGAAAGGTCCCTACTGGACCATCCATCTTTACAGAATTTATTAAGTTATCTTTTTCACATGATTTATGATAGTAGATTAGTGGTTAAATGTAAGTTAGCAACATGCATAAAAACCCTGGAAAATTATAACATTAAATGATTATAAATCTTGCTGATTTATTCATCTTGACCTTGGATCATCTTCCTTTTCAATGTTAATATTTATCATGACTCATTATTAAATTGAAAATGTTATTAGGGTTGTATGATAGTCGTTCTACTCCGGTAGGATTGACTGACCGTCTCACTGGTTTCTGATGTTTTATTAGCCCTATTTCCTAGTAATGTTTGGAACTCTCCGCCGGATATTCCTTCTGTCGGACTAGGACCTTCATTACGGGACCTCCGTAAGCCCCCGCGAGCCTGGGATTCCCACTAGGACGTCGGGCAAGTTGTACCATCAATACCTGAACCTGTGTATGTGATTGAATCAATTGAACTATCGTATTGTAAGTCACGGCTCGACTTGGACCCCCTGAGAATTGCGCGGCCCGAAAAGGACCGTTCATCCTATTGGGTGGCCCATAATGAACCGTACATCCCTGGCCAAGTGCCACTTACATTGGTCGATTAACCTTTATCTATCTTCGACCAAATTGTGTTTGGATCGACCCAATAAGCTATAGGTTGACCAGGGGAGAGTGGGATGGACTCTGGTTTAGTTCTGCCCCACTTATGGCAGCCCGGAGCCCGTTTGGGTAGACTTCTAGTTGATTAAGTTGAACGGACCTACTAGAATCGCCCATGTAATAGCGCGGATCTTATTGGACCGTCTTTCTGTTGGACGGCCCTATAAGGACCGTTTATCTTGTTCTTGGGCTTCCAGCTCTACTAGTCTTGAGCGGCCCATTTTCAACCGTCCAATTTCTCGAGCGGCCCTACATGGACCGTGTATCCTTGACTTCGGTGTGGCTAGTCCTAAGCCCATCTCTATCCTGAACGGTCCACTCTAGACTGTGTATTGCTTGAGCGGCCCTATTCTGACTGCTTATCATCTAGGAGTGATTTATGTGATTTTCCGTGTTGAATCCAAGGACCTGATTGGTTCTTGATAACTTGAACTTTCCAGACATGATGTCTACTTCAACTTACCCTTGAAACTTTGGTAAGTTCCATATCTTGAAGTATTGGCCATCTAACTTGATTAATGTCTAGACATAACTTGGGATCTTGGATCCAACAAATCAATGCCAACGCATCATAAGGGCCCGGTCTGGTCCTGGGAGGAGCGCCCGAAAAGTACTTGTGCCCCCGGGAGTTTGAATGACATGGTGATGCATTGCACCGAATGCATGACTAGCGTAATGTCTAAGACAATAATCTCTTACTTGAATTTCTCTTGACTTGGTTAAATCTTGCTTGTTGGCCAAATTCTCTGTTATATCATGTTCTTGCCTTCCTTTCATTATTTTGTTGCATAGTTATTTTCTTTCGTTCTTTATTTACGCGCTCAAACATGCAATTTAATTGGTTAATTACTTAAACTTACCTGTTATTACCTACTGAGCGTTCTCTCACCTAGTTTTTCCCCCTTTTCAGGTAGCTCAGGTGAGGACTTGCAATCTGATGGGAACGGGCAAGAGTGACGACCGTGGAGTGAACATGATAGAAGCCTGTGAAACTAGTTCTAGTTGTGGAGTTTTATTTGTATTTAAGGGTATTTTGGAAGAGTTGTAATTTGAAGTTAGCCAATGTAATAGTGTTAAGTGGTTGTTGTCAAGATTATGTTAAGTGAGATCATGGTAGTTTGGAACATGGTTTGGTTATGTGCTATTTAATGAATGGAGCAGTTTCTATTTGTGGATGTGCGATCTTTTAGCTTTAACATATCATGTCTAGAAATCAACATATTATTATTACTTGTCTCTACTGCCAGTCCCGATATTCCGCATCGGGGCGTGACACTAGTCCTCCACAGAACCGACAAATGAACACCGGATGTCCGCACACATCCAATGGCCCGCATATCTGCAAGCGCCACACTTGGGCCCCACATTGACTGGGTATTGATCCAACCGCTCTAGGTATCCAACCAACCCAACTTCTCATGGGGGAAGAAGAACAACAAGGTCGCCTGCGCGAAACTCGAATTCCATAATCTCATTAGCCTTGACACAATGCCTCCAAACCCTTCTCAAGGGCAGGGCCCCTATCTCACGATCACACTTCGGGGGATTCTTTCACCAAGGAGACACCTACTCCATAAACAAGCATCTGAGCCCCACTAAACAAGACTATAGTTCCACCTGGCCAACTGATCAATAGCAACCTATTGCCAGCGTTCATCGGGATGCAACACCGCTCAGCTTAACACATAATGGCTTCACATGCCATCCCCCTGAACAGCTCCTCCAGAGCTAGGGGAAGTCTTCGACCTTAACACACAATCAGGTCAGTGGCAACATGGGAAACACCAAGTTCCAAACTCTCCCGAGTCTCAGCAACGCCAAGCGCTTGATCCACAATCACCATATCACTCACCTGGACCTGAGCATCAGGTCCACCAGACGACTAGCACACCAAACTACACACATCGCAGGGAAACAAGACAGTAATCAGCTCCTCCGATCAAAACATGGCCATCTCACGGAAACTCATCCACACTCACGGGATAACTCTCGACATTAGGGCCGATCATAGCGCCAGCTCGACTTCGAGCAACATCCGTCGGCACCTCGCGCCTACGGAAACTGGTTAAATCCGAGGTCAACACCTCGCACCACAACAACCTTAAGCACACTGGGCCACGGTCACAATCTAGGTCCTACTCCTACAATCTCACCCAAGCTTCCTACGGGTCTCCAATGGCCAACACTGCCACACACTCGGCACGTAAAACCATGAAATGCTGGGCGCTAGGGGTCTAATCAGCCACCCCGACACTCACAATATTCAAACTAGGACCGGAAGCAATTTCCCCAATCGTATCCATCACCAAATCTCGAGCCAACCTGGAAAACATTAGCTGAATCGAAGGCGATCAAACAACTCCTCACTCTGGAGCTACTCACACATGCCTCCTATGATAACCGGTCCACTGGTCCAAGCCTTCCACACAGCACTAGGCATACGCCGGGCTCCTCCATGAGCTACCCACGGCAGTTCCATGGGAGAAACTAGGGTAACCAAAGTCTACACTCGACAGCCTCGACTCGAGAGCCCCGTATTCTCAACCCCACCAATGCTTCTTAACCAACAGCACGCCAACCGATGCCAACCTCGTGGCCAACGCCACGACACACCAAGGACCAACCTCCCTCCTTAGGGTTAGCTGACCAACCTATAAACCCCACTCATCAATAGGGCAACCTCAGATCACACCTGGCATCGATCCCAGGCCCACAGGCTATGGGCCCACCACGCTTCCACTGTGCAACATAGCACAAGACCCCTCAACGCAAGAAAAGGTTCTGGTACCTGCCAAGAAACAACCTCCAATTCCATAGACCAAGCACAAAAATAGTGCGAGAGACTCTAACACCTTAATTCTGGGGCACATACTTCCACACACAGGCTAGCAATTTACACGCCGAACCAAAAATCAAAACCCAACTCCAATCGGAGAACAGAGCACCAGCCACACAGCATAATACATAAATTGACTAGCAACTTAACTCCTCAACCCATGGCACCAGCATGCTGCACCGACAAGGAAACATGCACCCGAATCGTGCACGCAGCTTCACCACCGCTACATAGGGCACCACACCGGCAGCTTAACCAGTAACTTAACTCCTCAACCCAAGGTGCCACATGCCACACCGACAGAGGAGCAAGCGAGCGACTCTCTTGCCACTGCATAAGACACCACCTCGGACTCCCGACACCCACACGAGAATACACGAACACAATTGGGTGTAATGGAAAACAACGGAATCCAAGGGATTACACCAAAAACACGACACAGTCAATTCAAAATTATACTTGCCACGAGGTAGGACACCTTCGTGCTCGCCCGGCTGCACACCTCGTAGCCTCGAAAGTCTAACCTTGCCACCTCAAAAGCCGTCGCAACTGTTGGGACAGCCCTTTCGGGCCACCACGTGCCAAAATTCCCTTAACTACACTTGGGGCACCTCCCAGTATTAGGAACGACCTCCAAAGTCTGGGATACAACCTAGACGCACACTTATCAAATCATAAAACCCAAGGGGAAATCACAAGAAACACTAAAGGCAGACAAAAACTAGACAGAAATTGAAGCCACCTTCTATACATAGATTCCTCGGCCAAGGTTAAAACACAACCACACGCCTCCCCAAGCCTTGACGAGGCCACCAAAAGGACTATCACTATTGGGGTAGTTGTTGAAGGCACTCACGAGACACATGCTCGACCTCACCGCACCTACGACAACACCTCACCTCGGGGCAATCACTCATAGGTGCCCCGGTCGATCACACTGGAACAACCTCTGCTCCGCTACTGTCACATGGCAAGGATGGCCCACATGAAAACCACCACACCTCGGGCACGGCCCCGGCTGCTTTGATAGGCCGTGCCACGGTCACCTCGCTGCTAGCTGCTCTATGGACTCCTCCAAGGCTTGCACCAGCACCTGCTCCTGCGCCTGCTCCTGCGCTAGCCGCCGACGCCTATGCTCCTAGCGTCGCCCAAAACCACGTCGAGCCGCCTGAAGATCCTGCCTCCGCCTTCTCCTATCCTATCGATGAGGACCATGGACAGGGGAAGAGGACACGACTGGCTCCTCTAGAACCACTTGGGGAAGACCCTGTTGAAGCTGTAATGCCCGACCCTGTTCTTGGGCTCGCAACAGCTCTACCTCCAAAATCGCTACTATCCAGAGCGCCACGTCCGCAACCCCAGACGCCATAAGAGTCCGACAGATCTCTGGCCTCAGACCGGTGATAAATTACTGAGCCAAAAATCTCAGACCTGCCATAGCTAGCGGTGCGTATCGGCTTAACTCCATAAACCTAGCCCAATACAGGGCAACCGGTAAAACACCCTGTGCCAAAGCCAAGAACTGGGTGGACAACTCAGAAAACTCCGTTGCTCTCGGCGCACCCGGTGCCGCATCAACCGGAGGGGGCGATGCTCCACCCTACACATCCTGGATTGTTGCGGCCAACTCTGCCTGGGGCCGCGCCTCCCCCCTTTGCCCCATCGCGAAACCTTAAACACACAAAATGACAACACGGTGAGAAAGCGGAATACCCTAAGCCAACCGTTGACTGTACCTGACTATATGGACTGTTAAACACTGCAATTACTCTACATTTCTGTATGCCGCCGTAACCTCTGCTCTGATACCAACTGTAACGACCAAAGATCCAGATACCGGGTCAAACCCGATATCACTCGAATCCTACGCTGCCACCCACGAGCTGGGAAGCTCGGAAGGGTTAAAAGGTGTCACGGGAGTGTACAGAAATCAAAAATAAATGTAAGAATTGAAGTGCTGAAATTAAAATTTATATTTATATAAACAGATTTACACTTTTTACACATTTAACAGTACAGATATCCACATGTTCAAAAAGTACAGTGCAATAAAAAGGAAAGTACACAGCCTCTGGGGCATACCCCAGCTAACACAAGCTGGCGACGCTAGGCCCTCGAAAGCTGCTCAAGGCCTCCAAACGACGAGGAGGCACGCCGACCTGAAAAGCAAAGGGGGTGAGCCTCATCTCATTGGCTAAGTAGGGGTCCCACGGATCCCCACCACAATAAACAAATAAATAGAGCAACAAGTAATAAAATATAAAGAGAGTAAAGCAGGTAGAGCAGTAAAGAAGTAAAGCAGTAAAAATGGCACTGCCATAGAAAACGCGTTAAGCGGCTAACTTCTAAAAACTTGCACACCGTCGGGATACCTTGAGTATCGAACACAACTCACGCCGAAGCGGGATCTCGAACCAGGGCCACAACCACTAGGCCACAATGACCTGTCTCAGAACACCTCCCCTAGGACACACACACTAGGATCTAGGATACTAGGTGGACCCTCGATCGGTCAACCCGAAACATGGCAACGCAGCCGGACATGACTCACGAAGACAGCGAGGAACCACACCTCGACCACGAGTAAACAAGACTCCGAGCCGCTAAAATGCTAAACCTCGGCAGAGAGAATCTGAGTCAAAAATCCCTCAGGTGATAGGAGCACTATCCACTAGAAGCAAGGCCGGATGTGTCCACTGACGTCTTAGTCCACGCCCCTGGTGTCTGACTACTCGCCTCAGGTGAAAACTGAGACACACTAACCATGGAACCTCACAGAAGGATTAGCTGGGGTCACACTCATCAGCACGTGTCCGACGCCCCTAGCCACGTGTGCACAAACAGACCACGCGCTCTAGGTCAGATCCTCTAGCTAGTTTTCCCCAAAGCCCGGACTCAGGCTGCAAAGACAAGGGACCCTACGATAACCAGCCTAAAAATCATCACATCAGGAAAGCTCTCCACCACTCCCAAGTGGGTCCACACACGCGTGCGCAGGAAAGCTACGACTAGTGGGGAAAGTCACCAAAAGGTGAGAACTCGCTAAGAAGTGGAAAGGAACACCACCGGTTCGTACGTAACCCACCGTACATGTGTAACACGACACGAGGCGGCTATGGACATAACACAACACCCTAGAGCCTCTGACTGGGTGACTACACTGTGCACGACCGATGAAATCGGCGCAAACAGGACTACCAACACGTGGAACATGAGAAGTCCGAAACGCGGGCTGACAGGGGCTGGGCGGCCAACCTCTTGGCCGTCCATAGCTCTAGGCGGCCACATCAGTGGCCACCACACCTTGTGGCTTGGGCGACCAACCCAGTGGCCGCCCAGACAAGATGGTCTGGGTGGCCACCACCCTGGCTGCCCAGACACCTGGGCGGCCAGGCCTTTGGCCGCCCAGATGGGCATGGGGCTTGGGCGGCCTTCACCTTGGCCATCCAGCACCCTGGGCAGCCAGAAGGCTGGCCGCCCAACTGGGCATTTCCCAGTAGCAGGGTCCCCTCCGGGAACCACTTTAGAGGCTCATTCCCTCGCTTATAAGGCCCATATTGGGCACGCAAACTCCCTAGATGCGTGGGGAATCACCCCGGATCGCATTGGGAAGCATAAAACTCAAATTCAGCGAATCGATCCGATCACACCCCCATAAACATGGAAATTCCCTGAAAAATGATAAGCCCCGCTCACTCACTCAAAACTAGCATGCATGTAGCGAAAAGGCATGGGAAAGTAGTGTGGGTCCGTCCCCCTACCTCTCCCGAAGAATCCGTCATTAAAACTTCCGCGAAAACCGCCTCATCCGCACGGTTCAAATCCCGTTCCCGTGAGCCACCGCACGCAGCACTGCCTCCGTCCCTTCACGGTCGCGTCCGCTGCTCACCCACCCCGCCGTCCTCCGATCCTGCCCACCGCCGCCGTCTGTCGACGACCATCCATCGTGGTGGGAGAGAAAGGGGGAGAAACGGGTGGGAGAGAGTGAGATGCGAGAGTGAGGGAGAGAATGGAGGGGGGGTTTAAATTAGGTTTTAAATTTTTTTGTTATTATTTTTTTTTGAAAAACACACGTTAACTCCGAAAATTCTCAAAAAATAAATTCTGACGTCGAAAAATTTCACGAAAAAGCAAGGCATCTCAACTCACCGCCACGGACCCGAAATGACCCACAAAAGCACCATCTGAGGGTCTACAAATCCAAAATTAAAGTCCGAAACCCACTCGGACACGATCCGCAATCCACGGAAAAAGATCCAAAAAAGCCGGGGGGTGACAGACCTCCACCCTTAAACAAATTTTATCCTCGAAATTAAGAACGATGCACAGAACTCAAGGGGAAGAACACACCCCACGGGCAACACCTCCAAAACGCGACACCACCGCCTTACAACACATGACTCCTCTGAGGGACAACGCTAGACCAATAAAACTGTCAAGGTCCTCCCACAACCCTGCGCTGATCCGAACCAATCCTTGGACCACCCGAAGCTCACATAGATGGACGAGTCTGGCCTCACCTCAGCTTCTCAAAGCTCCATGGCACAAATAACATTGGCCACACATCAACCGAGGAGGGAAACACCCAATTCCAGTAACAGCACAATCCAACACTGGGGAAGACCTCACCCAGCTATCCACTCAGGACAACGGCCTCCTCGATTGTCGAGTGCCAAAAACTCCTCACAGGGAGCACAATCACATCTTGACCTCGAGCAAAACTCTGACAGCCATCACTGCCGACCGCGACATAATCAATAGCTCCACACAGTCAGCAACTGACATCTCAAGAGTCGAGATTCACACGATCCACATCACTCGCCGCAACGCACCTGGCAGCTCCATGCTATTAACGGCTCTCACCTCGGAAGTCGAGTGCATCCAATGCTCATCGGTTAACATCGATCCCACTGCCAAGACCTGTTCTCACCTGTCCCGACCAATGCTCGTGTGACACCCACCATTAGCCATCCGAGATCTCACCAACCGTACATCGCATCACACGAGGACCAACTTGAGGGTCAACACACCGGTTAAGGAGGCCATCCACTGGACATTGGTCTCATGTCAACCATGAAATCCTCGAATCACTCTTCCCCTCTAGTCCTCCACAGAACCGACAAACCAACGCTGGATGTCTGCACACATCCAATGGCCCACTTATATGCAAGCGCCACGCCTGGGCCACACATTGACTGGGTACAGATCCAACCATTCTAGCTATCTAGCGAACCCATCTTCTCATGGGGGAAGAAGAACAACAAGGTCACCCGCGTGAACCTCGAATTCCATTCAATCTCGTTAGCCTTGACACAATGCCTCCAAACACTTCTCAAGGGCAGGACCCCTATCTCGCGATCACACTTCGAGGGATTCTTTCGCCATGGAGACACCCGCTCCATAAACGACCATCTAATCCCCACTAAACAAGACCGTAGTTTCACCTGGCCTACCGATCAACAGCAACCTATTGCCAACGTTCACCGGGACGCAACACCGCCGAGCTTAACACATAATGGCTTCACATACCATCCCCCCGAACAGCTCTTCCAGAGCTAGGGGAAGTCTCCGACCTTAACACACAATCCGGTCAGCGGTCATCACGGCTGACAACGACACATCTCACAGCCTCACATGGTCAGCAATTATTATCTCAAGAGCAGAAACTCACACAATCCACATCACTGATCACAACGCTCATAACGGCTCGACCTAATCAATGGCTCTCACCATGAAAGCTGAACACAACCAATGCTTACAGGTTAACACCGATCCCACTGCCAAGATCAATTCTCACCGGTCTCGACCAATGCTCGTGGGACACCCCTCAATAGCCATCTGAGATCTCACCGAGGACACATCGCACCATGCTCAGACCAACTCGTGGAACAACACACCTGTTAAGGAAGCCATCCCTCGGCCATTGGTCTCATGCCAACCAAGAAATCCTTGAATCAGTCTTCCCTTATGGTTCTCCGTAGAACCAACAAACCAATCTACGGATGTTCGACCACATCCAATGGCCCACACATCTTCTAGCTCCACGCCTGGGCCACACATTGATTGGGTACTGATCAAACCACTCTGGTTATCCAGCGAACCTAACTTATCATGAGGGAAGAAGAACAACAACGTCGCCCACGCGAACCTTGAATTCCATCATCTCGCCAGTTGTGACACAACACCTCCAAACCCTTCCCAAGGGCAGGGCCCCGATCTCATGATCACACTTCAGGGGATTCTTTTGCCAAGGAGACACCCGCTCCATATTATGACCATCTGATCCACACTTAGCGATACCGCAGCTCTTCCTGGGCTTCCGATTGATAGCAACCTAAAGCCATCATTCACCTGAACGCGACACCACTCAATTTAAACACACAATGGCTTACACGCCATCCCCTCGAACAGCTCCTCCAGAGCTAGGGGAAGCCTCCGACCTTAATAAAATAATCTGGTTGGAAGCATCACGAGAAACACTGAGTTCCAAACTCTCTCGAGTCTCGGCAATGCCAAGCGCTTGACTCACAACCATCACATCACTTATTTGGACCCAAGCATCAAGTTTGTCGGACAACCAGCACACCAAAACACATACATCGTAGGGAGCCAAGACAACATAATCAGCTCCTAAGACTTCTCATGACCGCCTCAGGGAAGGAGCGACATCCGCCGGCGCCTCGCGCCTACGGAAACCAGTTAAACTAGAGGACAACACTTCGCACCACCACAAACCTTAAGCACACCGGACCGGGGTCACAGTCCTTGTCCTGATCCACGACCACATTCAAGCTTCAATGGGTCCCCAACTGACATCTTTGTTGTACACCTGGCATGCAAAACCATAGAATTACTGGGTGCTAGGGTCCAATCAGCCACCCCGATACTCACAATATTCATACTGGGATCGGAAGCAATTTCCCCAATCGCATCCATCACCAAATCTCTAGCTGACCTGGAAAACACCAGCTGAATCGAAGGCGATCAAACAACTCATCGCTCTGGAGCTACTCACACTCACCTCCTATGATAACCGGTCCACTGGTCCAAGTTCCACACAGCACCAGCCACACGCTGGGCTCCTCCATGAGCCATACACATGACGATTCCAGGGAAGAAACTAGGGCAACCCAAGTCTCAACTCAACAGCCATGACTCGAGAGCCCTCTAGTTCTCAACCCCACCAATGTCGCTTAACACTACCTAATCAATGGCACGTTAAACGATGCCAACCTCGAGGCCAACGCCACTACATGCCAAAGGCCAACCTCCCACCTTAGGGTTAGCTGACCAACCTCTAAAACCCTACTCACCACTAGGGTCTCCTCAGATCACTCCTGGCATCGATCCTGGGCCCACGGCTATGGGCCGACCACGCTTCCACTGCGTAACTCTGAATGAGACACCTCGCTGAGAGGGAAGATTCTGGCGCCTGCCACAAAATAACATCCAACTCCCCGGACCAAACCCAAAAAATAGTGCGAGAGACTCTAACACCTTAGATCTAGAGCACATACTCCCATGCTCAGATTGTCAATTTACGCACCGAACCAACGATCCAAGCCCAACTCTAATCGGAGAATTGGGCACCAGCCACACGGCACAACACATGGACTCGGCTGGTAGTTTAACTCCTCAAAACACGACACCAGCATGCCGTACCGACAAAGAAACAAGCACGCGACTCTATTTCCGCTGCACGGGACATCGCCTCGGACTCCCGACACCCACGCGGGGACTCACGACTGTAGATTCTATGGAAAAAATCCACAAAGAAAATTAAAAATTATAAAAAAGAATGGGAAAAGGGAGAAAAGGGAACATGCGCGGATGCTAAATGAAAGATGTGATCGCCAGAGACAGCGGGCCTCAAAGGAATGTAACAATAAAGAATGAGGGCGATCGCGAATAAATGCCTTAAAAGGAGCGGGGGAGATGTGAGTGCTTGACCTTCTCTTCCAATCGGCCGGCCGATGAAGAGAGTTTTTCTTGTATTGATTACCCTTGAAAAAATAACAAACACCAACAAAGAAAATATGAATTAGAGATCAAGTGTGTAGCATCAAATTCTTAGTAAGAATAAACAATAAAACATGAACATGAACACACCTTGTTGGTGTTGGCCTTTAAACCCCTATGCAAAAGGGTAAGGAAAAATATGATGAATGAAGATAGCGAGGGTGGAAGTGTTGCACAATTGGAGATCTCAACGTGGTTGAGATGATCAAAATAAATAGAGAGGAGAAAAAATATGATACATGAACTAAAAAGAATACATGAAAGAAATAAAGGGAAGAAAATAGGCTTATTGTTTTCTCCAATTGGGCGAGGGCTTCAACGATCTCCAAGGGAAGAAGATGCTCCAAGGATGTAGCTTGCAAGCATGGGAGACTTCCTCCTTGATCCTTCAAACCAACAGCACCTCCCCTTGAATAATTGAACCAGCCTTAAACACAAGGGAGAGGGGGTTCCTATTTATAGAGTGAAATTCATAGGTTAATTCTATGAAAATTAGAAAAACCAGTTTTATTTGGATTAGGAGAGATAAAATCATTTCCCATGTGTCCTCCCATCCTTAGAAAGCCATAGGAACTCTTTTCCAAGTGAAAAAGGAGCTCAAAACGAGGAAGGAAGGAGCTGTTGTGAAGTTCAGAATTCTGTCAGAATTTACGTCCACCATAGTGGGCGCCAATTAAAATAGCATCAGTGAGCCAACCGCCAATTATAAGCCATTTTTAGGAAGATTAGAAATTTTCTAAATTGAAAGGAAATTAGTGTCCACCAAGGATGATGCGAATTAAGAATTTTACGAATTTTGGTCAGAATTAAAATCTCAAAAATAGGCAAGGAAATACGCGTGTGGGGTTATGGACGCGTCTTCAAATAAACGTCAGGTATGACCGACGCCCTTTCTTGATTATTTTGGAAAGTTGAATATTACCAAAAATTAGAAAAGGAAATCGCGTCCACCAGGATAGACGCGAATATGGAATGTTGACGAATTTTGTAATTATTTAAAAGGCCAAAAAATGGAAAGGGAATTTAGATCAAGAGTCTAGACACCAATTCAAGAATTGGCGACTTTGCAGAGAGGCATTAATTCTTCATGAAAATGAAGTTTTGGCACAAAATGGGGAATGAATAAGTCGCGTCCACTATGTCGGACATGCATAAAGAACGCGCCCACCGTGGCAGACGCGGTTTCAGAAATTAGCACCATTTTACAAAGGCGTTAATTCAAGAATTAATATGAATAAAGGAATACACATCCACCAACCCAGACGCATTCAAAGAATGGGCGACTTTCTGGAAAGGCGTTAATTCATGATAATTTGAATTTGGCCTAAAAAATAGTTAAGAAATGAATACGCGTCCGTGGCCCCAGACGCGGCTTTGAAAAGTGGTGCTTGCCTAGGAACGACTTCGACGCTATTGTTGATTCTAGAATTGTCGTCCACTGTGCCGGGCGCTAATTCTTTTCAGAAGAATTTGCATCTGTGAGCCTGACTCTAATTCAGAACAACCCCCGAAAAATTGAAGAGAAATCCAGGAAAATTGGAAAAAAAATGTGGGAAAACTGAGGAAAGCTGAATGATCAAGAAAAATAAAGAAAATCACTCAAATAAGTCAATTTGAGGGTCAGATTGGGGCATCGCAATGCAATAAGAGATGTACTCAAAGTGATGTCAATTTTGACGTGTCTACAACTACCCCGCCTTGGCGTCTGCTTTGCAAGGGAGCGACACGGAGTGGAATGGAATGGAGTGAAATGTAATCAAGTGTAATGGAGTGGAATGAAGCGGAAGCGAACTGAAAAGTAGATGCCAAGGTGTGATGAGACACGCAATCAACACCACTTGATAAGAATTGGTTTCGGAGTTCAAGATGCGGCAATCTTGAGAACATTCAATAAAAGCAACAATTATTTGGATAAGAAAGGAGTGTGCGCACGGGCACGAAGGAGATAAAAGAGGGCGATCAACTTCCAGAGTGGTGGAAGAACCCCAGGTCATAAACCTGTAAGTTTCACCATTGGAGAGCGGTTACTAGCCAATGTGGACATGCTGCAGCCAAGGTGGATCTAAGGAAAAGATTGAAACAAGAGTGATGGGGTCATCACCATCCGTTCTGACACTCACGGCCCTTCTCCTCACCCCCGGAGGCGTCCGACATGATCTAGTAATTTATTTTTGAGTCATATGGAATTTTATTTGAGTCTTATCATTGTAATTTTTCTTTTATTTGAGTCCAGTACCTAGGTTAGACAGTCATTTACCTAAGTTGAGTGTCATTAGGATGACTAGTTTGGTTAATGGGCCCCATTAAGTAGGCTAGGCCCAGGGGCGCCCTCCCTTGGACAGTCTTTTCATTAGCTCTTTTGTTCAGGGTTATTTTGGTCCAAGAAATTGTCAGTGCCTATAAATAGCCCCCTCCCCTCTCTCATTTGTAACCTTTGATGCATTATTGAAAGAAAGAAATCCCAACTCTTTGTTTTTTTCTCCACAAAATTTCCTTTTCTCTCTCATATATATATCTCTCTCTAAGGGGGTCGCCCCTTTCTCCCTCCTCCCCCGCCCACCTACTTTCTAACTCTCCTCCCCTCATTCAAGAGCCTTCCCAACTCCCCACAACCCCTCTTCACTCCTTCCCAACCCCAAGGTAGCCTCCACCTATCCCCACTCCACCCTCCAACCACCAACCACCCACTCCCCTTCCCCAAGCACATCTCTCATCTCCCAAGGGAGAATTCCCCACTCCCCAAGCACCCCTTCCCTTCCCCAACACAACCCTTCCCATCCCCAAGACCCCCATTAACAACCCCCATTAAGCCACATTTCAACCGTAAGAGAGATCTCTCTTTCCCTCTCTCCTTCCTAACCCAAATTCGTAGCTCTCCCTCCCTCCACCTGTTAGACCCCATTCTCCCCCTCCCTCACCTTGGTTTTCCCCCTCCCAGACCCCCTCATTGCTAGGGGTTACCCCCACACCCATCCACCCCATTTCCCATCCCATCTACCCCATTTCTCATCACCTATCACCACCCTATTCATCCCAGTTTGCAGGCAGCAGAGCACCAGTGACTTGAGGAGAATGCCACGTCCCCACCAAGAAGCTTCAGAGGGCGTACTATATACCGGTGGATTCCTCGTCCGGTCAGCTTTGCAGCCGAGGTGGTTTCGTGTTCATCCGACATTGGAGTAGTCCAGAGGAGCTAATCTCGGTTGGCTGCGCATCCTGCCCCTAGTAGACAACCTGAAGCGACTTACAGAAGCTCCCACGGCCCGAGTTCTGAGATTCTTGAGGCTACACTTGGCTGGGGGCTTCTCCTTCAAGTTCCCTTCCATCTCCAAAAAGGAAAACTATTTTTGGACCCCGGAGTCAAGAGTTCCGGATTTTCTCCCCAAGGTGCGCCAGGTCAGTTCCCCTGAGCCATTTTCGACATCCCTCCACTAGTCCGATCTTTGCGGTCAGCTCCAACCTCAGACGATGGTCCCATTGGTGCCGACTCGAAGATGACTCATCCATGGTTGCAGAGGTTCTGATCCTGCCTTATTCGGAGTCCGGGAGTTTTCGTGGCGCCTTCTTCTTCCAGCAGTAGTAGATTGAGAGCAACAAAAACCAGCACCGAACAGTCCTATTCCAGACCCTGCCCCAGCCACCGGCGACGTCAAGAAATTCTCCTATAATTCTGGCGTCTTCCTGGGCCAACCCAGGAGGTTTTGGCACTAGTTTCATCAACAACAGAGTTCGGGAGAGCCCGTAGCGGAGCCAACATCGACTGCCTATCTCGTTATCTAGAAAGCTGGCAGAACCGGCTTAGCTCGCCATTTCGGTTTTATCTTAAGTTCCCTACCCCACCTGGCCGGCTTACAGCCCCTCCCTGCTTGGAGGTAGTGTTTGATTGTAATTCTTACAATTCCCCACCCCTAGTCCAACCCCCTTGCAAGGGGCGTAGTGCTTGTTAATTAGGTAATCATGTTGAAGCTTCATCGGCATAGCGTGCGGGGAATCACGCTTCCTCGCTCGCCTACGTCTCCGACCGGAGCCAGTTTCTTCAAACCGGATAGGTAAACTCTCATCCCTTGCTCCCAATAGTGCTTGTTCGTTTAATCTTCTCCAATTGTGCCGTCGGTTAAGGGAGAGAGCGCTCGGTCCCAAGGCTCCACCGCCTTCGTGCGACCACCGTGGATGTGAGTGAGTGAACCTGCGCCCTTCGGCCATTTCTGACTCATTGAGTTGGGCATCCGTGCCCCAAGGGGATGTTTACCTTGGACTCTGCTGGCCCTCTACCAGCAAGGGTCTTGTCCCACTTCCTCGACTCGGCATTCCCGCGTCACCCCTGGGTTGAGTGTGTGTGCCATACGAGTGTCCGCTTACGTAGGCTTCTTAGCCTTGTGGTTGTGCTTGCATACTTAGGTCCAAGGAGCATTGGCCTTGTGGCTATCACCCCAAGGCGTTGTCACATCAGAGAGGGTTGGAAATTCAAACTAAGGAGTTTTTAAGGAAACAGCCCAAAGTAGTAACAAGGCAAACTAAGGACTCAATTCGACATGGAATATCTCATATCTTGTAATTAATATCAGTTGACTCTTAAATCTAGTTATTAGAGTGATTTTCCAAAGTTAATTCAAAGTCCTACATGAATGAATATTGGGTTTAAAGGAAAAATTAAAACAAATTAAAATATAAAGTAATCAAGGATAAAATTATTAAGCTGTCCAGACTGAGTCAAGATATCAATTTGTGAGCTGATACTAAGCTGAAGCCCGTTTATCTGTGCACCAACTCGTAAAAGGGAACCATCGTCCCCAGTATTGGATGGCTCAATGGCCTATCCGTGCGACTAAGATTCCTCTGAAATCATCATCATTTTTGATGAAGGGGAACTCAAATTCAAGATTTACCAAAGCCATAAGGTCCTTGATATAATCTAATAGCGTAATAACATATAGTAAAACACATACAGGGGAAGGAGATGGTGAAGCAATAAGCATGAATGGAGTTAAGAAATGTGGCACAATGCAATCACCTTGGGACCTGAGTGATGCCCGGACGGTGGGACTAAAGAGCTTCTTCCTGCGCTCAAAATTGTGTTAGCCAAGATATCATGAAATAACAAGCAATGAATTAAGCAATAAAAAATATAGCATGGAAACGCACCATGAAAAGCATAGCATGAAAACATATCATGAAAAGCATAGCATGAATATCATCAAAAACATCATAGAATGTATAGCATCAAGCATAGTGACAAGCATTAAACATACAGAACATCATTTTTTGTTGTTATAAACCATGAGGATGACAATCTTGGCATGTCATGAGATTTGTTCTTGAAAGAACGTAGTGTTTTCCAGAATAGTTAAGCAAAGCTAGCAGGAATAACTTTAGACTGATCAGAGTGATGCCCAAAGTGGCATCAGAAAAAGCTGATAGGAATAACTTTAGAAAGATGGAGAGTTGATAATCGAGAGTGCAAATTATGGGAATATATTAAAAACATGGGGAAGAATCAAAAGGTAGACAGAAGTGACAGGAGAGGACTCATCCCATATCCTTGGTCCTTGTAATGTCCCTGTAAGACACTATCTAGATAAACAGTCAATGAACAAATGCAATTTTTTGGATTTTTTGAGAATATGTAAAATTTTATGGGTTTTGGAGATATTCAATTTTTTATGGATTTTTAGAAAATATTCATTTTTTTTGGATTTTGAGATATTCAATTTTTTTGGATTTTGGAAAGATTCAATTTTTTGAATTTTGGTTTAGACATTACTGATTGCAGCACCAAAGGGTAATTCATACCGCTGGCTAGAGGTTCTTGTTCCTTCCCCTTTGGCTAAGAACTGCTCAAAGCAGGGTGTACATTGAAGGTGGCACCCTATAACAGGCAGCCCTTGGTTAACGGTGCTCCTACTAAGGCCATACCTACGAAACACCCGGCCTTGGAGGGGGAAGAGAAGAAAATTGGGGATAAGCTTGATATAAGTTTAGAAGATATAGGGTTTAACTTCTGTCCATAGCACAACCCCTAAAGATTCGGTCTGTTGCTCCGGGACTTTTTTGTCATATCATCGAACTTTAATTCTCACTTATGGGCACGCATACGACCGGGCTCATGACATCCCGCGGGAAAACTGTACTGCCCTCTTGCAATGCCATTGTTCATTAGATATTCTTTTTTCTTTTTTTCCTTCATTTTCATCTTTTTTATTGTCCTTTGGACTTGTCAGATATTGAAATAGAAACTTAAAATTGGGACTAAGGTCTTAATAGACTGCCCCTATTTGAGACTTCTTCTTGTCGGGGTGTGCTTAGATTGGCTATTTTGCCCAAAATATCTCTACCCTCATATTTCGGCCGAGTAAAGAAGAGAAAAGACTTTGTGCCCTCGAGCATGGCCCAAGTAGCAACAGTGTTTACCAAAAGAGGACGGCTAAGGACGCCGTGAAGTTTGTGCGATGCCCAGCTAAGGGTTGCCCTTAATGAGCGAGGAGGGAATGCCGAACTCCCAGCGCGGGGTTTTCATAACCAAAGATGTATAAGCAAGCCTAAAGAATCTTTTGACATTCTATGTAATACCCTGGATCCTTCATATCAGAATCGGAGAGCTTTCAGAGCGCTTTCGTGGGTCTTGGATCGTGTTTTATGATCCACTCGGGTTTTTCCTCTATATAGCTTGCGGAACCCCGTGGAGAGTGAACTATTGAGTTTAGAGACTCTGAGATGCTATAGCTGCATTGTGCTCTTTTCGAAGATTGTGGAGACTATTTTTTCATATTTTTAAGATTTTATGGAATTTTGGGCCAAAAATCATATTTTAGAAATACTGCTAATTTCTTATTTCCTTTTCCTTTTTTTAACCCTCACCCTCTCTCCTCTCTCCTCTCACCGCCGTTCTCTCTCTATCCCTCCGTTCTCTCTCCTCTCTTTGCCTCTACTCCGACTGCAGACGAAGGAGGCTTGGGGACGACGTGGAGGCGCTGTAGAGACGACCAGGAGCGTGATGGCGCGAGGATCGGAGCGTGGTGCTTGGCGCGATCCCGTTCCGTGGATTCGAAGCTTAGGCGTGGTTCTTGTGATGGTTTTGGCATTTTTGGCTCCGGAGATCGTCGCTAGAGGTATGGAGATGGATTCCTTGCCTCTTGTTCTATGTTTCCCTTGAATTCCGTGCCGATAGGCGTAAGTATGAGCGGGTTTTTCATTTTTAAGGGAAAAAATATGTTTTTGGGGTGTTATACGAAATCACCGTTCCAGGCGATGGTTTTTGATTCAAACGGTAGAATTTGAACCCCTAGCTTTTCAAGATTTGATTCCAGTCAGTTTGGCTGTATTTGGCCGTGATTTGGGGCCGATATGAGGCCGTTTTCCCACGCGAGTCATTTTGGGTGGATTTGTGGAAATCGCCCATTAATTGTTGTTTTGTGGTTTGTTTAGCCCCTTTCGACTTGTAGACGGTTGGCATTGCATCTATGGATGTTTCCCCGTCATTCTGGGACAATTGGGGCATGGAAAGACTGAGTTTTGTGCTTTCCTACGATTTTCGCACCGGTAGGAAGTAGCAGTCGTACCAGAGACCGCTACTTGAGATGGCGGCCCAAGGAGGACCGCTACCTTTAAGAAACGGTCCAAGGGGGACCGCTCTAGGATGAATAGTTCTAGGATGGACAAGGCCATATGAGTTCTGGTTCATGTAAGTCTTGGGCCTAGGTTGCATAGATGCAGTCAAGTGATAAGGTTGATGTACCTGACTGGTGTATGAGTTAAGATCATTCTGTTGCACAGACCTCATATAGAAGCTGCCTCGATCTTTCCTACCAATAGTGTATCGATAGGAATTATGGAATGATGGATAGGTCGGTGCACTAGTGTAGTAACATCGACCTGAGGTGCCCCTGCTCTAACTTGGGTTTCTAAAAGACTTGAACCCATAAGGAGTATGCGTCGATGCAGGTTGGGTGTTGCATCGATCTTTCTGTTGAATCTGAGTTATCTTGGTTTTGGGGGTTCCCTGGACTTTGGATTTGGCTGGCATACCCCTAACATGTCCCTTAGCTTGAAGAGCAGTGGTGTGTCAACTGGATCCTCCTAGCACCTCTACCTTTCCTTTGCCCTTATCCTTGGCACTAGGCTTATTATTTTTCACAGATTTATTTAAGTTTTATTCACAGTTCATTTTTATCAAAGGTTTGGATTTTCCTTTTTCAACAACAAAAGATATGGTTTTCACATTCAACATTTTCTTATTGCCTAGGTTAAAACCCAATCCTTCTCTTCTGAAATTTACTTTTGTTCCCAGAATGGCATTCAAATTTTCAGTTCCCTGTGTCATGGCTTCAAGGGAATGTTGTTTATCTTTGTTTTATTTTTCTAACTTTTCAATTGTCTTTTTCAATTCATTATTCACTCCATTAACAACATCATATTTTTCATTAGCAGTTCTGGTTTCTTCCTCAAATTTTTGCATTCTGATTTTTAATTCATCAATTGTGTTTTTCAGATGTTCATTTTCATGCCTCATTTCATTCAAAATAGTTTTGACATTTTCATATTCAACAATAGAATTTTTCAAACTACTATTTTTAGTTTCTAGGCATGCAATTCTGTCATTTAAGGAAGTATCATTCACTAATGAATTTATCTTTCTTTTCAGATGTCTGTTCTCTTTACGCACATCATCATGCTTATCTAACATTTCGGCATAAGCTTCTTATCAATCACTATAAGTGTAATTTTTGAAGGGAGAAGTTACCTCATCATTGCCTTTCTCCTCATCTTCTCCTCTGGCCATTAGACAGAGCTTGTTTTCATCCTCACTGTCGGATGTGCTACTCTGAATGCCTTCTTCTTCATCACTCCAGGTGCTCACCATGGCTTTTCCTTTCCTGTTCTTCCACTTGGGTTATTTTTCCTTCAGCAGCTCAATACATTCAACCTTCAGATGTCCTGCTTTACTGCAATTATAACAGACAATAGCATCAGATTTCTTGGCAGTTTCAGACTTATATTTCGACTGCCTCTTTCCTGAGAAATATTTTCTTCTGAGTCCCTTCCCTTCCTTTCTTAGGAATTTCTTAAACTTTCTAGTGATCATGGCAAACTCATCTGGGTCATCATCAGAACTAGAAGAGCTATGCTCACTAGATGACCCTTTGCTACTAGAATTAGCTTTAAGTGCAAGAGCCTTTTTCTTCTTCTCAGTCTCATCGACCCTCTTAAGATTCAGCTCATATGTCATGAGGGAACCAATGAGTTCATCTACAGTGGTAGTCGCTAGGTTCCTAGACTCTTCCATAATAGTGGCCTTGGTGTACCAAATTGGTATAAGAGATCTAAGGATTTTTCTAACAATCTCATACTCACTGTAGACTTTACCTAGACTCCTCAAACTATTGGTTAGAACCATCAGCCTAGCGTACATCTCAGATATAGACTCCTCAAGTTTCATCTTAAATGCTTCATACTCTGAGACTAACATGTTTGCCTTCATCTCTCTAACCTGAGACATTCCCTCATAGATTACCTCCAGCTTATCCCACATCTCCTTGGCTGTGGAATAGGAGGATATTCTAGAAAATTTAGTGGGATGAAGAGCACACTGCATTGCATTAACAGCACTTCAATTCAAAGTGGACCTACGGATCTGCTCCATGGTCCAGACCTCCTCATCCTCTGGAAGCTCAAATGGTCATTTACTAACAACCTTTCAGATTTCATAATCCTTTGCCTGAAGGAAGACCTGCATACAATTCTTCTAGTAAGCATAATTGTTCCCATCAAAGAAAGGTGGCTTACTAGTAGAATGACCCTCAACAGTTAACCCTCTAGCATCCATAATTAATCTCTCCGGGATGTAAAGCCCTTAAAGAGAGTTAGGCTCTGATACCATGTGATGAGTGAACGGATGAATAAGTGACCTAGAGGGGGGGTGAATAGATCTACCCCAAAATTAAAATTTCTATAGTAGTGAATAATAGTGCGGAATTAAAGTAAACTACTGTGAATAGAAACACTAAGAGCAATATGAATTATTAGCGAGATAATCTACTATGAAGTTGCTGCATATCACAGTAAACACCAAAACAATTAGTACATGGCGGAGGGTCGATTAGAAAATCTCCTCACGCAAAGGTCAATTTTTCAGATAGATGAAATCTACTCTTCTAACTGAACCAATTTTATATACTACTGAGTTGAAGAAGACAGATAAGATGAGGAAAGTAAGTCTACCAAGTAATTCACAGCAATGACAGTTTGAGATGAATCAACACAGTTAGATTCAGAATATGTTTAAGCAGACAAATGTAGAATTTGATTGAATGCAATAGATGAATCGTATGAATTGGTTAGGAAATAGCAATTGACGATCCTAAGCATCCATCTATTCGCAGTGATGAAAAATGTAATCATACATATGACAAATCAATTTTAAGGTGGTTCGATCTCAACCTTAAGATCTACGTCCACCCCTTACTCAACCAAGTAACGATTCTGCTGCCAGACAGCTTGAATACTGGTGATCAACAGCTTTAGGGATATACTCCCTATAACCGCTGATCCACAGCTTTGGGGAACACGTCCCAGACCGCTGATCCACAGCTTTGGGGAACACGTCCTAGACCGCTGAGCTTCACAGCTTTCTAACCGAGGATCATACCTCGCTGCTGAGCACCACAGCTTGCTAACCGCTGATACACAGCTTACGAATGATGTCAAAAGCAAACAGAAAATAAAATGACAATGAAATGAAACAATATAGCTCACTATAGAGAAAATTGACTCTGGATCTGATCCAGGAGTCAAGATAGCAACACCCACTCAGACTCTCTTCTCACTCAAACGATCTTCACCATCTTACGACGCTCTATTTTTCTCTCTATTCTTTGAAGCAAGCTCTTTCTCTCGATCTCCTCCCTGACTCTTCTCTCTCTCTGACTCTAACTCTTCTCAGTTCTCTCTTCTCAGCTTCTCTGATCTCTTCTGCTCCGTGTATTCTCACTTTCTCTATATCTTCATCTTTTTTTTTTTCGTTTGAGAGATCCCCTTTTCATAGGCGCAAGCTGAGCCAGGTGGTCCCCTGAGCTTTTTGAATTTTGGGCGCGTGGAAGACACACTCCCACTGTGATGACCCAGGGTCCGGATACCAGGTAAACCCGATAACACTTGGATCCTGCGAGGCCACCCAAGAGCAGAAAAGCTCCGAAAGGATAAAAGGAGTGTGCGTAGTACATTGAAGTCCCAGATAAAGCAGTAAGCAATTAATATTTCATTGATCAGGTTTGCTAAAGTAGAAGAAATAAAATTACTTTTTCAATTAACATTTTAAATTAACAGAGTTCAGTCCAAAATAAAGAGAAGTATAGTGCAACAGAAAATAAAATGTACATTGAAGTCGGGGGAAGCCCGTTGCAGAGAACGCTGGCAAAGCTGGCAACAACAGCAGGCGCACCGCGCAATGAACCACAAGGAAGAAGAAGTCCACACCTGAAAAGCCGGGGTGAGCCTCGTGTCACTGGCTCAGTAGGGGTTACGCGGTTCCCCACTGGAAACAATGCAGTAACACGCTAAGCAGCGCTAAACAGAAAAGCAGGAAGAATAGGAGCAACAATAATACTAACTACAACAGTAGAGCTATAAAAAGCAGGAGTAAGCACAACTAAAGGAAAGAGGAAGGCCGTATCGAATAGAAACACAGCTGCCGATCGAACCACAGCTCTTAAAGCTATTCCAAACGGCAACAAAAAGGCGAACCCTGATCTCACAAAGTCAGGCATTACCTATCCGTCGACAAAGCACAAGCTCCATAGCTGAAGCCTACAGAAACATGCAAAAGCCCTAGAACAGACCTACACCGTCAAAGGCACGAACATACACAACTAGAACATCGTGTACGTTACACAAGACTAGACCTCGAGTGAAGCCACGCACAGGCTCATCGAAAACCGGTCATGGAAACACAAGTCACAAGAGTTATGCGTCAAGTGACAATAGCACCTCCTCACTAGAAGAACAGCCAGATGCATCCACTGACGTCTTACACTGCGCCTCATGTATCTACACAAGCCTAGATCGCAGCCAGCGAGACACGTAATAGAACCGAGTACAAGGAACAACTACTCAAGGTCACGCCCATCGGCACTCATCCAAACGCCCCTGACCACGTGTGCACACACAAGCTCAATGCCTTGAGCCAAGCCTCTAGGTAGCTTTCTCCCCCAGTAGGATGCTACTGTAAGGCAAGGGAGCGCACGGAAGCTAGCTTACAAACCGTCTATTGGGAACTGCCCCGCCACCACTCCTAGGTTGGTCGACACACTGGAACGCGTGAGTCGTCAGGATACGACTAGTAGAGGCTCACTAGACACACAGAGACTGCAAAACCTCAGTGCTGAAGTACAAACAGGCGACGCATGCACTGTCCCACGTACTACGAAGCACCAGACACAGGGTGGTATACCAGATTGCCACCAGACTCAGGACAACAACTAGACTTGCAACCACAACGATCCTTGAGTCAGAAGACTCGGGGTCAAGATCATTGCACAGAGCGGTAACAAGCCACCAATCAGCCTAGTCCCTAAGCCACATCACGATAAAACACCGATAAAGGAAACGACATCGGATCACCTGATCCATGCCTCCGCATAACACAAACTACGGAGACCTGTGGAATCACCAAGAACCTCAAAACACATGGACATATAAATCGAGGTAAAGTAACACCTCAAGGCATCCAACATCATCTCTCAATCCATACAAGACCATCAAGACAACTACAAAGTCACATGTCAACCACTGGATCACACCGGGTTGACCAGACGCCCATAATGACTCTGAAACAGTACGGAACACCATTCGATGTAATGGCACTCCCCGGTCACCCCACAACATGGTCATCGCCCTCATAGGACATCCAAGATACTCCCGAGATAATGGGCAAACCACAAGGTAAGACCAAGACAAATGGATGCCAAATATCAAGAAAACAAAGCTCTGGGAAGTAAACAGTCATATGCCAAGCTGCTAGGTAAACCTAAGCAGTCAGCTAATGAACCGCTACCCTCACACAGAGAACTTAAACACTGGGCGGTCAAGAAAAGCCGCACCACTTATTAAAAGGACATAGGGGAAAAATGGTCTTCCGCGGGACCGCGAAGAAGATATTAGCGGTCATCCATATGACTGCTAAACTCGGTCAAACCCCAACTGACTTTGAATAGTCAAACCCACTGGCGGTCACTCATAGGATCTCCAGGGAGAAATAGCGGTCAAAGCAAGGACCGTTAGCCTAACTGACTCAAAACTACCAAACCGGCATAAAAATGGTTAGCGGTCATCTCTCAGACCGCCAGCCAAGCCTTTGCGGTCTATCGCACGACCGCGTTAGCCAACCGACATACTCAATCTCATTAGCGGTCTATCGTACGCCCGCTATCAGAGATTAGCGGTCAATCATACGACCGTGAATCGGATAAAACGGTCTATCGCGCGACCGCAAAGACCCGAACCGACTTACTATTCGAAAAGCATAAACGGTCACCTAAGGACCGCTATAGAGGTGAAAACGGTCTCTGAAAGGACCGCTACTACGCTACGGTGGGTAAAACAGAGGATTGGCCGACTCCGGCCGTTCCACACCCCAATCGCTTCTAAACGAAGGGGAAACAACCCTAGACATGAATAAAGCCTTCCACAGATCGAAAGGGATCCAAACAACACCAAAAACAACAGAAACGGGCGATTCCCATGAATCAACCCTAAATGAGTCACGGGGATAGTCAGGCTCATACCGACTCCGATTCTCAACCAAATGGAATGAAACTGGCGGGAATGAATTCCCAACATGCCAAGGGTTCGAATGAAGATAACTAAGCTAAAAACCGTCGCCTGGAAAGGTGAACTCGTCTCACTCCCCCCGAACATGCTTTCGCCTAAAACGAGGTAAAACCCACTCGTTCTCGCATCATTCGGCTCCAAACTGTGAGGAAATGCAGAAGAAGAGTAGGGCATCCATCTCCCTACCTCCACCGAAGTTCTAGCACGCCGAAATGACTAAACCACGCCCAAAACCATCTCACGAGCCCATCACATCAGCTTTGAATCCACCGAGGGATCGTTCCAATGCCGCGCTCAATCCTTCGCCCCATCACGCGCCAGACCAACTCCACGACGTCCCTGCCTCGCCCACCTCGCCACGGTCGCGCGCCCCGCGGAGAGAGGAGAGAGAACAGAGAGAGAGAGGCGACGTGAGAAATGAGGAGAGAGGAAGGAGAAAGAAAGAAGAAATAAAAAATAAATTATGAAATTCTATAATTTCCATAAAATCCGATTTTCAGCCCGAAAATGCACTAATTCAAAAAAATACGGAAAAATAGTCTTAACGATTCTTGGAAAGAATGCAACACAACTGTAGCGTCCTCGAGTCGATGAATTGAATAATAAACTCTCCACTGGGTTCCGTAACTTGTACGAGAGAAAAATCCACATGGATCGTAAAACACAACTCATGACCCACAAAAGCAATCCGAAACTTCCTAATAAAGATCCGAAAGACTTCGGGTCTTACAGCCTCCCCTCCTTACAAGAATTTCATCCTCGAAATTAAAGGAACTAGCAAGAAGAAGCAGGGAAGAACAAACCCAAACGCTGGCAATAATCACCAAGCTCCAGCCAACACCAACACCTAGAACACGGCAACACGAATCACAAAAAAATACAATTCAGAGGAACACTGCCAGGCCATAATCACATGCACACACTCTGGATCTCAAGACAAATTGATCCAAAGAACAAGCACGGCACCCAAGTGAACACAAGTCTGACACCTCCGAAACAAGGCAACGTCGCTTCCATCTCACAGGGAAAGGAGACACGACTCATGTCACGAAAATAGTTATCAGGAAAACACTCGGCAAACACAACAAGCATCAGCTTAAATAAGGAAACATAGTCCTCAGCTAACAGCTCGACAACATCGGCTTCTGCGCCAAGAACAACAAAACTGGCAAGCAGAACGCCAACGATAGCACTGGACCACGAGCATAATCAAGTCAGTCCTCACTCAGACATTACATCTGATTCGAGTCGCATGCAAACTCTATCACGACAAAAGAGTACAACAAAACTAACCGACAAGACCTTGATCCACTCAATGCCAAATCATACTCACAGGGAAATCATCCCAAGCTGAACACGACCACCGATAAACAACAATGACAATAACATCATCACTTGCATAATCCCGGCTCCGTTCTGAACACAGAACCATGGGACACAACTGCAAGCTGGGTCACATCAAGTCACAATTACAGTTGAACACACGGCTAGCATGCACAAGCCATGCCACGAACAGCTCACCAACAAGGACCCACAACAACAGTAATGACAATCTTGGGGAACGTATCTCAAGGACCACGATGACGTCCCGAGAGCATGACGCCCAAGAAAAGTTACAGAGGAAAGAAAGGGTACTCAACCAGCAAACATGTCGACAGATTCCCCCCTAAGCCTCACACATGCCAGCGCCAACAACCATAATGCCTCCAGTAATGGCACGGCAACCAACAACATCAAGGCACACATAGCCAAGACGTCAAACATGTCGAGGAAACAAACCTCTCAGCCGGTCAGAATCTCCCAATCGAACGATCCTCGACCATGGGTTATCAACCCACACGCTTCTGATGCATGCTCAACACACGCACACAGGCGTCAGGGACAATTCGGCATCCGCATCCCAGTACACACTCAGCACCATCGCAACATATGAAATTGCAACGTACCACGCCTCGAATACTGATCCTGCTAACAACTGATCACATGTCGCTAAAGTGCAGACCAAGAAGAGCACCAGTTTCAGCACAACGCCCAAAGGACACCTGTCTCAGCTTATCCTCACATCCTGACACGATTATTGAACCTTCAAAGCACAACAGCCGCCAAACATGGCACGTCGGACACGGTGCACAACGGCCCCCAAACACAAAATCTGGGTCCACAGCCAAGCAACCGTCGAACAAAGGTAAATCAGGCTCAGAATTAACATAGTCCACACTTAAGCAGAAACAGGACAAAGGCTTCACCAAGGTAGCACTTCCAAGGATTACTTCGAAAAGATGCCACCAAACAAGAGGAGAAGAATCAAGCTCGATCAACAGTAGCTCACCAGGAAGGAAAATCCTAGGTTCACCCAAGCATTCTTGCAGACAAGGCCTCTAATCGGACACCTCAACACAAGCTTAACACCTCAGGGGCTGCAAAAATATCAGACGAGGACCACCAAAGTAACATAAGAGAGTGCACGACCATCACACCAATGATAAAATCACCAGCCACCTAAACAAATTAAAGAAGAATCTAGAACACCGCACCACAGATTTATGCCTACCGGCGAACTCTGCCAAGTATAGCATAACTGAGACAAATACCACGACAAAAGAAAAGCACTCCGTCACATCCTGACGAGAGCGAAACCATCTCGCACAGTGCTAATACAGCACGCACAAGACCACAAATGGAAACAAAGCGACAAACAATCGCAAAATCGATGCCAACGTTAATGCCGACAGCTGGCTGTACTGGACCTTTAGGACTCTGAATACTGCAATATCTCGAATTCCCATGTACTTACACACAATAGAGCTCTGATACCACTTGTGATGACCCAGGGTCCAGATACTGGGTAAACCCGATAACACTTGGATCCTGCGAGGCCTCCCAAGAGCGGAAAAGCTCCAAAGGGATAAAAGGAGTGTGTGTAGTACATTGAAGTCCCAGATAAAGTAGTAAGCAATTAATATTTCATTGATCAGGTTTGCTAAAGTAGTAGAAATAAAATTACTTTTTTAATTAACATTTTAAATTAACAGAGTTCAGTCCAAAATAAAGACAAGTACAATGCAATAGAAAATAAAACGTACACTGAAGTCGGGGGAAGCTCGACGCAGAGAACGCTGGAAAAGATGACAATAACAACAGGCGCTCCACGCCACGAACCACGACGAAGAAGAAGTCCACACCTAAAAAGCAGGGGTGAGTCTCGTGTCATTGGCTCAGTAGGGGTCACGCGGATCCCCATTGGAAACAACGTAGTAACACGCTAAACAGTGCTAAACAGAAAAGTAGGAAGAACATGAGCAATAGCAGTACTAACTACAACAGTAAAACTGTAAAAAGCAAGAGTAAGCACAACTAAAGGAAAGAGGAAGACCGTATCGAACAGAAACACGGCTGCCGATCGAACCACGGCTTTCTAAGCTATTCCAAACGGCAACAGAAAGGTGAACCTTGATCTCACAAAGTTAGGCGTTACCTATCCGTCGACAAAGCACAAGCTCCATAGCTGAAGCCTACAGAAACAGGCAAAAGTCCTAGAAAAGACCTACACAGTCAAAGGCACGAACATACACAACTTGATTGTCGTGTACGTTACATAAGACTGGACCTCGAGTGAAGCCACACACAGGCTACACGGAAACCGGTAACGGAAACACAAGTCACAAGAGTTATGCGTCAAGTGACAAGAGCACCTCCTCACAAGAAGAACAACCAGATTTGTCCACTGACGTCTTACACTGCGCCTCAAGTATCTACACAAGCCTGGATCGCGGCCAGCGAGACACGTAATAGAACTGGGTACAAGGAACAACAGTAATGAGTGACTAGTCAAGGTCACGCCTGTCGGCGCTTGTCCAAACGCCCATGGCCACATGTGCACACACAAGCTCCATCCCTTGAGCCAGGCCTCTAGCTAGCTTTCTCCCCAAGTAGGACGCTACTATAAGGCAAGGGAGCCCACGAAAACTAGCTTACAAACCGTCTATCGGGAACTGCCCCGCCATCACTCCTAGGTGGGACGACACACTGGAACGCGTGAGTCGTCAAGCTATGACTAGTGGAGGCTCACTAGACACACAGAGACTCCAAAACCTCAGTGCTAAAGTATAGACAGGCTACGCATGCACTGTCCCACGTACTACGAAGCACCAGACACAGGGTTGCATACCAGACTGCCACCAGACTCAGGACAACAACTAGACGTGCAACCACAACGATCCTTGAGTCAGAAGACTAGGGGTGAAGATCGTCGCATAGAGCGGTAACAAGTCACCAATTAGCCTAGTCCCTAAGCCACATCACGATAAAACACCGATAAAGGAAACGACATCGGATCACCTGATCCATGCCTCCGCATAACACAAACTACGGAGATCCGAGGAATCACCAAGACCCTCAAAACACATGGATACGCAAACTGAGGTAAAGTAACACCTCAAGGCATCCAACGTCATCTCTTGATCCATACAGGACCATCGAGACAACTACAAAGTCACATGTCAACCAATGGATCACACTAGGTTGACCAGATGCCCATAATGACTCAAAAATAGTACGGAACACCATTCGATGTAATGGCACTCCCCGGCCACTCCGCAACATGGTCATCGCCCTCATAGGACATCCAAGATATCCCCGAGATAATGGGCAAACCACAAGGTAAGACGAAGACAAATGGAGGCCAAATATCAGGAAAACAAAGCTCTGGGAAGTAAACAGTCATATGCCAGGCCGCTAGGTAAACCTAAGTAGTCAGCTAATGAACCGCTACCCTCACACAGAGAACTTAAACACTAGGCACTCAAGAAAAGCCGCACCACTTATTAAAAGGACATAGGGGAAAAACGGTCTTCCACGGGACCGCGAAGAAGACATTTGCGGTCGTCCATATGACCACTAAACTCGGCCAACCCCCAACCGACTTAGAACATTCAAACCCGCTGGCGGTCACTCATAGGATCGCCAGGGAGAAATAGCGGTCAAAGCTAGGACCGTTAGCCTAACCGACTCAAAAATACCAAACCGACACAAATAATGGTTAGCGGTCATCTCTCAGACTGCCAGCCAAGCCTTAGTGGTCTATCGCACGACCGCGTTAGCCAACCGACATACTCAATCTCGTTAGCGGTCTATCGTACGCCCGCTATCAGAGATTAGCGGTCAATCATACGACCGCGAATCGGAGAAAACGGTCTATCGCGCGATCGGGAAGACTCGAACCGACTTACTATTCGAAAAGCATAAACAGTCACCTGAGGACCGCTATAGAGGTGAAAACAGTCTCTGAAAGGACCGCTACTATGCTACGGTGGGTAAAACAGAGGATTGGTCGATTCCGGCCGTTCCACGCCCCAATCGCGTCTAAACGAAGGGGAAACAACAATAGACATGAATAAAGCCTTCCACAGACCGGAAGGGATCCAAACAACACCAAAAACAACAGAAACGGGCGATTCCCGTGAATCGACCCTAAATGAGTCACGGGGATAGTCGGACTCATACCGACTCCGATTCTCAACCAAATGGAATGAAATTGGCAAGAATGAATTCTCAACATGCCAGGGGTTCGAATGAAGCTAACTAAGCTAAAAATCATCACCTGGAAAGGCGAACTCATCTCGCTCCCCCCGAACATGCTTTCACCTAAAACGAGAAAAAACCCACTCGTTCTCGCACCGTTTAGCGTGAAATCATGGAGGAACATAAGAAAAGAGTAGGGCGTTCGTCTCCCTACCTCCACCGAAGTTCTAGCGCGCCGAAACGACTAAACTACACCGAAAACCATCTCACGAGCCCGTCATGTCGGCTTTGAATCCACCAATAGATCGCGCCAACGTCGCGCTCAATCCTTCGCCCCATCACGCGCCAGACCAACTCCACGACGTCCCTGCCTCGCCCACCTCACCACGGTCGCTGCCCCACGGAGAGAGGAGAAGAGAGGAGAGAGAATAGAGAGAGAGAGGCGACGTGAGAAATGAGGAGAGAGGAAGGAGAAAGAAAGAAGAAATAGAAAAGAAATTAGGAAATTTTGTAATTTTCACAAAATCTGATTTTCAGCCCGAAAAATGCACTAATTCAGAAAAATACAAAAAAATAGTTTAAACGATCCTCAGAAAGAATGCAACGCAATTGTAGCATCCTCGAGTCGATGAATTGAATAATAAACTCTCTAATGGGTTTCGTAACTTGTACGAGAGAAAAACCCACGCGGATCGTAAAACATAACTCAGGACCCACAAAAGCGATCTGAAACTTCCCGATAAAGATCCGAAAGACTCAGGGTCTTACACCCACTCACTAGAATTATCCAGAACTCGTACTTCGATGGGCCACGTGTCAGGAGTGGAGGTTGTGACGATCCACGTGGCAGAATATCAGTTCTGCTCCCTACCTTGGATCACGTGCCTTTAATCTGGTTCTTTAAGTTCCACGTGAGATTGATGCAGACTGCCTTTATGCCACACAAGTGTTCGATCATAGAACTTGGCTGGTTCTTCCTTTTTCTGTTCAAAACATAATCCAAGATTTATGATTTTAATAAAGCATGTAATAGTTGTTAGCAAATACAATTTCAGATGCTTCATGAGGTCAGGTTATTTGTTTAACTGAATGCTCAGAAACTCTTTAAGTGCATCGATGCATAAGTGAAGTATTTCAACATGTATGGCTAACACATGCAGTGGGTCAGAGTAACAACATCGACCTTGGTGAAATACAGGTAGTCTTTCATTGTTAGTCACACTGACTTTGACTTTGAAATGAAGATGCATCGACCTGACCTTATGGTAGATGCGCAAGGTGCATCGACCTTGAGAATAATAACTAACAAGCATCGACCCAATTTTAACATGCATAGACTTATGCTGCGGTAGCTAGCTTAATAGCATCGACCTTACTAAGACATGCATAGAGTTGTCCTTCAGTCGCTAGCTCACTAGCATCGACCTTACTAACACACGTGTAGACCTATGCAACAGTCGCTAACTTACTAGCTTCGACCTCATTGGAACATACATTGACCTGTGCTACAGTCCTTCTACACATGCATCGACCTATGCAGCAGTAGTTGACTTACTAGCATCAACTTTATTAAAACATGCATTGACCTATGCTGCAAACCTTCTACACATTCATTGACCTATACAAGAGTCGCTAGCTCACTAGCATCGACCTTCTAGTGTAGGACTTCACATGTGCATCGACCTTCTAGTGCAGGACTTCACATGTGCATCGACCTTTCAATGCAATACTTCTACATGTGCATCGACCTTTCTAAGCGATGACTCTGCACATGCATCGACCTTCAGAATTGAAATGGACATATGCACTGACCTTTATATGCACTAATGTGAATATGCATCGACCTTTACTTGACTAAAAATTAATTCTGACTAAAGTAAAGACATTAAAGTAACAATGTTACCAAAGTCAAAATAAAGTCAACTAAACTGTTGCCAACAACAAAACACAACATTCTTCACACTAAGCATCACATCCAGAGGAGACACAACACGAGACTATGTTTTGGACGCTTGGAGATATCGTATTATCTCAGTATGCGTGCCAGTATGGTTCGAAGGTATCCATGATCCTTCATGCTCCGTGTTTTCCTGTTATGCGCAGTTGTGAGTCCGTTGAGCGGCCTAGGGGCCGAGGACTTTCATTAATGTGTGGATCCGGCTGTTGTATGCCATTTCCATGTTGTTTTACCATGGTTCTTGACTTAGGGACTAGGCTGATTAACGACGTATTGCCGTGATATGCGATGATCTTGACTCGAGTATTGTGACTCAAGGATCATTGTGTTAGCACGTCTAGTTGGCTGTCTTGAGTCTGGCAGTTGTGTGCTACTTAGTGTTCAGTGGTACGTGCGATGGGTACGTGCATGACCTGTCTGTACTTTGATGTTTTGAGTCTCTGTGTCTAGTGAGCCTCCACTAGTCGTAGCCTGACCACACTTTCTGTGTGTCGGCCAACTCAGGAGTGGTGGCGGGGTGAGTTCCCGGTAGAGACAATTTTTAGGTTGGTTGTCGTGGGCCCCTTTGTCTAGCCGTTAGAGTCCGATGGGAGGGGAAAACTAGATAGAGGCCTAGCTCAAGACATTGAGCTTGAGTGTGGACACGTGGTCAGGGGCGTTGGACCAGCGCCGACGGGCGTGACCCTGACTAGTCACTCGTTACTGCTGTTCTTTGGTTACTTGTTCGTTGTCTCAGTTACCACGTCCGAGGCGAGTGGGAGACACCTGAGGCGCAGTGTAAGACGTCAGTGGACGCATCTGGATTTTCTTCTTGTGAGGAGGTACTTCTGTTACACGACACATGATTTGTGGTTTATATGGTCTAGAGTTGGGCTTTTGTCTCTGAGGATGAGCCTGCACGACTAAGGTGTCGTGGTGTGTCCTGGCTGTGTAGCCAGAGTTTCCTTGTATCGGATCGGTGATTCCTTGAACGGGAATTGGTGTTCTACCGATAGGAGTAGTTTAGAGGGCCGAGGTTCCATCGGCTACCGTGTTTTGTTCAGTACGGGTTTCCTTTTTACTTTTACTGTTGTTACTCCTGCTTTTGTCGTTGTTGTTGTTTAGCACTGCCATTACTGCTTTTGTTTCGTGGTGGGGATCTGGGGGACCCCTATTGAGCCAGTGAGACAAGGCTCACCCCTAACTTTTTAGGTGTATCTGTTCTTCCTCGTGCTTCGGAGGTGCAGTGCGGTGGTTCTTAGTGCCAGCTTTTCCAATGTCGTGCTTCCCCCGACTTCAAAGTACATTTCTCTTTCTATTAGACTGTACTTTTCTTTGGACTAGACTCTATAGTTTGATTTGTTTAATTGTAAATGTAATTATTTTTTTGCTAATTTAGTAATCCTGATCATAGTAATTAATTGTTTATTGCTTTATCTGGAAGTTCAATGTACTCCACACACACCTTTCTTTCCCTTCGGAGCCTTACAGCTCTTGGGAGGCCTCTCAGGATCCAAGTGGTATCGGGTTTACCCGGTATCCGGGTGCTGGGTCGTCACAGGTGGTATCAGAGCTGGTGGTGTAAAAAGTACATGGGAATTCGAGATATTGCAGTGATCAGAGTTCAGAAGGTCCATTACAGTGGGCACCTGGCATAGGTTTTATGTTTCTTTACCGCTTGCTTCTCACGTGAGAGCTTGTGTACGCTGTGTTGGCACTATGAATGTGGTTTTGCTCTTGTCAGGATCTGATGGAGAGTCCTTCTTTCGTCAAGGTGTTGGTCTCGTTTGGGCTGCGCTGGGTAGAGTTTGTCAGCAGGCGTGAGTCTGTGGTGCGGAGTTCGCGATTTTCTGTGGCGTGATTAGGTTTATGATGGGAATTGTCGTTGGTGTGATGGTCGTGCATGTTCTCCGAGGAGATTAATGTTGGTTTGGCCGTCCCAGCTTGATGTTTGGTTAGCCCCTGAGGTGCTGAGGTGTTAAGGTTGTGTTTGAGATGGTTGTTTGGATGCCCTTGGTTGAGATAGTGCTCGGGCAAGCTAAGGATTTCCTTCCTGGTGAGCTACTGTTAGCCGAGCTTGATCTTTCTCATCTTGTCTTGTGGCATTGTCTTGAGGTTAAGCTAAGGCTGGTGCTCTTTGCGATTTGCACTATGGCGACTTTTGATCGACTGTTAGAAGGATCGGTACTCGAGGCATGCTATATTACAATTGCTTGAATTGCGATGGCGCTGAGAGGAGTGCTAAGATGCGGATGCCGAGATGTTTGTGATGCCTGTGTGTGTTGTGTTGAGTGCGCAGCGGAAGCGTGTGGGCTCATAACCCACAGGTCGAGGATCATAAGGTTGGAAGATTCTGGTCAGCTGAGAAGATGGTTTCCTCGGTATGTTACTCTTGGCTATGTGTGCCTTGATGCTGTTGATTGTTGTGCCGTTGTTTGAGGCTTTATGGTTGTTAGCACTGGCAGGTTTGAGAATTGGGGAAATATGTCAGCAAATATGCTGGTTGAGTACCCTTTTTTTGCATTTCTTGGAAGTTGTGCTCTTGGGACGTGATCGTGGTCCTAGAGATGCATTATCCGAGAGTTATTTATGGGTCCTTGTTGGTAAGCTGCTAGCGGCTAGTACATTTTAGCCGTGTGGTCAGGTATAACTGTATAGTTCTTTTTTCATTTAATACAAGCACCATATCATTACTTACCAAAACATATAATTGTGCCTTGATGTGACCCCGTCTGTAGTGTTGTCCCGTGGTTCTGTGTTGAGAACGGAGCCGGGGATTTGTAGGTTTTGTGGTCAACTTGGGAGGAGTTCCCTGTGAGACTGAGTTTAGAATTGTGTGGACCGAGATCTTATCGGTTGGTTTTGTTGTACTCTCCTGAGAGGGTAGAGTTGGCGTGAAACTTGAATCAGATGTAATGTCTGAGTGACGACTGACTTGATTGTGTTTGTGGTCCAGTGATGTCATTGGCGTTCTGCGTGCTAGATTCGATTATTATTATGGAGGGAAAGCCGATGAGTTAGAGAAGTCAGTTGAAATGATTGTCTTCCTCGTGAGGGCTGATGCTTGTGTTGTCTACCGAGTATGAAATTTTGTCAGTGGCATGGGTCGTGTCTCTTTGCTATGTGAGATAGTAGCGATGATGCCATGATTTTGGAGGTGCCAGACTTGTGTTCCTGTGTATCATGCTCGTTCTGTGGATCGATGTGTCTTGAGATCCGGAGCATGATGATCTTGCTTGTGATCATGGTCTGGCAGTGTTCCTCTGAATTATGTTTTTCAAGAATCGTGTTATCATATTTGTGTGTTTGAGGTTTGGTAGGAGCTTGGAGAGCGTTGCCAACTGTATGGGTTGTTCTTCCCTGTTCCCTGTTGGATCCTTAAATTTTGAGGATGAAATTTCTTAAAGGAGGGGAGGATGTAATACGCTAGATCCTTCGGATCGGAATCGGAGTGCTTTCGGAGTGCATTCGTGGGTCCCGGATCGTGTTTTACGATCCACTCAGATTTTTCTCCTGTATAGCTTGCGGAATCCCGTGGAGAGTGAACCGTTGAGTTTAGAGACTCTGGGACGCTACAGGTGCATTGTGCTCTTTTCAAGGATCGCAGAGGCTATTTTTCCATATTTTTTTAATTATATGGAATTTTGGGTCAAAAATCAGATTTTAGAAATTTGCTAATTTCTTATTTTCTTTTCCTTTTTTAACCCTCACCCTCTCCATCTCTCCTCTCTCCTCTCACCGCCGTTCACTCTCTCTCTCCCTCTGTTCTCTCTCCTCTCTTCCCCTCTGCTCTAGCTACAGATGGAGGAGGCTCGGGGACGACGTGGAGGCGCTGTGGAGACAACTAGGAGCGTGATGGCACGAGGAACGGAGTGTGGTGCTTGGCGCGATCCCATTTCGTGGATTTGAAGCTTAGGTGGGGTTCATGTGATGGTTTTAGTGTTTTCGGCTCGGGAGATCATCGATAGAGGTAGGGGGATGGATTCCTTACCTCTTGTTATGTGTTTCCCTAGAATTCCGTGTCGATAGGCGTGAGTATGAGCAGGTTTTCCATTTTTAAGGGAAAAAGCATGTTTTGGGGTGTGATACGAAATCATCGTTCCAGGCGATGGTTTTCAATTCAAACGATAGAATTTGAACCCCCGGCTTGTTGAGATTCGATTCTCATCAGTTTGGCTGTATTTGGCCATGGTTTGGGGCCGATATGATACCGTTTGCCCACGTGAGTTATTTTGGGTAGATTTGTGGAAATCGCCTGTTTCTTGTTGTTTTGTCGTTTGTTTATCCCCTTCCAGCTTGTAGAAGGTTGGCATCACGTCAATGGATGTTTCCTCGTCGTTCTTGGATGATTGGGGTGTGAAAAGACCGAGTTTTCCGCTTTCCTACAGTTTTTGCACTGGTAGGAAGTAGCGGTCGTACTAGAAATCGCTACTTGAGATGGTGGCCCAAGGAGGGCTGCTACCTTTAAGAAATGGTCCAAGGGGGGTAGCTATATGTTTTGTTCAGTGTTTTAAGTCATTTTCGGGTTGCGGTCTTTCGACCGATCGCAACTTGGTAGTGGGGCCCTAGTGTGACCGCCATTTGGTCATTTGGCTTTTAAGTCGGTTTAGGTCGGTTCCTAGTTGCGGCCTTGTGATTGACTACCTTATGAAGTAGCGGTCAGGGGGGGACCGCAACCAGGATGGCCTATCATGCATTTTTCAAGGCAACCTGGAGAAGACGGTCTTGCCATGACCGCCACCTCTAAGAGGCGGCCCTGGGTTGACCGCCTGCTTTAAGTTACGGTCCCAAGGTGACTGCATTCTGCCTGTTTTCTCCCTGTCTCCGTGTTTGGGGTTTCCGGTTAGATGGCGGTCTCGCCATGACCGCCTTATGATGGTGGCGGCCCTCTTGAGACCATCTTCTTCCTGTTGGGCTATCAAGTGGCGGCCCTGCTAAGACCGCCCTTTGCCTGGGCTATGTGGTAGCGGCCAGGGAGATGATGGCCACCTGCCCAGTGTGTTCCTCTTCGTTACTTTGGCTTCCAGTCGATTTGGCTTTGACCCCTTGGTTAGCCCATTGTTTCGTGGATGTCTTGGACGTCCTATGAGGGCTGTGACAGTGTTATAGGGTGTTCGAAAGTGCTGTGATATCGAGTAGTGTGCCGTGTGGTTTCGAGAGTCATTATGATTTTCGGTCAACCCGGTTGTGACCAATGGTTGACACGTGACCTCGTGAGTGTCTCGGCTATCCCGTGAGGATTGATAAGTGTGTAATTTTACATGCTAATTAATATTATAACACACTTTTATGAGCTTTAATATTCATCACTATGTATTTATCACACCTAATTATAATTTTATATCAAAATGTTTAATTGTGAAATTTAATTAAATATTGATACTATTTTACAAAAATAAATGAGCTAAATATCACGAAGCATGAAAAGAAAAGGAAATAAAAATAAATACAAACCAAAAAATTAAAATATTAACACCTCTATATAAATATTAAGATTCATCTAATATATATATATGCACTTATATAATATATATATATATATGCATATAATACATAATATATATATATATATTCATAATATATACATATCATCTAATATATCTATATACTTATATCTAATATCTTATACAAGACAAAAACATTAAGATGACCTTCACGTAAGAGATTATATATATCTACGTGCAAATGACTATCACATGTCGTGACATCATGCAACTTCATGCAGGCTTCACGTCGGCCACGATGAAATGCTTGCATTCGGCTAAGGCTTTAATGCCCTTCACAATTGAAATGATTGCATATGGTAGGCAAAATCCATGGGGTCCACGAGGCTTTGGCGTGGAGACTTCACACGCTGGCCGGTGCGCGTGTTTCTCACGCTGGAAGGGTTAAAGCCGCAAGTGAAAGGTGGCTGTTCACACGGAGGGGAAGCAACGCGGCTTAGCCGCTTTCCCATGCACGGGTCAACTGGCCAGGCGGGCGGTGCATGGCGGAAGCTAACGCGCTGCATATGGCGAGGCTGGTTCGTGCTTGGGCAGTCTCCACGTGCACGGGCGACGAGGCCTGCAGCTGGCAGGGTCAACGTGTCATCAACGCTGGCGAGCTGGCCACGGCTTCACATGAAGCAGCACTTCGGTGGCCATCTCGCGAGCGGGCAACGCATGCATGGCAGAAGCGGGCAACGCGGGTGCATGCGGCTTCACACACACGGTCGATGCAGAGGGCAGAGAAAAGAGAGAGAACATGGGTTGGTTAAAGGCCTATAAAAGGAGGGAATATGAAGAGTGTTTGAGGAGTTGTCTTCAGAATATATTTTGGGTTTCTTTGTTGTTGCTAGTTCTTGAGAGAGTTTTGCTAAGTTCTTTTGGTGTTTTGAAACAAGGAGAGAGAGGGGCAGGAGATCCCTTCATGTAATAATTTCTTTCAATCTTATTATCAATTTAAATTATTAGAAGTTTTGGAATTTTGTAAGTTTAAGTGGTTGTTATTACAAGTTCTTAAGATTTTAGTCATTTTATAGCCATTTATGTGTTTTTCTGATCGTCATTTCAATATCTTATCTTCTTCTAAGTTTTTCATCTTTCAATTCTCTACATTCTCTATTTCTACCATCTTCTCTAATTCTTCTCCATTTTTAAGTTATTACATGTTTTTCTAAGTTCTGTCCTGGCACGTTACTATTCATCCGAGTTGATACCTTATTTTATTCCGCCATTTTGAAGTCCTTCCAATACTTTTTTATTTCTGAGTTCTTCATAAACGTTGTTCCTCTCTTATAAATCTAGATTTTCTTCTTCTATCACTACCTCTAATTATTCTTAGTTTTTAAGTTATTTTTATTTTCCCACGGTTCTATCTTTTGTGAGTTTACTGTTCATCCACGCCGATAGATGTCAGTGTTTCATATTTTTCATTGTCTTCTTCTCATTATCTGTCTCTGCACTCTTCATAAAACTTCTTCCTAACTCTCAGATCTTTAACGTTCTCTTCTGTCACTTCTTTTAATTCTCTTTGGTTTCAAAGTTATTTTGTTTCTAATCTCACCCTATTTTCATTATGTTTCTTTGACTATTTGTAACCCCCCTTCGTTCCCTTCTATCCATTCCACCCCTTCTAAATTACATCCAAGTCTCCTTAAGGCGGTTTCAATTCAATTCTCTTGATTTTCAAACTTAAAAATACAAGGTCTTCAACTTTTAAATCTAAACCTCCTTGTGGATTCGACTCGGTCTCATAACTTAACTATTCTATTTATTTAATTTGTGGGCCGGATATTTTAATTTGATAGTGGGGCGTATTAACTACGTGCATTTTTTCGCCATCAATTTTGGCGCCATTGCCGGGGAGGTTTGAATTTGAAGTTGATAACTTTGTGCTTTCTTTTGTATATATTATTTCTCACTCTTATTTTTGCAGAAAAACAAAAGGATCCACAAAAGCACAAAAAAATAGAAAATTTTGAAAATGTCAAAAAATGTTGTGTCTCCTCGAGGTATGTCTTCTTTATCTTCTACTCTCATAATTTTTTATTTTCTAAATAAAGAACGAGGGAATGCGATTAAGGTTAGTACTCTTACCCTCTTTCCATAGATTTAGTTTATTTGTTTTTACTTACAATATGTAATTAGTTTTCATGCTTAGAAATGTTCTTAAAAAAATAAAAAAAAGAAATAAAAAAATATGGTGGACTAGCTCAGTTCACTAATTAAAAAAATAGAAAATCAAAAACACAAAAAAGGTATAACTTGGGCTCACTATCATCTTTGAAACTGGTGTCTAAGACTAGAGGTCAACGGCAAACGCTATAAGCGGGAAAGTTGTTACTTAATTAGGATCTTGTGAAAGCAAGGGGAGCCTCCCACTTCCCCACCTGTTACCTGGCCGGTGGACAAGTTTGATGGTGTATCTAAGTTGGACTTTGTTTGAGAATTTATTTGTATAAAAAAAATAAAAAGAAGAAGAAAAAATAAAACATACAAAAATTGATGAGATCATTATTTTCATCTATGGATTGGGCACACCAATTAGACAGGTTTGACCAGTTGGCTCATAGATTTGATCAATTTCTAGCCATAGATCAAGACCACTTCATACCACCTAATCACTATGATTATGATCACATGTGGGCTAGCCAGGCCCATTATGAAGGTGGATGCCCAAACCAAAGTATATTTCTCACCCAAAATAGTCCGATCAATTATGAGAGTCCATACTCATGGTCGGCTCAAAATGATCTCCAGTCACCTATGATATCCGAGTTTCCATCATTTACCCAAGACCAGATTCCAACGACTCAGTTAGGGGGCCATGATCTACCTTTCATCCCGGAGCAAGCCCAATATGATCAACGATTTTTTCAGCCCGATTATGAATCGCCTTCAAATACTTATAACTCTAGTTGGGAAGATCATTCAAAAATCTCTTGGATGGACCAAGCAAGACAAACCCAACAATCTCCAGAACTCTCCACACCTTATTGTGACCCATGTCCACATAACTTTAATTCTGATTGGAGAGATCAACATGATTCTTCATGGGAGTCTTATCAGGATCAATCCCAAAGTCCTCAAGAATAAGATTTTTCTAATTGGGCTCCATACCCAAATGATTCTTACGATCAACCCTATTTGTTTGATCAATTGACACGGCTCTTCCAAACTCAACAACAAGCCTTCCAGGAACAACTGTAAAACTTTGAGACTCAATTGAGTAGGGTTACTAAAAATATCATAGAAACGGAAGCAGATCAAATGCCTAGCAACTCCACTACAAGTCTTGAGGACCAACTTCCTGCATTTGATGACAATAAAAGTCCATATGATCAATCCATGATTCCCCAGGCTAACACTCATATCCCTTTTGATCTTGATAGGATAATGGGGGAGTTTTATGACGAGGACTTAAAGGAAGAACAGTCTGAGAATCCTAAACCACATTCCATTTGTGAACAGGATTATGATGGATCTGTTGATCTTGAGTCAAAAGAGGAAGAGGATGTGTCAATCAATGATCAGATTCCATTACTTTTCCTTCCTGAATTTGATGAATCCTCCTTCCAAGTGAATGATGAAGAAAATGTGAGTGTGGAGTGAGAATTGAGTGTAGCCATAAGCCATTCTTCTTTGGTAATTGAGGAACCGGGTGCTCCACTTGAAATTTACTCTGATTGGGTGTCTCTTGATTTTGGGGAGGATCTCGATCTTTTACCTGTTCCTGACCTCGGCACTTCTATACAAATTCCCTACATCCTGCAACTAGCCGATCGGTCGATTCCACTTGAGCTTCATGACCATCCGTGTGTTGAGGAGCACGTCTCTTTCACTACCTCTTGTCTTCTCGACACTATCCCTTTCATGGAATCATTAGAAACTCCTCCCACTCCTACTCTTCCTCACCTCAACATTGTGCTTGATAATTTTAAGAGTAAGGATGACGAAGAACAGCTCGAGAAAATTAAGGTCCGCATTGATGTGTTTAATACTTATAAAGACCTTACAAATACAGAGGAATTTTTTGTGATTGAAGATATGATAATTCCTCTGGCATTCTCTGACCGAGGGGGTCCATCCAAATTTCTAGACCCACCTTGGCATGTTTCTAGCCCACATGCACATGCATATAATCTTTTTCTCCACTGGTACAAGGGTTGGAATTTATCGGAGGATAAGATCACTTGGTGGCTCATTCTGAATGCCACCCGTTGGTTAGTGAACTACAATTCGTCTGGCTGACGACGTTAAATGTAACATTTTTTGGGAGGCAACCCAAACCTTTAATAATTTCGTGTGATAATAAATGGCTTTATGGGAGACAACTCAAGTTTTTATTGTGGTTTTACATTTATTTTGCAGATTTGAATAAAGGATAAGTTGGGGGGAGAGAGCTGATTGCTTACTCTGTTGCTCCGATTTTCAAAGCCAAGTATCGCCTCTCAAACACCAAGGCCGTCGAAGTACACATCAGGTTGTCTCGTTCCTTCACAAATTTCATATCTACATTGTTCTATTGTTCCATATTGTTCATGTCATTGAGGACAATGTCATTTAAGTTGGGGGGACGGAAATCATGTTACACATCTTGCATTCATATACAACCTCAAAAATCTCATTTTTTTTAAAATCTCAATAAAACCCATTTTGAGTTTCATGATTTATGCTTCCATTGAAAGTAATTCTGGAATAGAAAAGATTGGATAAGGATGATGGAAGACTATTTAATCTAGCCATGGAAAACTGATCTAAGAATCTTTTTAAAATTCATGTGCACTTTAGAAAAATAAATATCACGTTACATGCTAATGAAACAAGTAGGACAAACCTTCTACTATTTTATGTATGTTGCTTGATATTGTGCACTTCTTCAAGAAGAGATCTTTTATAAGCTTTCTGCCAAGTTATCTATCAACATCAGTGCAAAAGCACAATTGAAAAAAATTTGAGAAAAAGGCACCATGAAAAATGCTCCGAATCTGAGTAACAGGGCCTACTTCACCTAAGACGTGTTGAGGTTCACGTCAAAAGGAAAAGGGAACCTTGATCTGCGAAACCGGGTCTACTTCTCCTAAGGCAAGAGTCGAGGTTCGTGTTAAACAGTGAAGGGTAGTGCAGCATCATGTGTGTAGAAAAAATAAAAAAGATCCCTAAGGAACGAAACAATAAGGTAGACAAAAAGCTAGTATTCTTAATGCTCTGATTAAGAAGTGCATGGTTGAAAGTCACTTGTTCGAAATTGCAAATGGGGGATGCACTTGTCTTCACTGTGGATTTAGCATTTCACTTGCACAAGTGCCACTCAATTTTGATTAGAATTCTTGATCATGTCCTTAATTTCCTACATAATGCTAGTATGTGTTAATGATTCCGAATTCTTAATCTTTAGTTGATTCTATGAAGGAAGAACTTGATATGAAAGTTTGGACTTTATAAACTCTTGTTTGTCCTTAATTTAAAATTGTTTGCATTGCTAAGGGACTAGCACTGAGTAAGTTGGGGGGTGTGATAAGTGTGTAATTTTACATGTTAATTAATGTTATAACACACTTTTATGAGCTTTAATATTCATCACTATGTATTTATCACACCTAATTATAATTTTATATCAAAATATTTAATTATGAAATTTAATTTAATATTGATACTATTTTATAAAAATAAATGAGCTAAATATCACGAAGCATGAAAGGAAAAGGAAATAAAAATAAATACAAACCAAAAAATCAAAATATTAACACCTCTATATAAATATTAAGATTCATCTAATATATATATGCACTTATATAATATATATATATGTATGTATATAATACATAATATATATATATATATATTTATAATATATACATATCATCTAATATATCTATATACTTATATCTAATATCTTATACAAGACAAAAGCATGCAGATGGCCTTCACGTAAGAGATTATATATATCTATGTGCAAATGACTATCACATGTCGTGGCATCATGCAACTTCAGGCAGGCTTCACGTCGGTCAGGATGAAATGCTTGCATTCGGCTAAGGCTTTAATGCCCTTCGCAATTGAAATGATTGCATATGGCAGGCAAAAGCCATGGGGTCCACGAGGCTTTGGCGTGGAGACTTCACACGTTGGCCGGTGCGCGTGTTTCTCACGCTGGAAGGGTCAAAGCCGCAGGTGAAAGGCGGCTGTTCACGCGGAGGGGAAGCAACGCGGCTTAGCCGCTTTCGCATGCACTGGTCAACTGGCCAGGCGGGCGGTGCGTGGCGGAAGCTGATGCGCTGCATATGGGGAGGCTGGTTCGTGCTTGGGCGGTCTCCACGTGCACGGGCGACGAGGCCTGCAGTTGGCGGGGTCAACGTGTCATCAATGCTGGCGAGCTGCCCACGGCTTCACATGAAGTAGCACTTCGGTGGCCATCTCGCGAGCGGGCAACGCATGCATGGCAGAAGCGGGCAACGCGGGTGCATGCGGCTCACACACACGGTCGATGCAGAGGGCAGAGAAAAGAGAGAGAACAGGGGTTGGTTAAAGGCCTATAAAAGGAGGGAATATGAAGAGTGTTTGAGGAGTTGTCTTCAGAATATATTTTGGGTTTTTTTGTTGTTGCTAGTTCTTGAGAGAGTTTTGTTAAGTTCTTTTGGTGTTTTGAAACAAGGAGAGAGAGGGGCAGGAGATCCCTTCACATAATACTTTCTTTCAATCTTATTATCCATTTAAATTATTAGAAGTTTTGAAATTTTGTAAGTTTAAGTGGTTGTTATTACAAGTTCTTAAGATTTTAGTCATTTCATAGCCATTTACGTATTTTTATGATCGTCATTTCAATTTTTTGTCTTCTTAAAAGTTGTTCATCTTTCAATTCTCTACATTCTCTATTTCTACCATCTTCTCTAATTCTTCTCTATTTTTAAGTTATTACACGTTTTTCTAAATTCTGTCCTGGCACGTTACTATTCATCCGAGTTGATACCTTATTTTGTTCCTCCATTTTGAAGTCCTTCCAATACTTTTTTATTTCTGAGTTCTTCATAAAAGTTGTTCCTCTCTTATAAATATATATTTTTTTCTTCTATCACTACCTATAATTCTTCTTAGTTTTTAAGTTATTTTTCTTTTCCCACAGTTCTGTCTTTTGCGAGTTTACTGTTCATCCGCGCCGATAGATGTTAGTGTTTCATATTTTTTATTGTCTTCTTCTCATTTTCTGTCTCTGCACTCTTCATAAAACTTCTTCCTAACTCTCAAATCTTTAACTTTCTCTTCTGTCACTTCTTCTAATTCTCTTTGGTTTCAAAGTTATTTTGTTTCTAATCTCGCCCTATTTTCATTATGTTTGTTTGACTGTTTGTAACCCCCCTTCGTTCCCTTCTATCCATTACACCCCTTCTAAATTACATCCAAATCTCCTTAAGGCAGTTTCAATTCAATTCTCTTGATTTTCAAACTTAAAAATACAAGGTCTTCAACTTTTAAATCTAAACCTCCCTGTGGATTCGACTCGGTCTCATCACTTAACTATTCTATTTATTTAATTTGTGGGCCGGATATTTTAATTTGATAGTGGGGCGTATTAACGACGTGCGTTTTTCCACCATCAAGGATCGAGACTATATTTTGGATGCTCGGAGATATCATATTATCTCGATTTGCATGCCATTATGGTTCGAGGGATTCGATGATCCTTCATGTTCTTTGTTTTCCTATTATGCGGAGTTGTGAGTCCGTTGAGCGGCCTAGGGGCCGAGGACTTTCATTAATGTGTAGATCCAGCTGTAGTATGCCGTTTCCATGTTATTTTACCGTGGTTCTTGACTTAGGGACTAGCCTGATTAACGGCGTGTTGCCGTGAAGTGCGACGATCTTTGCCCGAGTCTTGTGACTCAAGGAACATTATGTTAGTTGGTCTAATTGGTTGTCCCGAGTCTGGAGGCTGTGTGCTGCTTTGTGTTCAATGGTACGTGCAACGGGTACGTGCGTGACCTGTCCGTTCTTTGATGTTTTGAGTCTTTATATCTAGTGAGCCTCCATTAGTCCTGGTCTGACGACACTTTCCGTGTGTCAGCACACCCAGGAGTGGTGGCGGGGTGAGTTCCCAGTAGTAACAATTTTTAGGTTGGTTACCGTGGGCCCCTTTGTCTAACCGTTAGAGTCCGATGGGAGGGGAAATCCAGCTATAGGCCTTGTCACGCCCCGAGCGCGGAAGGAACCTGATTCGCGTGACGAGTTTATATCATTCATGTCAATCAGAGCATAAAGAATTCGACCTTATAGACAGAGATGCGTAAATTGCAAGATAACTAAATCCAACTTACTCATAATAGCCATTAAGGTAAATCCATTACGTAATCTCATTTTTAGGAAAGAGTACTAAGGACATTCTAGACTCAATAAAAGAAAATTACAATGATTGACTCAAGAAATAGGAAAAGACACAACTAGATAACGGCATCGATAGTTGGAACGGTTCTAAGCTCTTCACCCATGTCCATTCCCATCTGAATGAGCTTCGTCATCGGAGTTACCTGAAAAAAAATAGGGGAAAGCACTAGGTTAACGAACGCTCAGTAGCAATTATATCTCAAGTACAAGCTTGCTTTAGGTAAATTACATGTTACATGAATGCAAGTCTAGCTATGCATGTACGCATGACAATGATGAGAGAGAGAGAGAGTAGAGTATCAAGAGTTAACGAACTAGCAAGATTATCCATTCATGTAAAATGTATCAAAATGGTCAAGCAAGTAAATATATCAAGCCATGTCACATGAATTGGCTATTTTATATCAAGCAAGTAAATATCCATTCCGGGCCACGCAAGTCATATCAAGTCAAGTCAAGTACAAGTCAAGTACGAGTCATGGAATGTCAACAATCATGCAAGTTAAGCACTTCGGTGCAATGCCACACCATGATCAATATAGCTCCCATGGGTACAAGTACTTTCGGGTGCTCCTCCCAGGACCAGATCGGGCCCTATATGCGCAAACATTGAGTCATGTATATTTTAGACATCCACTATAGTTATAGCCAATATAGAGTTTCAAAGGAATAAACCATTGTAGGATGATAAGGTGGATTTCACGAATGAAGGAGTTCAAAGGTCGAACTTGAACAAGTATGACTCATCATTAAACCTTCATGAAAACCAAGACAAGTCATGAAACTAGGTAATTGGCGCCCACTCAGTCGCCATCAATTATAGAAATAGTGCCCACTGTCTGGTCGCTAATTCCTATGAACAGTACATGCTCGTCGAAATAGCACCCAAGCTTAGGTCACCAAATCAGGGAAATGACGCCACTGGACTGGTCTCCAATTCCTTCTGGCACCTAAGTCATGGTCGCTAATTACTGGCAGAACAGACTTCTCACCAGAGGCCAGAAACAATGCTCTTATGGGGGCTAATACATCACATTTCTTTAGAGTGACGTGACAAGTAAGGGTTCCAGAGTTTTTAAGGTAAAACATGTTTGGCTGTCCTGAGGGAATCCAAGGCTAGCGTAGACTTATGGAGGTCTCAATAAAGAAAGTATCAGTCCAAAGGAAAGAATATCCCTTGGAGCGTCCAACAACAGCCAGTAGCGATGGAGGAAGAAGAAGTAAGAGGAAGAGCTCCTTCCTCACCACACCACCGTAGCAGTACAATGGCAACGTCGACGCCAAAAGATCAATATGAGCAGCAGCAGTAGCCGAGCTCGATGTTGGAGAGGTTTACTTATAGAGATTGATATCACTGGCTTCTAACGGGATTTAAGTTTGCCTACATGAATCCTAAGAGGTTTAAACCTTCCCATGTTAATCTATTCTTTCCCAAACCACAACCACTTTCCTGGTTGGGCATAAACCCTAAAACCTCATGGAAAGGTTCGAACGTGAGGATGTTTTGGGCTTTTGAAACCAACCTCTCTTCTTTACGTATGTGTACCTATACCCTCATCATGACCTTACATAGAAGAGGTTATGGGCCTTCTTTTGCTTATAAAAGCCCATATATACATATACGGGTTAAGGCTTCATCAAAAAGGGTTGTATGTTTTGGCCCATTAGAATTATTGGGAGGCCCAAATGGGAATAACTGGGGGTTGGCCTTGTTAGATAGTGTTTGGTTTGGGCCCTTTGACTAGTTAATTGGAAGTTTTATTTGCTTAGGGAAATTTTATTCCTATATTTTATTCGGGTTGCTACACCCTCCCCCACTTAAAAGAATTTGGTCCTCAAATTTAATTGTATATAAACATGGAGGGTGCAGAATACTTATAATAGGTCAGAGAATCTTTTCTTCATAGATTCTTCAGTCTCCCATGTGGCTTCTTGTTCTGAACACTTGCTCCAGTGTACCTTTACCATAGGGGTCGTCTTATTCCTTAGTACGCGAACCTCGCAATCAAGGATCTTCAATGGCTTTTGTTCATATATGAGATCCTTTTGTATCACCAGGTTGTCATGATCTATGACGTGAAATGGATCATGAACATACTTCTTGAGCATAGAAATATGGAATACATTGTGTACTTCGGTTAGTTGCAGAGGCAAGGCAATCTAATAGACAACCTCGCCAACTCTTTCTAGCACTTCGAAGGGACTGATATATATTGGTGTAAGCTTGCCCTTAACACCAAATCTTCTAATGCCTCATCTCGGGGAAACCTTAAGAAAGACGTGGTGTCCAACTTGGAACTCGAGGTCTCTCCTTCTAGTATCGACGTAAGTCTTTTGTCTAGACTGAGCCATTTGGAGTCTTTCTCTAATGAGTTGAATCTTCTCAGTGGTGTCTCTTACCATGTCCGGGCCTAGTAGTTACTTTTCGCCAACTTTGTCCCAATAGATTGGTGAACGGAAACTACTTCCGTATAATGCCTCGAAAGGTGCCATTTGAATACTTGCATGGTAATTGTTGTTATATGCAATCTCGACCAGGGGTAGATGATCATGCCAGCTTCCACCAAAATCAATAATATAAGCTCGTAGTATATCCTCCATGACTTGATTCGTTCTTTCGGTCTGACCATCAGTTTGAGAATGAAAAGCTGTACTAAAGTTGAGTCTTGTCCCCAATGAATGTTGTAGACCCTTCCAGAAATGAGAAGTGAAGCGCAGGTCTCAGTCAGACACAATTAAAATAGGAACTCTATGCAGTCTGATGACTTCTTTGATATATAAGGCAACAAGAACATCAACTGACCATCGACTCTTTATAGGCAAGAAGTGTGCCGACTTGGTCAATCAATCTATGATGACCCATATTCCATCATGTTCCTTTAGATTTAGATAGACCCATTATAAAGTCCATGCCGATATCCTCCCACTTCCACTTGAGAATATCTAGAGGATGTAGCTTACCGACAGGCTTTTGGTGTTCTGCCTTGACTTGTTGGCACGTGAGACAGCGAGACACAAAGTCTGCTACTTCCCTTTTCATGTTGGGCCACCAAAAGGTCCGTTTCAAGTCTTGGTACATCTTGATAGATCCAGGGTGAATTGTGTACCTTGATCGGTGAGCTTCTTCTAAAATTTTCTTCTTCAATTCCGGACAATCTGGTACACAAGTCCTTTCTTGGAACAATAATCTTTCATCTGATGCTTGCTTGAAATCAGGTTGTTCTTCTAACTTGCCTTTAACTTCTACCAGCACCGGGTCATTGTCTTGAAGTCCTTGGATTTCGGAGAGTAGATCCGATTGTATCCTCATATGTGATAGGTGATACACCATTTCTCCTTGTCCGTGCTTATGTTAAGCTTAGTTAATTGCTCCAACATTTTCCACTCTTGGATCATACAGTTTGCCAATAACACTCTCGACTTTCGACTAAGGGCATCGGCTATGGGATTACCCTTTCCAGGATGGTATTGTATTATGAAGTCGAAGTCCTTGAGATACTCCAGCCAACGTCTTTGTCTCATGTTTAATTCCTTCTGAGAGAAAGATATTTGAGACTCTTGTGATCGGAGTACACAGTAAATTGTTCTCTATAGAGATAGTGTCTCCAGATCCTTAAAGCAAATACTCCTGCGGCCAACTCTAAGTCGTGCACCCGGTAGTTTTCCTCATGCTTCTTCAATTGTCGGGATGAGTAAGCAATGACTCTCCCTTGTTGCATTAACACACATCCGAGGCCAATGCTAGATGCATCAGTATATACCTCGAATTTCTCCCCTTCAGTTGGTAATGCCAAGACTGGGGCGGTTGTTAGATGATCCTTCAAGGTTTGGAAGCTCTTCTCGCATTCTTCATCCCACCAATAAGGAATCTCCTTGCGGGTCAGCCTAGTAAGAGGGACAGCGATCTTGGAGAAGTCCTTGATGAATTGACGATAATAGCCAGCTAGACCTAAGAAACTTTGGATCTCGGTTGCATTGGTTGGTCTTTCCCAATTCTTCACAGCCTCGACTTTTGACAGGTCCATAGAAATCCCATCCTCCGAGATCACATGCCTTAGGAAGGACACTTCCTCGAGCCAGAAGTCGCACTTGCTAAGTTTGGCGTAAAGTTAATTATTCCTTAATATTTGTAATGCCATCCTTAAGTGTTATTCATGATCTTCTTCGATCTTTGAATAGATCAATATGTCATTAATGAAGACCACTACAAATTGATCCAGATGAGGCTTGAATATGCTATTCATCAACTGCATAAAGACTGCAGGGACATTCGTTAGTCCAAAAGGCATAACAATAAATTCGTAGTGCCCATACCTGCTCCGGAATGCGGTCTTATGAATGTCCTCAATCTTTGAGAAATATTTGGATCCAGATATTTGATCAAACAAGTCAACTATCCTTGGCAGTGGATATTTGTTCTTGATGGTAAGGTGCTTCAACTGCTGGTAATCGATGCAGAGTCTCATCGATCAATCCTTCTTCTTTACAAATAACACAGGCGCTCCCCACGGGGAAGTGCTCAGTCCGATGAATCCTTTCTTCAAGAGCTCCATCAATTGCTCTTTTAATTCTTTGAGCTCGGCGGGGGACATCCTATAAGGTGTCTTAGAAATCGGACCAACACTAGGGACAAGGTCGATGGTGAAGGCCACTTCTCTTTGTGGGGGTAATCCGAGAAAATCTTCCGGGAACACATCGGGAAACTCCCGAACCACTCGGATGTCTTGTATCTTAGACTCATTCACTTCCGTGAAGGTCACAAATGCTATGAAAGTCACACATCCTTTCCTCAAGAGTTTACTAGCTCGGAGGGCCCAAATAAGGGGTGACTTGTTTCGACTCCGAGGACTAGTGTAGACAAGTTCTGGGATTTCTTTAAAAGTTACCCTGCCGTTTTGACAATATACAACTACCTTGTGTGTGGATAGCCAATCGGCTCCTAGTATAACATCATAATCCTTCATGTATAGGCATATTAAATCGGGAGGTAGATTTTTCCCTTTCACCATAACTTCACAATTCAGATAATGCTGTGAGATCTGGGATTTGTTTTCGAGAGGAGTTGAAATAACTAAATCTATCCATGCCGGTTCCATAGGTAATGGATCAGCAAACTTCTTGGAAACAAAAGAATGTGACGTGCCGCTATCAAACAAGACATGAGCAGACTTGGAACAAATCTTTAATGTACCTTCCACCAGTCTGCCTTCATCTTGCTCCGCTTCTTGAAGAGCTTGGAGACGTGCTTGCTTCTTCACCGGGCACTTCTTGTCTCCGGCTTGATCATTAAGTAAGGGGCAGTCGGGAATCCGATGATCACGGCTCCCGCAACGGATACAAGCTCCCAATCTTTTCCAGCATTCTTCAGACTTATGACCGGCCTTGTCGCAATGTTTACACACCTCTTTGTAAGGTGTGGTAGTAAGAGAGAAGGGATTGATATTCTTCTTGAACTTCTTCGCTTGGGAGGAATCTCCTCCGTTGCTAGTCCTCTTCTTATTGAAGGTTGGCTTGAAAGTGCCGGAGTTGGTAACATGCTCCTTCTTATCGTTTCCACTGATCTGGTCGGACAGCTCTATGGCATCTTCTAGCAGCTGGGCTCTCCTTATCATCTCTGAATAGACTTGAATATCTATCGGTGCCAATTAAGTAATGTATTGGGGTCGAAGCTCATTAAGAAATCTTCTCGCCTTCATTTTCTCGGTACACACCAAGTGGGGTTTGACAGACGGGAAAATTGGGCCTCGTACTCGGCCACCGATAAGGTTCTTTGCTTGAGGACGGTGAATTCTGCGGCCTTCTTTTCTTGAATACGGCCCAAGAAGTATTTGTTGTTGAAATACTCCACGAACTTGCCCCACGTAACTTGCTCATGGGGTAAGGCGGCTTCTATAAATTCCCACCAAAAATGAGCGTCCTGCTCTAGTTGGAACGTCGCTAATAAGACTTTTTCTTCATCTGTGCATTACATGACACGGAATATCCTTCCTATCTCCCTGATCCAGTGTTCGACATCGTCAGGGTCGGATGAGCCGGTAAACTTTGGAGGATTCATAATACGGAAGCTTCGGTGGAGATCTCCCGCTCCACGGTGTGCTCCGCCCTGCGCCACTTGTTGTAGCCCCTGGGTAAGACCTTGGACAGTGCATTGCATGTCGCGCCATTGAGCACGTTCGGCAGCCATGATCCCACAATAATTAAGTAACTATATTAATATATGATTAATCCAAGGGCCTAAGTTTCTAAGTTAACTTAACCCATGGCTCTACCCAATCTCACCGGGTAAGGGTATAAACCTATCCCTGGACTTGGTTTCCTAGGAATTGAATATCCTAGGCTCTGATACCACAAAAAATTGTCACGCCTCGAGCGCGGAAGGAACCCGGTTCGCGTGACGAGTTTATATCATTCATGTCAATCAGAGCATAAGGAATTCGACCTTATAGGCAGAGATGCGCAAATTGTAAGATAACCAAATCCAATTTACTCATAATAGCCATTAAGGTAAATCCATTACATAATCTCCTTTTTAGGAAAGAGTACTAAGGACATTCTAGACTCAATAAAAGAAAATTATAATGATCGACTCAAGAAATAGGAAAAGACACAACTAGATAACGGCATCGATAGTTGGAACGGCTATAAGCTCTTCACTCATGTCCATTCCCATCCGAATGAGCTTCGTCATCGGAGTTACCTAAAAAAAATAAGGGAAAGCACTAGGTGAGCAAATGCTCAGTAGCAATTATATCTCAAGTACAAGCTTACTTTAAGTTAATTACATGTTACATGAATGCAAGTCTAGCTATGCATGTACGCATGACAATGACGAGAGAGAGTAGAGTATCAAGAGTTAACGAACTAGTAATATTTTAGGATATTCATGTAAAATATATCAAGATGGTCAAGCATGTAAATATATCAAGTCATGTCACATGAATTGGCTATTTTATATCAAGCAAGTAAATACCCATTCCGGGCCACATAAGTCATGTCAAGTCAAGTCAAGTACAAGTCAAGTACGAGTCGTGGAATGTCAACAATCAAGCAAGTCAAGCACTTCGGTGCAATGTCACACCGTGATCAATATAGCCCCCATGGGCACAAGTACTTTCGGGTGCTCCTCTCAGGACCAGATCAAGCCCTATATGCGCAAACATTGAGTCATGTATATTTTAGACATCCACTATAGTTATAGCCAATATAGACTTCCAAAGGAATAAACCATTGTAGGATGATAAGGTGGATTTCATGAATGAAGGAGTTCAAAGGCAGAACTTGAACAAGCATGACTCATCATTAAACCTTCATGAAAACCAAGACAAGTCATGAAACTGGGTAATTGGCGTCCACTTAGTTGCCATCAGTTATAGAAATAGCGCCCACTGTCTTGTTGCTAATTCCTGTGAACAGTACATGCTCGATGAAATAGCGCCCAGGCTCAGCTCTCCAAATCATGAAAATAACGCCACTGGACTGGTCGCCAATTCCTTCTGGCGCCCAAGTCATGGTCGCTAATTACTGGCAGAACAAACTTCTCACCAGAGGCCAGAAACAGCGCTCTTACGAGGGCTAAAGCACCACGTTTTTGTTGGCATCAAAAAATGAATTAAAATATATGGCGCCACGACCGTCATCATAAATTCACGACTGGCACCTCCTGGGCAGGCGCCAATTCATCAAGATGACTCAACCCATGAACGAATCAACAGATTGAATGAACGCCCCTCCTTGTGGGCACCATTTTCGAGATGCGCACCCTCCTATGGTGTCGCCAATTCTTGGTCGTTACTGAAATTTGGATTTTTGCAATATGAAGATATGAAGATTAGGTGCCCATGCAAGCAGGCGTTAATTCCTAGATGAACGCCCTCCCATGGAGTCGCTGATTCTTGGGAATATTCAAAATTAGCGAAATGTATGAGAAAAGGAATGGGCGCCTATCACCCAGGCGCCAATTCAAGAATGAATGGCAGAGGGCAAGTCGCCAATTCACCGTGTCTTACTATACTTCTTCCTCACGCATTGATTGTTCGCAGACGGCTCCCCTCATGCAATAGTGACCTCCAACAGAAGCCAGGGGACTCTCTCCCCTACTTCACCTTCCTCCATGCCTCCTCTAGCTCGTGGCATCCTCCAAACTCGACAGCAAGGCAACATGTTTCCTGCAGCAGAGCAGCGACGGCTTGCGCGACAGCAGCACCTGCGACGGTAGCAAGTTTTTTTTTTTAAAGAGGAATAAAGGGAGAAAGCCAAGAGGCTTCTCCCTTCAAATGTAGAGGCCCCTCTCCCTCTATAAATGCCCCCCACAGTGGAACAAAAAATGGTTGGAAGGTTGGCCTCATGGATTCCTAAAAAGCTAGAAGTCCCCCCCTGAAGCATTGAGTTTTTCTCTGAAGCCTGAAGCCTGTAGAAGCAAAGGGAAGAAGGAGAGGAGAGAGAGAGAGAGAGAAAGGTGAGGGAGATGAACCTCACCCCTACCTCCTTTTGTCTTCTCTTTTCTCCTCCCGTAGCTTTTTTTTTCTTTGATATCTGGAGAGGGGGAAAATCTACCGCCCGAGAGCACGGCCCAACTAGGTCCAATTCGACCAAACCAGGCCCAGCTCCCCAAAGTGATAGCTCTATTTTGGGCCCACTTACTTCAAGCCCAAAACTCACTCGGAGCATCACTTCCTAGGCGGCCCTCAGGTCTGGAAGTCCGAGCCACAGATTGATCGAGAGATCCCCTGCGGGGACCCGACACGGCCTACCCGAGCTATACACTTATCGCTCAGGATAAAACCTCGAGCAAACGTCTCTGGATCGGATCGACTGTCGGAAGCTTATGCATCCTTTACGCATCCAGCAAGAGCGGGGAACTCCAAGGGATAAGGGAGAGCAAGAGTCCTTATGCCATAAAGAGCCCACTACAAGGACGTAACCTCCCTGAAATCTCCTCAGCTCCCTGGACTAGTATGTTAAATGGAATGCTATATAAACTCCAGGGAGACCCTCTGAGAAGGTAAGCAATGATCCTGAGAGAAAACCACCACACCTCTTGGTGGAGAATAATCTCGCGCCCTCTCTCTCACCTACCCCCTCTCTTCACATCCATGCTCTATTACTCTTGCTGACTTAAGCATCGAAGGGTTTTCCCCAGGGACTCCTCCCTGGGCACCTCTGATCTATTTCCTGCCTTGCAGTTCATACAGACGTGGTGACCATGACCAAAGATTCTTCCTGGATCTCACGACTCAGGATCAGCGTGAGATTACGCCTCATCATCTGGCGCCATCTGTGGGAAACGAACAAAGAGCCATCATGGTGCGAAGAAATTCCGGTAGGAAGATTGTCGGCGGCAGGGGAGAGACCGTAGTGGCGGATGGAGAACCTGCGCCCTCCCACCCCGCGAAAAAGCTCCCCTCCGACGACAATAATCAAGCCGACGAGCTGCCTCCACCACCCGCGGAGGTGCAACCCCCTAATGGGAGTTCTGACGCTCTCTAAACCCTCAACACAAAATTGGATATCCTCGTAGAATTAATGAGGACCCAGGCGGCTAGGGAGGAGAAGTCATGAGTCCCACAGGAGAACCCCCCTCGTGGAGAAGCTTCCCCGAAAATGGCCAGAGGCCGCTTCACCCTCCAAGGACGATGACTTATACGCAACAGGTCAGGGGGACCTTCGCACGCCCCCCCTCCAGAACAATAAGCCTCCTCCACTCCGAGGAGAGAAAGAGCTGGGACACGACGGTAGTTCCCAAAAACTGATCCCCCCGAGGGACGACGCGGCAGCCCATAGGGACGCCCCCACAGCCCCTCGGTTCAGCGGCAACCGGAGTTATCCCTCCAGTTGCGGGACTTCGAGCGACGATTTGAGAAACTAGAGCGTGCCCTCCATGCCCTGCAGAAAACTTCTACCAAGGAAGATGAGGAGCAATCCTGATGGGGACATCATCAGCAGCTCAAGTTCCCACTACTCACCACATCACCCCGGCAGCAATCAGCTTCATTTTACGGCTTATTTCTCAAGTAGTATCTTGTATTTTCCACTTTATTTGAGTCTTATTACTGTAATTTTCTTTACTTGAGTAAGTTGAGTAGGTTATTGGGTCAATTAGATAGCATGTTAGGCTTAATGGGCCTAATTGTAAGGGCTAGCCCAGGGGCGTCCCCTTTTGGATAGCTTTGGTCATTTTGTGTTAAGTCAAGAGTATTATGGTCATGTAAAGAGTTGAGCTCCTATAAATAGGACCCAACTCCCTCATTTGAAGGCAATGAAAACTTGATGAAAATTCCAAAATCTAGTCGTGAGTGTCATTTGGTGAGAAGCCATTAGAGTGGAGTGAGAAGCTCCCCTCTCCCCCTCTCTCTCTCTCTCTCTCTCCCCTTATCTCTCTCTCTAAAGGGGGAAACCCCATTCTCTCTCTTCCCCCTCCCAAAATTCAAATTTCACTATCTCCTCTCTCCTCCACCTAGGATCCACCTCATCCACTCATCTCTTGCCACATCACCTTGCCCCTTCACCTCCCTAGATGCATTAATTCCCCCATTAAATCCTCCCCAACCCCAAGAGTCAATCCACCTCTCCCAAGGGAGAATCCCCCTTCCCCAAGCATCCCTTCACTTTCCCAAGCACCTCTTCCACTCCCCAAGGTCCCCCATCAACTCCCTAGCCCACCAACCATGAGTGAATCCAGCCACCTCACCCCCAAGGCCACCCCTCTCAACTCACTCCCTAACCCTTGGCAGACCTGCGACCCAACTCTCCCCCCTGTTAGCTCCACCCCCCCAGCCTCTTCCACCCCCATTCTCCTGGCCACAGCCCTCCTCCCCCATCTCCCTCACACCAGGGAAGGCCACAGCTCCATCTCCCACCATTTCCTCTCCCTAATCCTTCCATTCTTCCTCCCTATCTCTCCTGCTACGCAATCTGCAACAGCAGCAGATCCAACCTCTGAAGTGTAGCGGTTCCCCCAGCCACTCCGAGAGGTTCCAGATGGTATACCACACACCGGTGGAAACTCCGTCCAGACAACTTCGCAACAAAGGTAGTCCCGCCATCGTCTGACCTCGGAGCTACCCGGAGGAGTAGATCTCGGTGACCTGCGCAGCCTGCCTCCGCGCGGACATCCAGAAGCTACCAGGTTCATTTTATGAAGCTGCCACGACCACATCTCTCACCACTTGACCTTCCCCTATGGAGGACGTCAACTAGGGTCGCACACCTTTCATCCAAGCCCGGTCCCGCTCCATTCAAAGCCCCCGTTGGAGAGCACCATCCTCGGCAATCTGAACCTGATCTGCAGTCCGACCTGCAGGAGTCCTGAACTGGAGGCCGACCATAGGAGGTGTCACGTCTACCACCCACATCTTCTGCTCAGGCCCTTTGGAGAAGATCAAAAAAGGAATCCTAGATTTCCAACGAAGCCGGTCTCACCCCGATCTAAACTCCCAGCTAGGAGTCATCCCCCTGACAAGGCACCCCTATCCGACTGGTGGCCCCGCCTGCGTGACCCTAGGAGAACAGATAGTTCCAGCACTCCCCACTTCATATTGAGGCCATTCCAGCTCGGTGACCCTCCTGGGACGTCTCACTTCGAGTCGGATCCAGCTCCGCATCATTTTAGCACCGGACCTGGAAGATATGCCCCCGGTGAATCGGTCCCAATTTTCTGATCCTGCACTTGTGTTGACCCTGCCGGCGTCCAGAGGCTACCACCAACTTGATCGGGCACAATCAAAGAAGATTCATCGAGGATGCACACTAGACCCTCCCCTCTTTCCAAAAGAAGTGGTCCTGCTTCGATCCGACACTCCAGCTGAGAGCACCACCCCAAACAAGTTGCCTCTGGTCAGCAGAAGACTGTTCCTATGTAGTCCTGCGAGAACGACTGTCCATAGCAACACCGACCTTCGACTTGGCTGATTCTTCTTCCTGGAGTTCCTTGAGTTGAGAGGCTTTCCAGCGGTGCCAATGTCACCCTCACAAGAGATCTGAATAGAGAGATACGACCCCGACAAGCTGTTGGTACCAGACAGGGTGGACTGAGTGCAGAACAGCGCAGGCCGAAGTTCCGGTTCGCACCATCGCCTCCGTTTTCCCTCTCCGCCTAGCCGGCTGATCGCCCTTCCCTGCATGGAGGTATTTTTTGGTTGTAATTGATATTTCCCCCCACCCCACGATCACCCTCCAGCGAGAGGAGTAGTTTTGTAACAGCAGGTCCCTTCGAAGCATCATCGGAGCAGCGTGCGGGTGGCGATCCCACGCTTCCCAGCTCGCCCTCGTCTTTCACTCGAGATCGGTGTCTTCACGCCGATCAGGTATAAGCTGAACCCTCCCTTGATAATTTTTGTTCAACTAGTATCACTTCTAAGTTTAGCCGGAGAGAAAGTGAGTGCCCGGCCAAGTGGCTTCCCGATCACGAGTGGCCACCGCGGATTGAGTGAGGAGAGACCCCATGCCCTCAAGGCGTGATGTCCGGCCCGCTGATGTGGGTGTTCTGATCCTAGGGAGGGAAACATATTAGGCTAAGCCATCACCCAAACCCGCAGGGTTTAGACCCTCAAACCCACCCTACCATCACTTAGTCACCACGGGAAAGGGTTGTGCTGTGATATCGGTCTGCCAACATCGAGTCCGCCAAATTGTACGTGTGCTTGCAAGTCTAGGTCCAAGGCTCGCCCAGTCGGTCCCTTTGCGTCCATAGGTCGTGTCACATCAATTGGTATCAGAGCATGTTCTAGACTTGTCTCTACTAAGTCTTGTCCTAGGGCCATTGCATTCATCACCCGTTCATCATGACCACTTCCTACTCAGCCTATCTGCCATCCTTAGACCCATTAGCGGCTTTTGTGTTTGATGGATCCCACCCTAGTATATATCTAGAATGGGGGAGCTCCATAGACCGACATTTTGCAAGGTTCACTCTATCAGGGCCTATGCAAGTCAACTATGCCAAGAGTTTGCTCTGGCGCCAAGCTAGGAAAGAATGGGAGTACATTGTAGGTTTGAGAGAAGCCAAAGGGGAAGCACCCATCGAATCTTGGGTTAAAATGAGGGCCAATCTTAGAAAGATCTATGCACCCCAATCCAAACCTTTTCAACCAACCCATCTTCCACCCCCACCCCCAACTACAACCCAAGGACTTCCCCTACCAAGCCCAACCCAAGTCCGTCCTTGTTCACCACCCCGTGAGTACTATGCATCGACCATTACCACCCCACCCACCATAGACCTTCCTACCCCATTGTCCTTGGAAGTTGTGGCGCACACAGACACTCAAGTGGAGATGGATGCCAATCCGGATCCACCTCCTAACATAGAGGACATCCTGGACCCCCCACTTCTACCCACCTCTCCTAGTCCGGGTCCTCATGAGCCGCACACCCTCACCATGAATGAGTCCATACTCCAATGGCTCAAGCGAGGCCCCACCATTCCTAGCTCACCACCCTACCTCTCACCCTTTGGGTATCAAGCCCAAATTGTGCCCACCCGGTCTTCCCATGTCACACTTCAAACCTCCTACCTTGTGGGAGACTTAGGGGACCTAGTGGACTGCTTACAATGGAAAGTCCACCTGACCGAAATGCTAGCCATAGGACCATCGGAGTCTAGCACCATCTTCCTAGAATACCCCACCACCGGTTCCATCACCTCCATCTACACTAGTGACCTCCTTTTACTCCTCCCTACACCCGAGGAGCCCGACCTCATCCACAATCTAGAACTTGTTGTCTCGGGTAGGAAGCCGATCCATCCCATTGAGGCCAATGTCCCACCACCCTTTACACTTAGGGAGGACCTAACACACAATTGGGATCTTATGACTAGGCCGACCCAATTTGAGGATTTAAGTGAGACACACATCTTCAAAGTCCCAAGGTTCCTTGATCCTTTTGACCCATTCCCTTGGGAACTCCAATGCCAACATACCCCCCTTCTTCCCCATTTTCCCTCATCATTATCTACTCCCCATCCTTTCCTAAAGACCATTACATTAGGCCCAATCCGGCCCTTACCCATTGCTTCCCCAACACCACATGCCTAGTAGGCTCCGAACCGGTCCCTTGGAACGAGTCACACCTACACTTCACCAAAAACCTGACCTTCCTTGACCCTTTTGATCCCTCATTTTGGGAACCCCTCAACCCACAAACCACACCCCAACCCTTCAAAGAAGTCTACCGCTTTACCCCTCCCCAAGACGGCTACCAAAGGGGCAATCACTTCCCATCCTTGCTTGCACATACCCGAGGGAGATTGATTAGCCAGAAATCCATCATATGGATAGAGTTGCATGGGAATGGTAGGTCCACATTTGGATGCCCAGGTCACCTATGGCAGTTGAAGTTGATAGGAAGCACACACATGATAGGTCCGCATTTGGATGCCCCGGCCCCCCAATCTTCAAAACCCTTCATAGAGAGTCTAGGCATGCTAGGTACACATTTAGGTGCCCAGTGTTGGCCCAGAGAGATGGCAGACAAGAAGGGGGGTTGAATTGTCCCCTTGCCTAGATGGTGGATTTTAAAAACTTTCTTAACAGATGTATAATTAACAATGATGATTAACAAAAACTTCAAGTGAGATTAAGACGTTCTCTCAAACTTCCCGATCTCACACGGATAGATAATGCAACAAATCAAGGAAATTACGCTCAACACGGATAACGGAGGTAGTAATGTGTGATAGTGTAGTGAGTTAAAAATCTATATAATGTACCTGTGAACGGAGATAGAAGAAATGACAATCACACAGGCAATCACAGAAGACACAGGGATTTTAAGGTGGTTCGGGACCACGAAGGGCTCCCTACGTCCACCCCTCACCCAACCGGGTGAGGCTTCACTACACGCTACTTTCGTAGCAACACGGGGACGAACCCCAACCACACACATGCTGCTTCCGCAGTAATAACCACACGGGGACTGGCCCCAACACGCTACCACCGCAGCACACACACACACGTTCGGGGAACGTACCCCGGACACGACAACCACACGGAGTCGCAGCTCCGTCCACACACAACACCACACGGGGAGTGCTTCCCCACAATAAACCACATACGCGGAGTCGCAGCTCCGCCCACACACGATGTATATCGAGTTTAACAAAATAAATGATATACAATAATCGCTTAAATGTTAATCTATTGCTCAAATGAAAGAGTAGAGATGAGAGAAGATTGATTCCCCCTCAAATCTGCAGTGAAGGCCGTCCAATGGAATGATGGGGTGCGTTGAACAATCTGTCCGCAGAGTAGAAGCCGCTCAAGCTCGTAGAAGGTGCCGTAGGGAGAATGGTTCACTCCCAGCTTTCAGTTCGACAGAGAATGCTTGTTTGGCATCCTCCTCTCCTTCTTTCCTTCAGAAAATGAAAGTGTTAAGCCCAAAAACTCTGCTCTTGAATGAAAATCGCGGCCAACATATACCTAGCAGAAAGAGCCACATAAAGACTAAAATGCCTAGCAGAAGAACCTTTCAAAATATCACCAAGAGATGAATAAAGGATATAGAGTGTTTCCCTTTTACAAACTCCTCAAACCTCCATGTCGATGTCGACGGTTACTCGCGATATTGACATCTTCAGATTCCTATCTTCATTCCGCTTGCTATCTCCTTCATCACCGAGCTCCAAATCTCGACGGGAAGAGATCAAATATAGCTTGAAAGCCCTCTCCAGCTCCTTTCTCCTTCTCCTGCAAGAATAGAACGATGTTAGCCCTTGGGAGATATTTTTCATCCCCAAATTTGCATCATACATATAGGGCAGCAAATAGAGACACAAATTAAAGACCATAAACCCCATGCATATACCCTCTCAAAACCACACCCAACCAAGGGTAGAAGCCCTAGGGGTAATGGGGTAAAAGGGTAAGCCAATCAGACCTTTAAACCCATGGTTCGAAACCAAACCCGGAAACCCGATCCGGACGTAGCAGACAAAGTGTCGACCTCTAGGGTCCACACTCGTATCAATGAGTTCTGCCAAAAATAGAAAATCTAGAACCTAGTCAAAAGTGTCGACCCATGGGGTCGACCTTTTTTCCACGAGGTTCTGTCCTGAGACAAAATCAGGACCCATGGTAAAAAGTGTCGACCCATGGGGTCGACCTTTTTTACCGGGGGTTCTGTTTTAATTAAAACAACATAACCCAATATAAAGTGTCACAGGAAAAGTTCATTAAAACACATAGAAATACCACACTACAATCATTCAAAGTTCAAGTATCAATCACTTGAGCACATATGGCATGGATAGACAAAGACAACACTTGATTTCAACATTGATCAATCAATTTACATTGAATTACAATCAAGCATATGTTCTCACCATTGCCTTGAGTATTTGAGTGAGAAACTCCACAATGAACCTGAATTTTCCAGATTTGAACATATCTACCGGTTTTGAACCACTAGCAATCAATCCATATCAATTCATGCATATTAAGATACACTTTATCAAATCTTCTTACCATTGGCATATGAGTTTTGATAGAAATCTCACAATAATTGTGTCTTTTATAGCTTTGAACCAATGCCAATCCAACCACTTGGAGATCGACCTCCAATTGTATTCTTACCATTATTTCTAAGATTTGAACGTTGTTTCCTGATCGATCATGTACAATACATATTCTCATTAATTTCAATCTCCAGCTCATCAAATGAAATTCTCAAGTCAACCCATATCTAATTACTTAACCAATGCATCCATTGAAACTAGAACAAATCAAGTGACCTTCTCATTCACTAAGTTCATTAAACAATGTTAAGTCCTAACTATGGTCACTTAGTCAAGATTTAACATGTTAGTCCAAACATCCATTCAGAACCTGAAATTCATCAAGATAAAACTTCAAGTCAATTCAAAGCAAGTCAATAAGCCGTATATTTAGAACATAATTTTATCAACCAATCATGTTATCAATCAAAGCCCACATTAATCAAAATATACATGCAGTTCAAGGCAAAAAAACCAATCAATAAGCAAAGTTCAGATCCATGTTCGACCATGCTTCATAACAAGGTGAGAATTAAGGCTCAAGGAGCCATGAGTCGACCCATGGGGTCGACCCATCCCAGAGGAATGGTAAACAGGTTTAGCAGTCTAATGCATAGCTATTCAAGTTCAATCCAATCATAGATAGGGGAATTTCTAAGCAAGCTGAGAAACCACTATCACTTAACAATTATGAAAAGCAAACATGAAGTCATATGCAATATAACCAATCTTCCCACATTGAAATGCAGTCAATATAAGTCCAAAAACATGAAAGGGCTTTTAACCCCAATCAAGACACTACAAACGAAATCCACATGAAGGCTCCAACTCCTCATGCACAGCACGCATGAGTCGACTTCATAAACGTATTCAGGAAGGACCTTTGAATTTCAACCTACAAAACAAGATATCATCATGTTAGCTTGTTTATCATGAAAATGCCATTAAGCATAAAACTCACAATATATTGGAATCATCAAAACCATTGTCAAAGACAACGAGGGGGCACACAGAACCCAACAATCTCCCCCTTTTTGATGATGACAATATATTGTGGCCACTCAAATTTCTCTCCCCCTTTGGCATTATCAAAAAAATGGGGGACTCAGGAGTAACTATGAAGTTTTCAAAAATGAAATAGACATGAACGCACGAACCCAACAATTAATCTCCCATGAAGGGAAGGTGTGGAGACCAAAACCAAACTGGAATATGAAATTTTATGTGCAATTAGCAGATTTGTGAAATAAGTGAAAATGCTCAAATTTTGTAAGTTTTTGTTATAAGTATGACTAAATATGCACAAGTAGTATAAGGAAACTATATGTAAAATCTGAAAACTAAGTATGCACAAAGTGTATTATGCTTGAAAAGCACATTATTCTCCCCCAATTGTCAAGAATAAAAACTAACTTACAATGGGTTATTTAACCTGTTATATACAAGTATATCCTAAAGATGCAGATTATGGACTTAAGTATGATATGATCAAACGGATTGAGCAGTCAGGCATTCAATCATTCATAATTAAGTATAGACTCATGCAAGTCCCTTCGGGACGGGTGTAAGGATAATGTAATTGATCGTTGAACATGAAGTGCATGAACAATACAAAGAAGGTTGTGCTTACATAAATAAAGTGCTACATTAACCATGAAAGATGACTGATTCATAGAGGACATTCAAACAATCAAACCCAAGGTGCATATGTGAAGATTGAGCAATGAAGTTCAAGTCAATATGGAAAATCAGATTTTCTAAAGAACACTAAAAAGAACTTCTCATCCATACACTTTCATACACAATGCTCGAGTATTGGTATCTACGTTTGACCCCAATTTTTAATTAATAAAAAGGGTGTGACTAACCTTTTGACACGAGTCATGCCCTTTATTTCTAGGGCAATTCCCGGTTACTCAGTTTCGTCACTTTTTATGATGTGGATGAGACAGTTTTCGACGCGAGTTGTACCCTTTGTCTCAAGGGCACTTCCCGACTACTCGGTGGCAAATCACACTTATTTTCATATGAATTAGTTTCCCCTTTCGACGCGAGTTTCCTCCTTTATTTCAGGGGGGATTCCCGGCTACTTGGATCCACGTTCCACTTATACGACTTTTTGGAGGGGTAAACAGCCATTACCTCACGAGATATGTGATTTCCTTGTATAGAATCAACAGTCCTCAAAAGTGTAGAGTAGAAAATAGTAATCCTTATTAGATTGAATCATTATCTCAAAAAGGTGCATTTTGTGTGGGTGGTTGTATTGAATGTAAAAGATGAATTAGTCTTATCATGGTAATGTCTCCCCCTAAATGTATGCACGGTTATAAAAATTCTCCCCCTTAATATATGCCATGAAACAAACATGTCTAAATCAATGCAATTTCATTTTGTAAGGGATGAGTCATAGAAGGAGTCAAAAAGTGATTGTATAAAGTATATACATGCATTCAACCATAGATTTTCCAATGACTTCAAGCAGATTGATTATCGGCACTTGGCGGAGAACGTAGGTCCGAAGACCACCTCACGCATCGTGAAAGCTTCCGGCTGAACATAATCCAACCTTCCACTAACACCATTTTATATACCAGATAACCTTGGCATTCAAGCACAGAGATATGCAATGATATGTAAATGTAAGCATGTAACTAAGTATGTGAATAGTGTATGCACAAGTGAGTTGTTATTTGCAAAAAGTAAGAGTATGAAAGACTCTATGCACAGTGTAAAGCGTTCAAAACCAATTTTTATTTGCGAAGCAAAAGAGAAGGTGTGTGTTAAAAGTCATATATGTCCGAGGTTAAGCATTCAAGAACTAAATTTATTCACACATTGTGAAAAGAGAAGCATTCAAGATAAGTACCCATCATACTGAGAAGATCTCAGCATTTCAACAGTTGACAAGAGTCAGTGAGACAGAATTGTAGACATTTTTCTCCAAGATCAAGTTTTACCTTTTTAGATTCTTCAACATAAACCAAACCAAAGAAGTTCTCAAAATCGAACATTTTCTTTCTCACCTTGAGTGTCCTTTATTATCTTGACCTCAAGGCGCCCCTGCAAAATAAATTCTCATTTTGGCAATTTGGGTACCAAAGCCATCTTGGGTCCCGCGGGGTTAGTTCTAACATGACCAAATGTATTCTTTTTATTTTTCCTATCATACCATTCATCATCAGCCGTCATCATGGCACAATCATCCATTGAATGTCCATTCAGGCCACAATAAAAATAGTGAGAAGATTTTCTTCTCATGGACCACCTTTCATCATATTTCAACAAGGAGCAATTATCCATCATGTGTCCAACTTGACCACAATAGTGACAAGAGAAGTTTCTCTTTATGGACCACTCATCATCACTTTTCTTAATGAAGTAATTTTAAAAAATATGGCCATTTAAGGCACAATAGAAGCAATACATGTTGTGGTTCCTTTCTATGAATTTGTCATGCTTTTTGGGACCATCAACATTTATCAACCTTGACTTTAATGCTTCATCATCATCAATTTTCATCAGAAAGCAATCATACATTTCATGACCATAGTTCCCACAGTAATAACATGAAACATTTCTTCTTTTACTTGGTGCATGATTGTGTTTGACAGATGAAGTTTTCTCATGCACACAAGAGGATTCAACAACATATTTTTTGGCCCAGAGAGATGGCAGACAAGAAGGGGGGTTGAATTGTCCCCTTGCCTAGATGGCGGATTTTAAAAACTTTCTTAACAGATGTATAATTAACAACGATGATTAACAAAAACTTCAAGTGAGATTAAGACGTTCTCTCAAACTTCCCGATCTCACACGGATAGATAATGCAACAAATAAAGGAAATTACGCTCAGCACAGATAACGGAGGTAGCAGTGTGTGACAGTGTAGTGAGTTAAAAACCTATATAATGTACCTGTGAACGGAGATAGAAGAAATGACAATCACACAGGCAATCACACAAGACACAGGGATTTTAAGGTGGTTCGGGACCACGACGGGCTCCCTACGTCCACCCCTCACCTAACCAAGTAAGGCTTCACTACACGCTACTTTCGTAGCAACACGGGGATGAACCCCAACCACACACACGCTGCTTTTGCAGTAATAACCACACGGGGACTGGCCCCAGCACGCTTCCACCGCAGCACACACACACACGTTCGGGAAACGTACCCCGGACACGAAAACCACACGGAGTCGCAGCTCTGTCCACACACAACACCACACGAGGAGTGCTTCCCCACAATAAACCACACATGCGGAGTCACAGCTCCACCCACACACGATGTATATCGAGTTTAACAAAATAAAGGATATACAATAATCGCCCAAATGTTAATCTATTGCTCAAATGAAAGAGTAGAGATGAGAGAAGATTGATTCCCCCTCAAATCTGCTATGAAGGCCGTCCAATGGAATGATGGGGTGCGTTCAGCGATCTGTCCGCAGAGTGGAAGCCGCTCAAGCTCGTAGAAGGTGCCGTAGGGAGAATGGTTCGCTCCCAGCTTTCAGTTCGGCAGAGAATGCTTGTTTGGCGTCCTCCTCTCCTTCTTTCCTTCAGCAAATGAAAGCGTTAAGCCCAAAAACTCTGCTCTCGATTGAAAATCGCGGCCAACATATACCTAGCAGAAAGAGCCGCTTAAAGACTAAAATGCCTATCAGAAGAACCTTTCAAAATATCACCAAGAGATGAATAAAGGATATAGAGTGTTTCCCTTTTGCAAACTCCTCAAACCTCCATGTCGATGTTGACGGTTGCTCGCGATATTGACATCTTCAGATTCCTCTCTTCATTCCGCTTGCTATCTCCTTCATCACCGAGCTCCAAATCTCGACGAGAAGAGATCAAATATAGCTTGAAAGCCCTCTCCAGCTCCTTTCTCCTTCTCCTGCAAGAATAGAACGATGTTAGCCCTTGGGAGATATTTTTCATCCCCAAATTCGCATCATACATATAGGGCAGCAAATAGAGACACAAAAGACCATAAACCCCATGCATATACCCTCTCAAAACCACACCCAACGAAGGGTAGAAACCCTAGGGGTAATGGGGTAAAAGGGCAAGCCAATCGGACCTTTAAACCCATGGTTCGAAACCAAACCCAGAAACCCGATCCGGACGTAGCAAACAAAGTGTCGACCTCTAGGGTCGACACTCGTATCAATGAGTTCTGCCAAAATAGAAAATCCAGAACCTAGTCAAAAGTGTCGACCCATGGGGTCGACCTTTTTTCCACGAGGTTCTGTCCTGAGACAAAATCAGGACCCAGGGTAAAAAGTGTCGACCCATGGGGTCGACCTTTTTTACCGGGGGTTCTGTTTTAATTAAAACAACATAACCCAATATAAAGTGTCGACCCCATGGGTCGACACTTTTCCTGACACAGGAAAAGTTCATTAAAATACATAGAAATACCACACTACAATCATTCGAAGTTCAAGTATCAATCACTTGAGCACATATGACATGGATAGACAAAGACAACACTTGATTTCAACATTGATCAATCAATTCACATTGAATTACAATCAAGCATATGTTCTCACCATTGCCTTGAGTATTTGAGTGAGAAACTCTACAATGAACCTGAATTTTCCAGATTTGAACATATCTACCAGTTTTGAACCACTAGCAATCAATCCATATCAATCCATGCATATTGAGATACACTTTATCAAATCTTCTTACCATTGGCATATGAGTTTTGATAGAAATCTCACAATAATTGTGTCTTTTCCAGCTTTGAACCAATGCCAATCCAACCACTTGGAGATCGACCTCCAATTGTGTTCTTACCATTATTTCTAGGATTTGAACGTTGTTTCCTCATCGATCCTGCACAATACATATTCTCATTAATTTCAATCTCCAGCTCATCAAATGAAATTCTCAAGTCAACCCATATCTAATTACTCAACCAATGCATCCATTGAAACTAGAACAAATCAAGTGACCTTCTCATTCACTAAGTTCATTAAACAATGTTAAGTCCTAACTAAGGTCACTTAGTCAAGATTTAACATGTTAGTCCAAACATCCATTCAGAACCTGAAATTCATCAAGATAAAACTTCAAGTCAATTCAAAGCAGTCAATAAGCCGTATATTTAGAACATAATTTTATCAACCAATCATGTTATCAATCAAAGCCCACATTAATCAAAATATACATGCAGTTCAAGGCAAAAAAACCAATCAATAAGCAAAGTTCATATCCATGTTCGACCATGCTTCATAACAAGGTGAGAATTAAGGCTCAAGGAGCCATGAGTCGACCCATGGGGTCGACCCATCCCAGGGGAATGGTAAACAGGTTTAGCAGTTCAATGGATAGCTATTCAAGTTCAATCTAATCATAGATAGGGGCATTCCTAAGCAAGTTGAGAAACCACTATCACTTAACAAAAGCAAACATGAAGTCATATGCAATATAACCAATCTTCCCACATTGAAATGCAGTCAATATAAGTCCAAAAACATGAAAGGGCTTTTAACCCCAATCAAGACACTATAAATGAAATCCACATGAAGGCTCCAACTCCTCATGCACAGCACACATGAGTCGACTTCATAAACGTATTCAGGAAGGGCCTTTGAATTTCAACCTACAAAACAAGATATCATCATGTTAGCTTGTTTATCATGAAAATGCCATTAAGCATAAAACTCAAAATATATTGGAATCATCAAAACCATTGTCAAAGACAACGAGGGGGTGCACAGAACCCAACACCCAGGACCCCCAACATTCAATAGAGTGTCATAATTCACCAAGTCCTATGTCCGACATGTCAAAGGGATGCATGCTTGCAAGCACATCAACAAAGGCAAAAGGATCTTTAATAGGCAAACTGATATCCGTAGAAAAAACCAAAACTTCCAAGAGGGTGACAATCTGATGGTCAGGACAAAGAGGCTCTTTCCTTGAGTTGCCTCTAAACTTAGGGCTCGAGGAACTGGACCCTTTAAGGTCCTGGGGCGATTGAGCAGAAATGCCAATGAGTTGGCCCTTCTAAAGGAACACGGGGACAACCCTCTTTGTAGTGTGGCGGACCTTGTGCCCTACAAGGGCCCCGCGGTGGCACCTAGCAAGGATATTGAGCCCATACCCCCTCTTGAGAGTGACCCCACCAATGAGAGCCCACTTCTAACTTGGCGAGCCCGGCATGAGCACAAAGATTTGATACTGGTTGAACAGAATAACACCACCAGGAGCGGGGCAATCCAGCAGTACCTTGTGAGGTGGAAGGGCCGACCCCGTCGGCAGACACATGGGTGAGCCAGGAAGGACCCTTACTCGACAGGGTCAAGTTCTCCGCACCCCAGGGGTATGATGGGGACATCATCAGCAACTCAAGTTCCCACTACTTGCCACATCACCCTGGCAGGAATCAGCTTCATTTTACGGCTTATTTCTCAAGTAGTATCTGGTATTTTCCACTTTATTTGAGTCTCATTACTGTAATTTTCTTTAATTGAGTCAGTTGAGTAGGTTATTGGGTCAATTAGATAGCATGTTAGGCTTAATGGGCCCAATTGTAAGGGCTAGCCCAGGGGCACCCCCTTTTGGATAGCTTTGGTCATTTTGTGTTAAGTCAAGGGTATTATGGTCATGTAAAGAGTTGAGCTCCTATAAATAGGACCCAACTCCCTCATTTAAAGGCAATGAAAACTTGATGAAAATTCCAAAATCTAGTGTTGAGTGTCATTTGGTGAGAAGCCATTAGCGTGGAGTGAGAAGCTCCCCTCTCCCTCTCTCTCTCTCTCTCTCTCTCTCCCCTTATCTCTCTCTCTAAAGGGGGCAAACCCCATTCTCTCTCTTCCCCCTCCCAAAATTCGAATTTCACTCTCTCCTCTCTCCTCCACCTAGGATCCACCTCATCCACTCATCTCTTGCCACATCACCTTGCCCCTTCACCTCCCAAGATGCATTAATTCCCCCATTAAATCCTTCCTAACCCCAAGAGTCAATCCTCCTCTCCCAAGGGAGAATCCCCCTTCCCCAACCATCCCTTCACTTTCCCAAGCACCTCTTCCACTCCCCAAGGTCCCCCATCAACTCCCTAGCCCACCAACCAAGAGCGAATCCAACCACCTCACCCCCAAGGCCACCCCTCTCCTCTCTCTCCCTAACCCTTGGCAGACCTGCGACCCAACTCTCCCCCCATGGTAACTCTACCCCCCAGCCTCTTCCACCACCATTCTCTTGGCCACAACCCTCCTCCCCCATCCCCCTCACACCAGGGAAGGCCACAGCTCCATCTCCCACCATTTCCTCCCCCTAATCCTTCCATTCTTCCTCCCTATCTCTCCTGCTACCCAATCTGCAGCTGCAGCAGATCCAACCCCTGGAGTGCAGTGGTTCCCCCAGCCACTCCGAGAGGTTCCAGGTGGTATACCACACACCAGTGGAAACTTTGTCAAGATAGCTTCACAACAAAGGTAGTCCCCACATCGTCTGACCTCGGAGTTACCCGGAGGAGTAGATCTCGGTGACCTACGCAGCCTAGCTCCGGTAGACATCTAGAAGCGACCAGGTTCGTTTACAGAGGCTGCCACGACCACATCCCTTACCACCTGACCTTCCCCTCTAGAGGAGGTCAACTAGGGTCACACAGGTTTCATCCAAGCTCGGTCCCGCTCCATTCAGAGCCCCCGTTGGAGAGCACCGTCCTCGGCAATTTGAACCTAATCTGCAGTCTGACCTGCAGGATTTCAGAAATGGAGGCCTACCACAGGAGGTGTCACGTCCACCACCCACATCTTCTGCTCAGGCCCTTAGGAGAAGATCAGCAAGGGACTCCCAGCTTTCCAACGAAGCCGGTCTCGCCCCGATCTGAACTCCCAGCTAGGAATTATCCTCCCGACAAGGCACCCCTGTCCGACTGGTGGCCCCGCCTGCACGACCTCAAGAGAACAGATGGTTCTAGCGCTCCCTACTTTAGATTGAGGCCATTCCAGCTCGGTGACCCTCCTGGGACGTCCCTCTTCGAGTTGGATCCAGCCCCGCATCATTTCGGCATCGGACCTGGAAGATACACTCTCGGTGAATCGGTCCCAGTTTTCTTATCCTTCACTAGGGTCGACCCTACCGGCGTCCAGTGGCTACCATCGACTTGATCGGGCACAATCGAAGGAGATTCACCGAGGACGCACACTAGACCCTCCCCTCTTTCCAAAAGAAGTAGTCCCGCTTCGATCCAACACTCCAGCTGAGAGCACCGCCCCAAACAAGTCGCCTCTGGTCAGCAGAAGACAGTTCCTACGTAGTCCTGCGAGAACGACGGTCTGCAGCAACACCGACCTCCGACTGGGCTGATTATTCTTCCTGGAGGTCCTTGATTCGAGCGGCTTTCCAGCGATGCCAACCTCACCCTCACAAGAGATCTGAGTAGAGAGATACGACTCCGACAGGCTGCTGGTACCAGACAAGGTGGACTGAGTGTAGAAGAGTGCATGCCGAAGTTCTGGTTCGCACCATCGCATCTGTTTTCCCTCTCCGCCTGGCCGGCTGATCGCCCCTCCCTGCGTGGAGGTATTTTTTGGTTGTAATTGATATTTCCCCCCACCCCACGATCACCCTCCTGCGAGAGGAGTAGTTTTGTAACAGTAGGTCCCTTCGAAGCATCATCAGCGCAACGTGCGGGTGGTGATCCCACGCTTCCCTGCTCGCCCTCGTCTCCGACTCGGGATCGGTGTCTTCACGCCGATCAGGTATAAGCTGAACCCTCCCTGGATAATTTTTGTTCAACTAGTATCACTTCTAAGTTCAGCCGGAGAGAAACTGAGTGCCCGGCCAAGTGGCTTCCCGATCACGAGTGGCCACCGCGGATTGAGTGAGGAAAGACCCCGTGCCCTCAAGGCGCGATGTCCGCCCCGATGATGTGGGTGTTCTGATCCTAGGGAGGGAAACATATTAGGCTAAGCCATCACCCCAACCCATAGGGTTTAGACCCTCAAACCCACCCTACCATCACTTAGTCACCACGGGAAAAGGTTGTGCTGCGATATCGGTCCGCCAACATCAAGTCCACCAAATTGTAAGTGTGCTTGCAAGTCTAGGTCCAAGGCTCACCCAGTCGGTCCCTTTGCATCCGTAGGTCATGTCACATCAAATCCCCATTCTCTGACTATATCTTGATGGCCGAGATCTCCCCCAGAATCCTGCTGCCAACCTTGAAGTCATATGACGACCAGGGAGACCCGGCCGACCACTACGACAGCTTCGACGCCCTGATGACCTTGCACGGGGCCTCCGACGCTGTCGAATGTCGAGCGTTCGTGACCACCTTGGTCCAAGGCACTCAAGCCTGGTTCCGAGCACTCGCCCTCAGCAGCATCCACGACTTCAGATAATTCGTGCGAGTATGCAAGGAAAGCTTCGCCGCCAGTGGCCCTCCAAGGTCAATAGCGAGGTTGTTGGCACTAAAGCAGGCACATGGGAAGAAACTCCAGGCCTACATCAACCGATTTAAATCGGAAGCCCTGCGTATCCCCCGCATGGATGTCACCTCAGTCGTCACCGCGCTGACTGGAGGCACCTGCGATAAGAACCTCCGGTGAGAACTGGTCCTCCATCCCCCCACCTCCCTCGCCGATCTGGTGACCCTAGCCCCGCGCCACACGAAGTCCGAGGAAGTCCTCAGCGCTTGCCATGACCCAATGGGCTCGGGTCGAAATGGGGATAAGAAGCGACCATCCGAGCAAGGCTCGGGCCAAGGAAAATGGCTGAATCAAGACGGAGACCGAAGGGAACCCCCTCAGAAATACAAGCAGGTACACTCCTCTATCTGCTCCTGTCTATGAGATATACGAAGACATCAAGGGCTCGGGCATTCTCCGCCAGCCCGAGTCTATGAAGGTAAAGTGCCGCAACCGCCGCAAACATTGCCAGTTCCACAACGACCACGGGCACCATACCGAAGAATGTCACTAGCTCAAGGATGAGATCGAGCATCTCGTCCGCTAGGGAGACTTATCTCGGTACGTGTCTGAGCGCCAGAAGGAGGACCGTGGCATTCCAGAAGAGATTGACAATCAACCCCGCAGGGTCCATATCAATGTCATTTCTTACGGCGCGACAACAGGAGGAGACAGTAGCCAAGGAAGGAAGCGTCACGCTGAACGGACGAGCAAGGCCTCCGAGCCCCCCAAAGCCCCACCGGCAAGCGAGCAACATGCCCTGGTATTCTCTGACCAAGACCTGGAAGGGTTATCTACCCCGCACAATGACGCTCTTGTAGTATCGGCTACCATAAACCATTGTAACATAGATAGGATACTGGTTGACAATGGTAGTGCCCCTGATATACTTTCATACGAATGCTTCCTTAAGATGTGTGAAAACCCATCCAATCTCCGCCCAATTCGAACCCCCCTTTATGGGTTCAACGGCCAGGCAACCTATCCCGAGGGAGCCCTAAGCCTGCCGGTCACCATTGGTACCCCTCCCAAAACCGTCACTATTATGGCTGACTTCATTGTGATCAAGGGGATGTCGGCCTATAATGCCATCTTCGGCTGAGGTATCCTCAACCGAACAAAGGTAGTGCCCTCCACCTATCACCAAAAAATGAAGTTTCCCACCAAATGCGGTATCGGGGAAGTCCGAGGTAACCAGGCAATAGCTCAAAGGTGCTACATAATCTCGGTCGAAGCCATAAGGCCATAGGGAAAAAAGAAAAATTGTGAGGGAGTCGAGGATGAACCAACAACATCCGAGCCTGGTGGCGAATTATTGACGGTCTTCCTCAAAGATGACCCGGCTCTAGGAGTAAAAATTGGAGTTGATTTACCATATGATGTACAAAAGCAATACATAGATTTTCTTTCGGAGTATATTCAAGTCTTCGCATGGTCTGATGAGAATCTTCCCGAGATCCCTGGGGAGATGGTGATACACAAGCTCAACCTTGACCCATCGAAGAAACCCGTCCAGCAATGCAGAAGAAAGCATGCCCCAGAGAAGTAGATGATCATCAAAGAGCAAATTCTCAAGGGGAAGAAAACAGGCCTATTTCGACCTGTCCTTTACCTGACATGGCTCGCTAATGTCATCTTAGTACCAAAAGCTTCAGGCAAATGGCGAATGTGCATAGACTTCACCGACCTCAACAAAGCCACACCGAAAGACTGTTACCCACTGTCGAGCATCGACCAGCTAGTCGACTCGACCTCCGATAATGAATTGCTCAGCTTCTTGGATGTCTACTCTGGCTACCATCAGATCTGAATGGATCCTAAAGACATCGAGAAGACAACCTTCATCACCGACTTCGGCGTATACTGCTACACCCGAATGCCTCTCGAGCTGAAGAACGCCAGGGCAACATATCAAAGGCTGATTGATGGGGGCATCGCTCGCCCTTAACATTTTTTGGGGAGCTCCTATTGCTCGCCATCATGGCTCCATTGTGTCTGTTACATTTTTCTGAAGTCGAGTCATGTAATTTTCATATTTTATTTGAGTCATATCATTGTAATTTTCTTTTTATTTGAGTCCAGTACCTAGGTTAGAGAGTTATTTTCATAACTCATATGTTATTTGGGCCATTAGATTAGCTAATTGGGCCCAACATGTGGTCAAGCCTAGGGGCGCCCCTTTCCCCCTTGGTTGTCTAGTCAATGTTCCAAAAGTCAGGGACTTATTGTAAAATGTGGGTTCCCTATAAATAGGACCCCCATCTCCCCATTTTAAGCTAATGAAGATCTATTGTTGTGAGTCCAGAAAATTGAGTTCATTTGGTGAGAAGCCATTAGAGAGGAGTGAGAAACTCCCCTCCCCTAGCCCCCTTTCTCTCTCTTCACCCTCCCACCTACTTTCTCTCTCTTTCCCCCCTCCATTAACTCACTCCAACTCCCCACAACTCCCTCCTTTACTCCACCCCAGCCCCAAGAGAGACTCCTCCAATCCTCGCTCCACCCTCCAACCACCAACTACCCTCTCCCCTTCCCCAAGCACCTCTCTCATCTCCCAAGGGAGAATTCTCCACTCCCCAAGCACCCTTTCCCTTCCCCACACACCTCTTCCCATCCCCAAGGCCAGAAATTAATCTCACCCTTAAACCCATTTTCAAATACTCCTTCCCTATCTCCCTCCCAACACCAAATTCGTAGCTCCCTCTACCTCCACCTGCTATACCCCCTTCCAGCCCCCATTCTCCCCCTCTCACACCTTGGTTCGACCCCCCATTGACCCCCTCACAGCCAGGGGTCACCCCCACACTCATCCACCCCCATTTCGCCCCCCTCCTAATCCATTTCCCATCATCAAGTTGCAGACCCTACCTCACTTCGCAGGTAGTAGAGGAGCGCCCAGTTGCAGAGCCTGCCACGTCTTTGTCCTAGAGTCCCTGGAAGCACAAGAGAAACCGTTGGAAGCGTCTCCCAGCCCTCTTCGCGATGGTGGTGGTCTCATCCCCGTCTGAGTTCGGACCTGCCCGGAGGAGCCATTGTCGTCGGACAGCGCAACTTCCTCATGATAGTCAACCGGAAGCGAGTTTCAGAGGCTCTCATGGGCAACCTCCTGAAGTTATGAAGGTGGGCCTTGGCTGAAAGTTTCTATGACGAGTCTACTTTCAGTATCAAGAAGCGGCGTCCCGTTCGGCATCCGGAGCTGAGAGTTCTCATTTTTCTTCCCCGGGTGCGCTGTTCTGTTCCCTCTGGGACTGAACAGACACCCGCTCACTGTTGAGGATCTATCTGTCAACTCCAACCTCCTCCGGTGCTCCCGCAGGTCTCCGTTCGAAGAGGACTCAAGCAAAAATCCAACAACTCCAGCCACGCCTGAATCAGAGCTCAGGAGCATCCGTGGCGGCCTTGTCTTCCTACTGCAGTGGTGTAGAAGCTACCAGAACCAGCAAATAGAGACCCTATTCGCGCCTCTGCCCCGACCAACGCCGTCATTCAAAAATTCTCCCAAAACTTGGACGTCTTCCCGGGTCAACTACAAAGGTTTGGCCACAAGTTTCATCGCGAACGGAGTTCGGGAGAGGCCGCTGTGGCGCCGACATCGACTGTCTGTCCCCTGTTCCTGAGAGCGGACAGAACCGGCAATCACCTTCCATTTAGTTTTCTAGTTCAACTTTCCTCTCCCTGCCTGGCCGGCTGACCGCCCCTCCCTGCGTGGAGGTACATTTTGGTTGTAAAAACTAATCCCCACCCCTAGTCCAACCCCCTTGCAAGGGGCGTAGTGCATGTAAACTAAAATTTCAGGTTGAAGCTTCATCGGCGCGACGTGCGGGTAAGCCCAAGCTTCCTCGCTCGCCCTCATCTCCGACCGGGATCGGTGTCTTCACACCGGTCAGGTGAGCCCCTGGACACTTCCTCTGCAGGTTTTACTTTTGCTTGTCTTAGTATCATTTCTAGTTGCCCGTCGGTCGGTGAGTTGAGTGTCCGGTCTCAAATTGCTACTATGTGAGTGTCCACCGCGGGTGAGTTGTGAGCGAGACCAATTTACCCACGCCCTCGGCGTGCTGACCACCCGTGAATTTGGGCAACCCCAGGCCCTTAGGGGTCCTCCCCAAGCAAGCCATACCCTTGGAAATTTCTGGGTCCATCCTCGGACCCTCACCCCATCGCCGGTCCACCTACGGACCCGAGTGTGCCAAATGCAAGTGAGTCCGCTTGTGTTACATTGCCGTGTCCGTGGCATTGCTTGCAATATAGGTCTTAGGATGTGTCACATCACTGATCAACCACATTTTTGAAGGACAAATCAGTCGAAACATCAAAGGCTACATCGACGACATGCTCGTCAAGACACCCAAGGCCGAGGACCACTTCACCGACCTAACGGAAACTTTCGACACTCTCTTGAGGTACAACATGAAGCTCAACCCAGCTAAATGTGCCTTTGGGGTTTGATCTGAAAAGTTCTTGGGTTTTCTAGTCACTCAGTGTGGGATCGAGGCCAACCCCGACAAAGTTCTGGCCATCCTGAACATGCAGCCACCCATTTGCATCAAGGACGTCCAACGCCCGACTAGACGAATTGCTACGCTCAACCATTTGTTATCTCGAGCGGCCAAACGATGCCTGCCTTTCTTCAAATTGTTGAGAGGGCCCAAATTGGCAACCGCTATGTTCGCCTGGGACAGGAATCTCAGAAAGCTTTTGCAGAGCTAAAGGAATTTTTGGCCTCTCCCCCGGTGTTATCAAAGCCGGTCTCGGGCAAAACGCTACACCTTTACCTCTCGTCGACTCCTTCCACAGTGAGCTCGGTCCTTGTTCGAGATGACGCAGGAGTGCAGAGACCAGTATATTACACCAGCAAGGTGCTTAACGAGGCCGAACGACGGTACCCCGCAACCGAGAAACTTGTGCTAGCATTGGTAACCTCGGCTAAGTGCCTCCGACTCTACTTCCAAGGACACTCCATCGTCGTGTTGATCAATGAGCCCCTAAAAAGGATCCTTCCTCACCCTGAAGCTTCGGGTCACCTCGTCAAGTGGGCTATAATGCTCGGGGCTTACGATATCTCCTATCCCCCTCGCTCGGCCATCAAGGGATAGGCACTCATGGACTTCATCGTGGAAAGTATTGTCCCGACCGAGGAAGTCCATCCGCTGACGCCCGGGCCCAGCTGGGTTCTTTTCATCGACGGATCCTCCAACTGGGCCAGCAGTGGCACTGGCGTTCTTCTCCGATCCCCGGAAGGAGCAGAACTACAATACGCTCAGAAGTTCAACTTCCCGACATCCAACAACATCTCTGAGTATTAGGCTCTCATCTCGGGAGCAAGGATGGCACGACGATTGGGGGCCGAACGAGTCAAAATTCATATTGACTCCTAGTTGGTCGCCAGCCAGGTCAATAGTGATTACGAAGCTCGGGAAACACCGATGATCAAATACCTCCAACTGGTAAGAGGAATAGCCCCACCATTCGAGAGTTTTCAGGTCATCCGGATCACTCGGGAGGAAAACTCCCGAGCGGACGCCCTCTCTCGATTGGCCTCCTCTGTTGCCCTAGAAGGTACTCGATCGGTTTTCCTCTAAGAGCTAGAGCGACCGAGCATAGAAGCGGAGCTCATGACCGTTGATCAGGCATAGAAGCGACCGAGAATAGAAGCTAGAGCGACTGAGCATAGAAGCGGACCCCATATATATTCTGGCTCTGAGATTCTCAGGAGCCCCCCGACCCTCAAGAGGCTCGAAGATTGAAGTATCAAGCTCGGTGCTTCATCATCTTAGACGATGCTTTGTACCAAAGGTCTTTTTTCGGTCCCCTCCTCAAGTGTCTCGGTATCGAGGAGGCCAGCTGAGCAATTCAAGAGGTCCACGAAGGTGTCTGTGGTGCACATCAAGGAGGAAGAGCGCTCGCCAGGATCTTGCTGCAACAAGGCTACTGGTGGCCCACTCTCCAACGCGACTGCTCGACCTACGTACAAAGGTGCGACCGATACCAATGTTTTGATCATCTGGTCCATCAACCTGCCTCAGAGCTCGTCACCCTTATCGAGCCATACCCTTTTGCTCAGTGGGGGATCGACATCCTAGGGCCGTTTCCCACGGCCCAAGCCCAGAAGAAGTTCATCATCGTCGCCATCGATTATTTCACCAAATGGATTGAAGCTGAAGCCACCGCTAGGATTACCGAGTCGGTCGTATGGGGCTTCGTGTGGAAATCGATCATCTGTCGTTTCGGTATCCCCCGAGTGATTGTGAGCGATAATGGTCGGCAATTTGATTCTCATTACTTCAGGAACAAATGTGCCGACCTTCACATTCGCAACCACTTCACTTCGGTAGCCCACTCTAAGGCTAACGGACTGGTCGAAAATGCCAATAAAACTATATTAAAAGGCATTAAGGCCAGGCTCGGTAAGGCCAAGGGTAGCTGGGTCGAGGAATTGCCAAGCGTACTATGGTCGCACCGAACTACTCCAAGAACTGCCATTGGTGAGACTCCTTTCCAGTTGGTGTACGGTACGGACACCGTGATTCCTTTGGAAGTCAGCAGCCCATCTCTTTGAGTCATCAACTTCTCGCCTGAGGAAAATGAGCAAAAACTACTAGAAAACCACGATATGGCAAGTGAGATAAGAGAGATCGCGAGCATCGGAGTGATGCGAGACGGGACATGACTCGACACTAATTTGATGCAAACCTGGGACTCTAGCTCGCGACTCATCCCTAGCGAGAGAAACGTGTGGACGTGCACGGTTGAGGAATCGGCAATGAGTCTCGGGTATCGACTTTTCCGCATGCTCGGATCGAGTCATAGGACGGGTTCCACTCACTCACTCTCGTAGCGGTGATAAAAATTTGATGAGCTAGTTATCCTATCACTCTAGCAACGGCATATGAAGATATACGAAGTGTTGGGTCTCACAGTGTAGTGGCACGGATTTAGAGGGGGGTGAATAGATCCCTCTCTAAAAATTAAAACCAATTAAACTGACTTGAAGGCTTCTCAATCAAACCTCACCAAACGTGCAGGTGATAAGATCACACACGGAGAATTAGCAAATTGAACTAGTCGTACATATTGACGAATTTAGCATCGATGTGCAACATAATTAATAATCCATTCTGTGTATGGTGGCAGAGGATAAGGAACAACCACACAACCAATTGTTGTGACTCCTCTGTGTTGATGATGTTGACAATTGCTTTACTTCATTGGCAACACCTTATTTTGATTGATTGGCAGCTGTTTATATGTTTTGATGAGATTGCTTTTATCAGATTGTCTGTGTGTTCTATGCATTTTCACAAGTCTACACATTGCACACACATACAAGTCTACACACTCAGCATAGTCTATACATTGTGTTGTGTTTGTGCATTGTTGAGAACGTAAGTCTATACATCCATGCACAGTCTGGACAGTAGTGGGTCGACCCCCTTCTTAGATGCGTCGACTCACCCAGAACACAAGTCTATACACTGTCCGTATGACTTAGCGTCTTTGTGCATTGGGCGAAGTCCATACATTGCAGCTCACTTAACTAGCAAGTCTATACATTGCATCGGTGCATTGCTTCCTCTGTTCATGTACTGCATCAGTGCATCACAAGTTTATACAGCCATTGCTTCAGTTCCATACCTACTATGTGCATGCATTACATCGGTGCATTGCTTCCTTTGTGTATATACTGCATCAGTGCATCCATTAGGCATACAGTCTATACACTAATGCATGTAAGGTATTATCTGCATGATAATGTCTATACATTGCTGCATTGTTCGCACAGGCTAAGTCCATACATTAGTCAAGTATGTACAGCGTCATGCATCATTTTTCAAAGTCCATACACTGCACTGTTGCTTGCTCGAGGTGAAGTCTATACATCCATCAGTGAACTTCCAAGTCTATACATTGGTGAAGTTTGTACATTCACCAGTTGAACCTTCAAGTCTGTACATTCACCAGATGAACTTTGAAGTCTATACATTGGGATCTTTATCTACGTTCAGTTCTGCAAGTCTGTACATTGGGCTTTCACGTAAAGTCTATACATCCTTGAACTGCGCAAGTCTGTACCTCGTTGCTTTGCCAAAGTCTACTTATTGTGAACCTTCAAGTCTGTATAGACTTTGCTTCGCTCAAGTCTGTACATCGTCCAGTTGTCTTTGGCAAGTCTTCACATCGTGAAGTCTATACACTCAATTGTCTTGCATTGCATCAAGTCTGTACAGCCTTTCCTTTGGCAAGTCTGTACATCGTTCATGAAGTCTGAACAATGAGCAAGTCTGTACATCAGACTAGTCTTCATCGGCTAAGTCCATACATTGTCCAGTGCATTGCATGCATCATTCATGAAGTCTATACATCGAGTTGAATGCTGGCTAAGTCTGCACATCATCTGTCTTACTTAGAGTCTCATGCATAACATGAAGTCTGTACATCGCACAGCATTCAAGTATACACATTGTGCATCATTTTAGTTGAAGCCTGTACATCGTGCATCTAGTGTTTCAAGTCTATACATTATTGCACGTTGTGTCTGTCTAAGTCTTCACAGTGCTTCTTCATGCATTGAAGTCTGCACATTGCTGCACGCTCATCAAGCCCATACACTGGCATGTCTTTACATTGCCTACTCTATACATTGGCTGCTGAATGTTCTTCAAAGTATGCACATTGCATTGCACTTCAGCAAGTCTGTACAGCGGTTGCCTTCATATAGGAAGTCTGTACATCGCACAGCACTGCATATATGAAGTCTATACATTCCAGAGTCTGTACATTGCATTCACGTTCACAAAGTCTATACAACAAAGTCTATACAATGCATTCGAGTTCACAAAGTCTATATAGTGAAGTCTATACAATGCATTGCATCCCACAAAGTATGTACATGGTTTATACTTAAACTGATAATTCTATTTCATCTGTCTGACAGGGATTCTTTGCAGAGCCTAATGAAGGCACGTCATCCAAGGAAGGACGAGGTGCCCAGATGGTGACACGTGGAAGCAGCTCAGTCAGGATGCTGCCAGGTGGTCAAAGTTCCTTGAACCTGGCAAAAGCATTGGGCGGGAAATGTGGAAGCCACACGCCCTTATCCAATCTGTTGCTGGTATATATATGAGTCTTCTTCTTCGGATGAAGGCAGATCGAACAGTGGCAAAGTCTATACAGTGAGAGTAAAAGCCTGAAGCAGCAGAGAGCCACCGATCCATAGAGAGAAGAAAAGCAGAGAAGAAGAAAAAGACAGAAGATAAGATTGAGAGAGAGGTGTTGAGAGAGTGAGATTAAGAGAGGTTGATTGAGAGGTTGTATCTCAGACTCTTGGTTCAGATACCAGAGCTGAGCTTCGCTCATTCCGAGCTACATTTCCATTTGGGTTTTCTTATTTTCGTTTGCTTCTATCTTTTGTTTCTGAAATTGTTTCTTCAAGCTGTGAGTCAGATGTTAGCAGAGGTGCTGCCTCTGGACGGGAAAGCTGTAAACCCCATCAGTTGCAGTGGAGGTCTCCACTGAACAGGTGAAGCTGTAATCCTCAGCAGTCGAGACTTGTCTCGGATAGCAAGCTGTGTTGCTCAACGATTTGTAGGCCAAGCTGTATTGCCCAGCAGACGCAAGCTATACTGCGCAGCAGTAAGCCATACTCGGTTGAGTGTGGGGTGGACGTAGGTCTCTGACCGAACCACCTAAAAATCTTGTGTGTCTTGTGTTTGTGTGATTGTCCATGAACTATGTGCGACTAGATTTCATGTTTATCTTCACAGCTTGATTCACTTCTGTTCAATTCTAGTATTCGGGTTAGTGATTCAGTAAATTTGCCTATATTCTGCATTAGAGCCTTATACTGGTTTTAAAGTAGGCAATAGATCTATTCACCCCCCTCTAGATCCACACTTCGTGGAGATAGACTGCGTCCATCTAACATAACACTTGGTATCAGAGCCATACTCTTCTACAGGGACTCATCGCCCGAAGAGGATAGGCAGAGATGGATGCTCAAGGGATGATAGCTGAAGGACACTCAACCACAAAGCCCCCATTCTTCGATGGATCTAACTATGCATACTGGAAGAATCGTATGAAAGTATTTTTGAGGGCTAAGGATTACGAGATCTGGAAGGTAGTCAGCAAGGGACCTTATGAGCTGTCCCCAAATGAGGAAGTCTGGACCAAGGAGGAGATTAGAAGGTCTACTCTAAACTGGAGCGCCATAAATGCTATCCAGTGCTCTCTGCACCCCACCGAATTTTCTCGAGTATCTGCTTACAGTTCAGCTAAGGAGATGTGGGATGCACTGGAAGTGATCCATGAAGGGACTTCTCAAGTTAGGGAGACGAAGGCTAATTTCCTAGTGTCTGAATATGAGGCATTCAAGATGAAGCCCAACGAGACCATCAAAGAAATGTATGCTCGGTTGACAATCATTACCAATGGTCTTAGAGGTCTCGGGAAACCTCTGACAGAGTATGATCTAGTGAGGAAGATATTGCGTTCCCTGACTCATGCTTGGCATACTAAGGCTACAGTTATGGAGGAGTCAAGGGATTTGCGAAATACAAGGGCTGATGAGCTAATTGGCTCGCTGATGGCATATGAGATTAATATGCCAAGGATAGAAGAAGCTGAGAGGAAGAAGAAGCCAATCACTCTGAAAGCTGGTACCAGCAAATTCAGCAAGTTCAGCAGATCCAGCACTAGTAGTTCATCATCAGAGGAGAGCCTGAATGAAGAAGACATAACCCGTACTGAAATGGCAATGATGACCAGAGAGTTCAGGAGATTCCTCAGAAAAGGAGCAGGATGATTCAGCCAAAAGAAGTATGGTGGCGGCCGAAGGGATAAAAGGTATAAACACAACCCTGCTAAGAAAATTGAAACTAATACTTGTTATCAATGCAGGAAACCAGACCATATGAAAGCTGACTGTCCAGAGAATCAGAAATACAAGGATAAGTCAAAGAAGAAGAACACGAAAGGGAGAGCTATGGTTAGCACCTGGAGTGATGAAGATGAAGGCTCCTTGAGCAATACCTCTGATAGTGAAGCAGAATCTGAGAAGCCCATTTGCCTTATGGCAACAAGCTCTGAAGACAGAGAGGAGGACTCAGATGAGGTAATCACTAGATTCGATAACTTTACTATTGCTGATTGGGTAGATGCTTATCATGAAATAGCTGATAAAGTAGATGATATCAATAAGGAAAATAGGCATCTAAGACGAAAGATAAATTCCATGCAAAATAACACAACTCTAACTGATAAAATTGCATGTCTAGAATCTGAGAATAAAAATTTGAAACTCACATGTTCTGAATTAGATGAAATCAAGAATGAGTTAAAAGCCTCTAAAGAAGATAAGGAGAGGTTAGAAAAAGAAGCTGATGAATGGAAGCTGAAAATCCAGAAATATGAAAGTGAGATAAAAATTGTGAATGAAAAATATCAAGCTGTCCTAAGTGTGAATACAAAACTGAAACAATCCATTGAAGACATTCAAAAGGATAATGAGGACAAGCTTAAAACCATTGAGAAAATGACCCAAGGTACAGATAATCTAAATGCTTTGTTAGGGTCAAAGGTCAACTTTAGAAAAGAGGGCCTTGGATTTAATTCTAGTGCAACAAAAACCTTTGGAATGAAAACTATTTCATTTGTTGCACAAAAAGAGAAAGTACCTCTAATTAGCATGAATTCAAATATTTCAATGAACAAAACTTCTAATCTGAAAAAGCCTAGTGCTGAGGACAAGGGCAAACAAAAATTGAGTGAGACTATTAGAGCTAGCACATCCAAGCAAAATCCCAAAGCTCAGTCTCAGGTAAGGGGTAAACCTACACAGTCTTATAAACCCCATGCTAAGGTCACCAAGTCTCCACCATCACCACCACCTCTGAAGAAGACCCAATACACACCAATGAATAGGTCAGCAGGGTCCAAGGTGCAGGGGAGGCAGAATGCTGTTAGAGCTAAACCCAAACATTTCTACCAACCTAGAGCCTAGTCCCACTTCTTTGCACAGTCAACCTATCCAAATAGGTCAGGATGGACTAGGACTCAAGGAAGGTTTACAGGTCTTGCATATCAGGGTACACAGTCTTATAGACCTTACACTAGAAATTGGGTTGATGGGTATGGCAATTTGACACCTAAGAATCTGAATTTTTTCAGCCAACCCAGGAACTACTATGGCCAAAATTTCGTGAATACATCCTGGCCAAGGCACTGGCACAGAAATAATCAATCTGTAAATAATCATGCTAGTGTCAACAAGAAGAAGCAAAATAAAAAGAAATCTGGAAAATCTGGAAAATTCACTGAACAGAACTGTTTCAAACAAATGTGGATTCTGAAAAGTCTGCTTTCTTGTTTTAACTGCTTTCCATCTTCTCTGGAGCCCAATCAGTCTTGGGTTCCAAACTTCTCTACCTGATTGTGTGTTCAGGTATGCCTGGCAGCCAAGAATAATTTGTGGTACTTGGATAGTGGCTGCTCCAGGCATATGACAGGGGATAAGGCCAAGTTTTGCATGCTGACAGAGAAACAAGGAGGCCTTGTCACCTTTGGTAGCAACACAAAGGGTAAGATTGTTGGAACAGGTAAAGTAGGTAAGTGTACTACTTGCTGCATTGAGGATGTTATGTTGGTTGAGGGTTTAGCTTATAACTTACTTAGCATCAGCCAACTATGTGATAAAAGATGCAAAGTACTTTTTGATTCTCAATGTTGCAAAGTTTTTGAACCTGATTCCGAAACTGTTAAATTTTCTGGTAAAAGGATAAATAACACTTACATGATAGATTTAGATGATATTCAACATTCTAACCTATGCCTTACTGCTAGTAGAGAAGACTTAGCATTTTTATGACATCGTAGGTTAGGTCATGCTAGTTACACTGTTTTGCATAAACTGAATAAGCATAACATGGTTAGAGGACTTCCTGAAGTTTCCTTTAAGAAAGAAAATAAAATCTGTGATGCATGCACTCAATCAAAGTTAACTAGAAAGTCATTTAAATCTAGAACAGAAAATCTGTCTTCTAAACCCTATGACCTGATACACATGGACCTTTTTGGGCCAACCAGGTCTGTCAGCTTATCAGGGAGGAAGTATGGGTTTGTCATGGTAGATGACTTCTCTAGGTATACTTGGGTATATTTCTTATCACATAAAAGTGATGCATTCTCAGAATTTCAGGAGTTCTGTCTTAAGAAAAACCAGAAAATTGAAATTTTTTGACTGATCATGGAGGTGAGTTTGAAAACTCACAGTTTGATGAATTCTGCAGGTCAAATGGAATTAACCACAGGTTCTCCTCACCAAGGACACCTGAGCAGAATGGAGTTGTGGAGAGAAGGAATAGAACCCTAGTGGAGATGGGTCATACACTCTTGGTTGAAGGTGGTCAACCAAGGAAGTTTTGGGCTGAAGCAGTAAATACTGCCTGTTATGTAATTAACAGAGCCATGGTAAGACCTTCTACTCAGAAAACACCATATGAGATCTTAAAGGGTAAGAAACCTTCTATTGCTCATTTCAAGATTTTTGGTTGTAAATGTTTCATTCATATAAATGATAAAAGAGACCTTGATAAATTTGAACCTAAAGGTGAACCAGGATTTTTTCTTGGTTATTCTGAAAACACCCGAGCATATAGAGTGTACAATCTGAATTCCAAAACTGTTGAAGAATCTCCACACATAGTGTTTGATGAATCCATATTAAAGACTAACATTGGTCAATGCAGGATTGAAGACATTGGTGAAATTCTGAAAGAAGGAAATCCTACAGACCAATCCGAAAATGAGGAAGGAAATGAAGAGCCTAATGAAGAAGAGCCTACAGCTCAGGGGGAGGTAAATAAAAATCATGACAATCCAATTGTTAACATTAGATATCTTAAAGATCATCCAGTAGATAATGTGATTGGAAATCTGCATGATCCCCCTAGGACTAGAGGTCACTTAAGAATTCTAAATGAATTGAATGCATATGCGTTTGTTTCAAATGTAGAACCCAAGTCCATTGACTGTGCTCTCAAAGATGTGCATTGGATTAATGCCATGCATGAGGAGCTCAATCAATTTGACAGGAATAAGGTATGGCATTTGGTTCCACCTCCTGATCATGAAACAGTCATAGGGACTAAATGGGTGTTCATAAATAAAACTGATGAATCAGGGAATGTCATTAAAAATAAACCCAGACTTGTAGCTCAGGGGTATAATCAGGAATTTGGAATAGACTTTGAAGAGTCTTTTGCCCCTGTAGCCAGGTTAGAAGCAATCAGAATATTATTGGCTTATGCATGTTCCCTAGGAATAAATCTTCAGCAGATGGATGTAAAATCTGCATTTCTGAATGGGGAAATCAGTGAGGATGTCTATGTGAGACAGCCTCCTGGATTTGAATGCTTAGATTTCCCTAATCATGTCTATAAACTCAAAAAGGCTCTCTATGGTTTAAAGCAAGCTCCTAGAGCTTGGTATGACAGGTTGAGCAAATTCCTCACTGAAAAGAACTTCACAAGAGGTGTAGTTGATCAAACATTGTTCACCAAGGTGAGTCACTCAGATATTCTTATCATTCAAATTTATGTGGATGACATTGTCTTTGGGTCAACTAACCCCGAATTGTGAGAGGAATTCTCTCAAATTATGACTAATGAGTTTGAAATGAGCTCAATGGGTGAGCTCAAACTATTTCTTGGACTGCAGGTTACACAATCAAAGGATGGTACTTTCATCTCTCAGTCCATGTACATAAAGAATTTATTGAAGAAGTACAAAATGGACAACCTCAAGGAAATAGCTGCTCCATTGGGTACCTCAACCAGTTTGGATGAAGATCCTCAAGGTAAACCAGTGGACCAAAGGCTATATAGAGGTATGATCGGATCCCTTCTATATCATACAGCATCTAGGCCTAACATTCAATTTTCAGTGTGTTTATGCTCTAGATTTCAGGCTAGTCCTAAAGAATCACATCTTAAATCTGTGAAGAGGATTTTTAGGTATTTACTAGGCACCCAAGAGCTAGGTCTTTGGTATCCTGCTAAGTGTGAGTTAGAACTTCTAGCCTACACTGATGCAGACTATGCTGGGTGTCGAGTAGATAGAAAAAGCACTAGTGGCTATTGTCAATTCCTTGGTGGCTGTCTAGTATCTTGGGCATCTAAGAAGCAACACACTGTAGCCTTGTCTACAGCTGAGGCTGAATATGTTGTAGCATGTAATTGTGCTGCCCAATTACTTTGGATCAAGCACCAACTAGATGATTATCAGATAAAATTGGGATGTATTCCAATGTTATATGATAATACTAGTGCTATATGCCTTGCTAAAAATCCTGTTCATCATTCTAGGACTAAGCATATAGAGATAAAACACCATTTTCTTAGAGATGTTGTAAATAAAAAGGAAATTGAAATGAACTTCATTGAAACTGAAAAACAAATTGTTGATATCTTTACTAAGCCTCTTGGGAATGAAAGGTTTAAATTTCTTAGAAGAGAACTTGGCTTGTGTAAATTTCAGCATAATGAATAAATTCTCTGATGACTTGATAAGGTTGAATGTAGCAACAGACTCATGATCATGCATGTCACTCATATTTTTTTTTACACTCATGATCATTACTGCATATCATTTAGTCATGAATGTGTCTAAAACCACATGCATATCATTCATAATTTTTTATGACATAGTTTTCATTGCATATCATTCATCAATGACTTATGTCGAAGCTCTCTCTCATTTCATTCTTGCCATTCCTTTGCAAAACTGCATGCATATAGACAGGGGGGGTCTTGTCAGAAATTCAGGGTGAACTGCTGCGTCGACGCTATCACGCTGTAGCGTTGACGCACTGGGGTATTCCAGTGAACCTTTTTTAACTGCTGCGTCGACGCTGCTCTACTGTAGCGTTGACGCAGTGAACTAGATCTGTGAATGCCTCTGCTTTTTATTCTGATGAGTTGACGCTGCAATAGCGTGGAGTCGACGCACTGATATTATCTCAGTGTTTTATGATGTTGCCTCTTCAACTAATGCGTGGACGCCTTGAACTCCCAGCGTCGACCATGTTCATTCATCCTTTGACTCTGAATGATTGAGTCTGATAATATGGCAATCTGTTAGTCAGTTCTGATTCCTAAGCAATAGAAAATAGATTTCTTCTCTTATAAGAATTTTAATTGCTTATAGACTGACTTAATGGTTTAAATTTTATAAACTTTAAAGTTTAAAGATTACAATTAGTGAATAAGAAAGCTGAAAATTGATAAAACTCTCAACCCTTATCTTATTTCATGTCAGACAAAGCTAATGATATCTGAAATCTGAAAACATGTTAGAGAAGCTAAGTATGTGTATTGTTCTTAAACAAGTCATTCTAAAACAAATAAAGGATAGCTAAGAAAGATATTGAAAAATATTAAAAATTAATTGAAAATAACATTGGAAGAGCAATGACTGGTACAATACTGAGAAACTAAGTGATCCATCAAAGAAATAGACAACACTTCAGTCATGAGGTGTATCTGTTATCTCTGTATAAAATGATCAAAACAGTAGGGTGGTTTCACTGAGTACCTGGGGGTAACTGGCGTCTGATAAACGTGTACCCTCACACAAAAAGGTATAACTCAGTTCTATTGAGTTTGATCATGGTAGAATGGTCCATCATGTTGAGTATCTAGGGGTATTGACGTCTGATAAACGTATACCCTTACGCAGAAAGACAAATGGCACCTGAATGCCCTTAATGAAATACAATGAAAAATGTTGTTCCTTCAAAAGAAATTTCATGGATGCCAATTTGTTTAATCTCAATACATGACTTGGTATCTCTTAATCATTCTTTTCTGAGTCTATGAAAGTAAGATATTTTGAAACTGAATCTCTCATGCAAATGTGATTCTGGTTTATTGTTTTATCATGCACAGAACACTTATCCATTGATTGTAGTGCATGAACTCAAAATTTATAACATTTAAACCAAAATTCTATCTGAAAGTAGTTTCTAAACTCATATGACTGAAGACTCTGTGCTTTAGAATGCTTATTCCTGAACTGCTTGTTCAGAATACCAGTCAGATGATCTCTCTTGTTCCTTCCCTTGTAATCACTTTCCCTCCTCTTTATTGATGGCAAAGGGGGAGAATATTATCTTGTTTGATGAATTCTGAATTCATTCCAGGGGAAGTGTATGCATCATGTTATGACAAAGGGGGAGATTTTATTAGTAGGGAGTTGCTTACATTTCTAGCATGCATTCATAGCATCTGCATGACAATCTGAATAACAAATCATGTCTTTCATCAAAAATTCATATGAATGACAGGTTGTTGCTCTTCTATATGATAGGGGGTTGCCATCATCAAAAATGGGGAGATTGTTGTGACTCCTCTGTGTTGATGATGTTGACAATTACTTTACTTCATTGGCAACACCTTGTTTTGATTGATTGGCAACTGTTTATATGTTTTGATGAGATTACTTTTATCAGATTGTCTGTGTGTTCTATGTATTTTCACAAGTCTACACATTGCACACACATACAAGTCTACACACTCAGCATAGTCTATACATTGTATTGTGTTTGTGCATTGTTGAGAACGTAAGTCTATACATCCATGCACAGTCTGGACAGTAGTGGGTCGACCCCCTTCTTAGATGCGTCGACTCACCCAGAACACAAGTCTATACACTGTCCGTATGACTTAGCGTCTTTGTGCATTGGGCGAAGTCCATACATTGCAGCTCACTTAACTAGCAAGTCTATACATTGCATCGGTGCATTGCTTCCTCTGTGCATGTACTGCATCAGTGCATCACAAGTCTATACAGCCATTGCTTCAGTTCAATACCTGCTATGTGCATGCATTGCATCAGTGCATTGCTTCCTTTGTGTATATACTGCATCAGTGCATCCATTAGGCATACAGTCTATACACTAATGCATGTAAGGTACTATCTGCACGATAATGTCTATACATTGCTGCATTGTTCGCACAGGCTAAGTCCATACATTAGTCAAGTATGTACAGCGTCATGCATCATTCTTCAAAGTCCATACACTGCACTGTTGCTTGCTCGAGGTGAAGTCTATACATCCATCAGTGAACTTCCAAGTCTATACATTGGTGAAGTTTGTACATTCACCAGTTGAACCTTCAAGTCTGTACATTCACCAGATGAACTTCGAAGTCTATACATTGGGATCTTTATCTACGTTCAGTTCTGCAAGTCTGTACATTGGGCTTTCACGTAAAGTCTATACATCCTTGAACTGCGCAAGTCTGTACCTCGTTGCTTTGCCAAAGTCTACTTATTGTGAACCTTCAAGTCTATATAGACTTTGCTTCGCTCAAGTCTGTACATCGTCCAGTTGTCTTTGGCAAGTCTTCACATCGTGAAGTCTATACACTCAATTGTCTTGCATTGCATCAAGTCTGTACAGCCTTTCCTTTGGCAAGTCTGTACATCGTTCATGAAGTCTGAACAATGAGCAAGTCTGTACATCGGACTAGTCTTCATCGGCTAAGTCTATACATTGTCCAGTGCATTGCATGCATCATTCATGAAGTCTATACATCGAGTTGAATGCTGGCTAAGTCTGCACATCATCTGTCTTACTTAGAGTCTCATGCATAACATGAAGTCTGTACATCGCACAGCATTCAAGTCTACACATTGTGCATCATTTTAGCTGAAGCCTGTACATCGTGCATCTAGTGTTTCAAGTCTATACATTGTTGCACGTTATGTTTGTCTAAGTCTTCACAGTACTTCTTCATGCATTGAAGTCTGCACATTGCTGCACGCTCATCAAGCCCATACACTGGCATGTCTTTACATTGCCTACTCTATACATTGGCTGCTGAATGTTCTTCAAAGTCTGCACATTGCATTGCACTTCAGCAAGTCTGTACAGCGGTTGCCTTCATATAGGAAGTCTGTACATCGCACAGCACTGCATATATGAAGTTTATACATTCCAGAGTCTGTGCATTGCATTCACGTTCACAAAGTCTATACAATGCATTCGAGTTCACAAAGTCTATACAGTGAAGTCTATACAATGCATTGCATCCCACAAAGTCTGTACAGGGTTTATACTTAAACTGATAATTCTATTTCGTCTGTCTGACAGGGATTCTTTGCAGAGCCTAATGAAGGCACGTGATCCAAGGAAGGACGAGGTGCCCAGATGGTGACACGTGGAAGCAGCTCAGTCAGGATGCTGCCAGGTGGTCAAAGTTCCTAGAACATGGCAAAAGCATTGGGCGGGAAATGTGGAAGCCACATGCCCTTATCCAATCTACTGCTGGTATATATATGAGTCTTCTTCTTCGGATGAAGGCAGATCGAACAGTGGCAAAGTCTATACAGTGAGAGTAAAAGCCTGAAGCAGCAGAGAGCCACCGATCCACCGAGAGAAGAAAAGCATAGAAGAAAAAGAGAGAAGAGAAGATTGAGAGAGAGATGTTGAGAGAGTGAGATTGAGAGAGGTTGATTGAGAGGTTGTATCTCAGACTCTTTGATGAGGGAATCACTCACGATTCCCTCTGGCTCGGGACCTCCCTCCCCTCCGACGAGATCCAGTCCTGAGCTCCATCACTTCACCGCTCGCTGCAGCACCTTGAGGATCATCTTTGTGCACTTGTTACCTTTATTTTGAGTCATTATGATGTAATTTGCTTTTATTTGAGTCCAGTATCTAGGTTACGTGTTTATTTCCCTATGTTTAGTAGTCTTCATGTGGGTTCTGGGCCCGAATCCATGGGCTTGGCCCACTTCCTCTTTTCCTTCCCCTAGTCTTGTGTCAGTTATCTATTTTGCAAGGACTTATTGTAAATTGGGGATTCCCTATAAATAGGGCCCCAAACCCTCCATTTTGAGCTAATGAGATATTGAAGAAAATTTGCCACTTGAGTGCCTCTCTCTCTCCCTCACTAGCTCTCTCTCTTCCTCTCTCTCTAGGGGGCGAACCCCACTCTCTCTCTTCTCCCCTCCCTTGGGCGAACCTAGCCCTTCACCTTCCCTCCCCCTTGCCACCTCAGCTACCACCTCAACCCTCCACCCCTTCATCTTCCCAAGGCCCATAACTCCCTTCAATACCTCCCCCACCCTAGGCAACCCTTCCCATTCCCCATAAAACTTCTCAACCTCCAAGGCAACCTTCCCTCTTCCCCAAGCAACCATTCCACTCCCCCACACATCCATTCATATCCCCAGGGCCATCAAACCCCTATCCCACCACAACTTGCACACCAGCCCTCCCCATCTACTCACCCCCCCCTTGCCTTGGCCGACCACTCCATCCCCCTCTCATAGCTACGACCCTCACCCCTCCCCTCCACCCTCTTGGAACTCCACATCCCCTGCTCCACCCCACTCATCATCCCCAAACATCCCACCCCCATCTACCATCACCACCAGCCTTCCCACCATTGCTAAATCTCCATTCCCTTTAGCCTAGCTCCACCACCATCCCTTTCATTTGGCCAAGTCTGCAGGTGGCAGAAGAAGGTTCGACTTGCAGAAGCCACCCTGGATTCATACGGCGACATCTGAAGGCGTACCATACCAATCTGGAAAGTTCGTCCAGTTAGCTTTGTAGGTGAGGTGACCTCATCCCATTCCGAGTTCGGGGCCGTCTAGGAGAGCCATTCTCCCCTGACTACGCTGGACCCCCCCTGAAGAGTACCTGAATTGGCTTTGAAGCTGTACCCCGACGAACCACGGAAGAATTCGGCCTCAAGTCCTTCTACAAAGTTCTTCGTCCTCCAGTCTTCGGTCAGGATCAAGAAGCAGAACCGCATTTGGCGCCTAGAGGCCAAAGTTCCATTTTTTCTCCCTCTACTGGTCGGGTCTGCCTCCCACAGCCTACAGCGACCGACCTTCACTCTTCTGAATCTCCCTGTCTCCTCCGATGTCAGATGGCAGTCCCGTCAGTTTTGTTGCATAGAGGGTTCGTCCACGGACCCAGAAACTCTGGCGGTTTGTGATTCGGAGTCCGGGAGCCAGTCCCAGATCCTGCCGCCCTGTTCGAACCCCCGCCGCGGCCAGTGACGACATCAGAAGAAATCAGTAAAATTCCGAGAAGTCCAGGTTCATTGTCCGAAGAGAACCCCCCTGGTCTTGTCATCGGAAAAATTCCTGATCGGAATCTACGGCTGTGACACCGACTGACTGTCATCTTCCACAGCAAGCAGGGTTATCCGGCAGCGGCCTCCTCTCGGACTTATCGGCGACTCTCCCTTCCCCGCCGGGCTGGCTTAACGCCCCTCCCTGTGTGGAGGTAGTAATTGATTATAACAGCAAAGCCCCCCACCCCAAGTTCACCCTCCTGTGTGAGGAGTAGTGGATGTAACCGATAAACAGGTCAAGCTTCATCGGCGCAGTGTGCGGGGAATCCACACTTCCCCGCTCGCCCTCGTCTCCGAACGGAGTTGGTTTCCTCAAACCAACCAGGTGAGCCTCTGCCCTTGCTCCATTACACTTGTTCATTTCATATCTGTAAAATTTATCCGCTGGTCGGTGAGAGAGTGCCCGACCCCGGAGCCACCAACCCTTGTGTGGTCACCGTGGGTGATAGTGAGCGAGTGACCTAGTGCCCCCAAGGCACCCGGCCGCCCTTGTTTGTGGGCTTCCTATCCTCGGGAGGGACAACCTTAGCAGTGCTGGTCCTCTAGCCAGCCAGGGGCTTTCTCCACTGCCTCGACTCGGCATCCCCGAGTCACCACGGGAAACGGGTGTGCACGGTGTGACGACGACTTTCAAGTTGCTCCCAACCTCGTTGTTGTGATTGCGAATAAAGTCCAAGGATCATTTCACTTGCTGCATATTTGTGTCACATCAAGTGGTATCAGAGCAAGTTTTAGACTTGTCTCTACAAGCCTAGGTCGTAGGGCAATTGCATTGCCATCCCGTGTCGGTCACCTTGTCTTTGTGCATGTCCACCCGTAGGGGTACTATATACCGGACCGATCCTTCTACTTCCGATCCACCCATGGATTCCAATTTCCAAGGCAACCAAAACATCCCTAGGGAAAATTCCCAAGCTCCTACAGATTGACTTGAGGCTGCCATTCAAGCCCTCACGGAGCAAATGAATGGTTTTTCCACCCGATTAGAGAGATTAGAAGAAGCTAGGGCCCCACCTAGGAATCATGTCCACAGGGCTCCTCCTCCGCGGGTTGAACATCAGAGGGAAGACCTAGAGAATGAGTGGTATCGTGAGCAAGAGAGAGCCCCACAACCTCGGTACCAAGAGAGGCGACCACGAGAGGATCCGGATGACTTCCTCTTAAGAATGATCAAGGTAGATGCTCCGAATTTTGATGGGTCCCATAACCCAAGTGCCTATGAAGAATGGGAGCATGGCATGGACCAATACTTTGATTGGTACCCAATGTCCGAGGAGAGAAAGGTTAGGTTGGCCAAGATGCACCTTCTCAAACTAGCCAAGACATATTGGTTAAAGGTAGAGAGTCAAAGGAGGATTAGGCGGGAGGAACCCATTGACACTTGGCTTGACATGAAAACCCAACTCAGAAGCAAATACCTTCCCAATTCCTATAGCCAACTCCTCCTTGACGAGTGGCAAAGCCTTACCCAAGAGGGAAAGACCATGGAAGAGTATATAGAAAAATTTGACTCATACCTCTTAAGGTGTGGTGTCGTCGAAGAGCCAGCCGTCACTTTATCCCAGTTTAGGAATGGTCTCCTTCCCCACATCAAACGGGAACTTTTCATGAGGGAAGCTCATAGCCTTGAGGTCGCCTATCAAATAGCTCGGGATGTAGAAATGTTTTCTAGGAACCCAAGGTTTGCCCCCCCCAAGGGCCCGGGACCCCGACCCAACCTCCCTCCTCTGTTGAGAACACCTCCTCCCAGTGGGGGAACCCCCACTCGGCCCTACCCCCAGCCAACCAATCCTACCCCCACAAAGGCCACTCCATCCAACCCTCCTCCCCGAAGGGAGGAAGCCTCCAAAGGGAAGACCCCATGGAGTAGTACGGTTAAGTGTTTTCAGTGCCATGGTTATGGCCACATAGCCTCCCAATGCCCTTCCAAGGGGTTGTCAAGCCTTGTTATTAAGAGCGGACCTACTACATCCCAGGAAACCCATGAGAATACTATTGAGGAACACGAGGCTGCTTTAGGGTGGGAAGAGGAATACGAGGAGCAATTCTTTGAGGAAGGTGTAGAAGATGACCCCCACTCCACCCACCTAGGGGTGATAAGGTGCACCCTTACCCAACCTCAAGAGGACGACTGGCGGAGGACTTCCATTTTTCACACCTTCATCAAAATCGGGAACCATGTTAGGAAGGTCATCCTAGACAACGGAAGTTGTGTCAACGCCGTGTCCCCGGACACCGTCAAGCTCCTAGGGCTTACCCCAACACCCCACCCCAAACCATATCGGGTATCATGGATAAACAACCATTCCCTACCCGTCAACACATGTTGCCTTATCCCCGTCACCTTTTCATCCTACCAAGGACAAATATGGTGTGACATCATACCTATGGCTGTAGGAAGCATCCTATTAGGGAGACCTTGGATATATGATGTTAATGCTACCATCTATGGGAAAACGAACACATGCACCTTTGAACACGAGGGGAAGACCATTCGCCTCAACCCTTCCCCACCCCGAAAGGAACCACCCTCCAAGGGAACTCTCCCTACACCAATTCAAAGCCCAGGGGTCTCATCACCCCCAACCCAACCAACAAGTCAACCGTCCACCCATGAGAACCCCACCAAGGGCCTACACCTCATCACTAGACAAGAACTCGAGGAAGAGGTAGCTCTCGGAACACTTGTATACGCTGTAGTCATATGCCTCGGGGAACCCACCCCCTCCAACCCTCATCCCGTGGAAATCCACCCTCTCTTAGAAGAATTCAAGGATGTGTTCCCCGAAGAGCTCCCCGATCAACTGCCACCCATGAGGGATGTCCAACATGCTATTGACCTTGTCCCAGGGGCCACCCTCCCAAACCTTCCCCACTATCGCCTCAACCCCACTGAGCATGCTGAATTGAGGAGGCAAGTGGAGGAACTCATTAGGAAAGGCTTCCTCTGTCTTAGCAAAAGTCCTTGTGCTGTCCCAGCCCTCCTCACACCAAAGAAAGACGGGACATGGCGAATGTGTGTCGACAGCAGGGCCATCAACAAGATCACAGTCAAATATAGGTTTCCCATACCTAGACTTGATGATATGCTTGACATGCTAGCCGGGGCCACCATTTTTTCCAAAATAGATCTCAAAAGTGGCTACCATCAGGTTAGAATAAGGACAGGGGATGAATGGAAAGCTACCTTTAAAACCAAAGATGGGCTCTATGAATGGTTAGTGATGCCTTTCGGGCTTTCAAATGCCCCGAGTTCCTTCATGCGTCTCATGACGGAAGTCCTTAGACCTTACATAGGAGTCTTCCTAGTGGTCTATTTCGATGACATCCTTATTTACAGTCAGACTAGGGAGGCCCACTTCAACCACCTCAGGCAAGTCTTCACTGTCCTTAGGAAAGAGAGTCTCTATGCCAACCCAGGAAAGTGCCACTTTCTTATAGAGTCCATTACTTTCCTTGGGTATATGGTTTCCACTAAGGGAGTATCCATGGACCCCGAGAAGGTCCGAGCTATCATTGACTGGCCGGAGCCCCGCACCCTCCATGAGGTCAGGAGTTTCCATGGATTGGCCACCTTTTACCGGAGATTCATCCGTGGATTTAGCACAGTCACAGCCCCTATCACCGACTGCCTTAAGAAGGGGACCTTTGTTTGGACCAAGTCGGCCTCTAGGGCCTTCCAAGAACTCAAAGAGAGGATGACCCAAGCCCCTGTATTGTGCCTCCCTGACTTCTCCAAAGTCTTTGAGGTGACTTGTGATGCCTCCGGGGTAGGAATTGGCGGGATCCTCAGCCAAGAGGGACACCCAGTGGCCTACTTTAGTGAGAAGTTGTGTGATGCCAGGATGAAATACTCTACCTATGACAAGGAATTTTATGCGGTGGTGCAATCCCTCCGCCATTGGAGGCACTACCTCCTGCCCAAGGAATTTGTCATATTCTCCGACCATGAGGCCCTAAAATATCTCAACTCCCAGCAGAAACTGAATGCCCGGCATGCCCGATGGGTCGAGTACATCCAGGCCTACACATTTGTGATCAAACATAAGGCCGGAAGTGAAAACCGTGCTGCTGATGCACTCAGTAGGAGGATCTCCCTGCTAGCTACCATTCGGGTAGAAGTAATAGGGTTCGATCGGGTTAAGGAGGAATACCCAAACTGTCCCAATTTTGGACACGTCCATGCCGACCTAATCACCCACTCACCCCAAGAACACCAGGATTTTATCCTAGAGGACGGATTCATCTTCAAAGGGCATAGACTTTGCATACCGAGAACTTCACTGCGGGATTTATTAGTCTGGGAATTACATGCAGGAGGCCTGGCTGGGCACTTTGGGGTTCACAAAACCATTGCCTTGGTTGAAGGACAGTTCTATTGGCCCAGCCTCAAAAGGGATGTGGCCAAAATTGTGGGGCAATGTCGTACATGTGCGACTGCTAAACAAGTCAAACAGAACACAGGCCTATACACCCCTCTACCCGTCCCGGATCGGCCATGGCAGGACCTGAGCATGGACTTCGTGTTAGGACTACCTCGGACCCAGAGGAAACATGACTCCATCTATGTCGTAGTGGACAGATTCTCAAAAATGTCCCACTTCATTCCCTGTTCTAAAACCTCTGACGCCTCCCATGTGGTCCGTCTGTTCTTTGATGAGGTGGTCCACCTCCATGGCTTGCCCAAAACCATCATTTCAGATAGGGACGTCAAATTCACCAACTACTTTTGGAAGACCCTCTGGCATCTAATGGGGACCCTGCTTAAATTTTCCACGGCCTATCACCCTCAAACCGATGGCCAGACCAAAGTTGTCAATCGGAGCCTAGGGAATCTCCTGCGGTGCCTTGTTGAGGACCACCCTGGAAATTGGGATCTCATTCTGCCTCAAGGCGAGTTTGCATACAATAATTCCACAAATAGGTCCATAGGCATGAGTCCCTTCTAAGCTGTGCATGGCTACAAGCCCAGGAAACCAATAGATCTCATTCCCCTACCCCCTCATGCTAGGGTATCCATCACTGCTGAGTCTTTTGCACAACACCTTAGAGAGTTACATGAGAATATTCGCAAAAACATCAACAAGAGCAATGAGATTTACAAGAAGTCAGCTGATTCCCACCGCCGCCACCAAGAGTTCCAAACTGGTGATTTTGTGATGGTGAGAACTGAGAGGCTATTCCTTGGGAATACCTCAAAGTTGAGGTCTCGTGGAGCCGGCCCCTTCCAGGTACTGCGACGACTTGGCACCAATGCTTATGTGTTGGACCTCCCTGAAGACTACGGAGTAAGTCCCACATTCAATGTGGCTGACCTGGTACCCTACAAGGGCCCCACGGTGACACCCAGTGAGGAGATCCAGCCTACTCCACCCCTTGAGAGCGCCCCCACACCTCAGAGAGCTCCACCCAACTTGAGAAACCAGCGTGATCAAGTGGAGCGGATATTAGATGAACATGTCACCAATACACGGAGCAAGGCGTATGAGCGATACCTGGTCAGGTGGAAGGGACGGCTGTCACGCCCCGAGAGCGGAAGATACCCGGAGACGCGTGACGAGTTTATATCAATCATGTCAATCAGAGTATTAGTGTATTCGACACCAAAATCAGAGATGCGCAAAAGTAAAGATAACCCAATCCTCTATTCCTTCATAAGAATATGTCTATTACAAACCTTTGAAGTACTAACTAAAATAAAGGAAAAATACAAGGTTGACTCAAGAAAATATGAAAAAGACTATATAACACTGAAGAAGTTCTATCTCTTTCACTCTTGATTTTCCCCATCCGTTCGAGTTCCCTCATCGTCGGACTTACCTGAAAAGTAGGGAAACACTAAGTGAGCGAACGCTCAGTAGGAAATTATATCTCAAGAACTAGCAATGGGTTTAAGTAATTATATCTTTCATGAATGCACTATAGCTATGCATGCTCGCATAAAACGACAAGATAGAGAGAGAGTGTATAACAATAAGATAGCAAGAAGAACTAGTCATGAACTTTCAAGAACTTATATCAAAAGATATCAAGATATTCAAGCAAGTAAACTCATCATGTTATGTTGGAATTTGACTATCTTGTTTCAAGTCAAGCAAGTATACAATTACCCTCTTCGGGCCACGCAAGTCATGTAATATCAAGTCAAGTACAAGTACAAGATTTATGGAATGTTCAATCAAGCTAGTCATGCACTTCGGTATAATGCCAATACCGTGATCAATCAACTCCCATGGGCACAAGTACTTTCGGGTGCTCCTCCCAGGACCAGATCGGGCCCTATATGCGCAGGCATTAATCATGTATTTTAACATCCACTTTTGTGTATAGCCAATATGGAATTTCAAGAATAAAGCTTGTAGACATGTAGGGTAACTAGAGTAGAGTCAAAAAATATGACACTTGACATAGAATGGTGATAATAATGGTACAATCACGATTATCGATAAAACTAGGTGGAGTTGGTTCCCTAACTTGGGTACCATGACAAGCAAGTATGGACATTCTTTATATAGAATTGAGGTCCACATGAACAGCACATCAATGTCAAGACGTCCTCATTCTTACTATAGAATTGAGGTCCACAAGAACATCATGTTGAACATAGAATTGGGGTTTACAAGAACAGCATAACAATGTTGATATAGAATTGGGGTTTACAAGAATAGCATCAAATGGCATGATAACCTCATCCCATTAAGAGAATTCTCATGATACACACTTTGCATAACATGAGGGCCGGTATACCATGTTTCTTCAGAGTGACATGGCAAAATAGTGTAATGGGTTTTTATGGTACAACCAGCTCAGTCGGCCTTGAGGGAATCCAAGGCTGCGAGGAGACTTACGGAGGTCTCTATGACTAACTCGCTAGTCCAAAGGAACGGAATGTCCAATGGAGAGCTTGTATGTCAATGAGAATTGAGAGGGTAATGTGATAAATTATCGTAGAAACGTGGGACTATACTCACGGACTGGAATATAGTGCCTATATATATATATATAGATATAGTGAAACTCTCGGTTAACAGTAATCAGTGAAACAGTAATGCAAAAAAATAGCGACTTTGGTAAAGCCGTTTTTCATGAAATTAACGCTTAATCAGGGGCGTTTATATTACATTTGACGACGTACATAGAAGTCGTCCTTTCAATATTTCTAATTTACAGAATATTAATAATATGGAATTTTTAACAGAAATGCGCCCTGGACAGGGGCGTGTCTCTTCAATATGCGCCGTGGTCTGGGGCGTCAGTTAAACATGAGACGACCTGGACAAGGTCGTGAATTCAGGAATTTACCAATTTTTAGATAATAAAATTTCAGGAAACAGGGTACATGATCGTGGCAGGAAAAATAGCAAGATTACAAGAGATTGATCATGCATTAATTTAGAATCATGTTTCAATAGATATATAATTTTAAACATGGCATTTATTAATTAAGAGAAATTGACGTCCGTGTGAAGGGCGTCAAATATGGAGTTGACGACCTAGTCATGGTCGTTTCTTTTAAATTAGCGCCCTTGACAGGGACGCTTCCTTCAAAAACTTTGCAGAAACGCACAAAATCTATATGCATGTATTAACGGATGATGTTATAATCATTATTAGGCTAGTTTGGGCTACAGTCCTTGAGAAAACCTACCTTTAAGAAGATTTTGACCGATGATCGGATGAAGGTTCAATAATAACGATGCTCTGATCTTCCGGAAGCAGAGGAAGATGATAAGGAAAAACTCCTCCGACACTTCGGTAGTTTGAAGAAGATGTAGACGATGATGAAGACCCTTCGTTCTTCAGCACGTCAACCTACAGAACACATGAAGAATATTAGTATCCTTCATGACTACGAATTATGGACAGAGGAAGAAAACGGTACGAAGAACCACCTGTTCTTCACGCAGCAGCAATAGCTTTAGGGTTTGATCGGACAGGTTTATTTATAGGATTTTGGGCATCCTAATAGAGTTAGAATTTGATTAAGGGTAGTATTCCCTTGATAGAGTCCTTACTATATCCTACCCTCGACGTAGTTATCCATAACTTGCCCTAGATAGACTCCTGGGTCGAACGAAACTCGAACTGAATTAAAGTCTTAAGCGAGGCCGTCGAATTTAAATTGACGCCTTGTCTAGAGTCGTTACTTATTTAAAACGCGCCCAGGTAGAGGGCGTTTCATTTCCTTTCGTAGATTTTATCTTTCGTCGTTTGAAATTTGACGCCCTATTGTCTATGCGTCCTTTTTAAATTAACGCCTTAGACAGAGGCGTTTCCTTTTGAATCAGCGCCTTTATAAAAGGCGTTATTTTTATTTTTTATTTTTTTATTTTTTTTCCTTTGATTAATGATTTACTCATTTATGCTCTTTGTCATCTATTCACTTATCTTTTATTTTTAATTTGATTTATTTAAAAATCTTATTTTTATCAGGGTCGCTACACCCTCCCCCACTTAAGAGAATTTGGTCCCCAAATTCAATAGTATATATAAGTGGAGAGTGTAGAGTATATACCTTAAAATAATTCTGGAAATCGCTTCCTCATGGATTCCTCGGTCTCCCATGTAGCTTCATGTTCGGAGTTCTTATTCCATTGTACCTTAAGCATGGGAATAGCCTTATTCCTTAGGGTACGTGCTTCATGATCTAGTATCTTCATAGGCTTCTGCTCATATGTGAGATCCTTCTGGATCACTAGGTCTCCATGATCAATAATATGTGATGGATCGTGTACATACTTCTTCAACATAGATATGTGGAATACATTATGTACATCGGACAGTTGAGGAGGCAATGCGATGCGATAAGCAACCTCGCCAACTCATTCTAGTATCTCGAAGGGTCCGATGAATCTTGGTGTAAGCTTGCCTTTAACACCAAATCTCTGTATGCCACGTCCAGGCGATATCTTGAGAAATACATGATCTCCAATTTGAATTCAAGATCTCTCCTTCTTGTATCGACATAAGCCTTTTGCCTAGACTGAGCAACTTACAGTCCTTCTCTAATCATTTGTATTCTTTCAGTGGTAACCCTTACCATGTCTGGACCTAGCAGTTGTTTCTCTCGAACTTCGTCCCAACATAAGGGTGATCGACAACTCCTTCCGTATAAAGCTTCGAAAGGTGCCATTTGTATATTTGCCTGGTAGCTATTATTGTATGCAAATTTCACCAACGGCAAGTGATCATGCCAGCTTCCATCGAAATCAATGATGCAAGCTCTGAGCATATCTTCAACCACTTGATTTGTTCTCTCGGTCTGACCATCCGTTTGAGGATGAAAAGCTGTACTAAAGTTAAGCCTTGTTCCCAACGAATGTTGTAATCCCTTCCAAAAATGAGAAGTAAAACGGGGATCTCTGTCAGACACGATTGAAACAGGAATACCATGTAATCTGACTATTTCCTTGATGTATAATGCAGCCAAAACATCAACTGTCCATCGGCTCTTTATTGGCAAGAAATGCGCCGATTTAGTCAATCGGTCAATGATAACCCATATTCCATCATGTCCTCCTTTTGATTTAGATAAACCCATAATGAAATCCATGCTAATATTCTCCCACTTCCATTTGGGAATATCTAGAGGATGTAATTTTCCAGCAGGCTTTTGGTGTTCCGCCTTGACCTGTTGGCATGTGAGACAGCGCGACACGTAGTCCGCTATTTCCCTTTTCATGTTGGGCCACCAAAAATTCCTCTTCACATCTTGGTACATTTTGGTAGATCCAGGATGAATCGTGTACCTTGATCTATGAGCTTCATCTAATATCTTCTTCTTTAACTCGGGAAAATCCGGTATGCAAGTTCTATTCCTGAACATTAATCTTCCTTCACAAGTTATTTGGAAATCAGATTGTCCTTCCAGTTTGCCCTTGATTTCCACTAATATTGGGTCATTATCCTGAAGTGCTTGTATTTCAGTTAATAGGTCTGGCTGAATGCTTATATGAGATAACGTGACACATTGAAAGTCTGTGTCCACGCTTATATTGAATTCAGAGAATTGCTCCAGCAACTTCCATTCTTGAATCATATAATTGGCTAACAGTGCTCTCGACTTTCGACTAAGGGCATCTCCTACATGATTACCCTTTCCGGGATGATATTGTTTATTGAAATTGAAGTCCTTGAGATATTCTAGCCAACGTCTTTACCTCATATTTAGTTCCTTTTGTGAAAAGAGATACTTGAGACTCTTGTGATCAGAGTATACAGTAAACTGTACTCCATAAAGATAATGTCTCCATATTTTGAGTGCAAATACTACCGCGGCTAATTCTAAGTCATGGACGGGGTAGTTCTCTTCATGCTTCTTTAATTGACGAGAAGAGTAAGCTATAACCTTTCCTTGTTGCATTAGAACACATCCGAGGCCAATGCCAGAAGCATCAGTGTATACCTCAAATTTCTCTCCTTCCATTGGTAATGCTAAGACAGGAGCTGTAGTAAGATGATCCTTGAGAGTTTGGAAGCTTCTTTCACATTCCTCACTCCATTCGTAACGGATCTCCTTGCGAGTTAACCTCGTAAGTGGTACGGCGATCTTAGAAAAGTCTTTGATGAATCGCCTGTAATAGCCGGCAAGACCTAAGAAACTTCGGATCTCGCTAGCATTGGTCGGTCTTTCCCAATTTCTTACAGCTTCAACTTTTGATGGATCTACTGATAAGCCATCCTTCGATATAACATGTCCGAGAAAAGTTACTTCCTCAAGCCAGAATTCACACTTGCTGAGTTTTGCGTATAATTGGTTTGCCCTTAATATTTGTAATGCAATTCTTAAATGCTCCTCATGCTCTTCCTTGGTCTCGGAATAAATCAATATATCATCGATAAAGACCACCACGAATTGATCGAAATAAGGCCTGAATATACTATTCATTAACTACATAAAGGCAGCAGGGGCATTCGTTAGTCCGAAAGGCATAACAACAAACTCATAATGGCCATACCTGCTTCTGAATGCAGTCTTATGAATGTCCTCATCCTTGATTCTTAACTGATGATATCCCGACCTAAGATCAATTTTGGAAAAGTACTTGGATCCTGAAATTTGATCGAACAACTCATCGATTCTCGACAGTGGATACTTGTTCTTGATAGTGAGATGATTCAACTGTCGATAGTCGATGCATAACCTCATGGATCCATCTTTCTTCTTTACAAATAGCACAGGCGCTCCCCACGGGGAAGTACTCGGTCTAATGAATCCTTTCTTAAGAAGTTCCATTAATTGCTCCTTTAACTCCTTGAGTTCGGCAGGGGACATTCTATACGGTGCCTTAGAAACTGGACCCGCACCAGGAACTAAATCGATGGTGAAGGCCACTTCTCTTCGTGGGGGTAATCCAGGCAAATCCTCCGGGAACACATCCGAAAATTCTTGCACAACTGGGATATCCTCTATCTTAGTTTCCTGAGTCTCCTTAATCGTGACAAATGCAAGGAAAGATACACATCCTTTCCTTATTAGCTTGCTAGCTCGGAGAGCCGAAATAAGAGGTGACTCGCTCCGACTCCTAGAGCTAGAATAGACTAGTTCTGGAAAGTCTCTGAAGGTAACTTTGCTATTGTGGCAATCGACTGTTGCCTGATATTTGGATAACCAATCCGCTCCTAATATGACATCATACTCCTTTAGATCTAAACATATGAGATCGATAGGAAGATTTCTTCCTTTCACCAAGACTTCACAGTTTTGATAATGGTGAGTAATATCGGTTTCGTTTCCGAGAGGAGTAGATAAAATTATTTCATCCATTCCGGTTCCATAGGTAGGGGGTTAGCAAACTTCTTGGAAATAAAAGAATGTGATGCACCCGTATCAAATAAGACATGTGCATACTTGGAACAAACTTTCAATGTACCTTCTACTAGTCCGCCTTCTTCTTCTTCGGTCTCCTTAATTGCGTGAAGACGAGCGTTCTTGGTTACCGGGCGCTTCTCGTCACCGGTTTGTTCATTAAGTAATGGGCAATCGGGAATCCGATGCTCACGGCTCCCGCAACGGAGACATGCTCCAAGTTTCCTCCAGCACTCTTCGGCTTTATGACCAGCCTTGTCACAATGCTTGCATATTATATTCGAAGGTGTAGTAGTGATAGAGAAAGGCTTGGTCTTCTTAAATTTTTGGTCTTGAGAAGAAGTACCTCCAGTGCTAGGCCTCTTCTTGAAGTTGGGTTTAAAGGAACCCGAACTTGTAACTTGTTCCTTCTTATCCTTCCCACGAATTCTATCTGATAGCTCCGTGGCATCTTCTAACAATTGAGCTCGGCGTACTATCTCTGAGTAGACCTAAATATCCATTGGCGCCAGTTGGGTAATATATTGGGGCCTGAGCCCATTAAGGAACCTCCTAGCTTTCATCTTCTCGGTGCTAACTAAGTGCTTAGCATACTGAGACAATCTAGAGAATTGTGCCTCGTACTCCGCCACCGATAATGACCGTTGCTTGAGTGCGGCAAATTCGGTAGCCTTCTTTTCTTGGACTCGGTCCGAAAAATATTTAGCGTTGAAATGTTCAACGAATTCTTCCCAAGTAACTTGGTCTTGATTTAAAGTAGCCTCTATCGATTCCCACCAACATCGGGCATCCCTTTCCAACTGAAAGGTAGCTAATAAGACTTTATCTTGATCCGTGCACTGCAAAACACGGAATATACGTTCCGTCTCCCTGATCCAGTGCTCTGCGTCATCCAGATCAGTAGAACCCATGAATTTGGGAGGGTTCATGTTCTTGAAGACTTGGTGGAGACTTCCGGCTCGTTGTGCACCTCCATGTGCTACTTGTTGTAGCACTTGAGTCATGCCTTGAAGTGTACGCTGCATGTTACGTCACTGAGCACGTTCGGCAGCCATCGTCCTACAATTACAATAACTATTTTAGTATATACTCGCGTTAAGGGCTTTTATGTTAACTCAACCCTTGGTTCTACCCAATCTCACTGGTTAAAGGTTTGAACCTATCCTTGGACTTAGGTTTTCCCAGGAATTGAATACCCTAGGCTCTGATACCACAAAAACTGTCACGCCCCCAGAGCGGAAGATACCCGTAGACGTGTGACGAGTTTATATCAATCAGAGTATTAGTGTATTCGACACCAAAATCAGAGATGCGCAAAAGTAAAGATAACCCAATCCTCTATTCCTTCATAAGAATATGTCTATTACAAACCTTTGAAGTACTAACTAAAATAAAGGAAAAATACAAGGTTGACTCAAGAAAATATGAAAAAGACTATATAACACTGAAGAAGCTCTATCTATTTCACTCTTGATTTTCCCCATCCGTTCGAGTTCCCTCATCGTCGGACTTACCTGAAAAGTAGGGAAACACTAAGTGAGCGAACGCTCAGTAGGAAATTATATCTCAAGAACTAGCAATGGGTTTAAGTAATTACATCTTTCATGAATGCACTATAGCTATGCATGCTCGCATAAAACGACAAGATAGAGAGAGAGTGTATAACAATAAGATAGCAAGAAGAACTAGTCATGAACTTTCAAGAACTTATATCGGAAGATATCAAGATATTCAAGCAAGTAAACTCATCATGTTATGTTGGAATTTGGCTATCTTGTTTCAAGTCAAGCAAGTATACAATTACCCTCTTCGGGCCACGCAAGTCATGTAATATCAAGTCAAGTACAAGTACAAGATTTGTGGAATGTTCAATCAAGCTAGTCATGCACTTCAGTATAATGCCAATACCGTGATCAATCAACTCCCATGGGCACAAGTACTTTCGGGTGCTCCTCCCAGGACCAGATCGGGCCTATATGCGCAGGCATTAATCATGTATTTTAACATCCACTTTTGTGTATAGCCAATATGGAATTTCAAGAATAAAGCTTGTAGACATGTAGGGTAACTAGAGTAGAGTCCAAAAATATGACACTTGACATAGAATGGCGATAATAACGGTACAATCACGATTATCGATAAAACTAGGTGGAATTGGTTCCCTAACTTGGGTACCATGACAAGCAAGTATGGACATTCTTTATATAGTGTTGAGTCCCGGAGGGTGGCAATCAAGAGGGGAGGGGTGAATTGATGGCCCAATAAAAACTAAAAACGAGCTACACGGAACCAAGGCAAGATAAACAACAAACTCAAATCTAGCACGAACATAAATACACACGTGAATGCGTGATGATGGGGTGATTTATTAACAAGCAATGGAATTCTCTCCTCACCGTGAAGCCCACACGATATATAGCAAAAAATCAAACCACAAAGTGCACACGGAATTTTAGGTGGTTCGGGTAAACACCGTGTCCCCTACGTCCACCCCTCACACGGAGGATTAACTTCCACTAGACAGTGAAACACAACACCCGCTGTTTACAACAGCAACCACACACACACGCTGTGTAGAACAGCAAGCACAAACACACACAAACGTTCGTGTTGTCGAACACGAACACACACACACAAATCTCGGATTTACTGATTACAAACAGATGATGAAGTTAAACTCAAGGTATTCAAAGTGAGAAGAGTGAAAAGCGGTTGGATTATCCTGGTTGGAGCTCCCCCTATCACTTCCACGAATTTAATCGAACACTTTGTTCGGCACAGTGACGATCTTGGCTTGAATGAAGCTTTAGGTTGATTTTGGATCGCATCCAGCAGCTGTGGCTTGTATGGAAGTAGTTCTCCTTCTCCTTCTCTTCACTTTCACTCGCTCTTCAAGCTGGAACCAGGTCAGGAGGTGGCGACTTCAACCTGCAAACACAAGGGGTTAGAAAGAAAGCTCACAGTTCAACATACGATTTTTCCCCTTAGGGTTTTTTATCAACCAAGCGACTTTATATATGCTAAGAGAGTTCTGGAGACGGTCAAGGGACCAGATCCGCAAAATGTGGAGCAAAGCACGGGCCCCCAACCTAAAACAAATGACCCATGAGGTCAAAATTCCAAGGGTCAACAAATATGGCTCGGCCCAGAAATGAAGGGGTCGACCCTTGGGGTCGACCCTCGTGGGTGGTTTTTCTGCCCAGAAGGCATGGGTCGACCCCTGGGGTCGACCCTCTCAGGAACGCTTGTTGTTTAAGAAATTTTACTGAAGGGGTCGACCCTTGGGGTCGACCCACAGCCTGAGGGGTCGACCCTTGGGGTCGACCCTCTCAGTCCAGAACCACAAACCAGCGGGCCAAAAAATAAAGACAACAGGGGGCGACCCCTGGGGTCGACCCTTGGCTAGGGGTCGACCCTTGGGGTCGACCCTTTCAGCCAGAACACGAATTTGCCGAGAACGCGATCCAAACGACCGAGTCAAGTTCCAGAACGTCTAATATAAACATGCAAACCATGAGAAGTGTTCAAGAACAAGTTTATGAGCTACAAAAATGGTTTTTAAAACATGTCAATCAATTAAGCTTAAACCATTTCATACTTAGACATAATTCAAATGAGAGATGATCTTAAAGGACTTCAATCACAAAATTGAAGATCAAGGTTGAAGTCGATCTCACCAAACGTCCCAGAGCATTGAAATTCTTGTCCTTGAAGATTGGCCTGTCAAAATATCTCGCAGTTAATTCTTTCATCCAAACTGTCAAATTAACTCACTTACCCCAAAGAAGATTGCATTGAGCCTTCATAACACGCCAAAACCACATATGACGGAGTTGGGATTCAAGACGTTAGAAGGACTCATTTTCAGTTCAAAAAAAAATTGGTCAACATCAAAACCATAAGGCATTTTACATGAGGAGGGGGTTCAACAATCTCCCCCTTTTTGATGATGACAAAATTTAAAATTGCATTTTTGATCAATGTAAACTACCATTCAAGAATAAATGAAACCACATAATTTTGAACCATATCAACCACAAATATTGAACTGAATTCACCATGCTGAACCGATATCAAAGGCAACTTAGCAAAACATGTGAGATTGAGTAGCATTACCACAAGGTGTGCCGACAATAGGAGGAAATAGGAGGAGTTCAAATGCAATAACAATGAGTACCACAAGGTGTGCCGACAATAGGAGGAGTTCAAATGCAATAACAATGAGACGAACTTGAGACTCACACAATATGATATGACACACATGACTCTAAAATGCAAAACTAAAATGCAAACTAAAACCAACTGAAAATGAGCAGACATGCATGCAAGCATTCATCACACATACATATAAGTAGCCGAAATAGTTCTTTTCTCCCCCTTTGGCAACATCAAAAAGGAGGGGGTGAAATAAGTAGTAGATAAAGTCCAAGCTCCAAGAGCAATGTCATCTAATCTTCATCGGACGACGAGGAGGTGTGCGGACGCCTCATATAGCCCAAGATTTCTTCAAGCAAGTGGGTTTGATTATCAAATGTGGCTTGAACAGACTGGGTGTGCTCTTGATGACTAAGTTTCAGATCCGCAAGTTGTTGTTGCATGCCCTCCAAAGTCTCCCCATAAGTGTCTAACCGGTCATCTATCGAATCCAACCGATCCATGAGTAGCTAACCGCCTCGGAAGGCATATCTTCGGCAGGTGGGGCCTGTTCATATTCATCAGATTCATCCTCAGAACGGATCTCTTGTTCGGTACTTTTCAGAGTGCGAACTAAGTTTCCATCAAGCAGCTCATATCCCATATTATGGCAAATGGAATGAATTGTGAAAATGTCAGCCTCTCGTATAGTTTGTGAGATTTCGGTGGAGAGATCAATACCCAAATGTGTAAACACGGCAGTGAGTGCAGCAGCATATGGAATGGTGCGGTTCTTGTGCTTCATGCTATTGCTCATATGAAATAAAAGCATGGCTGGGAAATTCACAGGAATACCACTTAAAATGCAGTAGAAAAGAAACATGTGAATTTCAGTGACCTTGTCATGACCACCGCCCCGTGGAAGTAGAATTGTGGTGATCATTCTGTGTAAAATGTGTTGCATGGGCGGAAAATGATTTGCATTCAATCCTGCCACAGAACGGTTACCCCTTTCTTCACCTTTCATCATTTGAAAAACTGCATCTTCAGGAATTTCAATATCTCCAAGCATAAAACCTTCAGTCGGGAGATTAAAAGTTGCTCCCAAAAATTCTGTAGTGAGAATTAACCGATGGCCATGAACCACTGTAGTTGGGTGCTCCCCGGACATGATAAAATTGCCATAAAATTGATGTACCAAGTTGGGATATATACGTCGATGTGCAGACATGAAATATTCTAGATTCGGCTGACTGCATAACATATCAACGAGTCCCGGAAGATGACGATTTTACAAGAGATACCGACCGCGGCCGGAGGACTTTTCTATCCAAAACTTTGGGTGGCGGCGCCGGTCCTCTGCCTTGGATGCCCGCCCGACCACGTCGTGCTGGGGCCGCACTCGACTCTCCACGGCTGCGAGAAGCGTGCCTCTTTGGCGCCATCTAACCACAAATCGACGGAACCGGAGATGAGGGAATAGATCAAAATGGCTCAACTTGGAAAGAGATGCTTCCACGAGAGAGAATGGGGATCCTCCACACATCAAGAACTTACCTCAGTGAAGGGAAGAACAACGAGACGCGGTGCTAGCGTCGGAAGAATGATCCGCGCGGGTAGCCACCGAGAGGGCCGCGCTAGGGCACAAAGGGGGATGCCAAGGAGGGGTGTGATGTTTGGAGAAAGAGGTGGCTTTAGGCTTGAAGGGGGCTTGAGGGGTTTTAAGGGATGGGAGGGGAGGAAACTTAGGGTTTCCTCCCTTATTGGAGCCGGTTCGGACGCGGCGAGGCCGCCCGACCGGAACGGGTCGACCCTATGGGTCGTCCCCTTTTAAACCCCGCCCCAGAACATTACCCGTTAACGAGGGTCGACCCTTGGGGTCGACCCCTTTTCGTGGGTCGACCCTTGGGGTCGACCCTTTCAGGGTTTGCTGTAAAAACTGAAGAAAAACGTAAGTTTAAGGGAGCGAATGATATGGCTCGAGTCCCCAGTGATTATATTGAGTTGGAATCAAGAAATTGGAGTTATATGAATGGGTATACACACTGGGGAACTTGTTTCAAGAATGACTTAGACCATAGAAGGTGTTCATTGTTTCCCATCTCCGAAAGTTCAGATTTTGATATCAATTGCTCTTTTGCTGGCCTTAAGAAAATTCAAGGAATTATCGGCCATAGAATTTGCAAAGCCAATGGTTGTATTCTATAATAAGAACATGCATACCATGCAATCAAGGTTTTCATGCAAAAGAAATAGAAAACTTTTGTGGTGTTTCAAGCACGACTATGCACATGCATGACAAAAAAAATGACACACTACATGCAATGTAATGACATTGATGCACATGATTAAGACTCAGATTGATCTATCCTACAAACCCCTAGTTCCCTTCTAAATGATGTGAACTTGTCTACACTAAGAGGTTTGGTGAAAATGTCGGCAATTTGATGATCTGTCTCAACAAAACTGATGTTAATATCACCCTTACTCACATGGTCTCTGATGAAATGATGTCTAATTTCAATATGCTTGGTGCGGGAGTGATGAACTGGATTTTTGGACAGATTTATGGCGGATGTGTTATCACAAAGAATTGGGGTGTTTTTAAAGGAAATGCCATAATCAATCATTTGCTGTTGGATCCATAGCACTTGGGTAACGCAACTACCGGCAGCCACATACTCGGCTTCGACTGTTGATAATGCCACTGAATTTTGTTTCTTGGAGGCCCATGAGACCACACAACCCCCAAGAAAATGGCAATAACCACTAGTGCTTTTCCGATCCATCTTACAACCCGCGTAATCGGCGTCAGAATAAGCGACAAGTTCAAAGCATGAATTCCGTGGAAACCACAATCCTAAGTTAACTGTACCAGCAATATATCTAAAAATCCGTTTCACAGCCGACAAATGAGATTCCTTTGGATTTGACTGAAATCTTGCACATAGACAAACAGCAAATTGTATGTCGGGCCTGTTGGCAGTTAGATACAATAGTGAACCTATCATACTTCTAAAGAGTTTTTGGTCCACCGATGTACCTTTCTCATCTTGATCAATTTTTAATGAAGTGGACATGGGTGTTGGTTGTGGCTTAGTTGATGCCAAACCGAATTTTTTCAGCAACTCCATTGCATATTTCTTTTGGTGTATGAACAACCCATCCACCGTTTGATGTACCTGCAATCCCAAAAAGAAGGTTAACTCTCCCATGAGGCTCATCTCGAACTCACTTTGCATCAATTTTGCAAAGTCATTGCTAAGGGCATCTTTAGTGGAGCCAAAAATAATGTCATCAACGTAAACTTGAACAATCAAGATTTCCTCACCATTCAATTTTGTGAAGAGGGTTTGATCAACATTACCTCGTTTGAATTCATGTTGAATGAGGAATTCACTTAACCTTTCATACCATGCACGAGGTGCTTGTTTCAGACCGTAAAGTGCCTTGTCCAGCTTGTACACATGGTCTAAATGCTTTGTGTCTTCAAACCCCGGTGGTTGCTCCACATACACATCCTCCTGGATATAGCCATTCAAAAATGCACTCTTAACATCCATTTGAAATAATTTGATGTTATGACAACATGCAAATGCTAAGAGAACTTTCACTGCCTCAAGTCTTGCTACTGGAGCAAAAGACTCATCGAACTCAACTCCTAAATCTTGGCTATAACCCTTGGCTACAAGCCTGGCCTTGTTCCTAATTACCACTCCTTGATCGTTTGTTTTATTTCGAAACACCCATTTTGTTCCGATCACGGAGTGATTCTTAGGACATGGTACGAGGAACCACACCTTGTTCCTTTGAAACTGGTGTAATTCTTCTTGCATGGCCATGATCCATGACTCATCTTTCAAGGCCTCTTCAATGGAGTGAGGTTCAAATTGAGAGAGCAAGGCTAATAAGTCATGAGTTTCAACTTCCCTGAAGGAGGCTCGTGTCCTTATTCCTTCTTGTACATTTCCCAATACATTCTCCAGAGGATGATCCTTTGCAAATGTCCATTGCAACGGTAGCTCCTGTTCAAGTTGAGTTTCCTGATTTACATCTTCTTCTTTTGGTTCTTCCTCTTCTTGTTTTTCTGAATTTTCTTGCTTCTTCTCGATATTGTCATCTTTCAACACATCATCCTGCAAAATAGATTTTTCATCAGTTCTAAATGGAGATGATTCATCAATAATAACATGTGGACTTTCTTCAACTACGAGAGTTCTCAAATTATACACTCGATATGCTCTCGAATTGAGAGAGTACCCAAGCAGTATGCCTTTGTCACTTTTGGGATCAAATTTAGCCAAATCCTTCTTACCATTGTTATGAATGTAGCATATTGAGCCAAACGGTCTCAAGTATGAAATGTTAGGCTTCTTACCTCGGTATAGCTCATATGGAGTTTTCTTCAACAGTGGTCTTACCATGCTCGATTTATGATGTAGCATGCCGTGTTCACTGCTTCAGCCCAAAAGTACCTTGGTATTTTATTCTCATTCAGCATGGTTCTTGCCATCTCAACTAGCGTTCTATTCTTCCTTTCCACAACTCCATTTTGTTCCGGAGTTCTAGGTGCGGAGAAGTCATGCATATAGCCTTGAGCCCTACAAAAATTACTGAACTCATGGTTATCAAATTCTCGACCGTGATCACTCCGCACAGCTTTGATGCAATACCCTTTATTATTTTGAACAAATCTGCAAAATACTTCAAATTTCGTCAGGGCATCATTTTTATGAGAGAGAAAATAGACCCAACAGAATCTTGAATAATCATCCACAATCACAAATCCATATAGTTTACCACCCAAGCTGTGAGTTCTACTTGGTCCGAAAAGATCAATGTGGATGAGTTCAAGAGGTCTTGATGTGGTCACATCTTGTTTGGACTTGAATGATGTCCTTGTTTGTTTGCCCATGCTGCAAGCTCCATGAATTCCATCATTGACGGCCTTCAACTTGGGCAGTCCAACCACCAAATCCTTTCTGGATAATTTCAGCAACACATTGAAGCTAGCATGCCCAAGCCGCCGATGCCAGACCCAAGCATCATCGTTGCTCCTTGCAGTCAAACATAAGTTTTCATGAGAAGCATCATTCAAGTCTATCATGTAAACATTGTTATACCTGAAACCAATGAATTTGATCTCTTGAGTATTCCTATTCAAAACAGTGCAGTGGTTAGAATCAAAAATCACATTGCATGCCTTATCACAAAGTTGACTTATGTTTAAAAGATTATGTTGCAAACCCTTCACAAGCAATACATTCTCAATGGTATGATTTTGATTCTTACCTATCTTACCTTCTCCAATGATTTTACCTTTGTCTTTACCACCGAATGCTACCGTTCCGCCATCCTTTTCTTGTAGGTCCACAAACCATTCCTTGTTTCCCGTCATATGTCGAGAGCAACCGCTGTCCAAATACCATTTGTTCCTTTGAGCTCTCGAGTGGACCTGCAATTCAACCAAAGTTCTTATGGAGATTTTGGTACCCAAGCAAGCTTGGGTCCATGATGGTTAGAGGCATGATGCATATATGATCTTTTTCTGAATCCAACAGAATTTTCTTCATCATATTTCAGAATTTTACAATCATACATATCATGACCCATTTTTCCACAATAGAAACAAGTGATGGCTCTATCTCTTTTTCTCCATCTACCAACATTCGAAAAGGAGTTATGCATGTGTTTCTTTGGTTTAAGAGATGCTGAAGTTGATCTTTCAAGGATGGCAAGGGCATCCTTCAACATTTTTATTTCAGCCAATTGAGATTGACTTTGCTTTTCAGCCTTTTCTTTGGCTTCATTACAAGTCGAGATTTGAAGCTTTTCTTGTTCCATGTCATCTTTCAATTCTTCATGCATTTTCAGAAATGTAGATTGTTCTTCTCTCATACATGAAATCTCTTCTTCAAATAGTTCAATTTTGGATGAAAGAATTTCATTTTCTGATTTTAAAGCATGGCACTCTTCACATGATTTTTTAGTATGCACAAAATGATCAATTTTCTTTTTCAAATTTCTATTTTCAGATTTGAATCTCTTACATTTTTCATATAAAGATTCATATGCAATTTGCCATTGTTCAGAGGTGAGAGTTTTAGTTTCAGAATCTACCTCATTTCCTTCGTCGTCATTTGCCATGAGGCATAGATTCTGGACTATCTCCTCTAGTCCATCTTCATTTCCGGACTCCTCTTGATCTTCATCGCTCCATGTTGCCATCATGGCCTTGGGCTTTCTGAACTTGCCTTTCTTTACCTTCTTGATGAGATCAGGGCACTCACCCCGCATATGGCCGGGTTTCTTGCATTCATAGCAAATCACTTCTTCTCTCTTGCTATTTTCTCCTCTGTTTGGACCTTGCCTTCTTGGTCCTTTTCTGAACTGACCACCAAAATTTTTGGTTCGTTTCACAAACCATCTTGCCCTTTGTGTGATCATGGCAACTAATTCTTCATCTTCAGTGTTGCCTATTGAATCATTTTCACTGCCCTCTGAGTCGTGTGGATTCACCTTTAGAGCCATTGTGGTAACAACCTTCTTTTTCTTGTGATCATTCTCACTCCTTTTGATGTTTATCTCGTAAGTCATCAACGAGCCAATTAACTCGTCAAGGGTTAAGGTACTTAGATCCTTGGAGTCTTCAATTACAGTGGCCTTTGTATGCCACTGTGGAGTGAGGGATCTTAGGACTTTTCTGACGAGTTCCTTGTTGGAATACTCCTTGCCAAGTCCCTTTAGTCCATTTGTAATTTCGGTTAGCCTTGCAAACATATCAGAAATTGATTCTTCTGACTTCATTGCGAACAGCTCATAGTCCCGAACTAGGAGGTTGGCTTTTGTTTCCTTGACTTCCGATGTTCCTTCATATATAAGCCGTAGCTTATCCCACATTTCCTGCGCAGAGGCACACATAGATATACGTGAGTATTCGTTAGGATGAACGGCACATTGAATTATATTCATAGCCTTAAAGTTCGTTGAACACTTCTCTATATCTTCTTCATCCCATTCATCTTCTTTTTCAGATAACACATAAGGACCCTTACTTATAACACGCCAAACATCATAGTCCTGGGCACGTAGGAAAACATACATCCTATTTTTCCAGTAAGGGTGGTTCGATCCATCAAAGAACGTAGGTCTTTGAATGGAATGCCCTTCGGGCATCATCCCTCTATTTGCCATTTAACGGGATCTTCTCTAACGACCGTGAGATCGTAAATAACCAGAGACCAAAGCTCTGATACCAATTGTTGAGTCCCGGAGGGTGGCAATCAAGAGGGGAGGGGTGAATTGATGGCCCAATAAAAACTAAAAACGAGCTACACGGAACCAAGGCAAGATAAACAACAAACTCAAATCTAGCACGAACATAAATACACACGTGAATGCGTGATGATGGGGTGATTTATTAACAAGCAATGGAATTCTCTCCTCACCGTGAAGCCCACACGATATATAGCAGAAAATCAAACCACAAAGTGCACACGGAATTTTTAGGTGGTTCGGGTACACACCGTGTCCCCTACGTCCACCCCTCACACGGAGGATTAACTTCCACTAGACAGTGAAACACAACACCCGCTGTTTACAACAGCAACCACACACACACGCTGTGTAGAACAGCAAGCACAAACACACACAAACGTTCGTGTTGTCGAACACGAACACACACACACAAATCTCAGATTTACTGATTACAAACAGATGATGAAGTTAAACTCAAGGTATTCAAAGTGAGAAGAGTGAAAAGAGGTTGGATTATCCTGGTTGGAGCTCCCCCTATCACTTCCATGAATTTAATCGAACACTTTGTTCGGCACGGTGACGATCTTGGCTTGAATGAAGCTTTAGGTTGATTTTGGATCGCATCCAACAGCTGTGGCTTGTATGGAAGTAGTTCTCCTTCTCCTTCTCTTCACTTTCACTCGCTCTTCAAGCTGGAACCAGGTCAGGAGGTGGCGACTTCAACCTGCAAACACAAGGGGTTAGAAAGAAAGCTCACAGTTCAACATACGATTTTTCCCCTTAGGGTTTTTTATCAACCAAGCGACATTATATATGCTAAGAGAGTTCTGGAGACGGTCAAGGGACCAGATCCGCAAAATGTGGAGCAAAGCACGGGCCCCCAACCTAAAACAAATGACCCATGAGGTCGAAATTCCAAGGGTCAACAAATACGGCTCGGCCCGGAAATGAAGGGGTCGACCCTTGGGGTCGACCCTCGTGGGTGGTTTTTCTGCCCAGAAGGCATGGGTCGACCCCTGGGGTCGACCCTCTCAGGAACGCTTGCTGTTTAAGAAATTTTACTAAAGGGGTCGACCCTTGGGGTCGACCCACAGCTTGAGGGGTCGACCCTTGGGGTCGACCCTCTCAGTCCAGAACCACAAACCAGTGGGCCAAAAAATAAAGACAACAGGGGGCGACCCCTGGGGTCGACCCTTGGCTAGGGGTCGACCCTTGGGGTCGACCCTTTCAGCCAGAACACGAATTTGCCGAGAACGCGATCCAAACGACCGAGTCAAGTTCCAGAACGTCTAATATAAACATGCAAACCATGAGAAGTGTTCAAGAACAAGTTTATGAGCTACAAAAATGGTTTTTAAAACATGTCAATCAATTAAGCTTAAACCATTTCATACTTAGACATAATTCAAATGAGAGATGATCTTAAAGGACTTCAATCACAAAATTGAAGATCAAGGTTGAAGTCGATCTCACCAAACGTCCCAGAGCATTGAAATTCTTGTCCTTGAAGATTGGCCTGTCAAAATATCTCGCAGTTAATTCTTTCATCCAAATTGTCAAATTAACTCACTTACCCCAAAGAAGATTGCATTGAGCCTTCATAACACGCCAAAACCACATATGACGGAGTTGGGATTCAAGACGTTAGAAGGACTCATTTTCAGTTCAAAAAAAAATTGGTCAACATCAAAACCATAAGGCATTTTACATGAGGAGGGGGTTCAACATGTAGAACTGAGGTCCACATGAACAGCACATCAATGTCAAGACGTCCTCATTCTTACTATAGAATTGAGGTCCACAAGAACATCATGTTGAACATAGAATTGGGGTTTACAAGAACAGCATAACAATGTTGATATAGAATTGGGGTTTACAAGAACAGCATCAAATGGCATGATAACCTCATCCCATTAAGAGAATTCTCATTATACACACTTTGCATAACATGAGGGCCGGTATACCATGTTTCTTCAGAGTGACATGGCAAAATAGTGTAATGGGTTTTTATGGTACAACCACCTCAGTCGGCCTTGAGGGAATCCAAGGCTGCGAGGAGACTTACGGAGGTCTCTATGACTAACTCGCTAGTCCAAAGGAACGGAATGTCCAATGGAGAGCTTGTATGTCAATGAGAATTGAGAGGGTAATGCGATAAATTGCCGTAGAAACGTGGGACTATACTCACGGACTGGAATATAGTGCCGATATATATATATATATATATATATATATATATATATATATATATATATATATATATATATATATATATATATATATATATATATAGTGAAACTCTCAGTTAACAGTAATCAGTGAAACAGTAATGCAAAAAAATAGCGACTTTGGTAAAGCCGTTTTTCATGAAATTAACGCCGTAATCAGGGGCGTTTATATTACATTTGACGACGTACATAGAAGTCGTCCTTTCAATATTTCTAATTTACAGAATATTAATAATATGGAATTTTTAACAGAAACGCGCCCTGGACAGGGGCGTGTCTCTTCAATATGCGCCCTGGTCTGGGGCGTCAGTTAAACATGAGACGACCTGGACAAGGTCGTGAATTCAGGAATTTACCAATTTTCAGATAATAAAATTTCAGGAAACAGGGTACATGATCGTGGCAGGAAAAATAGCAGGATTACAAGAGATTGATCATGCATTAATTTAGAATCATGTTTCAATAGATATATAATTTTAAACATGGCATTTATTAATTAAGAGAAATTGACGTCCGTGTGAAGGGCGTCAAATATGGAGTTGACGACCTAGTCATGGTCATTTCTTTTAAATTAGCGCCCTTGACAGGGACGCTTCCTTCAAAAACTTTACAGAAACGCACAAAATCTATATGCATGTATTAACGGATGATGTTATAATCATTATTAGGCTAGTTTGGGCTACAGTCCTTGAGAAAACCTACCTTTAAGAAGATTTTGACCGATGATCGGATGAAGGTTCAATAATAACGATGCTCTGATCTTCCGGAAGCAGAGGAAGATGATAAGGAAAAACTCCTCCGACACTTCGGTAGTTTGAAGAAGATGTAGACGATGATGAAGACCCTTCGTTCTTCAGCACGTCAACCTACAGAACACAAGAAGAATATTAGTATCCTTCATGACTACGAATTATGGACAGAGGAAGGAAACGGTACGAAGAACCACCTGTTCTTCACGCAGCAGCAACAGCTTTAGGGTTTGATCGGACAGGGTTATTTATAGGATTTTGGGCATCCTAATAGAGTTAGAATTTGATTAATTGTAGTATTCCCTTGATAGAGTCCTTACTATATCCTACCCTCGACGTAGTTATCCATAACTTGCCCTGGATGGACTCCTGGGTCAAACGAAACTCGAACTGAATTAACGTCTTAAGCGAGGGCGTCGAATTTAAATTGACGCCTTGTCTAGAGTCGTTACTTATTTAAAACGCGCCCAGGTAGAGGGCGTTTCATTTCCTTTCCTAGATTTTATCTTTCGTCGTTTGAAATTTGACGCCCTATTGTCTAGGCGTCCTTTTTAAATTAACGCCTTATACAGAGGCGTTTCCTTTTGAATTAGCGCCTTTATAAAAGGCGTTATTTTTATTTTTTATTTTTTTATTTTTTTTCCTTTGATTAATGATTTAATCATTTAGGCTCTTTGTCATCTATTCACTTATCTTTTATTTTTAATTTGATTTATTTAAAAATCTTATTTTTATCAGGGTCGCTACAACGGCCCCCTTCGGATGACGCCTGGGTGAGTCGGGAGGACCTCCAGCGGTTGGACCCCGACCTCTTGGAGCAGTATCACAGCAGGGAGGACCTCTACTCGATAGAGTTTAGCTCTTCGCGGCCCAGGGGAATTGATGAGGGCATCACTCACGATTCCCTCTGGCTCGGGACCTCCCTCCGCTCCGACGAGATCCAATCCTGAGCTCCATCACTTCACCGCTCGCTGCAGCACCTTGAGGATCATCTTTGTGCACTTGTTACCTTTATTTTGAGTCATTATGATGTAATTTGCTTTTATTTGAGTCCAGTATCTAGGTTACGTGTTTATTTCCCTATGTTTAGTAGTCTTCATGTGGGTTCTGGGCCCGAATCCATGGGCTTGGCCCACTTCCTCTTTTCCTTCCCCTAGTCTTGTGTCAGTTATCTGTTTTGCAAGGACTTATTGTAATTAGGGATTCCCTATAAATAGGGCCCCAAACCCTCCATTTTGAGCTAATGAGATATTGAAGAAAATTTGCCACTTGAGTGCCTCTCTCTCTCCCTCACTAGCTCTCTCTCTTCCTCTCTCTCTAGGGGGCGAACCCCACTCTCTCTCTTCTCCCCTCCCTTGGGCGAACCTGGCCCTTCACCTTCCCTCCCCCTTGCCACCTCAGCTGCCACCTCAACCCTCCACCCCTTCATCTTCCCAAGGCCCATAACTCCCTTCAATACCTCCCCCACCCTAGGCAACCCTTCCCATTCCCCATACAACTTCTCAACCTCCAAGGCAACCTTCCCTCTTCCCCAAGAAACCATTCCACTCCCCCACACATCCATTCATATCCCCAGGGCGGCCATCAAACCCCTATCCCACCACAACTTGCGCACCGGCCCTCCCCATCTACTCACCCCCCCTTGCCTTGGCCGACCCCTCAATCCCCCTCTCATAGCTGCGACCCTCACCCCTCCCCTCCACCCTCTTGGAACTCCACATCCCCTGCTCCACCCCACTCATCATCCCCAAACATTCCACTCCCATCTACCATCACCACCAGCCTTCCCACCATTGCTAAATCTCCATTCCCTTTAGCCTAGCTCCACCACCATCCCTTTCATTTGGCCAAGTCTGCAGGTGGCAGAAGAAGGTTCGACTTGCAGAAGCCACCCCGGATTCATACGGCGACATCTGAAGGCGTACCATACCAATCTGGAAAGGTCGTCCAGTTAGCTTTGCAGGAAAGGTGACCTCATCCCATTCCGAGTTTGGGGCCGTCCGGGAGAGCCATTCTCCCCTGACTGCGCTGGACCCCCCCTGAAGAGTACCTGAATTGGCTTTGAAGCTGTACCCCGACGAACCACGGAATAATTCGGCCTCAAGTCCTTCTACAAAGATCTTCGTCCTCCAGTCTTCGGTCAGGATCAAGAAGCAGAACTGCATTCGGCGCCCGGAGGCCAAAGTTCCCTTTTTTATCCCTCGACTGGTCGGGTCTGCCTCCCACAGCCTGCAGCGACCGACCTTCACTCTTCTGAATCTCCCCATCTCCTCCGACGTCAGACAGCTGCCCCGTCAGCTTTTTTGCATAGAGGGTTCGTCCATGGACCCAGAAACTCCAGCGGTTCATGATTCGGAGTCCGGGAGCCATCGGGACAACTTCTGCATCCTGCTGCATCAGATTAGTAGCTGCCAGTCCCAGATCCTGCCGCCCTGTTCGAACCCCCGCCACGGCCAGTGACGACATCAGAAGAAATCAGTAAAATTCTGGGAAGTCCAGGTTCATTGTCCGAAGAGAACCCCCCTGGTCTCGTCATCGGAAAAATTCTTGATCGGAATCTACGGTCGCGACACCGACTGACTATCATCTTCCACAGCAAGCAGGGTTATCCGGCAGCGGCCTCCTCTCGGACTTATCGGCGGCTCTCCCTTCCCCGCCGGCTGGCTTAACGCCCCTCCCTGTGTGGAGGTAGTAATTGATTGTAACAGCAAAGCCCCCCACCCCAAGTTCACCCTCTTGTGTGAGGCGTAGTGGATGTAACCGATAAACAGGTCAAGCTTCATCGGCGCAGTGTGCGGGGAATCCACACTTCCCCGCTCGCCCTCGTCTCCGAACGGGGTTGGTTTCCTCAAACCAACCAGGTGAGCCTCTGCCCTAGCTCCATTACACTTGTTCATTTCATATCTACAAAATTTATCCGCTGGTCGGTGAGAGAGTGCCCGACCCCGGAGCCACCAACCCTTGTGTGGTCACCGTGGGTGATAGTGAGCGAGTGACCTAGTGCCCCCAAGGCACCCGGCCGCCCTTGTTTGTGGGCTTCCTATCCTCGGGAGGGACAACCTTAGCGGTGCTGGTCCTCTAGCCAGCCAGGGGCTTTCTCCACTGCCTCGACTCGGCATCCCCGAGTCACCACGGGAAACGGGTGTGCACGGTGTGACGGCGACTTTCAAGTTGCTCCCAACCTCGTTGTTGTGATTGCGAATAAAGTCCAAGGATCATTTCACTTGCTGCATATTTGTGTCACATCACTCTTGGTTCAGATACCAGAGCTGAGCTTTGCTCATTCCGAGCTACATTCCCATTTGGGTTTTCTTATTTTCGTTTGCTTCTGTCTTTTGTTTCCGAAATTGTTTCTTCAAGCTGTGAGTCAGCTGTTAGCAGAGGTACTACCTCTGGACGGGTAAGCAGTAAACCCCAGCGGTTGTAGTGGAGGTCTCCACTGAACAGGTGAAGCTGTAATCCTCAGCAGGTGAGACTTGTGTCGGACAGCAAGCGGTGTTGCTCAGCGGTTTGTAGGCCAAGCTGTATTGCCCAACAGACGCAAGCTATACTGCGCAGCAGTAAGCCATACTCGGTTGAGTGTGGGGTGGACGTAGGTCTCTGACCGAACCATCTAAAAATCTTGTGTACCTTGTGTTTGTGTGATTGTCCATGAACTGTGTGCGACTGGATTTCATGTTTATCTTCACAGCTTGATTCGCTTCTGTTCAATTCTAGTATTTGGGTTAGTGATTCAGTAAATTTGCCTATATTCCGCATTAGAGCCTTATACTGGTTTTAAAGTAGGCAATAGATCTATTCACCCCCCTCTAGATCCACACTTCGTGGAGATAGACTGCGTCCATCTAACATAACACCAATCACACATGCACAAGGATTTTTAGGTGGTTCGGGACCACGACGGGTACCCTACGTCCACCCCTCACCACCTCGGTGAGGCTTCACTAAAATGCTACTCGAGGTAGCACACGGGGATGAACCCCAATACACCACACGCTGCACGACGGTAGCAAATCGCACACACGAGCACGAAGCTCAACACGTTGCAATGCAGCTCACACACGAGGGCGAACCCTCAACACGGTGCTCAGCACCACACACACACACACCAAAACGGGGGACGCACCCCAACAGTCAATCCACACTCGGAGACACCGCTCCGAACACACACACAATTTTCTTCAGTTTAAGAGATGAACACAGATATACATTTGCAAGCTCAATAGCATAAACAAACATGGATAGCTCTAAATAGAGATGAATATTGAGTTGAGCAAACTTCTAATCGCCGATGATGGAACTTGGTTCTTTGGTGACTTCAAGGGATGAAAGGACTAGAGGAGATGTCTTCACGAAGCTCCTTTGGTTCAGATCGGAAGGATGGTCGCAGTTGATTCAATCCCCTTTCACTTCTATTGACTCACTATCACGACCATGGGTGATGGAGATGGTACAACCGTCTTCTTCAACACGATGGCTTCTGGGAGGTGAAATACGATCATCATCAACTTTGAATCGAGCTCAGCACGACATGGGAAGAAGCTTCAACACCGCTCCGGCCACTCTCCCTGCAAAACCCCAAAACGTATATATCCTTAGAAGCTCTCTTCACTTCTCAATAAACGCTATCTCATTTGATTTATACCGAAGAGGAATGGGCGGCCACGTGGAGGATATTATCCCCCAAGGACCAATCACAATAGGGTACAAAAAAGGGGATCGAGCTAGGGCTCCGGCCTCCACGTGAACCGACATGTTTTTTGATCGCCGGAAAGTGTCGACCCCATGGGTCGACACTCGTGCTCGAGCAAGAACAGAAGAGGCCCAAACAGAACCCAACGTAGAAAGTGTCAACCCACGGGGTCGACACATTCTACATGTGGCATGAATAAAAGGCCATGGCAGAAAGTCCCGGAATAAGTGTCGACCTTGTGGGTCGACACTTATGTCCAGGGTTCTGAAAAATGAACCCAGATAGAACCTAGTGATAAAAAGGTCGACCCAATGGGTCGACTTTTTATCCCCAAGTTCGAAGACATAAGAGGGCCGGCTGAAAACAGCTTACCCCTGGACAAAGTGTCGACCCATGGGGTTGACACTTTTCCTGACATAAGCAAACTATAACAAAACACACAATGGGGTTATTCTAAAGACATGAGGCATCAAAGATGAATACAAGTAAGAAAGAAATTGGTATTAAGTACCCCAAATCATAGATATACCAATTAGAGATGGTTAGAGAATTACCTTGAGAGTTGTCCATCCAATTTTCACAATAAACCACTTCCTACCAATCAACCAAAACAACTTACCATTTTAATGTTTCAGTTGAATAACAGCCACTTCATCTTGACATTTGGTCCCATTGAAATTCCCTGTCAAAGTTACTCACCTAAGGTCAGTCTTCAGTTGTCATTTGCTTTCTTGAAGATTAATCTCTAGCTCTCATCAATCACTCAATATTTAGACTAAGTCTCTTCAAACCACATGATAGCTATCACAATAGCTTGAATCCCATCCGAATCAACTAAGGAAGAGTTAGAAGAATTTCACCTAATTTCTTCGGAGACTTTTCTTACTCACTAACTCCTGTAAGCATATCAAATCACACGTCAGTTAATTTCATCAAATCAGTCGGCCGTGACTTACACTAGCTATTCAATCAATTGAAATTTGCTCAGTTCATTTCAAATCCACAAACAACATATGCAGATTGTTTACATGGAGAACAATCACATGGTATTTAGTTCATCATCAAAATTCCTTAGTACACGGTTGTGCACGGGGTTCAACAATCTCTCCCTTTTTGATGATGACAAATACTATGTGCAATTAGACAAAATAGTGTTGACATATAAATAGTGTTTCAAGGAAATTCAACTCACATCTAGCATTCTAAACATATAACCATGCTTAACAATCCAATTATTCTCATTCTCAAAATGCAATCAAAATATAGTTCACACTCTTTGAACACACTAGGCATCCTGTAGACCAGTTGATAACACAGCCATGACTATAATGAATTCTAACCATGAATTAAGATATCATTCAGCATCAATGATGAATCATGAATCAAACATAACATCCATCAACAAGACATGTTCTTTAAGCATCAGTGATCATCCCATAAAATAAACACAAGTCCACGAAATATTCTGTTCACAAAACAACTCATAACTCCAACATTGTTTAAAAGACAACCACAACTGCTGTCCACTTCAACTACTGTCCACATCTGGACAACCATGTCCACAAAATAAACAAGTCCACCACAAATCCACCACAAATATGAACATAAGACATAACATAACATTCACATAACAAGACAACATAATAGGACAGCTCATTTCATCTCCCCCTTTGTCATCAACAAAAAGGAGTGGGAAAGGGGGAAGGAGCCAATCAGCTTGGTCAGTTGAAGGAGGGTGCCAAAGATCAAATCCTCAAGGAGAGGCAGGTGGTGTCCATGGATGCTCGAGAAATTCAGAGAGATCGTCAAACTTGGAGTTTTGAATGCCAATAGCAGTATGGAGAGAATCAATGGAGTCGGCCATGGCAGCGAACTTCTGAAGATAAGTGTCATGGTGAAGCTTCAGTTCCTTGACTTCCCGTGTGAGGGCATCCACAGATTCGTTAACATTGCAAACTTCATCACTCAATTCATCAAATTTGGTGTTCATTGATCGATTCGCTGAAGATGTAGCCTGTGACACTCTGGTTCTAGCAGTTTTGCTGATGGGTTGTTCATGATCTTCACCTTCACTTTGCTCAGACCCTGCTACCGGGGCTTTACCTTTCTTTGACAGAAGTGTGCGAACGAGAACACCATTTATCAATTCATAGACCATGTTGCTGCAGATGGATGGGATAGTATAGATGTCAGCATTCCTAATTGGATGATTGACCTGCTTGCTCAAGTCAATATGCAAATATTGGAAGATTGGAGTTAAGGCAGCTCCATAAGGCAAATTCCGATTCTTGGACTTCCTGCAACTTGTTATATACTCCATCATCACTTCAGGGAAGTTGACTGGTTCCCCACTCATAATTTGAACAAATAAGAATTTGTGCCTGTTAGTTACTTGTTCCCTAGACCCTGATCTAGGCAGTAGTATAGTGGTCATCATGTGATGTAGAATCTTCTGAAGATGTGGCAATTCATTTGCATTGAGCTTCGGTACACACCCTGGTGTGGCTACCTTATCCGTCATGAGTTCATATGCAAGTTCTTTAGAATAAATGGCTTCTTCATAAATCATCCCACTATCCCAAGGCAAATTCAGGGCTTTTCCTATCAATTGAGCAGTTAAAGGAACAGAATGCCCATCTAATTTTGTGTGCAGCTCATCATTTTTTACAACCATATTTCCATAGAACTGATGAACTAGTAAATGATAGACTCTTCTGTGCTCAGTCATGAATGGAATCAAATTTGGCTGCTTCCTCAACAACTCTACTAACCTTGGCAGAGCAGTTTCGATGCTTCTAAAATCAACGGCACAAGGTCGCAACACTTTTCTCTCAACTAGCATTTTTGTTTCAGTAGCCCTTTTTATTTTCTCAGACTGGGCTTCTTTGTCCTTGCGTCGTAGCTCTGTTAGGATGCGGGCTTCCTCCCTCTCTAACACAGATCTTTTCTTGGGTGCCATAGGTACAGTTCGGACAACACTCAAAGCAAGCAGAAGGTGGACTGCGATGCAACTTGTGACCTTCGAGCAGATGGGGGAGTTACCTCTGACTGGCTGGACTTCATCCCACGAACAGTAACTTCTTCCAAAAAGATGTGCTTCTAAGGGGGACCCTGCAACTGCTTCCAGAGAAGGAAGAAGGGGTGAGCGCCGCCGCTCGCCGGAGGGTGCCTCTGGAAGAGGTGGCGTTGGATGAGCCGCAGAGGGCGGAAGAAGGAGTGGAGAGGAAGAGCCGAAGAGGCTTGGGATGAGGAGGATCGCCCGTTGGAGGTTGCGGACGGTCGCCCGTGGGAGGTTGCGGATGGAATGTTAGGGCAGGAGGGGATGGGTGGTGAATGGGTTTAAGGAGTAGAGAAAGGGTTTTAAGGAGGAGGGTTCGATCGGGTTTTGACAAAAGGAAGACCCAATACACCTTGGGTTCGAGCCATTCAGTTGGGTGGAGTGAGCCCGGCGGTCCGATTCACAAACCAGGTTCCGAAACAAAAGTGTCGACCTTGTGGGTCGACACATTTTGGAGACTATTCTGTCTCGCGAGAAAAAGAAGAAGCACGGGTAAAAGGTCGACCTTAGGGGTCGGCACTTCTTCTGCACTTTGAAAAATCAAGTGAAATGTAGTGAATTGAAGGCCAAATGAATCAAACTTGATATCCATGAAATGATAAACACAAATTGGGCCATCTGTGGGTAGTTCAATTGAGAAAAGTTGATCTTGGACAAGGGAAATCAAATGGCCACACTTGGATGATCAATTCAATAAAACATTCAAGCATTCATTTCTAATAACCATCGCAAATCATTGAGATTGAAATGTTGCAAGGAATAATACCAGATTTAAGTACATTTCATTCTCATGAATAGCATTAAAGCCAAGTTGCTTATCTCATCTCTTTCATTCTGAGCACTTCAAAGAACTCAAGATTGAAGCATGTTAGAGTCACCAAACGCAATCTATTAACTCTGTGCATCAGAACTCATGGTCAGTGAAATATGAGACAAAGTCCAAGGAATGGACACAATGTCAGAGCAGTAACTCAACGCACAAAACAGTTCAATTAAAATTTGTATTCCTTTCAGCCATCACAAATTTTTCGTTGGTCACATGAGAGTGATTCTAACCAACTCAGTTCAACAATCAAACAGACATGGTTTTCTCTTCAGTAAAATCCATTTTAGAGGAAATTTAGGGAATATGAGTGGGATAGCAGATCCAAAGTGAGTTATGTACTTCAATTGTGGGGGTTCAACAATTGAGTTCTTATTATGCATTTTAAGCATGCAGGCAGACAAGCAAGCATACATAGGTATAAGATCAAGCATGAAGGTCCCTTAGGGACAGGTATAATAAGAATGCAATTGATTTGAGCAATTATGTCCATGAACCATATTAACATGGTTGTGCTTACAAGTAGACGTACTACTTAACCATTGATGATCAACTAATTCAGGAAATACATTCAAACAATCAAGCTCTGATTCAACATGTGAACAATGAAGAATGACTTTCAAAACAATATGGATATTGATATGTTCTAAGTAACACTAACAAGGTCTCTCCTCCAAACATTTCAATACAAAGTGCTCGGCTTTTGGTAGCTTCACACAGTCCCATACAATTTTGTATTTATTTTAAAAAGCAACATGACTAACCTTTTGACACGAGACCAGCCCTTTGTCTCAGGGGCAGTTCCCGACTACTCGGTATCGTCATTTATGATAATGTGGATAAGACACTTTCCGATGCGAGTTTCCTCCTTTATTTCAGGGGGGATTCCCGATGTACTCGATGTCAAATCACACTTATTCAATTTTTGTGGGACTGACAGATTTTTCATCACGAGTCACTGGGCTTTAATGTAGGGGTTTAAGAATACTTAAAAGTGTTGAGTGGAATAGCAGAGATCCTTATTGAATGAAGTCAGTTGTATCAAGGTTCCATATGAAGTGAGTGATTGAACAGATAGTAGTAAATGAATTAGCCTGTTCAAGGTTTAGTCTCCCCCTAAGTGTATGCACAGATGAGAACCAAAATGACCTTGTTAAAATGTGTCATGAGGCATTCATGCCTGAATCATTGCAAATTTATTTAACAAGGTTGTTCGGTCATAGAAGAGTTCAAAAAGAAACGGATGTATATGATATACACTCAAGCATGTCAAAATGGTGTATTCAAGCGAGTTGATTACCTGTACGTGGCGGAGAACGTAGGTCCGAAGACCACACCCACGCATAATGAAAGCTTCCAGGTGAACTTAATCCACCTTTCCACTGACATCAATTTATATACCGGTGAATCATGGCATCCATGCACACGAATATGAAGTATATGCAAGTCTGTACATCAAAGTGACAGATGACTAAATTTTTTATTTGTATTCACAAGTGTTCAAAAAGATGTGATGTGTATGGATGTAAGATGTGTACGCTCTGTGTGTAAAATTTAACTTTTATTCACAAAAAGAGACGAGTGTAGCTAGAGGTAACTCTATGAACAGTTGAAAAAGATTATTGTTCACATGTGAAAGGAAAAGTGGAATGTATTACCACATTGGCTCATCAATTTCTAACCTTGGAGGAGTTTTATTCTATTGACAACTTCTTCCATCCCAAGGCATTCCCGCAAAACAAGATTTTCACTTTTAGGTTTTGGGAATCCAAGCCATTTTGGGTCCTTGGGGGTTAGCTACACCACGACTTGTAGCTTTCCACATTTTCCTTGCATTCATATCATCAAGGTGCAATAACGAGCAATCATCCATGAGATGTCCCACATGACCACAGTAATGACAATACACACGTTGATTTAATTTCTTTGGTTGAGCATAAGCATTGGACTTTTGTGCATGTCTGAGGGGTCTATGATTTTGAGTATGAAATTTTGGTTTCACATTTAACAACCAACAATTTTTCATAGTATGACCCATTTTTCCACAATGAAAGCATTCAACCCTCCTTTTCTGATCAACTTGAAATCTATTGTTATGCTTCTTAGAAGCATTCAAATCATCTTCTTTCATCAAACTACAGTCATGCATTACATGTCCAAGCTCACCACAATAGTGACATGAAGCATAGTTTTGTTTTGGAGCTTGGTGTTTCACATTTGATTTCTTTGCATGCATATTTGGCTTTTGTTTGACAAGGTTAGGAGTGTTTGATGTACTGGAAGGGCAGGAAGCATGCACAAAGGAGGTCATGGTTTTCAAATTAAAGGCTTCCTTTTTGCTAGGATTGTATCCTAGACCTTCTCGTTGGAAATTAACCTTTGTTACTAAAAGTTTGTTCAAGTTCTCCTCCCCACTCACAAACTTACCCAATGATTTGTTCAAGTCAACAATTTCACTTTGGAGTGAAGCAATTTGAAGTTCACAAGACAGAATTTCATTTTCACATGAAGTGACTTTCTCATTTAGAGTGGCATTTATCGTCTTGTAAGATTCTATTTCCTGTTCTAGAATACTTACATTCTCACTCTCTTGAGCGACCATGGACTTACCTTTTTCAATAGTCAAAAGCCTTTCACACATGGTCCTATTCAATTGCTTTAGTTTTTGAAGTTCAGATTTCAGCAAATCGTTTTCTTTCTTAGATTTCTCAAAGCACTTCAACCTTCCCTCAAGCAAAGAGACTTGAATAAGCAATACATCGTTATCCCCTTTTAGTTTGTCATTTTTGTCCAGAAGGGACTTGGCATCAATTTCAGAGTCAAGTAGTTTATCAAACATTTTTTCATCATCCGACAATGAATCTAACTTGTTCTTTAGAGTTCTTTCCCTTTCCTCAAGCAAAGTAACTTTACATGCCAAGAGCTCATTTTCTTTTTCCAGTTCTTCAATTTTTGAACTTAGATCAATGCATTTCACACAAGAATAATTGTCATGGATATTTTCATTAGACTTCTTCTTCAAAGCTTTGTTTTCACATTTCACCTTTTTATATTTTTCTGACAATTCTTGATAAGCATCTACCAAATCTTCAAATGACAATTCATCTTCATCGGATTTAGAGCTTACCTCCTCAGCACTTTCATCACAAGTCTGATAAATATCATCAGCCATTAATCCCCTCTATCCTTGCTTCTCTTGAGCTAGCATCAACTTGTCCATAAGTTCTTTTGGCGATTCTGCAAGAGGAGACGAACGTGAACCTGTTAGTATTGACAGAATTTTTCAACAACCTCAAAATTGTAGCATTTTCATGACTCTTTAGTCTATCTTGGTTGGACCACTTGGTCTCATCCCAAGGCAACCTATGAGGACCATCATGAACTAACTTCCACAAATTTGGATTAATTGAATTTATGGTCCTACACAGTTTCCCAGCCAGGAGTTAAAGTCATCACCATTATAGACAGGTAAAGAAGTCAAAGAGGCAATATCTGAAGAAGCATTCATCATTCAAAACTACACTAGGATCCCTCTGAAGATCGTTTGATCTAGAATAACAGAGCCAGGCTCTGATACCAATTGTTGGGTCCCACAATGTAGTGGCATGGATCTAGAGGGGGGGTGAATAGATCCCTCTCTAAAAATTAAAACCAATTAAAATGACTTGAAGGCTTCTCAATCAAACCTCACCAAACGTGCAGGTGACAAGATCACACATGGAGAATTAGAAAATTGAACTAGCCGTATATATTGATGAATTTAGCATCGATGTGCAACATAATTAATAATCCATCATGTGTATGGTGGTAGAGGATAAGGAACAACCACACAACCAATCACACATGCACAAGGATTTTTAGGTGGTTCGGGACCACGACGGGTACCCTACGTCCACCCCTCACCACCTCGGTGAGGCTTCACTAAAATGCTACTCGAGGTAGCACACGGGGACGAACCCCAATACACCACAAGCTGCACGACGACAGCAAATCGCACACATGAGCACGAAGCTCAACACGCTGCAATGCAGCTCACACACGAGGGTGAACCCTCAACACGGTGCTCAGCACCACACACCCACACACCAAAACGGGGGACGCACCCCAATAGTCAATCCACACTCAGAGACACCACTCCGAACACACACACAGTTTTCTTCAGTTTAAGAGATCAACACAGATATATATTTGCAAGCTCAATAGCATAAACAAACATGGATAGCTCTAAGCAGAGATAGATATTGAGTTGAGCAAACTCCTGATCATCGATGATGGAACTTGGTTCTTTGGTGACTTCAGGGGATGAAAGGACTGGAGGAGGTGTCTTCACGAAGCTCCTTTGGTTCAGATCGGAAGGATGGTCACAGTTGATTCAATCCCCTTTCACTTCTCTTGACTCACTATCACGACCATGGGTGATGGAGATGGTACAACCATCTTCTTCAACACGATGGCATCTGGGAGGTGAAAGATGATCGTCTTCAACCTTGAATCGAGCTTAGCACGACATGGGAAGAAGCTTCAACACCGCTCCGGCCACTCTCCCTGCAAAACACCTAAACGTATATATCCTTAGAAGCTCTCTTCACTACTCAATAAACCCTATCTCATTCGATTTATACCCAAGAGGAATGGGCGGCCACGTGGAGGATATTATCCCCAAGGACCAATCACAATAGGGTACAAAAAGAGGGGATCGAGCTAGGGCTCCGGTCTCCGCGCGAACCGGCATGTTTTCCGGTCGCTGGAAAGTGTTGACCCCATGGGTCGACACTCGCGCTCGGGGAAGAACAGAAGAGGCCCAAATAGAACCCAGCATAGAAAGTGTCGACCCACGGGGTCGACACATTCTACCTGTGGCATGAATAAAAGGCCACGGCAGAAAGTCTCGGAATAAGTGTCAACCTTGTGGGTCGAAACTTATGTCCAGGGTTCTGAAAAATGAACCCAGACAGAACCTAGTGATAAAAAGGTCAACCCAATAGGTTGACTTTTTATCCCCAAGTTCGAAGACATAAGAGGGCCGGCTGAAAACAGCTTACCCCTAGACAAAGTGTCGACCCATGGGGTCGACACTTTTCCTGACAACAGCAAACTATAACAAAACACACAATGGGGTTATTCTAGAGACATGAGACATCAAAGATGAATACAAGTAAGAAAGAAATTGGTATTAAGTACCCCAAATCATAGATATACCAATTAGAGATGGTTAGGGAATTACCTTGAGAGTTGTCCATCCAATTTTCACAATAAACAACTTCCTACCATTCAACCAAAACAACTTACCATTTTAATATTTTAGTTGAATAACAGCCATCTCATCTTGACATTTGGTCCCATTGAAATTCCCTGTCAAAGTTACTCACCTAAGGTCAGTCTTCAGTTCTCATTTGCTTTCTTGAAGATTAATCTCTAGCTCTCATCAATCACTCAATATTTAGACTAAGTCTCTTCAAACCACATGATAGCTATCACAATAGCTTGAATCCCATCCGAATCAACTAAGGAAGAGTTAGAAGAATTTCACCCAATTTGTTCGGAGACTTTTCTTTCTCACTAACTCCTGTAAGCATACCAAATCACATGTCAGTTAATTTCATCAAATCGGTCGACCGTGACTTACACTAGCCATTCAATCAATTGAAATTTGCTCAGTTCATTTCAAATCCACAAACAACATGTGCAAATTGTTTACATGGAGAACAATCACATGGTAATTAGTTCATCATCAAAATTCCTTAGTACACAGTTGTGCACGGGGTTCAACATGAAGTAAGCAAAATGCCAAAGTAGGGAGCGGACACGATACCTCCACGCTCTGGGCGTGGGGAAGATGACCCCGGCCAAGACTAGTACTCCCGGTGTACAGTAAATAAATAATTACAGTAGTGACTTTAATTGTCCACTCCACGCACGGAGGTAAAGGGCTACACGTAGGACCCAGGAGTAGCGAACTCGGGTTGACGGGCAGCAAGTTAGAAGACTCTTGGGCCAGAGACGGGCTGCTGGTCCGGCTTGGTTCTGTAGGGCCCGCGGGATAGTAGGCGGGTCCGGTTGCTGGGAAGGTGGTGCCCGTGCATCTCCTTGCTGCGGATGCCGGTTGGGACGCTTCTGAGGGGTTGCTGGTTAATCTCTGGGAGTGGCGGTCGTCGAATGTGAGCCGGCGTATTTTACCGGAATTAACCGGCGGACTGCTCTGCTGGCCTGTTAACTGATCTGATCTGCGTGCCTCCACGAAAAGAATTGATGCGCCCAAACCCAATGTCAGATCGAGGCGAGATCAGCGCCGTTGGACAGAGGACTCAAAGAGCTACAATATAAATTAATTTCACATCCATCCAGAAAATGGATTGGAATGAAAATCACTGTTTCCTAAGTATTTCTACTAGTTCAAATTACAAACAGTCAGGATAGAATAGAATCTGCCTGAAAATAAATTTTGACCAATAGGGGAATGGTAGAACTGGATCTTGGGAATTTTATGGTGGGTAGGGTAGGACGTGAGGATCATGGATGAATTTTTTGGTAATTTGTAGAGATGGATAAGGGGGCGGGAAAAATACAACAACAACACACTATCCCACAGATCTGCTGATTGGCTGACTGTCAGGGGTGGAACTAAAAGACTGGGAAAAATAGCAAACGGTGGTGGATTGTCACAAAATTTAAAATAGGAGGAGGTAACAACAAGGGGGATGGTCTCTAAAATTTTTAATATCATCAGATACACGGATTGGGAGGGCCAACCAGATCTTCAGGTTGTTATTCTGAATTTCGTGGTTCAGGACAGTGGCTCGGAGATGTTGTTGTGGCCGCTCGACGGCGGTACGAACAGAGGCGGCAGCGGCGGTGGCTGGAAGTCGCATCCAGCGGAGGTTGTAGACGTGGGAATCACTCCCAGAATATGGCTTCACACCATAGATTTCTATTGCATTCTCTACTACAAGAAGGGGAGAGGGAGGGGGTGCGCCCTAGGGCTCTTGGAGGCAAATGCCAATTTTCTGATTTCTTATGCATTAATCCCTCAAAATATGGAAAATACATGGGTTTTATATGAAATGTAAATGACCTATACTAACCTTAGATCTAGGGTTAGGGAGGGGTAATTAGGGGAGAGAAGAATTTTCTCCCATGTGGTCAAATACAACAAATATAAACAATTAAAATGGGAGAAATTATTTAATCCCACATGGGGACAAAGGAGGGGGTGCCCCCTTCATGGAGTCAACATGGGGGGCTTGGTCAAGAGTCTAACTTGGACCATAGACCAGCCACACATGGGTCCTAGAGAGCCTAGGTGGCCCAATGGGAGAGAGGGTGGGGGTCCCGCCGGGCCTACGTGACCTTTTTGCAAAGAAACCCAATGATTTCTAAAGACTAACCCATTGGCTTATAATGCCATAAAATTGCAAACCAAATTAACCCAAGGATACAAATGCAAACAAAAGGATACAAATGTAAAAATAAAATGTTAGTGCCCGGTGTTGATTCTCATCACCGAGCCATGGAATATCAGCAGCACCTCACTCGATATTACAACGCCAAAGTCCGAGACAGACATTTCCGTCTAGGAGACTTCATCCTGAGAAAAGCCGAAGCCTCTCAACCACTAGAGGCGGTGGGGAAGCTGGCCCCTAATTGGGAATGCCCCTACTGAGTGGTCGAGACGGTCGGGAAGGGGGCATATCATTTGTCTACCATGGAAGGAACGCCTATCCCCCGGACATGGAATGCAACAACATTACGAAAGTTCTATTTTTGAGCTTTTCACAGACATGTAAGCAACAAATGATGATAATTTTTCTTTCATTAATGTTTCTTCATACATCAGATAGGCCACAGCCAATACAGTGCGTATCAAAAATAAAAACACTACATCCACTGGTACTACAACACGGCTTGATTACTCGACGCGGACGTAGCTAGCACCCCCAGGCCGAGCCACTAACTCTACCCAGTGTAGAAACTGGCTCAGATAACGGGGCAGCTAACCTTGTTTGCTTGGGAAACTCAGAAAAAAAGGTACCAAAGGAAGAAAAGGAAGGGAAAAAAGTGAAGGCCCCCTCTACCAACTCTTTGGAAGGAGGCCAGAAGCCGAACAGAAAGCAAGCACCTCCAACTGGTGCGAGCAAGGATAAAGACATCCTCCAAAGAGTGAAAGAAGAGGGAAGAAGTTGATGGAAGAGCAGAAGAGGGAGAAAGACTGAATGCCCCCTCGAAGAGGTGAGAGGGGCGACGGGAAAGGGAAGACCGATGATGTTGGGTCATCAACCCCCCGCATATCGAGCGGCAGCCCTGAGAGTAGGAGAGAGCCCGTAGCCAGGTCCCTTCCTTCTTGCGCACCGCCTGACGGCGGTCCAGAACTTGGAAAGGTGCCCGTCACGAGGCCTCCTTCCTCCTCCTACGATGTCCGACTCATCCTTCTTCTTCCTCCTACGCTGTCCGTCCCGCCCACTTCCTTTCTCTTGCGCCGGAGTAGCAGGAACGCCTTTGGCGGCCGCCAGGATTATCGTCTTCCGAATCGCCCTCCATGTTTTGCTGATAACTCCCCAACATAGAGAGAAGCACTTCGTGAGAAGGGAGAAAGAGGAAGAACTGCAAGAAAAGCCTTAAGCGTTGAAGAGAGGTGGTGGCACCCTCCGGGACCTTTCTTATAGGCCAACAGGGGGAACACTTGCCTTAATTGATTCTCCCCTCGAAAAAACGTGAAAGGCGGCAACCCTTCCCCAAGGGGCAGTTGCTCCGTTTCTCCCTCCAATGACCTCTCCCATGGGGACGCGTGAAATGGCAAGTCATTCAAAGTATGAAAAATTAGAAAGACGTCAGTGCCGCGACAGTCGCCGCACGCGAGATATCTGCAAATAAAAGTCCCACCTTTTTAGCAACTACAGACATGGTGGTCAAATCGCGCCAAAGGCGGTAAAACCAATCAACTCTGTGCTAAATATTACTGCCATTACATATCGAAAGGGCCAACCTTACATGACAACAAAAAAAAGAGAAAAGAGAAAAGAGCTGGCGCGTCAAACTCGTTTTCCTCCTAGTCTATGGAAATAGGGGGACTCCAAGAGGCCCGTGGCCTTTCTTGAGGTTCGGTAGTTGGAGGATCCTCAGTGCCAAGGGATCTTCCCCCGATACCCTCAGTGACGGACGGTCTAGACACTAACCCCACTTGTGTGGGAACTGCCTTGACCGCGTGCCCTCTAGAGGTGACCGGAGTTGGCGATCCCTCTGCCGAGCTGCAGGCATCCCCACTCCCTCCTTCGCTCGACGTCGAAGAGGGAGAATTCGTAGTATTCATTGCCCGGAAGGAAAGACAAGCTCGTCGGTCACCTGCTGCTGGGCCTCAACGACCGCTCGATGGTAACCTTGGGCGAATCCCTTCCGCAGCCCCCAACGGTAGCCTGGCTCATAATACGAGAAGGTGACCTTCTCGAGAGCTGCATGATAGCCCTTCGAGCTCCTGTATCGTTCGATCGCCTCTATCTTAGCTCGCTCAGCCTCCTTTTCAAGCTCGGCTATTCTCTACTCGGCCTCGAGCAACTTCCTCTCGGTCTCTGACAGCTTCGCCTCAGCCTCAGTCCACGTGACCTCGGCTTCCTCCCTCACTCGCTCGGCCCCTCAGACCTGGTTGCTGAGCTCCTCCCGCTTGGCCTTCCACTGCTCGGAGCGCTCGACCTGAGATTGACGCTCCTCTTCCAGAAGTTCACCCTTCAGGTCGGCCATATAGCGAGCTTGGGCCAGCTGATCGGCAAGTGTCCCAGCCTCCTCCTGGCTCGACTGAAACTGGGCTCGAAATGAAGTTGCCTCCCACCGAGATACTTGGAGCTTGGAAGTCAACTGATTGATCCTCCGATCAGACTCAGCGCGAACCCGAGAGAGGGACCACTCTTCGCTGTCCAGTCGGGCGAAGAAATCGATTATCTCGGCCCCTAGCTGAGCCATGATCAAGCCGCCCTCCATAACCCTCTCGAAGAGTAAAGAGGGGAGACCACGTCTGATTTCTTCCCGATTCAGCGAAGGCACTAAGGATCGGCACCGTTGATATAAAGAAGCCCGAGCAACGGGTGCACCAACCGAGGGAGGAGGCATCCTCTCTGGAAGAGTCGGGACTGAAGCATCTCCCCCGAGCGTCCCCACTTTCGGGACGACAATGCTCGGCACGGACTGGGATGTCGCCTCGTCCTGCACCCCACCAACTTCGGTCAGGAATTCTGAGGCCATCGCCTCGGACTACGGTCTGGCAGGTTCGGTAACGGCTCCCCCACCAGCGGCTGCTGTCTCTGGCTCGATGGACAGGAGATCCTGGCAGCAGACTTCCTCGGCTGAACACTCCTCGACTGGGTGGACATGCCCCTCGATCGGGCGAGCATGCTTCTCGGCCGGACGGGAGACCCCCACCTTCTTTAACCGGTTCTTCTCGGTAGTCAGAGCCCTCATTGAAGACAGGATCAGCCGCTCCCCTGGATCTTTGCGCTTAGCCCTGCGACGCTCGGGAGCATCTCCCTGAGCAATCTGCTTGCCCCCATCTCGCATGAGGGAAGGGCCCCAAGAAGCTTGGGGTTCACTCAGAGCAAGCGTCTCCTCTAGATCGACGATCTCCTGCTCCTATGGTTGTTCCCCCTCGTCATTCGTCCTCCTAGAATCTGAGCAGCAAAAGTTAGAACGTCAAAAGAAAGCCTACCTGCTCGGCCCGAAAGTAGCAACGGGGGACTTTAAGGTTCTTACCTTGAGACAGCACCGCACGGGAGGGATAATCCTCAATATTGGCCGCTGTCATCAACTCGGTGGTCGACCGACGATTCTCTTGGAGAACCCTGTCTCCTCCACTAGTTCCGAAGGAACCGTCGCCTACTTCAGAGGGATAGACGGATGGAAATTAACCACCGTCAGGAAATCCCAGGGGGCATCATCTACGGACGAAGCCACCCAAAAAAATTGGGTATTCCACCCCTTGTGAGAAGAATCTTTGGCAGAAAGGGACACACAACTCCTTCCCGTCCTCGCCTGAAGGTAGAAGAAGCCCTTACCCGCGTGGGTCTGCTCCTTCAACTCAAAGAAAGAATTGAAAAGCTCCAATGAAGTGTGAAGCCCACACGAGCGACAGAGAAAGATGAAAGAAAAGATAAAAGTATATGAGTTGGAGACCAAAGGAGCCAGTCGGTAAAATTGAAGCAACCTCACGACAAAAGGGTGGAGAGGGGGGCAAAACCCACACTTCCAAGCCAAAAGGAAAGTATAGAAGAGGCCCGGACGATAGGACAAGCTAGATTCATGAGGCTGCGACAGAGAGAAAAAATACTTCCACGGCAGCCCATACAGCTTTTCCATCCTCTTTACTTTGGCCTTGCCCAGCTCACTGCGCATGGGATGCTCAGGCTGTCGCGAACTTCCCGTGCCTGGCTTGGCTTCGCGTGTCTCGGTCGAAGGATGTTGCTCCGCCAAGGAAGAAAGAGAGGAACGGGAAGAGGAGGAAAAGAGCGCCAAATCAGACGGTTCAGGAGGAGGTGGAAGCTGGCGAATCACCGCCACCGTAATCTCCGCTAGCTTTGCAAAGGCCTCCGCAAGTCGTTGCTCTTCCTGATCACTCTCGCAGTGCATGAGCCCTTCCAAAATATCGATGAGGTAGAAAAAGAAAACCCTAAACGAAGGCGGTTTGGAACGCAAGTACGTGCAATATTTATCTCCCCATAAACTTGGCGGGAAATGGCGCGATGTTCTGAACCCCAAGAAGGCAGCTCCTCGCATCGACTCAAAAGAGTCATCATTACGGGCGTACTCCCAGGACAACCGCATTAAGTGGCCCCTGCCGGAGATAATTCCCCACCCAAATCGAGCCACCAACGTCATCCCCATAACTACTACTCATCCGAGTCCAATCTTGGCTCGGGAGTAGGAGGGGGACAAGTGGTGAGGGGAAAAATCTACCGCCCGAGAGCATGGCCTAACTAGGTCCTATTCGACCAAACTAGGCCTAGCTTCCCAAAGTGACAGCCCCATTTCGATCCCACTTACTTCAAGCCCAAAACTCACTCGGAGCAGCACTTCCTAGGCGGCCCTCAGGTCCGGAAGTCCAAGCGACAGATCGGTTGAGAGATCCCCTGCGGGGACCCGACACGGCCTACCTAAGCTATACACTTATCGCTCAGGATAAAACCCCGAGCAAAAGCCTCTGGCTCGGACCGATTTTCAGAAGCTCATCCAAGCATCTGTTACGCATCTAGCAGGAGCGGGGAACTCCAAGGGATAAGGGAGAGCAAGAGTCCTTATGCCATAAAGAGCCCACTACAAGGACGTAACCTCCCCGAAATCCCCTCAGCTCCCTAGACTAGTACGTCAAATGGAATGCTATATAAACTCCAAGGAGACCCTCCGAGAAGGTAAGCAATGATCCTTAGAGAAAACCACCACACCTCTTGGTGGAGAATAATATCGTGCCCTCTCTCTCTCCTACCCCCTCTCTTCACATCCATGCTCTATCACTCTTGCTGACTTAAATATCAGAGGGTTTTACCTCTGATCCGTTTCCTGCCTTGAAGTTCATACAGACGTGGTGACCGTGACCAAAGATTCTTCCTGGATCTCACGGCTCAGGATCAGCGTGAGATTACGCCTCTTCATCTGGCGCCGTCTGGGGGCACCAATCAATGGGCGGTCATTAATTCTCTACATAGCGGCCACCGAATATTCACTGGGGGCAATGCTGGCCCAAAACAATGACGAAGGGAAGGAGCAAGCACTTTACTACCTCAGTCGAAGACTGGTTTAGCCGAAGTAAAATATACCCCGACCGAGAAAGTTTGCCTCGCCTTGGTCTTCGCGGCCAAGAAGATGAGGCATTACACTCTCGCATGAAATATAGCTAGTATCAAGGGCCGATCCGGTCAAATATCTCTTGTCCCAGCCAGCACTGAAGGGGCGACTGGGGAAATGGGCCGTCATTCTGATGGAATTTGATGTCACATATGTGTCGTAAAAGGCCATTAAAGGCCAGGCAATAGCAGACTTCGTTGCAGCACATCCTGTGCCCGTGAATTCTCCTCTGGTCACGGAGGTGCCAGAAGACGAAACACTAGAAGTGGGCCAAGTTCGCCAAGCCATATGGCAATTATACTTTGACGGAGCGTCTAGAATAGAAACATCCTAATCAGGGCATGCGAGGACAAGAGTCGGAGCAGGCATCGTCCTCAGATCCCCAGAAGGAGAAGTGCTGCATACATCATGTAATGCCCCAGAAATTATATAGAATATTTATGAAGTATTTTAAAATTTTATAGACCTAAATGGATTTGTAAATGAATTTATGGGTTTAATAAATCATTATTAAGACCCAAGTGTGATAACCAATTAACCTAGTCTATTTAAATAAAGCCCAAAGGACTTAAGGACCAAGCCCATGAAGTTTGTCCCATATTCTAGAAGGTTAATTAGTTTATTCACGGAATATAAGGATAAATACTCATTGTATGGATAATTAAATGCATAAACTGAAAATAGAGTTTGAATTAAATTCAAGTTTGGCGCCCAATAGTAATGGCGGTCTATCGTGAGACTGCTAGGGAACAGTTGGCGGTCCAATCCTAGACCGCTAATTTCTATCAGTTCCGTGAGTTGAAGAAAGAGCAAAAAGATTAGATTTTTGACGTTTTATCTCCTAGAGACCGAGGTGGGAGAACTAGTAAGCATCTTAAGGACTCTCAGAAGTCAGGATAGTACCAACTAGGGACTCTAGAATGGATCTAATCCATGAAACCCTAGCAAAAACCTATAAATAGACTCTAGATTTCACTTGCGCGACCCCTACGTTTGGCTCGCGTAGAACTAAGGTAAGGAGGTATTATTTCAGGTAGGTTCTTTTGAGGTTTTTATTCCTAATACTAAGGACTAACTTACCACAAAATTTTGTGCTAGGAGATCAACCCATCAGGAAGATAGAGGCACCCAAAGTTACTGGTTCCACATTAATGACCCAGGAGACTGTGCAACGGTGTGGTGAAGAATAGGAAATTAGAAGCCCTAGACGAGGTAATTATAAGTTGTGTCTTTAGAACTTTCTGTTCCCCTTAGTATCTTCTTCTTACCCTCCAAATTTCACGTCCTTAGGTCAAGAGAATCAGAAGTTAGAGGAGCGTGAAGTTACTGATTTATCACAAGGTGTGCATAACGAGAGTTGACTTCCTGTCCGAAATTCAAAGTCTAGAGGTGTTTCTAGAGGTAGGTCATCTCATGAATGGATAAAACGTTATTCTAGATTAAAATCCTACTTGTTGCACTTGATTTCATGTATTGTGTACGGAGAATTTCATGTTTTAATAGGATCTATGCGTCTAGTGTGGCATATATGTATTTTTCTTAGGCCTAAATGAACTAAATTAGTTCTCTTGTCATAATACATGAATCCTGTGCATATTGTTAGCTTATTCTTCGTTCTACCATGATAGAAGAAGTTTTATATATGATGACTTCTAGACATGATGTGTTTTAGTTAGCATCTAGTTGCACATGTTTAGTTTGTCTGCAAACAGAAGCTAGACGGCCTAAAAATGGACCGCCAGAATTGGTTAGCGGCCCTACGATAAATCGCTAACAGATGCTTAGTGACCAATTCATGTGATTTCACTGTTATAAAACCACAAGCGGACTTACGATAGACTGCTTAAGCCCTACAAACGGCTGTAAATTAGACCGTTTGTGACCCTGAGATTCTATATTTTGGTTAATCCAAAACCTAATGCAGGATTACCCTATCTATTATATGACAAACCTAGTTAGTTAAGTTTTATCCCTGATTCTGGCATTATTTATGTATATATAGAGATTTATAGTAGATTTCATGTTCTTTCTGGTACTTGGGATTATTTTTAACATAAGTTAACTTTATGCCAAAATCATATACTTATGTAATTAAATACATGTTTCTAAAGTTAGATGATTCATGGTTTACCTTGATCACTGTTTTAATGATCTCTTTTTCATCTATAGAGTCATTTCCATAAGTACATGACATATATCCCCGTATATGACCATTAGTTACACCTATGCACATTAGGCACACAATCTTGGACTTGATAACCTCTCCGTTGGATATTCCTTCCAACAGACTAGGAAATCTTATTTCAAGGCCTCCATAATTCATCGTGAGCCTCGGATTCCCTCCAGGACGCCGAGTTGGTTGTACCATTAAGACCCATTATCTAGAAAGCAATTATACCTGTGTTTTATATTTCTGGAACTTAGCGACCTTATGGTTGACCGCCAGAGTCTGCTAGCGGGCCTTATCTAGACTGCTAACGGATCCTTGCCGGTTCTTTCTTTGACCCCTGAATACTCCAGATAATCTGTTTAAATATCGAACAATCTTATCCTTAACGGTCTAGAACTAGGCCGCTTTCTCCATGAAAGGGCCCAGTAAACGACCACTATTTTCTGAGTACAGTTAACCCGAGGTTTGACCCAAGGGTTAATATTCCTATGATCTTTGATAGTCTAATTGATTATCTAGAGCCTGTCACATTATTTCAAAAATACCTAAGTAAAATGTGAAAGTTAAGATATGTACCGTTATGCTGCCGATTTATTTCCACGGCATAACCTAGTTATCAGTATGTTTATTGATCTCTTATTCTCAATAGAAGCATTCTTATTTTTATTATTTTATTATGGAACTATCATTGAAATTGTACAATATTGGCCACATTATTCTTATATATGTGGAAGTAGCTTGATTTATACTTGAAGATGTAGTTCGAGCACTGATTGTGTTCAAGGGCTCTATGCTAGTCCCCTCGGCTGATTGTCGGAAACATTCTATATAAACCATGGGGTATGAAGCTACTGGCGTCGCATTACGTTGGGAGTACTTACTTTATAAATAAGTGAAAATATCCACGAAAATCATAAAAATCTATATGAATTCATGAAGTACTTGTTACTAAGTGAAGGGTACATTCTTGCTTGTTACATGACTTGCTAGTACATTCTCATAACATCGTTGTTCATGAAAGGCCATTGTTACATTCTTGCTGGATTATACTTGATCAATTCATATTCTCATATTTCAAGCTTGATCATATCTTGTTACTTTGGCTTTAATCGCGTGTTTGATCGTATTTGCATGATTTTATCTTTTTCTTAGAGCTAAAGATATTAATTACTTTAACATTGTCAATCATGTTGATGTGAAGATACCTACTGGGCAAGTGTGCTCATTACCTATTTTCCACTCCTTTTCAGGAAGTACCAGTGGGTCGAATTTGGATTCAGGTCATTCCAGTGATAGGTCCGAGAGCGATTAAAGAGTGAAGACTTAGGAAGTTCAAAATGTCTAGATTGAGTCTATGTAATTTTCTCTTATTGAATCTAGTAAATTTAAGAAAGTCAATGTCTCATGTACTTGAAGTATGGTTGTTATTATTAATAAAAATGAAGGTTTGAATAAGTTATTGTGCAATTACTTTGTGTGATTATTTTACGCTCTGTTTATTCTTGCTTGCAAGAGGCTTACCATGTCGGCTGTTCGCCTTCCCAATTATTTTCGCTGCATAATCTCGAGGCGTGACACATCATGCTCGATCAACAAGCCATGCACGAACAATGAAGCAGGATATGAAGCCTTGATCATTGGCCTTCAGATTGCCCTCAATATGGAGATTCAAATGCTACAGGTGTTTGGCGACTCAATGTTGATCGTCAAGCAAGCACATGGAGAATTCGATGTCCGGAAGCCCGGATTGATCCCTTATTGTGCCAAGGCGAAGGAGCTCATGGGGCGATTCTACTTCATCGAAATAGGCCATGTCGGTAGAAGTCGAAATGCCTAGGCAGATGTATTGGCAAAATTAGCAAGCTCACTGGCAGTCCCACCAGGCGAATCCCTCAACATAACAATCATAAATAGGCGCCATGTTCCTAGCATGATAGAGGAGCCTAGTGAAGAAAAAGAATGTGAAGCTGCAAGAGCAGAAGCAACCACTTCTCCTGACTGGAGAGAACCCTTGATGAAATGGTTTAAACATCAAGAATTGCCCAAGTAGAGGGAAGAAAAGATCAGACTGATCAGAATGAAGGATTCTTATGAAGTCAGAAATGGAACCTTGTTCCGAACCATGGCAGATGCCAGAAGAAAGATGCTCCTCCGATGCCTGTCTACAGAGGAAACATGGACGATCATGAAGGAAGTTCATGCCTGATCAGTCGGCGCCCATCAGGCTAGGCCAAAAATGAAGATTGAAATCAAGAAATTGGGATATTACTAGCCAACTATGTTCGATGACTGTGACAAGTATGCTAAGTCATGTCATAAATGCCAACAGCACACTGTGATCCCAAAAAGACCCCCGATACATCTGCACCTGATGGCCCCCAGTTGGCCTTTCGCCCAATGGGGCATCGATGTTGTAGGCCCATTGCCCGCGTCTTTGTCAGGATGCAAATACATTCTAGCGGCGACAGATTACTTCTGCCGCTAGGTAGAAGCTGCGGCTCTAAGAGAAGTTACGGGAGAGATCGTAGTCAGATTTGTCTGTCGAAACATCATATTCTGATTCAGTGTGCCCGATCGAATTGTCTCTGACAACAGAACCCACTTCCGAAACCAAATGGTCTACAAGCTAGCCGTGAAAATCAAAATTGATTGGAGGACATCCACTCTGTATAATCCACAAGCAAATGGGTTTGCGGAGGCCTTCAAAAAAACACTATGCACGCTTCTTGCCAAGACGGTCAGCTCTAGCAAGAGGGATTGGAAAGACAGAATGTATGAAGCACTATGGGTGTACCGTACCGTGTACAAGACCCCAACGGGTTGTTTTCCATTCTCCCTAGTGTACGGCTCGAAAGCAGTCGTCCCGATAGAGAGGCGCCCTCGCTACGAGTGGCGATCCAGCAATAATTGGTCAAAGATGGCCGAAGCAATATAGAAAGAAGACTGGAGGAACTCTCTGATCTGGAAGGACAAGGGCTTAGAGGCTAGCAGAACATACAGGCCTACCAAGCCCGTATGGCCCGCACCTCCGATAAGCTCATCAAGAGGTGAGAATTCGAGAAAGGAAACCTAGTCATGGTCAAGCGAAGAGAAGTCATGGCAGCCAATCCCAAGGGCAAATTGAATGAAACCTGGACAAGGCCTTACGTAGTCCAAAACGTTTATGAAGGCAGTGCCTATGTCACCGTCAACCATAGAGGGGAAGTCTAGTTCCCACCCCTCAACGAGAAACACATGAAGTTATACCATTCGCCACTCCCCCAGTTTGGCGATCAACTAAAATCAACACCCCACAATGAACAAGACTGCATCTTGGAACTCTTCACATGAATCACCAGAAAGCACCATCTCCAACTCGGCACCTAAGGCCTTTCCCGAGACTCAGCTGAGCGATCCGACATAGACCTTTCATCTAAGACGGAGAAACCTGAAACTCCTTGCATTGGTGCCATCCCAGCATCGATGAACCACTTAACTCAATGCCTAAGGCCTTTCCCGGGTCTCAGCCGAGCGATCGACCCAGACCTTTCGTCTAAGTCAGAGAAACCTGAAACTCCTTGCATCGGTGCCATCCCAACATCAATGAACACACTTCACTTCGCACCTAAGGCCTTTCCTGGGTCTCAGCCGAGCGATCCGACCCATACCTTTCGTCTAAGTCGGAGAAACTTGAAACTCCTTGTGTCGGTGCCATCCCAGCATCGATGAACCACTTAACTCAGTGCCTAAGGCCTTTCCTGGGTCTCAGTCGAGCGATCTGACCCAGACCTTTCGTCTAAGTCAGAGAAACCTGAAACTCCTTGCGTCGGTGCCATCCCAGCATCAATGAACTACTTAACTCGACGCCTAAGGCCTTTCCTGGGTCTCAGTCGAGCGATCCGACCCAGACCTTTCTTCTAAGTCAGAGAAACCTAAAACTCATTGCGTCAGTGCCATCCCAGCATCGATGAACCACTTAACTCGATGCCTAAGGCCTTTCCCGGGTCTCAACTGAGTGATCTGACCCAGACCTTTCATCTAAGTCAGAGAAACCTGAAACTCCTTGCATCGATGCCATCCCCGCATCGATGAACCACTTAACTCGGCGTCTAAGGCCTTTCCCGAGTCTCAGCCGAGCGATCCGACCTAGACCTTTCATCTAAGCCAGAAAAACCTAAAATTCCATGCATCGGTGCCATCCCAGCATCGATGAACAAACTTAGCTCTGCACTTAAGGCCTTTCTCGGGTCTCAACTGAGTGATCTGACCCAGACCTTTCGTGTAAGTAGGAGAAATTTGAAACTCCTTGCGTCGGTGCCATCCCCGCATCGATGAACCACTTAACTCGACGCTAAGGCCTTTCCTAGGTCTCAGCCGAGCGATCCGACCCAGACCTTTTGTCTAAGTCAGAGAAACCTGAAACTCCTTACGTCGGTGCCATCCCAGCATCGATGAATCACTTAACTCGGTGCCTAAGGCCTTTCCCGAGTCTCAGCCGAGTGATCCGGCCTAGACCTTTTATCCAAGTTGGAGAAACCTGAAACTCCTTGCGTTGGTGCCATCCCAACATTGATGAACCACTTAACTCGGCACCTAAGGCCCTTCCTGGGTCTCTCAGCCGAGCAATCCGACGGCCTAGACCTTTCGTCTAAGCCGAAGAAATCCAAAATTCTTTATGTCAGTGCAATCCCAGCATCGATGAACACACTCCACTCGACGGCCTAGACCTTCCTGCCTGGCCAGATAAACTCGATTTTGTTGCATTGACGCGAACCCGATGTCGACGATACTATAGTACGGTCCCACCACGTCATTCTCAAAAAAAGGGGGGGGGAGACGCCCTCTTAATGTTCAAACTCGATACCTAAGGCCTTCCTAGGTCTCAGCCGTGCAATCCAACCTAGACCTTTTGTCTAAGTCAGAGAATCCTGAAACTCTTTGCGTCAGTGCCATCCCAGCACTGATGAACACACTTAACTCGGCGCCTAAGACCTTTCCCAGGTCTCAGCAGAGCGGTCTGACCTAGACCTTCCGTCTATGTTGGAGAAGCCGAAAACTCCTTGCGGCGGTGCTATCCCAGCATCGGTGAACCACCTAACTCGGCGACCTTTCATCTGAGTCAGAAGAAACCAGAAATTCCTTGCATCGATGTAATCCTAGTATCAATAACTCGACGGCCTAGACCTTCCACCCATGCCACATAAACCTGGTTCCCGTGCGTCGACGTAGACCCGACTTCGATGAATATCATCTTGATCTGTGCCTGACTTCCAATCAGGACCGATCGATACAACTCGTAGTTGAAAGCATCGCCACGAAGCCGAAGACTCCCGCAGGGGAAGAAGCTGCACCTACAGATCCCGCTCCCTTGTCTCTTGCTCACGACACCTGCGAGTGGGGGGTACTTGTTGGCATCAAAAAATGAATAAAAATATATGGCTCCATGACCATCGTCGCCAATTCACGACTGGCACCTCCTGGGCAGGCGCCAATTCATTAGGACGACTAAGCCCATGAACGGGTCAACAAATTGAATGAACGCCCCTCCATGTGGGTGCCATTTTCGTGATGAGCGCCCTCCTACGGTGTCGCCAATTCTTGGCGATTACTGAAATTTGGAATTTAGCAATCTGAAGATCTGAAGATTGGGCACCCACGCAAGCAAGCGTTAATTCCTAGATGAACGCCCTCCCATGAAGTCGCTGATTCTTGGGAATATTCAAAATTATCGAAAGGTATGAGAAAAGGAATGGGCGCCTATCACCCAGACGCCAATTTAAGAATGAACGGCAGAGGGAAGTCACCAATTCACCGTGTCTTACTGTACTTCTTCCTCGCGCATTGATTATTCGCAGACGGCTCCCCTCAAGCATCAGTGACCGCCGAAAGAAGCCAGGGGACTCTCTCCCCTACTTCACCTCTCTCCATGCCTCCTCCAGCTCATGGCATCATCCGAACTCGACAGCAAGGCAACAAGTTACCTACAGCAGAGCAGCGGCGGCTTGCGCGGTAGTAGCACCTGCGGCATCAAGTTTTTTTAAAAAAAAAGGAGAAGGAAGGGAGAAAGCCAAGAGGCTTCTCCCTTCGAAGGTAGAGTCCCCTCTGCCTCTATAAATGCCCCCCATGGGGGAACAAAAAAAGGTTGGAAGGTTGGCCTCTTGGATTCCTAAAAAGCTAGAAGCCCCCCCTGAAGCATTAAATTTTTCTCTGAAGCCTGAAGCATGCAGAAGTAAAGAGAAGAGAGAGAGAGAGAGAGAGAGAGAGAGAGAGAGAGAGAGAGAGAGAGAGAGAGAGAGAGAGAGAGAGAGAGAGAGAGAGAGAGAGAGAGGTGAGGGAGATGAACCTCCCCCTACCTTCTTTTGTTTTCTCTTTTCTCCTCCTGTAGCTTTTTTTTTCTTTGATATTTGTATTCGCTCCCCTCTGTGGTGAAATCAAGATACTCCTCCGGGAGACCTTTCTCTTTTTTTTACAGCTGATCCTCCCCTCCCTCCTTTGCTTTGCTAGGGTTCTGTGGATTCCCAACATATGCATGTGCATATGAATGTATGCATATAGCTATCTCTATATGATATATTGCTCTGTTGTACTCTCCATACTGCAGGAGATAGGACGGACGCATTTTTATTTCTTCAAAGCCACCTATTCGATGATTTTTATCACGATGGCCACTGGCCCGGGCTCTATCTAAACCCATATATATGTCTCCGAGGCCACCTGTAGTGCCCAGGATTTTCTCAAAAAATTATAAAGCATTTTTGCTATTTAAATTGATAAAATAGGTGTTTAGTACATGTTTTGTTAAAATTGCAACTAACTAAATAAATAAAATAGATAATGCATTAAATATAAGTTTTTCGATAATTATAGATTTAGAATTTTGAACAACTAAAATTTTATAAGCTAATTGTTAACATAAGCCCTTCTTATATTATATCCATTCACTAGTAGAACACATAAGGGCATAGACACAAATTCCTATGGTTTAGGATAGACTATGACCCAACGTATTTATTATTAATTTTCACACTTTTTACTATTGACTCAATTTTATTTTTAAGGCCAAATATTTATTTGATAATTTTTCATGGTAGAGTAAATCGATGTGGTTATTGAGTAACAATTAGATTTTCCTAATCATTTTTACCTTGTGAGATATTAATTTTTAAAGTGGGCCATGAATAGTATTCTCTGTACATTTTCCACGTGTTTGCCGTTTGAAAGGCAAACACTTGCTAGTGGAGGTTTCAGAATAATGTCCTGCCATTAGTTCTGGGTAGATCTAAAGCAATGGTTAGGATTTAGATCTATTCTTAAAAGGGTTTTGGCTTTATATAAGATGTGCTCAGAGGATTGGGCAAACTCTTGTATCTTTTTTTTTCTTCTTTTCTTCTCTGCAAACCGTAGCAAGCCACTCCTTGCTTTGAGAAGGGGTAGTGAGTGCCCTTGTTGCTGGGAGTAAGATGATTAAAAGGGAGGTTGTGTGAGGGTCTTCGCAGAGTATTCTAGACGGTCGTCGTGCCGCTGTGGGTGCGATTCGCCGAGGGGATTCATCGGTAGGTGTCTCTCGATTTATGATTTTTCATTGATAAGGTAAGTTTCTAAACTTCAAAGTTGCCCCTTTGGCATGTTCTAATTTACTCAGGAGGTTGTATTATACGAGCCCAAATGTCTGTTTTGGTTCTATTTTTGCTCGAAAAAAAAAATAATATGTTAATGAAATCATGCAAGTCTCAAACTGAATGATTTTTATACCTTTATATGGTGTTTGATTTCTTAGGTGTTTTGAAAAAAATAATAATGAAATAAAATAGCTAAACATGAGAAATAGGGTTTTTGATAATTTCTGGAATTTTCCATCAATTTATATGTCTTGCATGATGATCAGCTGAGTTTTTCACGAAAATGGCTTTTTCTGCATTGACTGCATCGATGCATGTCCAGACATAGGTTGATGCAGCCCTTGATCTGTAGTGGGTGCTCAGACTAAGGTCGATGCATGTCCTATAGATGCTGAGACTAAGGTCTATGGATGCCCTATAGATGCTCAGACTAAGGTCGATGCATGTCCAGTGGATGCTCAGACTAAGGTCGATGCTTGTCCTGTAGATGCTCAGACTAAGGTTGATGCATGTCCAGTGGATGCTCAGACTAACGTCTATGCATGTCCTGTAGATGCTCAGACTAAGGTAGATGCATGTCCTGCAGATGCTTAGACTAAGGTCGATGCATGTCCAGTGGATGCCCAGACTAAGTTCGATGCAAGTCCTGTGGATGCTCAGACTAAGGTCTATGCATGTTTGATAGATGCTCAGACTAAGGTCGATGCATGTCCTATAGATGCTCAGACTAAGGTCTATGCATGTCCTGTAGATGCTCAGACTAAGGTCGATGCATGTCCAGTGGATGCTCAGACTAAGGTCGATGCTTGTCCTGTAGATGCTCAGACTAAGGTCGATGCATGTCCAGTGGATGCTCAGACTAAGGTCTATGCATGTCCTGTAGATGCTCAGACTAAGGTCTATGCATGTCCTGCAGATGCTCAGACTAAGGTCGATGCATGTCCGATCGATGCCCAGACTAAGGTCTATGCATGTCCTATAGATGCTCAGACTAAGGTCAATGCAGGTCCAGTGGATGCTCAGACTAAGGTCTATGCATGTCCTGTAGATGCTCAGACAAAGGTCGATGCATGTCCAGTGGATGCCCAGACTAAGGTCGATGCTGTTAGGAAGATAATGGTGCAACAAGGATTCAAAGGGGGGGTGAATGAATCCCTCTCTAAAAACTTGATCAATTTAAAGCTTAAACTACAGACATTAAATTTATGCGGAATTAAAAGCAACTAAGCTCTGCTGAATAATAAAACCATTGAAGCAGTGAATTGAATAGATGAACTGCAAAAGGCAGACTCCCAAGCACATCTATACTGTTGATGCAGTCAATTCAAGCATGCGTGTACACTAAATCCTTTCAGTCAGAACCGTAGATAGAAGCGAGCCTAGCATACATCTAACGGTGGACGAATTAGCAAGGAAACCACAGAACACAAGATCATTTTAGGTGGTTAAGTCCTAAGACCTATATCCACCCCACACTCCAACCAGAGTGTAGATTCTGCTGCCAAACAGCTTGAACAGCTGGGCCTCACAGCTTGCCAACAACAACTGAGCTTCACAGCTTGCTTAACCACTGACAAACAGCTTGACTGCTGGGCAATACAGCTTCGCCACCACTACCTAACAGCTTGATCCGCTAGGCCTTACAGCTTAGCCACCGCTGATACACAGCTTACAAGAAGTATGAGGAATGAAAGCAAGAAAACAAAAGGTTCCACAATGGAAAACTGACAGTGAAGGCAAATCAAAATGCTCACGCAAGAGTAATCTGGTTTGGATCTGATCCAAAATCCAGTTGATCAGGTCTTCAGAACCTTCTCGTGATCTTACAATCTCCCTCTTCTTCTTATTCTTCTCTTTCTCTTTCTGTCTCACTTCTCTCTCTCAGAAGTACGATACTCAGCTTCTTCCTCTCCTTTTCTTCTTCTTGATAGTCCAGGAACAACTCTCTCTCTCTTTTTCGCACTTCTCAGATCCCCCTTTTTCTTGTACTTTTTCCTTATATGTCGATCTGAAGAATCTGGCTTCAATTTATATGCCGTGAAAGATAGGGCACGTGGAACATATGTTTCCCGCCCAGAAATTCCAACAAGAGTGTGCTGATTGAAGTCCACATGTTCGATCTGGTGGTTGAGAAAGGGACACGTGGCTGAGTCTTCTTGAAGAACAAGTATCTTCGAGTCACGAGCTTCAATCATAGATACTTGGAAATTTCAATAATCCTGCCAATTAGAGTAAAAGCATTTAGTCGAATACTTTGTGAGCTGGAGTTCATAGGAGCATTCATATGCACAGACTTATCACATGAATGAGATGAATCGTGCACCGACTAGGAACATGCATAGACTTGAATGCACAGACCTTTTACATGCATTAGGCAGACATGCACTGACCTTTATATACATAAGACACATATGTGCACCGACCCTTACATGCGTAAGATAAAACATGCATTGACCCTAATATGCAAGATGCAAATAGTGCACTGACATTTGTATGCGTATGATAAAAAAAAAGTGCATCGACTTTCTATGCGTTTCTACTGAACTATGCACCGACTATGTATGCGATCATAAGGAGTTCACCGACTTGTAATGTGCATAATGAAGAGTATGCACCGATCTTGTTTAGCACAAGAAAGAATGTGCACCGACCGTGGTCTTGCACAGATAGGATGTGCACTGACCTTGGTTTTCAAAATGCATGATACAAAGACGTACACCGACCCTTTGCATGCGTATAGCAAAAGATGCACCGACCTATATGTGATCGATGCAAAGGATGCACTGACCTTTATACACTTAAGGTAAAACATGCACCGACAGCATATGCATTTCATAATAACTGCACTGACCTTGTGTGCATTACTTCAGAGGCGTGCACTGACCTGCATGCTGACCGATGAGAATGGGCACGGACCTGATATGCATAAGATGGTAAAAATGCACTGACTTTGTATGTCTCAACAGAAAAGTACACTGACCTATTTGCCGTCCTTAGACACGCAAAATATGCACTGACTCATATGCTGTCCTTACATGCAGACTCACAAGGTATGCACCGACCTATATGTATGCATAAATAGAAACGTGCATCGACCTTGGTGCTGACTGACACAAATGAGATTTGATTGAGGTATTTATGCATTCCTGTCTTAACATGATTCATAGAATGTCATTATCAAAACCAGGGTTCTAATAATCTCCCCCTTTTTGATGATGACAACTATGAGTCATGTATGATTAAAACAGATAATGAATTAAACAACCATTCTTCACACACTCATTCAATTCTAAGCAGTCAATCAGGTGTGATCACAAGTTGTTAATAACATTCACAGAATTTATTGACTGACATGCATGGCAAGAACATTCAACACAAATATGCATGCAGTATGCAGTACTGACATTTCTGTGTACAGTAAGAAGAAAAACAAACTGGTTTTTGATTATCTCATTTCACAAAAATTCTCATTTAGAGCATTTTTACATCAGAAGCACCATAAACATGTCAGCATCAGCATCTGTCAGTATCTGTCAGCATCAGCTCCGCATCGGCATCTGCCCCACCAGATTATGAACTGTCATACATGACCAAGAAGATTCACCAGACTATGAACTGTCATACATGACCAAGAAAATTCTCCCCCTTTATCATTATCAAAAAAATAGGACTCTTAGGTGTCGACAGGACTTAGTCGGCTTGAACTGGTACCACCTCTTGAGCTTCCCCTTCCTCTGGGTGGTGTGCTGCTAGAACTACCTCTCAGAGGTATTACCCATGGAAAAGGTATTATGTCTACTTTAGTTCCGTGGGCTACAAATTTGGCCATTACTTTTTGGTCATTTTGCTTAACTAGGGCATTAAGCTCATTGACAGTAGACGTCATGTCTACAAACCAATTCTGCATCTTGCTGCACATGATTTCTATTTGGGAAGTTTGCTGGTTGTGAATATCAGCCAAAAATGTGGAAGCGTCGGTGGCCTGTTCAGTGACAACATTTTTGAAACTGCTAACTATCATATGAACTTGTGCATGAACTATTTTTTGTTTCTCATAGGTATTGCCAATCTGTATCATGCTTCCATGTACTTCATCAGATATAACATTAATTCTCTTAGTCAGAGCCTTCTGTTCTTGTTTAAGCATGGTCATTTGATGTTTTACATGTTCAAGCTCTATCTTGATATCATAGGAGTGGACAAGAGTCTGAGTGAGTTTTACAAAAGATGAATTCTGAGTGTCTTGCAGCTTGCCCAAAATTTCTTCTGCCTTCTGACACACTATCAGTAAAGAATCCAAGACACCATGCAATTTTAAATCAGACTTGTGCTTGTCATATACAAACTTTATCCATTGACTGTCCACAGTCTGTTCTAAATAAAGCATCTTGGCATCAAGTCTCTGAATAGATGAATGCATATGCATGAACTGTGCATTCATTGTCCTTCCTTGACTCATGATAAGGTTTACCAATGTGGTAAACATTTCTATAATCTGTGGTCCTGAGTCATGTCCACCTGAACTAGAGGGTTGAAATTCTGGGGGTATGAAAGTTTCTTCAGGAGAGTAAGGAGGCTGAATTCCAAAAGCAGTAATTGGCCCATGATGAGGTCCATAGACAAGAGCGAGACCTAGATATTGTTCATGTTCAACTACTATCTCAGCTTCTTAGGCTTCCTGGGATTGCTCTTCCTATAATTCTCCCTCTCTTTGCTGTACACCAGTCTATTCAGGCTGATCAAGTGCTAATTGTTGCTGAGGCTGTTGTCCAAAATGATCATAAAGCTCATCAATGTGCTGATCTAATTGTTGCATTATTTGCTCATCAGTTAGGTTCAGCTCATGAACTTCTTGCTCCAATTGTAAATCTCTGATTTGCTGCACTACAGGAACTTCACCTGTCTCCACTTCCATTTGCTGCCCTTCATGAACTTCTTCATCAACTATCTCTATTTCACAAATGGACTGGGGAAATCTAACCGCCCGTACGGAGAGGCCAAACGAGGTCCGACCCGACCCAACGAGGCCCAACTCCTTGAAGTGGTATCCCCCGGGCCCACTAAAGATAAGCCTAATAACTCACTCGGAATAAGCACTTCCTAGGCGGCCTTCGGGTTTGGAAGTCTGAGCATCAGTTCGATCGGGAAAGCTCCATCGGAGCCCCATATTCTCTACCCAGACCACACACTCATCGCTCGGGAAGACATCTCCTGAGCCAATGCCTCATGCTCGGGCCAACTGATGGAAGCTTATCTGTGCGGCCGTTACGTGTCCCTTAAAAGCTGGGAGCTCAAGGGGATAGGGGAGATCAGGAGTCTGCATGCTATAAAGAGCATGCAAGGAGGACATAACCCCCCCCCCCCCCCGAAACTCCCCAGCTTACTGGGATCATTCACTCAACGAGCCATTATTTAAATTGGAAGAACCCTCCTGTGAGAAGGTAAGCCAATAACCCTGAGCAAGAACCACTTCACCTTTTGGTGGAGAGGGATTTCGCGCTCCCATCTTCCTCCTAACTCCTCCCTTCGCACCAGTGCTCTACTATAGTCGTTGACTTAAGCATCGGAGGGTCTTCCCCGGAGATTCATCCCTGGGCACCTCTGACTTGTTTCTCTTCTTGCAGTTCATACTTCAAGGATACGTGGTTATCTTCCTCCTCGCTCCGGAGTAGCACGAGATCACCCCTCTTCATCTAGCGCCGTCTGTGGGAAATGAACAAAGAGCCATCATGGTGCGAAGGAGTTCTGGCAGGAGGACTACCGGCGACAAGGGAAAAGCCCTGGCAACGGAAGAAGGTGCACCTTCACTCCCCACGAAGAATTCCCCGTCAAGCAACCACGCCAATGAGATACCTCCGTCGGTGGTGGGGGAACAGCTACCCGACGGGAGTACCGAAGCCCTCCAAACCCTTAACGCAAAACCGGATGTCCTCGTGGATCTCATGAGGGCCCATGCGGCCAAGGAGGAGAAGTCGCATCTCCCTCGGAAGAGCCCTCCCCGTGGAGACGCCACCTAGTAAACTGCTGGAGGCCGTTTTACCCTCCGGGGGCGGCGACTCATCCGCAACCTGTCAGGAGGACCATCGCATGGCCCTCCCCCGGAGCAAGAAGCCTCCTCTTCCCCGAGGAGGGAGAAGTCCGGAGCACACCGACAGTTCTCGGAGACCGAGGTCCCTGAAGGGCGTCAGGATAGCATGCAAGTGCGCCCCCTAGCCCTTCGGGCCAGCGACAATTGGAACTATCCCTCCGGCTATGAGACTTTGAGAGGCGTTTCACAGAGCAAGAGCGCTCCCTCCGCGCCTTGCAGAAGACCTCTCTTGCGGAGGACGAGGAGCGATCCCCTTTCTCCGACTATATCCTGAAGGTCGATATCTCCCCCAGGATCTCACTTCTGACCTTCAAGTCGTATGATGGCCAGGGAGACTCGGCCGATCATTATTGCATGTTCGATGCCCTGATGACTTTGCATGGGGCGTCAGACGTGATCAAGTGTCGAGCGTTCATGACCACTCTGGTCCAGGGTGCTCAGGCATGGTTCAGGGCCCTCGCCCTCGGCAGCATTCACAACTTCAAGCAGTTCGGGCGAGTGTTCAAGGAAAGCTTCACCGGAAGCGGTCCACCTTGATCAGTAGCGAGATTACTGGCCCTCAAGCAGGAACAGGGGGAGAAGTTACGGGCTTATATCAACCGATTTAAATCGGAAGCCTTGCGCATCCCCCGCCTGGATGTTGCCTCGGCCATCACCGCATTGATCGGGGGTACCCAGGATGAGAACCTGCCGCGCGAGCAAGTGCTTCATCTTCCCACCTCCCTCACCGAGCTAGTGACCCTGGCACTGCGCCACGCAGAGTGCGAGGAAGTCCTCAGCGCCTGTGGAGGCACGACAGGCTCGGGTCGGGAGGGGGACAAGAAGCGACCGTCCGAGCAAGGGATGGGCCAAGGAAAAAGGTGGAACCAGGACGGAGACCGCAAAGAGCCATCCCAGAAGTATGAGCGGTATACCCCCATTACCACTCCCGTCTATGAAATGTACGAAGACATCAAAGGCTCGGGTCTCCTCCACCACCCCGAGCCTATGAAGGCCAAGCACTGCAATCGCCGCAAGCATTGCCTGTTCCACAACGATCACCGGCATCACACCAGCGATTGCCATCAAATTCAAGATGAGATCGAGCGCCTCGTCAGTTAGGGACACCTATCCCGATATGTGGTCGGGTAGAAAGAAGACCGAGGTGCCCCCGAAGAAATCGACAATGCCCCCCGCGGAGTCCACATAGACGTCATCGCGGGCGGCGTGATATCAGGCGGAGATAGCAGCCGAGGAAGAAAGCGTCACGCCGAGCGGGCGAGCTGAGCCTCTGTAGAGCACCCAATGGTCCCGCAGGCGAGCGAACCGCATGCCCTGGCATTCTCCGACCAGGACCTGGAAGGGTTAACTACCCCGCAAGATGACGCTCTCGTTGTATCGGCTACAATAAACCATTGTAACATAGATAGGATCTTAGTTGACAATGGTAGTGCCCCTGATGTATTATCCTATGAATGTTTCCTCAAGATGGTAGACAATCCATCTAAACTCCGCCCGATCCAAACCCCCCTCTGTGGGTTCAACGGCCAGGCAACTTATCCCGAGGGAGCCTTGAGCCTGCCAGTTGCTATCGACACCCCACCCAAAGTCGTTACGGTTATAGTGGACTTAATCGTGATTAAGGGGATGACGGCATATAACGCCATCTTCGACCGAGGTATCCTCAGACGAATGAAAGCAGTGCCCTCTACCTTTCACCAAAAAATGAAGTTCCCTACAAAGTATGGCGTGGGGGAGGTCCGGGGTAACCATGCATTGGCTAGACGGTGCTATATAATCTCGGTTGAAGCCACTAGGCCGGAAGGGAAAAACAAAGGAGTAAAGGGAGCCAAGGAGGGACCAGCAATATTTGAACCCAGTGGCGAGTTGCTAACAGTCTTCCTCAATGGCGACCCGACTCTAGGAGTCAAGATCGAAGCTGATCTACCACTTGAGGAACAAGAAAAATATAAAGATTTTCTTACCCAGTACATCCAAGTCATTGCATGGTCGGACGAGCACCTTCCCGGGATCCCGGGAGACATGGTGACACACAAGCACAACCTCGACCCAACGGTGAAGCCTGTCCAGCAACGCAGGAGAAAGCACGCCCCGGAGAAGCAAGCGATCATCAAAGAGCAAGTCATCATGGGACAGAAGACTGGCCTCTTTCGTCCGGTCCTGTACCCTATATGGCTCACCAACGTCATCCTGGTACCGAAGGCTTCGGGGAAATGGCGATTGTGCGTGGACTTCACCGACCTCAACCAGGCTACCCCGAAAGATTGCTACCCACTGTCGAGCATCTATCAACTAGTCGATTCAACCTCTGGCAACGAGTTGCTCAGCTTCCTGGATGCCTACTCCAGTTACCATCAAATCAGGATGGACCCGGAGGACATCGAGAAGACCGCCTTCATCACTGACTTCAGCGTACACTGCTACACCCGAATGCCGTTCGGGTTGAAGAACGTTGGAGCAACATATCAGAGACTGATCAACCACATCTTTGAGGGACAGCTCGGTCGGATGGTCGAGGCCTACATTAATGACATGCTCGTCAAAACGCCGAAGGCCGAAGACCATCTTGCTGACTTAGCCGAGACCTTCGACACCCACCAAAGGTGCAACATGAAACTCAACCCTGCTAAATGCGCCTTCGGAGTCAGATCCGAGAAAGTTCCTAGGCTTCCTGGTAACTCAGCGTGGGATCGAGGCCAACCCCGACAAGGTTCAGGCCATCCTGAACATGCGGCCGCCCACCTGCATCAAGGACGTTCAATGCCTTACGGGGCGCATTGCTGCGCTCAACCGCTTCCTATCCCGGGCGATCGAACGATGCCTACCCTTCTTCAAATTGTTGAGGGGACCCAAAATTGCATCTGCTATGTTCGCTTGGGATGAGGAATGTCAGAAGGCATTCGTCTAACTCAAAGAATTCTTGGCCCCACCCCCGGTGCTGTCCAAGCCAACCCCAGGCAAACCTCTACACCTTTATGTCTCGGTGACCCCTTCCACAGTGAGCTCGGTCCTAGTCAGGAACGATGCAGGGATCGAGAGACCGGTTTACTATACCAGCAAGGTGCTTAATGAGGCTGAAAGAGGGTACCCCACTCGTGCTAGCGTTGGTTACCTCAGCCAAGCGCCTTCGACCCTACTTTCAAGGGCACTCTATCTCCGTATTGACCAGTGAACCCCTGAAGAAGATTCTCTTTCACCCTGAAGCCTCGTGACGCCTCGTCAAATGGGCCATCATGCTCGGGGCCTACGACATCTCGTATCGCCGCCGCTCGGCCATCAAGGGACAGGCCCTCGTGGACTTCATCGCCGAAAGCACCATCCCGATTGAGGAAGCACTTCCACATGCGCACGGTCCCACCTGGGACCAGTTCATCGACGGGTCCTTCAACTTAGCTGAAAGCGGTGCCGATATCCTTCTCATGTCTACCGAAGGAGCGGAGCTACGGTACGCCTTGAAATTCAACTTCCAGGCATCCAACAACACCTCCGAGTACGAAGCCCTTATGTCAAGGGCCAGGATTGCTCGACGACTGGGAGCCGAGCGAGTCGGGATCCACACCGACTCCCAACTGGTCGCTAGCCAGGTTAACGGTGATTACGAAGCTCGAGAAGGATAAATGATCAAGTACCTCCAGGTGGTCATGAGGATGGCCCAACTCTTCAAGAGCTTTGAGGGAGTCAGGATAGCCCGGGAGGAAAATTCCTGAGCGGACGCCCTCTCTCGCCTGGCCTTCTCCCTCAACCCCGAAGGTACATGATCGATCTTCCTCAAAGAGCTCGAGCGACTGAGCATCGAATCCGAGCTTATGACCGTTGACCCGGCACCCCTGAGCGACTGGTGGACCCCCTATATATCCTGGCTTCGGGATTCTCAAGAGCCCCCCGACCCTCGGGAGGCTCAAAAACTCAAGTACCAAGCTCGACGTTTCGTCATACTGGATGATGACTTGTACCGCAGATCTTTCTCCGGTCCCCTCCTCAAGTGCATCAGTGCCGACAAAGGCAGGCGAGCGGTTCAGGAAGTACAAGAAGGCATCTGCGGCGTGCACCAAGGAGGAAGATCGCTCGCTAGGATCTTGCTTCGACAGGGTTACTGGTGGCCCACTCTCCAGCGTGACTGCAAGACCTATGTGCAGAAGTGTGACCGATGTCAGTGCTTCGACCATCTGATCCACCAGCCCGCCACAGAGCTCATCACCCTTGCCAAGCCATACCCCTTCGCTCGGTGGGGAATAGATATTCTTGGGCCATTTCCCACGGCTCAAGCTCAGAAGAAGTTCATCATCGTCGCCATAGACTACTTCACCAAATGGATTGAAGCCGAGGCCACCACCAAGATCACCAAGTCAGTCGTATGGAGTTTTGTTTGGAAGTCGATCATTTGTCGCTACGGTGTCCCCTGAGTGATAGTGAGCGATAATGGTCGGCAATTTGATTCTCATTGTTTCAGAGACAAATGTGCCGACCTAAATATTCGCAACCACTTCACTTCGGTAGCCCACCCTCAGGCCAACGGACTAGTCGAGAATGCCAACAAAACTATCTTAAAAGGCATAACAACTAGGCTCGGTAAGGCCAAGGGAAGCTGGCTCGAGGAACTACCGAGCGTACTTTGGTCACACTGAACTACTCTGAGAATGGCCATCGATGAAACACCTTTTCAACTGGTGTATGGCATGGAAGCCGTGGTTCTGTTGGAGGTCGACAATCCCTCTCTCCGAGTCATCTACTTCGAACCCGAGGTGAACGAACAAAAACTGCTAGAAAACCTTGACTTAGCGGATGAGATTCGAGAGATTCCAAGATCCGAGCAATGGAATACCAATGGCGCATCACTCGATACTACAACTCCAGAGTCCAAGACAGAAACTTCTAGCCAGGAGACTTCGTCCTGAGAAACGCCGAAGCCTCTCGACCTCTGGAGGCGACGGGGAAGCTAGCCTCTACCTGGGAAGGCCCCTACTGAGTGGTCGAGACGCTCGGGAAAGGGGTGTATCGACTATCCACCATGGAAGGAACACCCATCCCTCGGACATGGAACACGACTACACTTCACAAATTCTACTTTTAATCATCTGGCAAGCACACACATGTAAGCAAAGTGAAAAAAACATTCTTCTCTTTTCATTAAACTCTAGTGTACATCAAGTAGGCCGCAGCCAATACAATGTGCATGTATAACAAAAAATTACATCCACTGGTACTATGACGCAAGCGAAACGCTCGGCCAACACGGTAGGCACTCCTACGTCCAACCACTGACTCTGCCTCATGCGAAAACTGGCTCGGATAAGGGATAGCCGGCCCCGTTGGCTCGAGAAGCCCGGAGGAAAGGTGCTAGAGGGATTGGAAGGACAACAAAAAAAAAGGAGAGAAGGAAAAGGGAAAACAAGAGAAGGCCTCCTCTGCCGACTCTTTGGAAGGGGGATGGAAGCCGAACAGAAAGCAAGCACCCTCTAGTGGTGCAGGTATCCTCCAAAGAGTGAAAGAGGAGGGAAGGGGAGGCTGAGGTGAGAAGGGAGCTTGAAAAGCTCCCCCTCCTGATTAGGATGGCATCGGCGGGTCAGGGACAGGAAGGCGACATGCTTCCGCATGTCGAACCCTCTCCCAAACTGACCCCCGGCTGTCGAACCCTCTTCCAAACTAGAATATAAGGAGCTCCCCTCCTACTGCCGTCTGCATCATCATGTTCTGAAGTGCTCTCCATGCTCCGCTAAGATCGACAGCACAACGCTTCGCGGAAAGGGAAGAAGGAGAAACTGTCAGGGACGGCCTTAAGGGATGGAAGAAGGAGGAGACGCCCCTCAGACCTTTTATAGGCCGAAGGGGGAGCTGATTGCCTTAAATGACTCTCCCCTTAAAAACACGCTAAAAGGAGCCTTCCGTGAGACGGTTACCTCATTTCCCAACATTCCCCCCCAGTGGGACGCGTGAAGCGGCAAGTCATTTACGGCAGCATGGAAAAGCGGAAAGGTGCCAGTGCCATGTTAGTTATCTGACAGATCGGCACGCGTGATATCTGCAGAGAAAATCAGTGACTACGGATACGGTAGTCGAATCACACCAAAAGCGGTAAGAAATAATCAATTCAGCACTTAATATTGCCGCTACTATACTTTCCAAAAAATAAAAAGGTCTTACATGGCTACAAAAGGGAAAGAGAGGAAAAGCTTGTACATTAGGTCTTGGGCCCATCTCCAGGCTTGGTAGACAAGGCCCCTCAGCACTAGACGATCTGCCCCCAATATTCTCGATGACAGTCGACCCATGCACTGACCCCACTTGCGTGGGAACTGTCTCGGTCGCGTGCTCTCCCGAGGCTGCTGGAGTTGGTGATCGCTTGGATGAGTTCGAGGACTCTCGACCCCCCTCTTCACTCGACATATAATGGGAAGAGTCGGTGGAACCCCAGTCTGAGTCATAGCATTGCCCAGAAGGAAAAATGAGCCCATTTGCTTGGGCCTCAGCCTCCATGATGGCCCAATTGAAGCCCTGGGAGAAGCCCTTCCGAAGGCCCCGATGGTAGCCCGACTCATAGTAAGGGAAGGCATCCTGAAGAAGAGTAGCGTGGTAAGCCTCTGAGCATCTATGTTGCTCGAGAACTTCTACCCCCACCAGCTCCACCTTCCTCTCAAGCTTGGCTATCCACTGTTCTGACTCGGACAACCTCCTCTCGACCTCAGCCCGTGCATCCTCGGCCCCTCGGACTCGATCGGCGAGCCCCTCTCGCTCGGCCTTCCATTGCTCACTACGCTCGATCTGAATCCTGCGCTCCGCATCCAGGAGCTCATTCTTTTGATCGACCATACGACGGGCCTGGGCCAACTGCTCCGCCAATGACCGAGCCTCCTCCTGGCTCGACTGCACCTGTGCCCGGAGCGGAGCCACCTCCTGACGAAGGTCCTAAAGATCGAGGGTCAAACGCTCGACCTTCCGATCGAGTGCACCACGGGCCCATGAAAGAGTCTCCCGCTCTGACTCCACCCGAGCGTATGCATCCACTGCCTCCGCTCCAAGCTGGGCCAAGACCATCCCACCTTCCATAAGTTGCTCAAAAAGCGTGGAGGGGGAACCCTTCCGGAGTTTTTGTCGCAAGGCTCCTAAAGCTATGGAATGGCACGTCCGGTACAGAGAGGCCCGGACGCTGAAGGCACTGGCCGAGAGAGGAGAAACCCTCTCTGGAGCGGCCGGGATTGGGGCACCTCCCCCGAGCAACCCCGTCTCGGTGGCCCCACCGGTTGGCTCGGGATGAGCGGCCCCGCCGCGAACCTCCCGGGCCTCGGTCGACTGTGATTGAGTCGCTTCAGCCTGCGACCCTCCAGCCTCGACCGGCTAGGGCCAGGCTCCTCCGTCTGGTGCCCCCTCTACTTCGCTCGACGCCCCAACATCGGCCGTGACCCCTTCATTGTCGTCCCCTTCCTGCTCTGTAGAGGGGAGAGCCAAAAGGGAAGCCTCTTCGGTCGGGCGGGTGACCTCCGCCTTCCTCGCCTGCTTCTTCTCGGCAGACAGAGCCTACAATGAAGCCCCCAGCAGCTTCGCCACGGGATCCTTACGCTTGACCCCCTGGCGTTCGGAAGCGTCATCCCGAGCCACATGCTTGCCCTTGTCTCGGGCACGGGAAGAACCCTCCGAAGCTTGGAGATCGCTCGGAGCCGGCGTATCATCCCCGTCGATGATCTCCAACTCGGACGGCGGTGCCTCATCCTCAACCGCTCGCCTCTGGTCTAAACGAAGAAGGGCAAATTGAAAGAAGGAAGGCACTTACTCTACAAGAAAGAGAACAAGCCCCTGAGATCCTCACCTGTCGGTAGCAGTGCTCGAGAAAGATACTCCTCGATGTTGAACGAGGTCACCAACTCAGCAGTCGGCCGGCGATTCTGCAGAAGGATAGCAGTATCCCTCTCCACCTCCAGGGGGACCTCCGTTTGCTTCGGAGGAATGTTCGGGTGAAAGTTGGGCACCGTCGAGAAATTCCAGACCACACCGACCGCCGACGCACCCACCCAGAAATATTAGGTCTTCCACCCCTTGTGAGAGGAGTCCTTCACAGAAAGGGACACGCAACTCCTATTCTATTTCCCCTGGATGAAGAAGAAGCCCTTCCCCACATGAAGATTCTTCTTCAGCTCGAAAAAATAATGGAAGAGGTCTAGTGAGGTGCTAACCCCACACTGTCCACAAAGGAAAATGAAGGAGAAGATGAGGGTATAAGATTGGAGACTAGCTGGACAGGAGCCAGCCGGTAGAATCGAAGCAACTCGGCGACGAAGGAATGGAGAGGTAGGTGAAAGCCACACTTCCAGACCAAGAGGAAGGAACAAAAGGGGCCAGAACGAGCGGCCAGACTAGACTCATGAGGCTCAGGCGCAAGGAACTGAAATCGCCAAGGCAGCCCATACTAGTTCTCTAGTCGCCTCACCTAAGCCCCCCCCAACTCACTGCGGAGAGGCTCCGACTGTACCAAGAAGACCCTTGGGGTCTATTCTTTCTGCCGCCCCTCAGCCTCAAGATTTTGGTCCACCATTGAACGGATGGAGGAACTGGAAGAAGAAGGGGAAAGCTCTGGATCAGAGGACTCCGGAGGAGAAGGAAGTTGACGGATTGCCGCCGCGGTAATCTCTTCTAGCTCCGCGAAAGCCGCTGCGATTCTCCGCTCCTCTGAACTGCTCTCACGGCGCATGAGCCCCACTATATAAATGAAAAGGATGGCAAAACCCTAAACCCCAGAGATAAAGGGACGCAAGTAACGCGTAATGCTTATAACCCCTAGCAGGAGGCGGCGCGGCATTCTGATCTCCCGAGGAGGGGCCTTCTTTTACTCATCATGATGGGCATATTCTCAGGACAAGCCGCATCATGTGGCCCCTGCAAGAGAGAGATCTCCACCCAACTAGAGCCACGAAAAGTCCAGCCCAAATGCTACTCAACCGAGCCTAATTTTGGCTCGGGAGTAGGAGGGGGACAAGTGGAGAGGGGAAATCTAACCACCTGTATGGAGAGGCCAAACGAGGTCCTACCCAACCCAACGAGGCCCAGCTCCTTGAAGTGGTAGCCCCCGGGCTCACTAAAGATAAGCCTAAGAACTCACTCGGAATAAGCACTTCCTAGGCGACCTTCAGGTTGGGAAGTCCGAGCATCAGTTCGATCGGGAAAGCTCCATCGGAGCACCGTATTCTCTGCCCAGACCACACACTCATCGCTCGGGAAGACATCTCCTGAGCAAATGCCTCATGCTCGGGCCAACTGATGGAAGCTTATCTGTACGGCCGTTACGTGTCCCTTAAAAGCTGGGAGCTCAAGGGGATAGGGAAGATCAGGAGTCTGCGTGCTATAAAGAGCCCACAAGGAGGACATAACCCCCTCCCCCCGAAACTCCCCAGCTTATTGGGATCATTCACTCAATGAGCTATTATTTAAACTAGAAGAACCCTCCTGTGAAAAGGTAAACCAATAACCTTGAGTAGGAACCACTTCACCTTTTGGTGGAGAGGGATCTCGCGCTCCCATCTTCCTCCTAACTCCTCCCTTCGCACCAGTGCTCTACTATAGTCGCTGACTTAAGCATCAGAGGGTCTTCCCGGGGATTCATCCCTGGGCACCTCTGACTTGTTTCCCTTCTTGCAGTTCACACTTCAATACGTGGTTATCTTCCTCCCCACTCAGGAGTAGCACGAGATCGCCCCTCTTCAAAAAATATTATGTACCTACTGATCAGTTACCTATTCATCTGTTGGAGGTTGATCCTCCCCCTGATAATGTACTTCTATATGAAGCTGTTCTAACTGACCCTCACCTTGTGGCTGCAGGGGTTGTTCAGCAATGATATCTTGTTCATCAGGTTGAAGTTGTTCTTGTAGCACTGTCTCTACTTGCTCAGCTTGTTCAACCTCAGCTTGAAGCTGACCCTTTGTCACTGTTGGGATGTCCTTTTCAGTTTGTCCCTTTACTTGACTGACCGAAGGAGACTTCAACTTCATGAATTTGTTGATGAAATTCATATTGTAAACATTCACTTTGGGTATTTCCTTTGAAGTCTCATTCTCTAAAGAAATGTCCACTTTTTTGAACACATCAGTCAAGTGGGCTGCATAGGGTAAGTTTCTCCTAGACTCCTTACATGTACCCATAATCTGAATAATTATCTCTGGTAAACATATCCTGATCCTTTTTAGCAAACAGAAGAGAATGAGTATCTGAGATCTAGTTAGTCTCCCTCTTCCTCCAACTTGTGGGGTTATCATGGTGGTAATAATGTGGTGTAATAACCTCTTAAGAGGGGAAAACTTGTTTGCATTGAACTGGGCCAATTTTGTTTGCTTCTTGTCTTTGGGATTACTAGGCACATCTGTGATAAGGGAGTATGCATCATGAAGAGTATACATAAACTCTCCTTCGACTTCCCCATCTTCTGGAATTCTAAAGATTTTATGAAGGAAGTTCCTAGATATTTCAATCTTGGTCCCCTTAACAAGAGTCAAAATGTTTGACTGTTCCGGATCATATTTCAGATTATTATAGAATTCTGCAACTAGTCTAGGGTATAAACTCTATGTTTACCCATGAATTTCTTCCATTTTTGAAATTTGAACAACTCAACCAATTCAGGATATTTTGAAATCATTTCCTGGTCATGGAAATCCACGTACCGGGGAAACATAATCTTGCCAGCTTCCAAAACTACTACTGCTTGCTTTGATGCGCTAGCAGGATTATCTTCTTCTTCAAAAGTTGTATCTGCAGTAGGTGAAGTAGTTCCCGATTCCTTTTCTTTCCCTTTTTCTGACTTCTCTTTAGGCACTTCGGAGCTGATACCTTGATCATGTGCCATCTTTAATCTTTTCTCCTTTGGTGAAGTCTCTACAGCTTCCGCTGGCGTGGAATCCTCTGGCGGTTGTTCCTCCATCGCCTTTCTCTTCCCCTTGCTCTTGGCGGCCGGAGACGACATGGTAGAAGCAATGAGGAAAGGAAGACGAAGCGTAGAAGAAATGTCGAAAAGGGAAACTGGAGAGACATGCTTACGGTCTGGGCACGAGAGAAGGAATCGTGAATGCGGGAAGAAGTTGTGGCTTGAATGAAGAGGGTATGATAGACAATGTAAGTAGGGTTGAGTATTTTATATGAGATACTGCCGACTTTACCAATTTCAACCGTCAATACCCAGAATACCCTTTACTTTTAAAGAAAATGCCTTTCTACACCTCTATGTGATTTCTGGCATATGAAATTATATCTTATAATATGAATCTTCACAAATTATTCCTATGAAGCAAAATCAATGGAAATAAACAGTTTTATCAAGGACACTGCCCAATCGAAGAAATCATTAATCTTACTAGTCATTTTCATTAGCCAAAACTGATTGAAAAATCTATTTTATATTGAACTTAAGACAGTTTTGGTTTACTGAAAAGGGCTCAGAGTTAACCATATTTTTCCTTGATCTTTTATAATTTTTGATTGAGTATTCCAGTATTACCACACCTTTTTACTCAAGGAGACATGTTGATTAAATACCAGAATCCCTGGTTACTCAGTGCAGTTTACCTTTATGCTTCATATATTGAACAGAGATAGCATTTATTATCATGACATGACCTCTGAATTTCTTTGAAACAGATGGTCAGTTTCTCAAATTATATGCTATTGCTCTGCCTCTTTCATTTTTTTTTATTTAATGGCGTATTCCCTGGTCTTTTAATAGAATTTTCTTAAAACTTGGCTTAAGGACCATATAAACACCATATTTTCTATCAGATTGACTTATTACTAATGACTTTCAGATTTTTAGATAACCTGCTGTGCAGTTCCAATTTAGACTGATGTAAGACCATTGAAGACTCATTCAAGGGTAATTGTGAGTATTTTAAGATAAGATTTAATCTTCATAAATAGAAAATCACACTTCTGTTAAGATCAGTAATTTTGTTCTTAGTTTAGAGTGATCTTAGTAGTTAACTATTGAAGATTAGTAAAGGTGACAGAATTCAGATTTTACTCCCCCTTAATGACACAGTCTATGAGCTTATTATGAAGAACAGATGAGAACATGGATGAGGATAGATCAAGGAGAAGATGAGCAAGCAGATATGAATGAAGGCCACACATGAGCAAGGTTAAGAGTTAGGGCCAAATTACAAACACCCAAAGACTTAGCCTTAAAGGTCTAGCAACAGACTAACAACCTTCTATATAATCCAGTAGCTTACAGCCTTCAACTTGTAGAAAAATCAGTGTTTCCAAAAGAGGATTTCCCAAACAACTGATCTGTTATCTTAGACCTGACTTAAACTGATTCCAAAATCAATATCTCAGCAGTAGCACTTTACTACTCATAAGGCACATATAGCCCACTATCCAAGAAGTAATTCAGCAAAAACCAACTGCATAAATATAGATAGTCCAGCCCCAAATCATTATACATTCATTCTCAATTAAGCTCAGCTCCCCCTCAAAATGTGCAGAGATTTCAACCAAGCATCACTTATTTTTCTTAAAGTACACAGAGATGCAGCAACTAAATGCACATTTCAGATTTAAACTACATGCAATGTCAAGACCCTTGGTACTAGGTGAAGGTCTAGCCTCTACACATATCGTGGGCTTCCAGACAGAGGATATCTGCCCTTCTCCCAACTTCCATTTGATATACCAAGGAGTCATGCAGACATATGCATCTACTAATGAACATGAATAACTAACTACAGCATGAAAAGTTCTTATGTGAGTTATGCATGAGGTAGATGATTAGGAATTAGTCATTTCAATACAACATCAATCAGAAGCATTAGTTAACATGATAGCATTCAATAACTAAAGAAGAATCATTCTGATCAATCATTGAAAAACTCAGAGATGAATTACTCATGCCATAAAATAAGTAAAATAAGAAAGGGTAAGAATGGGGTTTAACTAATCTTTATGTGCCTTGAGTTTTTTTTTTATTCAATCCCTTTTATTTCATCCATCAAGGCACACTTGCAAGACAGAATTACCTTGCATATCTAGGAACCCAAGAACTCTTGGGTCCCGTCAGATGAGTAATACCTCTAACAGGTGTCTTCCAAGTACTCAAATAATCAAACTTCATGATTGAACAGTTATTCATTACATGCCCTACATTCCCACAATAATGACATGATATGAATGAATTCATGTTCTTCTTAAATACATAAATGGAGTGATTTTGTGGGATGGCATTAACTCTGCCATATCTGTCATGAGACATGAAATTTCCTCTCATATGCCAACAGTTCTGAACTGTATGGCTGAATCTTTTGCAGTTGTTACAATGAGGCCTTTTATTTGAATTCAAATTTGGCCTTCTTTGTTCATTAAGGTTTCTCTGGGTTTTTAGACCAGCATTGTTGAGATACCAACAGTCGTGCATCCTATGCCCAATTCTATTACAATGAAAACATTAAATTTTCTTTTTCTGCACAGCATGATTGTTGCCCTTTTTATATTCATTCAATTTCCTAGATGCATTCATGTCATCTGTTATCATTACATGGCAGTCATCCGTAACATGACCTGCCCTACCATAGAAGTGACATGAGACATTTCTTTTGTGCTCATGTGAATGAATGGGAAAAAATTTTATCACATGCACTGGATTATTAGACTTCTCAGAAGTAGAAACATTCAAAGCATGAACATCATTCATGGAACTAGTAGAAGCAACTTTTGCATTATTCAGATTTAAGTTCCTTTTCTGTTTACCCGTCTTTTTCAGATTTTTATTTTGTTTTTCATATTTTTGAGCATAAATTGGAACACAAGTAAAAAAGAACTAGAGACAAAAGAGGTTTGAGTTTTGTTAGCAAAGTTCTTCTTATTTCTAGGGTTATAGCCCAACCCTTCCTTTTGAAAGTTAATTTTAGTTCTAAGAATCTTGTCTAGATTGTCTTTTCCTTTAACAAATTTAGACATAGAGTTCTTAAGATCTTGAATTTCTGAATTCAAAGAAGTAATATTCAACTCATATCCAACAATTTCCATTTCACGGGAGATGACTTATTGATGAAGTGCACCATTTAGGCTTTTCAGTGTTTCAATTTCCTGTTTAAACTTTTGTTCCTTATTAACCTCTTCCTCTTTCAACACACATTTCCCTTTTCGATAGTCAACCATTTTTTTGACAAAATAGTATTTAAAACCATGAGCTTTTTATTTTGTTTTTTCAGGTTGCTATTTTCTTCCAGCAATTTATCCTCAGATTCATCAAATTCATTTTTCTTTTGAAGCAGCAACTCATTTTCTTCTTTTAGGGACATAATTAAACTCTTCTGCATGTCATCATCAGAATTAAGATCATCAATTAATTCTTTCAGGAAAATACATTCATTACATGTTTTCTTAGCTTTCAGTTCTTCATTTTCAGCATGATTGGATTCAGCATGGTTAACATGTTTCAGTTTCTTTTTCAATGATTTATTTTCCTTTCTTATTTTCTCATACATTACAAACAACTCAGTGTAAGTTTCCTCCGATTGATCTACTGTGTAATCTTCGAAAGGAGAGCTTACCTCTTCATCAGTAGTTTCAGCACTTGACACAAAGCATTTGTGGTCTTCCTTCTATTTTCGGACTGGATTGATCTTCTCCAAGATTTCCTTAGCAGTCTTGCACATATTCACACTATGAAACATGTTAACATCTATCACCCTTTTTATCATCTGCAGGGCTTTCAAGTTATCCACATTCTTAAGTTTTTCAACAATAGTCCATATGGATGGATCCTCTGGAACATTGTATGGACTGTGTGCAATCAAGACCCATAAGTTTGAATCTACAGAGATTACATAATCTTTGAACTTTCCTAGCCAACCATAAAAAGTAGATCCATCAAATCTCGGTGGTTCGGCCATGGAAATAGATTTAAACCAAAGACAAGAACACAAAGGATACACCAAAGATACAGGATCTGATCTGTAGATCGTCGGATCTAAGGACACAGAAACCTCGCTCTGATATCAATTGTTAGGATGACAATGGTGCAACAAGGATTCAGATGAGGGGTGAATGAATCCCTTTCTAAAAACTTGATCAATTTAAAGCTTAAACTATAGACTTTAAATTTATGCGAAATTAAAAGCATCTAAGCTCTACTGAATAATAAAACCAATGAAGCAGTTAATCAAATAGATGAACTATAAAAGGCAGACTCCCAAGCACATCTATATTGTTGACGCAATCAATTCAAGCATGCGTGTACACTAAATCCTTTCAGTCAGAACCGTAGATAGAAGCGAGCCTAGCATACATCTAACAGTGGATGAATTAGCAAGCAAACCACAGAACACAGGATCTTTTTAGGTGGTTCAGTCCTCAGGACCTACATCCACCCCACACTCCAACCAGAGTGTGGATTCCGCTGCCAAACAGCTTAAACGGATGGGCCTCACAGCTTGCCAACAATAGCTGAGTTTCACAGCTTGCTTAACCGCTGACTAACAGCTTGATTGCTGGGCAATACAGCTTCGCCACCGCTGCCTAACAGCTTGATCCGCTGGGCCTTACAGCTTAGCCACCGCTGATACACAGCTTACAAGAAGTATGAGGAATGAAAGCAAGAAACCAAAAGGTTCATCATCGAAAAATTGATAGTGAAGGTAAATCAAAATGCTCACACGGGAGCAATCTGGTTTGGATCTGATCCAAAAACCAGTTGATCAGGTCTTCAGAACCTTCTCGTGATCTCACAATCTCCCTCTTCTTCTTCTTCTTATCCTTCTCTTTCTGTCTCACTTCTCTCTCTCAGAAGTACGATACGCTGCTTCTTCCTCTCCTTTTCTTCTTCTTGATAGTCTAGGTCTCTTTGTCGCTCAACAACTCTCTTTCGCGCTTCTCAGATCCCCCCTTTTCTTGTACTTTTTCCTTATATGTCGATCTAAAGAATCTGGCTTCAATTTATATGCCGTGAAAGATAGGGCGCGTGGAACATATGTTTCCCGCCCAGAAATTCCAACAAGAGCGCGCTGATTGAAGTCCACGTGTTCGATCTGGTGGTTGAGAAAGGGACACGTGGCTGAGTCTTCTTGAAGAACAAGTATCTTCGAGTCACAAGCTTCAATCATAGAGACTTGGAAATTTCAATAATCCTGCCAATTAGAGTAAAGGCATTTAGTCGAATACTTTGTGAGCTGGAGTTCATAGGAACATTCATATGCACAGACTTATCACATGAATGAGACAAAACGTGCACCGACTAGGGACATGCATAGACTTGAATGCACAGACCTTTTACATGCATTAGGCAGACGTGCACTGACCTTTATATACATAAGACACAGATGTGCACCGACCCTTACATGCGTAAGATAAAACATGCACCGACCCTAATATGCAAGATGCAAATAGTGCACTGACATTTGTATGCGTATGATAAAAAAAAACGTGCATCGACTTTCGATGCGTTTCTACAGAACTATGCACCGACTATGTATGCAGTCATAAGGAGTGCACCGACTTGTAATGTCCATAATGAAGAGTATGCACCGATCTTGTTTAGCACAAGAAAGAATGTGCACCTGTAATACCCCGATTTCTTTTAGAAATTAATTAGAATAATCCCTTAATACATAGAATAAGCTAGATTTTGACTATTTTATAAAAATTCATAAAAATTATATTCTTGTAGAGGATAACACGTTTAACAAACTTGTCTGCTGTGGCCAACCCAAATAAAATCTGTATAGTAGGCCGAATTAGTGGATTAAGCCCAAATTGAACACTTAGTTAACCATACCTTGAAACGCCAAATTCGAGCCCAATACTCCACCAAATGAACCCAAATCGGTGGCAAATGAAAGGCCAGGATGAGAGGATCATTTACACTCTCTCAATCTCTCGAAACCCTAACCCTAGGAGATACATTCGACGGAGTTTGGATCGAGTCAACCTTTGCGGCGACGTTCACATTGACTCGACTTGCGTGGACAAATACCCCGCGCATAGAAACCTCCAAAAGGTGTGTGACCTATTAAAATAAAGCTCTCTAACCCTAGAATCTTTTAGAACCAGCGGCGGCTGCAGAGGAGTTGGACCGAGGGAGATAGCAAAAAACGTACACCGACCCTTTGCATGCGTATAGCAAAAGATTCACCGACCTATATGTGATCGATGCAAAGGCTGCACTGACCTTTATACACTTAAGGTAAAACATGCAACGACAGCATATGCATTCCACAATAACTGCACTGACCTTGTGTGCATTACCTCAGAGGCGTGCACTGACCTGCATGCTGACCGATGAGAATGTGCACGGACCTCATATGCATAAGATGATAAATATGCACTGACTCATATGTTGTCCTTACATGCAGACTCACAAGGTATGCACCGACCTATATGTATACATAAATAGAAATGTGCATCGACATTGGTGTTGACTGACACAAATGAGATTTGATTGAGGTATTTATGCATTCCAGTCTTAACATGATTCATAGAATGTCGTTATCAAAACCAGGGTTCCAACAGATGCATGTCCTGTAGATGCTTAGACTAAGGTCAATGCATGCTCAGACTAAGGTCGATGCATCCTGTGTTCTGTCCCGGTTTCCAACAACTCAGGAAAAGTGTATTTTGAGAGGCCAAATTAATTCATAAAAATTTAAAAAATTAGAAAACGATAGAAAACCATATTAATTACTCGCTGTAAAATTTTTGTGCTTACAGAAAATCTGCACTCGTAGTTATGAATTATTTCTACGCATGGGTGGCCAAAAATATAAACCTATTTTCTAAATTCCACAAACCGGCAAATAAAGAGTTTTAAAAGGTCATTTTGCTTCAGAAAAATATGAAAATTTAGGAAATCATAGATGAATAAGTTGGTAACTTGCTGTAAAAATTTCGTGTTCACAAAAATTCTCTTCTTATAATTACGAACCGTTTTATACGCATGTGTAGCTTGGAAAAAGGCTTGTTTCTATTTTCAGAAATCTAGAACCTATTGTATTCGTGAAATCTATTGAAAATTTAAACTATTACATTGGCTATACAGACACTACTGCCATTGAAGGGCCTGGAGCCAAACTATAGAAATGCCTCTATGGGAAGGCTCAATCTATTCTGGCCTCGAGGGCATGAGGTGAGATTCTGGAGGTGGATAAATTCCACTGGTTAAGGTGGGAAAGACTTTTCCCGGTTCTGCGCAGTTAACCAAGACTCGTCTCCGTTGCCTAGGTGACCGAGTATCTGTCTGTTCTGACTTTCTAATGGTGGTTCGGGCACTGTGTTTGGCCATATGTTATGTGAAATTCTATCTCTGTACATGAAACCTGTAAAGGCATATGATTTCTGAAACTGTGTAAATTCTAAAATTTTGTTCTCTGAAATTTGTTCAATCATCTGCAAATTCTAAAATTTTTAATTCTGTTATCTAAAACCCGAGCATGTATAAGAGTTTTAAAAAATAAGACTATCATCACATAAACACTGGTTTCTATATTAGACTTGTTTTCTATCCCCATCAACCTAATTTCAGATATTCTATGTCTCATAAATTTCTTTAAATTTATTCCATCCTCGTAGTAAGTTAGGCATGGATAAAGGAGCTAATTGAGGGTTAGTGACTTGTTGGGTCTATTCGTAGACTCATGCTTGTAAACATTTTCAGGTGACTCCACTGAGGAGGGCGAGGCATTAGTGCATTGTGACTCCGAACGCGAAGATTTGGTGTAATTGTTAAAATTTCTTTTCCTTTCCAGTTGAGGTGATTGTGTTAGAATTTTATTGCATTGTAACGATGGACTATTGTAAGTAACTTTCTACTTATCAGTTTTGGACTATTGTGATTTTAAGAAATGGCATTAACTGATGGGCTTGAAATTTCTTTCGCTGCTTATTGTTCTCTTTGTTTATGTAATTCTTCAACCAATTTCTGTTATGTTGGGTTTTTCCCACTGTGGCATCTCTCCGAAATCCGACGAGAGTTGGGAACTGAACCAGATTCTAAGGTGGGGTGCTACAGGAAGTGGTATCAGAGCCAAAGGTTGAGAATTTACATAAGTAAACCATCAACTAAGTCCATATCCCAAAATCTAGGTAGCTCCACAAATTGGTAGAAAAAAATGACAATAGATGAAGAAAAAAAATACATAAGGAATATATACATGTAAGCTATCACCTTACGAAATTATTACTTTCTTAGGTTATGGCGTCTCGTGGTCACCGTGCTGCTGCCCCTGCTCGAGAGGAGGAGCCTAGGAGAGATGAGGAAGAAGGTCAACAAGGATTGCCTGTGCCACCAGCGCCACCATTGGTTGACTACGGCGCATTTATGCAAGGATTGGTGTGAGTGACGCAAACTCAGGCAGACGCGCATGCAGCGTTACAAGCCCAAGTTCAAACTTGAGCTCAGGTACGGTGTAAAAGATGGGAGTTTCACCTTAGGCTAAGTGGACTTTGTGACTTAACCATGTTATGAATGGTTTAGGCCCCACCACAACTAGAGTTAGTTCAAAGGGGCATTAACGGACCATCGATTATGGAGCGGTTCTAAAGAATGAACCCGCCATCTTTTAAGGGGGATAGTCAACCCCTAGTTGCAGAGCATTGGTTGCAGGCCATGGAGAAGGTGTTTCGGACCATTCGATGTGAGGAGAATGAGAAAGTCAATCTGGCAACATTTATGATGGAGGTAAAAGAACAATTTTTCATATTTCGGTGCAAAGTGATTGGTTAGCGTTGTGCTCATTCAAAAATTGAATCATATGATTTCAGGAGCATGCTGATATGTGGTGGTCCTCTGTTCTGTGGAACCAATTTGAGGACGGACTGGTAGAAGCGACATGGGAAGAATTCATTCGTCTGTTCAAGGCCAAGTATATTCTCGAGCATGTCCAAGACAAAACGGAGTAGGAGTTTCTTACTCTGACTCAAGGATCCATGACGGTGCTCGAGTATGAGGCACGTTTCACAGAGCTGGCAAGATATGCACCTCATATTTTAACTGATGAGAGGAGGAAGGTGAAGAAGTTCATGATGGGTCTCCGACCGTCACTGAGGATGAGATTGGTGGCCTTCAATCATCGGACGATGGAAGAGGCTCTTAGTGCGACATGTCGTCAAGAAAGTGAAATGGACCAGTATGAAGAAGAGAAGAAAGCATTGATGAAGAGGTCATTGTCAAGTTTTCAACATCAAGACTGCATAAAGAAGTAGAAGCCGTTCTCTCGACCGTCAAATTATGCACTGACAAAGGTAGTTTCACCACAAGCCGATAGATCGGGAGGATCGTCAGGTGACAAGACAGAATGCAAGCATTGTGGGAAATGGCATGGAGGTAAGGAGTGCTGGATGATTACTGGCAAGTGTCTTAGATGTGGAAGCCAGATCACAAGATCAAGGATTGCCCGAAGGCTTAGTTAACTATAGCCAGTAAAGCCCCTGTAGCAGCTACAGTAGTGCTAGCAACAGCAAAGCCAGCCGGAAGATCCAGAGCTCTAGCATGAGTGTTCGCATTAGCTAAGGAAGATGTGGAGCAAGCGGATCATGTGACTGAAGGTACACTTTCAATATCTGATTTCCATGCTAGAATCTTGTTTGACACCGGGGCTACTCATTCATTTGTGTCCGAGAGGTTTTCAAAGGTGTTGCATGATGAGTTGGGTCTAGTAGAAATAGACTTGGATGTGCCTCTTCTAGTGCACACCCCAGCCGGAACATTGTCCACTACAAGGAGTTATCCCTCCTTACCCGTTCTTGTCGAAGGGTAGGAATTAGTTGGTCACTTCTATCTTTTGAAGATGAATGACTATGATACAATTCTCGGACTTGATTGGCTTAAGAAGCACTATGATCTCATTGATTGCCGCAAGAAGCGTGTTGTTTTCGCATACCCGACAAGAAGGAGTTTTTTCACCCTTTGCCCAAGATTGTGTTAGGAAAATTTGTGGTCTCAGCCATGAAGGCAGTTAGATCTTTGCACAAGGGTTATAGTGCATTTTTCGCTTGTGTAGTGGCCTCAGCTGAAGCCAACCAAGCGCCATCAATTGAGAAGATTGAAGTGGTTCGAGACTTCTCCGTTGTTTTTTCAGAGGATTTATCGAGATTGCTGCCAGTCCGAGAGATCGAATTCTCTATTGATCTTCTACCCTGTACAACACCAATTTCCAAAGCACCTTACCGAATGGCACCAGCGGAAATGGCTGAGATGAGGAACCAGTTGCAAGAGCTATTGGACAAAGGCTTCATTCGACCAAGTGTCTCGCCTTGGGGAGCCCCAGTCCTGTTCGTGAAGAAGAAGGATGGATCACTTCGATCTGTATTGATTATCGGAAGATCAAGCAGGTAACTGTGAAGAACTGCTATCCTCTGCCTCGCATTGATGATCTCTTTGATCAATTGCAAGGTGCCACTGTATTTTTGATGATTGATTTGCGCTTAGGTTATCATCAACTTAAAATTAAGGAGGAGGATACTTCGAAGTTAGCTTTCCGAACCAGATATTGGCACTATGAATTTTTGGTTCTACCCTTTGGTCTAACGAATGCCCCAGCAGCATTTATGGACTTAATGAACCGAGTGTTTAAGCCCTATTCGGATAGCTTTGTGGTAGTATTTATTGATGATGTGTTGATTTATTCCTCTGATCAAGTGTCTCACCGGGAGCATTTGAAGATTGTTTTGGAGACTCTCCGGAAGCACAAGCTGTATGCAAAGTTCACTAAGTGCGACTTCTGGCTTAAGGAGGTTCAATTTGTAGGCCACGTAATATCTGGCAATGGCGTAGCAGTTGACGCAACAAAAGTCCATGATGTGTTGGAATGGGAGGCTCCAAAGACTCCCACTGAAATTTGGAGTTTCTTAGGGTTGGCTGATTATTACAGGAAGTTCATTAAAGGTTTTTCTTCGATTTCTGTGTCTTTAACTAAGTTAACAAGGAAGGGAGTGAAGTTTGTCTCGACTGAAGAATGTGAGCATGGCTTCCAAGAGTTGAAGAAGTGTTTGACATCAGCTCCACTTTTGATCCTACCAAATAGCATCGACATGTTCACCCTCTAAACATATACTTCAAGGATCGGAATTGGTTGTGTCGTAATGCAAAATGGTAGGGTTGTGGCGTATACTTCCAGGCAATTGAATGAACATGAGAAGAACTACCCTACGCATGATTTGAAATTGGCAGCGGTTGTTCACGCACTAAAAATTTGGAGGCACTATATTTATGGAGTCAAATTTGAAGTCTTTACAGACCATAAGAGTCTCAAGTACCTTTTCTCCCAGAAGGAGTTGAACCTGTGTCAGAGGAGGTTGGTAGAGTTCTTAAAAGACCATGACTTTGAGCTGCTATATCATCCTGGGAAGGCAAATATAGTAGCCGATGCTCTAAGCCGGAAGAGAACACTGATGCGACAAGATTGGAAGATGATTGAAGATGCTGCTCATTCTTTAACATTGATAGAGCCACCACTGTGTCAAGCTTTTGTTGCCCAGTTATCCCTCAGGTCTGCAGTTGTGGATCGTGTAGTGGAAGCCTAGCGAGATGATCCTCGATTGCAGGGAATGATTGGCAAGACATGTATTGCTCGTGACAAGGAAGGTGTTGTTATATTTCAGCATCAGATCTGTGTGCCAGATGTGGCAGAATTAAAAAATGAAGTTTTGGAAGAAGCCCACAGGTTAAGGCTCTCCATTCACCCTGGTAGTAGCAAGATGTATCAAGACTTGAAGCGAACATTATGGTGGCAAGGTATGAAGAAGGATGTGGCTGGGTTTGTGGCCAGATGTTTGATTTGTCAACAAGTGAAGGCTGAGAATCAAAGACCGTCTGGCTTAATGCAAAGGATTGAGATACCTCAATGGAAATAGGAAGATATCACCATGGATTTTGTCACATGTTTGCCCAGGTCCTTCAGGGGCAATGATTCCATCAGGGTAATTGTGGATCAATTCTCAAAAATCGCACATTGTCTGGCCATGAAGAAGAAGCAATCCATGAAAAGTCTGGCACGTTTGTATGTTGAAAATATTGTCAGATTGCATGGAGTTCCGAAGTCCATCATTTCCGACCGTGATCCTCGCTTCACAGCAAGGCTGTGGCAAGGATTGCAGAATGCCTTTGGGTCTCAATTGAAGCTTAGCTCGGCATATCATCCCCATACAGATGGCCAGTCCGAGGGAACTATTCGGACATTGCAGGATATGTTGAGAACTTGCATACTGGATTGGAAGGGAGATTGGGAGCATCACCTACCTTTAGTGGAGTTTGCTTACAATAATAGCTTCCACGCAAGTATAGGTATGGCTCCATTTGAAGCTTTGTATGGAAGACCGTGCAGGTCTCCTCTATGCTAGGAAGAGATTGGTGACAGGCAATTGATCGGGCCATAAGTAGTGCAAGAAACGTCTGAGAAAATTCAGCTGATCTAGTAGAGACTGAAAGCAGCACAAGATCGTCAAAAGAGTTATGCGAACGACAGAAGAAAAGACTTGGCTTTCGAGGTTGGTGAGCATGTATTCCTCAAGGTATCACCTACCAAGGGAGTGGCTATATTTGGCAAGCAAGGGAAGTTGCATCCGAGATTTATCGGACCTTTCGAGATTTTGGATCGAGTGGGTAACGTGACATATCGGTTGGCACTACCTTCATCTATGGTAGCTATCCATCATGTGTTTCACGTATCTATGCTCAGGAAGTATGTTCATGATCCGTCACACATCATCAGTTATGAAGATTTAGAGTTCCAACCGGATCTATCATTTGAGGAGCAACCAGTCAAGATCTTGGATCGTAAGGAGCAGATTCTCAGATCGAAGACTATCCCATTGGTGAAGGTTCTATGGAGAAATTTTTCTCTGGAGGAAGCACCATGGGAGCTTGAAGGCGAGACGAAGAAGAAATATTCCCATCTGTTCGGTATGTGCTTTACCGCAAACTTCGAAGACGAAGTTTCTCTTAAGGGGGAGAGGGTGTAGTGCCCAGGATTTTCTCAAAAAATTGTAAAGCATTTCTGCTATTTAAATTGATAAAATAGGTGTTTAGTACATGTTTTGTTAAATTTGCAACTAAATAAATAAATAAAATAGATAATGCATTAAATATAAAATTTTCAATAATTATAGATTTAGAATTTTGAACAATTAAAATTATATAAGCTAATTGTTAACATAAGCCCTTCTTATATTATATCCATTCAGTAGTAGAACACATAGAGGCATAGACACAAATTCCTATAGTTTAGGATAGATTATGACCCAATGTATTTACTATTCATTTTCACACTTTTTACTATTCACTCAATTTCATTTTTAAGGTCAAATATTTATTTGATAATTTTTCATGGTAGAGTAAATCGATGTGGTTATTGAGTAACAATTAGATTTTCCTAATCATTTTTACCTTGTGAGATATTATTTTTTAAAGTGGGCCATGAATAGTGTTCTCTGTACATTTTCCACGTGTTTGCCGTTTGAAAGGCAAACACTTGCCAGTGGAGGTTTCAGAACAATGTCCTACCATTAGATCTGGGTAGATCTGAAGCAACGGTTAAGATTTAGATCTATTCTTAAAAGGGTTTTGGCTTTATATAAGGGTGTGCTCAAAGGATTGGGCAAACTCTTATATCTTTTTTTTTCTTCTTTTCTTCTCTACAAACCGTAGCAAGCCACTCCTTGCTTTGAGAAGGGGTTGTGAGTGCCATTGTTGCTGGGACTAAGAGGATTAGAAGGGAGATTGTGTGAGGGTCTTCGTAGAGGCTTCTAGATGGTTATCGTGCCACCGTGGGCGCGATTCGGCGAGGGGATTCATCGGGAGGTGTCTCTTGATTTATGGTTTTTCATTGATAAGACAAGTTTCTAAACTTCAAAGTTATCCCTTTGGCATGTTCTAATTTACTCAGGAGGTGGTATTATACGAGCCCAAATGTCTGTTTTGGTTCTATTTTTACTCAGCCAAAAAAAAAACCAATATGTTATTGAAATCATGCAAGTCTCAAACTGAATGATTTTTATACCTTTATATGGTGTTTGCTTTCTTAAGTGTTTTGAAAAAAATAATAATGAAATAAAATAGATAAACATGAGCAATAGGGTTTTTGATAACTTCTAGAATTTTCCATCTATGTATGTCTTGCATGATGATCGGCTGAGTTTGTCATGAAAATGGCTTTTTCTGCGTTGACTGCATCGATGCATGTCCAGACAAAGATCGATGCAGCCCATGATCTATTGTGGGTGCTCAAACTAAGGTCGATGCATGTCCAGTGGATGCTCAGACTAAGGTCTATGCATGTCCTGTAGATGCTCAGACTAAGGTCGATGCATGTCTAGTGGATGCTCAGACTAAGGCCTATGTATGTCCTGTAGATGCTCAGACTAAGGTCGATGCATGTCCTGTAGATGCTCAGACTAAGGTCGATGCATGTCCAGTGGATGCCCAGACTAAGGTCGATGCATGTCCTATGGATGCTCAGACTAAGGTCTATGCATGTCCTGTAGATGCTCAGACTAAAGTCGATGCATGTCTTGTAGATGCTCAGACTAAGGTCGATGCATGTCCAGTTGATGGTCAGACTAAGGTCCATGCATGTCATGTAGATGCTCAGACTAAGGTCTATACATGTCCTATAGATGCTGAGAGTAAGGTCGATGTATGTCCAGTGGATGCTCAGACTGAGGTCTATGCATGTCCTATAGATGCTCAGACTAAGGTCTATGCATGTCCTGTAGATGTTCAGACTAAGGTCGATGCATGTCCAGCGGATGCCCAGACTAAGGTCTATGCATGTCCTATAGATGCTCAGACTAAGGTCGATGCATGTCCTGTAGATGCTCAGACTAAGGTCGATGCATGTCCAGTGGATGCCCAGACTAAAGTTGATCATGTCCTGTAGATGCTCAGACTAAGGTCTATGCATGTCCTGTAGATGCTCAGACTAAGATCGATGCATGCTCAGACTAAGGTCGATGCATCCTGTGTTCTGTCCCGATTTCCAACAACTCAGGAAAAGTGTATTTTGAGAGGCCAAATTAATTCATAAAAATTTTAAAAATTAGAAAATGATAGAAAACCATGTTAATTACTCGTTGTAAAATTTTTGTGCTTACAGAAAATCTGCACTCATAGTTATGAATTATTTCTACGCATGGGTGGCCAAAAATATAAACCTATTTTCTAAATTCCACAAACCGACAAATAAAGAGTTTTAAAAGGTCATTTTGCTTCAGAAAAATATGAAAATTTAGGAAATCATAGATGAATAAGTTGGTAACTTGCTGTAAAAATTTCGTGTTCACAAAAATTCTCTTCTTATAATTACGAACCGTTTTATACGCATGTGTAGCTTGGAAAAAGGCTTGTTTCTATTTTCAGAAATCTAGAACCTATTGTATTCGTGAAATCTATTGAAAATTTAAACTATTACATTGGCTATACAGACACTACTGCCATTGAAGGGCCTGGAGCCAAACTATAGAAATGCCTCTATGGGAAGGCTCAATCTATTCTGGCCTCGAGGGCATGAGGTGAGATTCTGGAGGTGGATAAATTCCACTGGTTAAGGTGGGAAAGACTTTTCCCGGTTCTGCGCAGTTAACCAAGACTCGTCTCCGTTGCCTAGGTGACCGAGTATCTGTCTGTTCTGACTTTCTAATGGTGGTTCGGGCACTGTGTTTGGCCATATGTTATGTGAAATTCTATCTCTGTACATGAAACCTGTAAAGGCATATGATTTCTGAAACTGTGTAAATTCTGAAATTTTGTTCTCTGAAATTTGTTCAATCATCTGCAAATTCTAAAATTTTTAATTCTGTTATCTAAAACCCGAGCATGTATAAGAGTTTTAAAAAATAAGACTATCATCACATAAACATTGGTTTCTATATTAGACTTGTTTTCTATCCCCATCAACCTAATTTCAGATATTCTATGTCTCATAAATTTCTTTAAATTTATTCCATCCTCGTAGTAAGTTAGGCATGGATAAAGGAGCAAATTAGAGGTTAGTGACTTGATGGGTCTATTTGTAGACTCACGCTTGTAAACATTTTCAGGTGACTCCGCTAGGGAGGGTGTGGCATTAGTGCATAGTGACGCCGAACGTGAAGATTTGGTGTAATCGTTAGAATTTCTTTTCCTTTCCAATTGAGGTGATTGTGTTAGAATTGTATCACATTGTAATAATGGACTATTGTAAGTAACTTTCTGCTTATCAGTTTTGGATAATTGTGATTTTGAGAAATGGAATTAACTGATGGGCTTGAAATTTCTTCCACTGCTTATTGTTCTCTTTATTTATGTAATTCTTCTACCAGTTTCTGTTCTGTTGGGTTTTTCCCACTGTGGCATCTCTCCTAAATCCGACGAGAGTTGGGAACTAAACCATATTCTAAGGTGGGGTGCTACACCACCAACCATCGGAAGCCCAATGCTAATCTCTTTCCGATTTTAGATTCTCAACCACTGTTGGACCGCCGGGGGTCTGCTTCATCATAGCATGTTCCTCGGTAACTCCTCTTTTTGAAGGTGGATATCTGTCAGGCCCCGAACCGATAGTAGTGGAACGCGGAGTTCAGAATGCGGTAGTGATACAGTCGTGAATAATCAGAGCAAACGTAAGACATAAATTACCAAGGCCAGACAATATGGACAAAACATAACCTTTATTGATACTCAAATATTTGATTTACATAGCTTGACTCAACTTACATAAGTAATAAAAGAACTAACTATTACACTTTAATAAAAAAAAGACTCTAATGACATGACAAGACTCAATGAAAAATAAAGACACTGACTCGATTCTCCATAACACTCATCACTCTTGCTCTTCCCCGTCTGAATGGTTGTCTTCGATCTCATTACCTGAAAAAAATATTAAAATAGGCTGGATGAGCAAAAGGCTCAGTAGGAACACATCTCTCATCAAGCAGAATATAAGTGATTAGTAGATTTTATCATATCCATGATGATGCAATGCATGAAATGATATAACTTGAAAATCATGATGATCAATCTAACCGAAAGGATGAAAATCAAAGTCAAGGCAGATATAAGCTCAAGAGAAAGGAAAAAAATTTCCATGCTGAGCAAGGGCAGAAGTTACAGATGATCATAACTTTTAGAATTGGCCAGAACATAGCAGAATTTCAATAATAACAAGCAGAATTAATTAGTCTAATAGAACATTGTCAGAATAACAGTATAACAGAATATTAGAATAACAGAATAACAGAATTCTCCAGAATAATAGATATAACAGAAATATCTAGAATAACAGAATTTTACAAATTTACGGACGTTGGTGCAATGCCACACCCAGAATTCCCATGGTTTACAGAATTGGACTTCCGTCCTACTTGGCATTGATAGTCGCGGACCCACAGCCCTTAATATTTCAGAATCAGATATGGCCAATACAGAATCAAAGGGTTATGTTCTCAATTTAAGGAAAATTCCTAAAAAGGGACATAGTGTCATAGAATAATAGGGAATCACTCATGAAAATGCATGACATAATGAACACGAGGCAAATCCGAGAAACTAGATAATGGTGTCCATATTGTCACCGTTAATTTGAATTGGCGTCCAAGGAGTGGTCGCGCTTTAGCATGAACCGGACAGGCAAAAGAGAAATAACGACTCTTCATGTGGTCGCTTATGTAAAATTAGCGTCCTAAAGAATGTCGCACAAAGAATAAACTACGCCCCTACCATGGTCGCCAATTCCTTTAGGGGTCCATGTCATGGTCACAGTTCAGAGATATACAAGCTTCCAGAAGACCAGAGTAACACGTATCAGTTCCAGGGTTGTTAGGGTACAACCAGCTCGGCTGCCTTGAGGGAATCCAAGACTTGCGGAGTCTTACGGAGGTCCCAATGACAAAGTCATCAGTCCGAAGGAAGGAATATCCCGCGGAGGGTTCATTCGTCACCGAGAGTTGAGTGTGTAAGTGAGAAAACAAAATCGGGACCACGTCTACGGATGTGAGACAGTGGTGCCAACGGATCCGGCGGTATTGGATCAATACATCCGAAGAAAAAAATAGTCAAATTGTTCATGCATTATTAAATGGCGTCCAAAGAAAAGACTTTATTCAAGATTTGGCGTCCGAGGCAAGGGCGCGTATTCATTTTCTAAATAATTACTACACAGTATTTATATTTTCTAGATATTCATTTATCATATATATATATATATATATATATATATATATATATATATGGTTTGATGGGCGACCAACTGGGGGTCGCTATTTCATGTTTGACGCCGTTTTGATCAGGCGCAATTTCTAAGCTACAATAGTTTTACGTTTTTCTATTCATTTAAGCCATGAATAGTTCCACTTTCAGATTTCAATGATTTTCCAAGAACAAAAGATATGGAAAAATAAATAAAATTACAGGGGTTCCATAAATATAAATATCATGTTTTTTTTGGATATATGGTTCCATAGTTATTCAATTTTAAAGATAAAGCCATTATTAATTAACAAAGCTATTGACGACATGGTTAAAGTCGCCCAATTAAAATGGCGTGAGGGGTTCTGCCGCTATTCAATGAACCAGCGACCATGTATATGTCGCCAATTCCATTTTTATGCAAAATAGTATACTGTCGATACAAAGCATGCAAATAACTATATGTTTATTTTGATGGAACAAGGCTATACATATAAGGTTCTAATAGATATAGATAAAAGAGAAATATATACATGGTATGCAAGTAATTTGGGGTTTCACAGAGTTTATGGAAAAATCTTCAAGAATTAACGACAATGCACTTGTCGTTGTTTCTTTTAAGATGTTACAAGTGAATAGTGTCACAGTTTGTCTATTAGGAGTTTTATAAAATAAATTATATGAAAATAAGAGAAAAATATGAGGATCTTAACCCTATAATATCATAATTTAATTCTATCTTATCTATAAGATAAAAATCCTTGAAGTTCATGCCGAGTTTTAACCGAATAAACGGAGTCACTTTTAAATTAACAATTTTTCATGGATCTAATTATATGAAAATTAGGAGAATAAGATGGAGGTTCCAAAAATATGCAGAACATAATTTTAGGATAAATGATTCTATAGTTATTAATTTTCAAAGATGGCTCAATTATTAACTAGCTAAGCTTTTAACGATAGGGTTTAAGGCGTTGAATAGAAATAGTGGAATGGGTTATGCCGTCATTCACTAATTTCACGACCATATAAGGGTCGCTATTTACTTTATGCAGAACAGTATGAATAAAGCATGCAAACGATTTAGTGTCTCACATATAGAATTCAGATATTAATTAACCCATGATGCATATATTGTTAACGCGTTTAGGCTGGAGAGACGTCACCTACGGCCATGGAATATGCAGAGAACTTATAAGATTCAATTGGTTAAAGTGTTTAGCTTGAGATATTAAGAACACCTACGAGAAAACTGGAGACTATGAACCTACGAAAACACAAGCATGCTGATAGTATCATGTGTGCGTATTATCCTTGTTAACAAGTTTAGCTGTCAGAGAGATCACCTACCTGTCGGGTTGCCTGGGACGCCTGGGACGATGAACGAAAGAGAGAGGGAAGCAACAATAAGAATAACTGCCGCAGCAGAACCCACGAACAATAGCAGCAAAAGGATACTTCTGCGTCCGATGGCAATGTATTTATAGAGAAAACCTAATGGGGTTCTTAAGTTTCCTAATGGGAATTAAATTCCCATGTAAGAGTCCTAATAGGTGTTTAAACTTTCCTCCTATAAATCCTTTCCCTGCCATAATCGTAACCGCCTCCCCAATAGGTTCGATCGTGATGAGATTAAGGATTTTAGGTTTGTAGAAACCCTTATATGTTAACCCATTTATGTATATGTATTGCATATGTGTATATATATGAGTGGGTTACTCATCTGCATGGTAATATATATATATATATATATATATATATATATATATATATATATATATGGGGTTGATAAATATATCTATATATCTATATATCTTATCATATTGTAAATATGCACACCCACATAAATATGTGGGTAGTTTCTTCGTTGTGGCTTAAGGCTTGGCATGCATAATATATTTTATGTATATATAGTTTTAAGCTTGTACAATGGGTTTACTTATAGGTATTGCGTAATATATATATACGGGGTTTATCTGTATATACACACCAAGGGTTGGCCACCATGTATATAGTTATATATCTCTTTATTTAACCCTCTTTTATTTTACTGAGATTTTTTTTTAATTACTAAAGGGTAGTTAAATCACCATTATTTAGTTCGGGGTGCTACAATATCCAAAGCCTTATACGGCGATAAAGAAAAAGAAAGAAAAGAAGTCCACATCTTGGCGACGAGTTCGTGGCGGCCCGTGGATCGGTGGTGTCCCACATAGGCTCACCTTTAGGATCTCCGCCCCCACAATGGGTGACGGGGTGTTGTTGCTTTTGTGCATACCCCAGCGATCACGTCGCTTCATGCATATCCCTTTTTGTTCGGGGCCGTCGCAGTTCTCTCCATAGGGAGCGCCCCCATTTACAACCCCCCGACGCTTCAAGTCTAGGGGAGATGCTGCCGAAATTTCGCCAGAACTAAGAACTTAAGAAAAATGACAATTGGACAAAGTTTAAGGACATTTTGAACCAATTCATATCCAAAGAAAGGATGAAAGATGCAAAAAAATGAATTTGTGAAGAAACTTTGAACCCACGGCTGAGCCTCTCACTGGAGCTTCTGTGACCAAGAAAATGGGTGCCCACACAAGTGCCGCTAATTAATTTAATTAACGACCACGTAAACAGTCGCCATTTAATCAATGACCACTCACAGAGGCGCTAATTCATAAAATTAAGAAAAATGATATAAGGAAATGAAACTCATAACGAACGACCGTGTGAATAGTCGCCAATTAATGAACGCTCTTCTGGAAAGGTGCTAATCCCTCTGATAAAACAAAAAGAAAGAAAAATGAAAGAAAATGATAATGAAGGAAACTACGCCCGGTCGAGGGGCGCTAATTAATGAACGCCCACTCGCGCAGGTGCCAATTCCTCAGAAATAGATTAAAAGAAATAAAGAGAAAAAAAACTCAGAATCTGCGCCCAGGTCTTGGTCACTAATTGTTTTAAATGCCTGCTTGCACAGGCGCTAATTCTTAAAACCTCAAAAATGACTGAAAAGGAAAGAAAGAAAGAAAAAAATTGACAATCTGCACCCAGACTAGAGGCGCCAATTCTTAAAATCCCTAATCCGCGCCCATTGAGTTGGCGCCAATTAAAAAGATCCCAAAAAATGATGAAAAGATATACAGAATAAATGGAAGTGATGAGGCATTGACCTAACAACAAAGAAATAGGAAGAAATAGAAGGGAAAGAAAATGAATAATGCAGTAATAATAAAAGAAATACCACGAAAGCAATACCATAAAGAGATAAGCTTAAAACTAAATGGTGATTTGTCCGGAAACCCTTCCCCTTTGACCCCGCACGTGGGGGAATACCGAAGTCGCCCTTGCAAGATAAGCGTGGCTGCCCTCTCATGGTCACGGCCTAACTTGGCACCGGGCTGACATCCTGCGATGTTTTGACTATTTAACTAGGATTCGATCGTGATTCCTCATTTATTGAGACATCAAATTTACCCTACCCCGGCATACACTCGTCCCGGTATCTCACGTACACTTGGGATGCTTCTCGACCCGGACCCTCGTCCGAACATGAAATGGTCCGCATGTGACCGATACGGTTTTGAACACCGTCTTGCACTCCGATGCGGAGGATTTCAATCATTCCAACCCAACTTGCATTCTTTAATGAAAATTAATCTCTAGGCCGTTTGGCCCCTTTCTGGGTGATTAATCAGAGGTTTTCCCTTCTCCGAGGGGATGTAATTAACGCCGTGACCTTTATGGCACGGTGGATCTTCAGTCCCGACCCGATACCCACAATTGTGTGGTTAGTCAGATGGAGCGCACCCTGGGCATCGGACCACTCCAGTCTCGAAGTCCGAACACATTGTCACCTAGGTGACTGGCACGCCCTCGCACTTGATAAAATGATAATCTGATAAACGATAAACTGATAAACCAATGAACGATACCCCGATATTACAATAATTACCACATAATGTCAGAGTGCGTCCAACAAGTTGGCACGCCCAGTGGGACTGAATCTCCTCTCATCTCTTCGCCGAGACTAGGGGCCCAACGGCCTTTTCCAAAATTCTAACTTTCGCATTTTTTTGAAATTACAGGAGGGATCCATCTCTGGAGAACCAATGGCGGTCACTTTTGGTCCGTTGGTGGTCGCCAGCCATGCGAAGTATGGCTACCTGGCGGTGCTGATTCAATTCTGCGATTTTCCCCTAGTGGTTGGCTTCCCCAACTTTCTGGGGGTCATGTTCGTGAATCTCCTGAACGTCTAGGAGTCTACGTCCGTCGCCCCCGCGGAGGCGACACCCGAAGCCATGAAGATGGTGGGCTGCTACGTCCACTACATTGAAGCGAAGAAGAAACGCACTCCAGCTGCCAGGAGGGTGGCAAAGAAGACTACCGGCGCGGTGCAAGGTTGGCTCTCACTCTCGGGCAATTCCGTCATGATCGGAGCAGTCCGGGTTCACCTGAATGGTCGCCTGGCCATGATCCCGCCCAGCAGGGTGATACCAGCTGTGCTGATCCATAACCATTTTCAAGCACTGGCCCGGGAAGGTGAGGACCACCCTAGGTCCAAGGTGAAGGAAAGAGCGGCCCCAAAGCCGACCAAATTCAAGCAGACATGGGTGCCCAAGCGGTAGGCCACATCGCCAATTCTACACGAGCCCATCAGGACCGACAGGCTCGAGAAGGAAGAAAAAGAAGAGGAAGAAGAGAAGGTCGATTCGTCAGTCTGGGCATCCCAAAGATCAGCCTTCCACACCCATGGCCGGCAAGCGAACATTTGCTCGCATGAAGGAAGGTACGGCATGCTGTACGAAAGAAGGTGCCTTGCCTAGAAGCCACCGGCACATGTCAGAGTGCCGTCTCCCAATGTCTGCCCCACCAATGGGCAAGACGACATCACGCAGGCCGTAAGAGGATACCTCCGCGGCCTCGAAAACACCCGCTTGGGAACACAGCGGCTCCTAGAAGCCGTGAATGATGCCGAAAGAGACAGGGGGCAATAGATCAACCCGGAAGATATCGAGGATGCGGAATCATGGTGCTGGGCCATTCCTCCGTGAAGAAGCTGCACCGCGAGTCTCGGTGTTCGACAGGTTAACTTTTCCTGGACGGTCAACCAGGAAAGTGACCCGAAGAAACAAGAAGATGCGAGTTTATACCTGCAATATGGCAGGAGTGTCCGGTCACTACGGAGCCCACCTCGAAGATCAAGAAGAGGTGGCCAGGCTTACTGATAGGCCGGATCCCATCACTAAAAGAGGAAGGGCCGTAGCCGAGGCAATACAAGCCCTCGTCGGTGAAACAAGCTCAGATGCGATCGTCGTGACGGTGAACATAATCACCACCGAAGATGAAGAGGAGAGGCCACCTCCTCCTCGGGATGCTCAGTTAGAAGGGGGAGGCCAAGCTCCTAGCCCGTCCTCCCCTGATTTGACAATGATGATACTACTCCAAGCCTACTGGAAAGAGATCGAAGCTCTGAAGTGGCAGGTGGGTTAACAGACCATGCATGCTTATGCCTCGAAGCAGGTCGAACCTCCTCCAGGAACATCCCAACGATGTACCGATAAATTTGAGGGCTCACCCCTGATGACGGCTTCCCAACCGATTCCCAACTATGCTGGGGGCACGACCCCAATAATACCTATGGCTCCTCAACACTAGGCAACCGCCACCATACCTCAGGTGGCGGTGTTGGCAACACCACAGATACAGTCAGCTCATTTCTACCCAGAAACGGTGGATCCGGCGATGGCTAACAAGCTCATGATCGAGCATATAGTCGAAATGAAGTTGGCCGATTGCGGCAATGAAGAACATGCCTCATTTGATGTGTACAAGGTGCCTTACCTTGTCCATCATGCGGTGAAAAGATTTCCTCTCGGTGTCAGCAAGCCGCCAAAGTTTGACAAATTTAATGGCCAAGGCTCGCCGAAGGAACACATAGCCTACTACATCAACGTGATGGGCCATCTGGCAACTGATGAATCATACCTGCTGAAGTTCTTCGGGTCCTAGCTCACAGGGCTCGCCTTCGAATGGTATTCAAACTTGCCGGCGGGGTCTGTTAACGACTGGCCGGATATGCAAAGGAAATTTCGGGAGCGGTTCCACGTAACCGAAAGGGAGGTCACGGTGGCCGAACTCTACACGACCAGGCAGAAGAATGATGAAACTGCCCTAGAATTTATCAAGAGATGGAGGAACCTCAACATGAGATGTAGGGGCCCGCCACACCAAGAAGATGTGGTTCAAATCTACAAGCAGAATTTGAAGCGTGAAGTTCTCAAAAAGATGATCGGGATGGAGATCAAGTCATTTGATCGACTGAATAATGTGGTGGCAAAAATCGAGTCCTACCTCTCCAGATACTCCTCCGCACCAACCACCTCAGCCCAAAAAGGGAAATCAACCGATAAGCGGCCCGGGCCCAGGGAAGTCAACAATGTCGACTTCGGTGACTTCGAGAAGCAAAAGAACAATGAAAAAGGAGTAGCCAGTGCTCCTCTTGCCAAGCCGATTGAACAGCAAGAGAGCGCCTCCTTGCTGTCCCGAATGAAGAGGCTGTACTCCTTCCCAAAGGAGAAGACTCGGGTCATCTTTGAATGGGCCACCAAATACAACAAAATCACACTCTCGGAGTCGAAGAGACCCGACGATGCCAAGAGGACAGATGATCCTCGATTCTGCCCGTATCATCAGATGCTTGGGCACACCCTTGAAGATTGCTATGTGCTTAAACGCATCATCGAAGGCATGATCAAGAAAGGAGAGTTCCAAATGGGCGAACACAAGGTGGACCCGCCTTGCCCGCACGAGATGCCGGTAATGGGGGTGACCATAAATATGATTGCCTTATATCAACAGTTGCCCGAGGAGGTGTCAGAAGCTTGTACAAAGCACACCTACGAGGCATTTATTCTGGCCCATACAAAGGACCAGGGAAGTTGGCAAAAGGTGCCGAAGAAGATAAGAAGGAAGTCGGCACCCCGCCTTGCCCCGGGAGTCCGAATTCACGGCATCACGCCACAGCCGGAGCTGCCCGTCGTAACCTCGGTCTGGCACGAAACCGCCCCCCCAGCTGGTCCTTCGAAGGCTGGCTGATAATAAAAAGAAGCCGCTCCTGCTGCGGATGCACACACAAGTTAGCCCGATAGTCAGGCGGCTGTAGGGAATCATCGACGGGTTAGAAGAATTTGAAAAACTTGAGATCTAGCCAGTACAGCTGAAGGAGTATGTCCCTTGGGAGTACTTTGAATCCCTTATATTGGCCGAAGAAGCCAAAGCTGAAACACAAGAAACCGGCATATGGGATGGACCTCCCCAAGAATAGCCTCCAGCTGTAGAGGAAGAAAGGAAGAAGAAAAGGAAGAAGTCAAAAAATAAAATGAAATGCAGCATTGCCTCCTGCAATACCCTGTCGGCTTTGTTCAACATAGTCCAAGATTTTGAAGAAGAAGAAGAAGAAGAAATATGCTTCATGCCAACCGAAGCGAATCAGGCCGGAGCCTCCACTTCCCGGGAAGCCACTAGGTCCGGGAGGAGATGGGGATGTTTGCCCCCGGCCAACCACAACATCATCTTCCGGGGTGAGCAACCTTATCGAATCCCCGAACCTGAAGTGAAAGGGACAAGAATCCCACCCCCGTCGGGGCTATACCCTGAAGATGCAACCGGCAATGTGGTTCCCTCATTCACCGAATTCGTACTTGCACGAGAGAACAAGCAGTCAAGCCAACATGCCGAACCAGAAGCCAAAGGCATTCTCGTCTCAACCTCCGATGTGCCACCTCTGGCAATCAAAGATAATGAGGGCGCTACTCATACAGCTAAGCCCTTGAATGATAATGAACCAGCCGACCAGGCATGTCAAGATGGGGCAACCCCAGAAGACGAAGACAAACTGTCTTCTCCGCTACTCCTCTGGCATCGAAGCACGGCAAGCATACGAAAGCCGAAGAAGCAAGGCTGGCTAATGTCAAGGCTTGCAACAGAATAATGAAACAACTGCAGAGAATCCCGGCAAGATTCAGCGTCTGGGAGATACTCTCCCTAGACGAAGAAACTAGGCAGGCCGTCATCGCAGCCCTGCAAACCCCAGTACACTATGAAAGTTGCTTCACCGAAATGCATTCGGTAACAGCCATCACTTTCACTGAAGAAGATATGCTCTTGCCTTCGGCCAGCCACAACAGACCTTGTACATGAGAGGGGGCAGTTGAATGGCCAACCCATAAGTAGGATCTTGGTTGACCCAGGGGCAGCAGTGAACATACTCCTCTACCGGGTCTACCAGAAGCATCATTTCAATGTACACCTGATCGAGGTCAGGGACATGAAAATAGCTAGTTTCAACCAGAAGTGCGAAGTCCCAATGGGAATAGCGGAGTTCGAGTTGGCACTGTGAGACTTCACCACTAAGGTACAATTCCATGTCATCAACTCCGACACTTCCTACAAAGCATTGCTGGGCCGACCATGGCAACATCAAAATCGGGTGGTGTCTTCAACTTTGCATCAATGCATCAAGTACTCTCGGCGCGATAAGGAAGAAAGAATATTTGCTGATTTGCACCCCTTTGAGGTGTTTGAATGCCATCTGCTCAATGTACCACTCTATGTGGAGAAGCCGAAGCAGATCCCCCAGCAAGCTCAAAGCAAGGGGAAGGAGATGGTGCCGGATGACGACTGGTTCCCTCCACCACCACTCGACCATGTGGCTCCGTTGGAGGTATCCCACATCTCCGAGGTCCAAGGTGGGGTTCTAGCAACGCCATCTGATGTGTACCCTGAGCCAGAGATGCCGAAGCTCAAAGATCTATTGGGGTGCGTGAAGGTCCCTCTAGGGATCGCGAAGCCCCTTACAGATATAGACTGTCAAATAATCGAATTCATGAAGATCTTGGAGGTGCCCAACCTGGAGGGTCCACCCACAATATTGTATACGGATGACGAACAGCCGGTAAAATGGGATGGTGATTGCAAGTTCCCTGAAGAAATTGATGACCCGGTCGCCCCAATCATGACCCTTCCGGACATATCTGGCAAAGGAGTGAAGATGGCCAGGAGGCAGCAAGTTCCCTTCTTCCAGGCCACCAGTCGAAATCAAATGTTCAAAAGGTTGTGGTATCCACCCAACTTGGACCAAGAACTGCTAAAGATTACCTGACACCCTGGCTTGGGTTTCTCGATAGAAGAATTCTACGAAGTGAACATGATAGTTGTCCCGGCCTCGGCTGTAGATGATCCTCCAGAAGATCCAAGCACGCAAGAAGCCAAAAGCCAGGCACAACCTTTGCCTCCGGCCGACAAAGTCCAAGATAAAGAGGTGCTCCTCCCGAACCCACCTCCATGCAGGGATATAGGGATGATCCCATCCTCTTCTGAGGGGCCGGTCCTAGATTGTCGTAATGATGAGCTAACGTCATCCTCGTCTGAAGTCAGAATAGAAGATAGTGGTCCAAGTCGTGCTCCGGACTTCTCCTAGTATGACCTTGTTATGTTCGCAGTATGCTATGAGCAGTAGCAGGAAATCGAAATACTAAAGGCACAACTGGCCGAAGTGACCAAATTGCTGTCTGATCTAACCAAAGGCATCCACCTAACTCAGCAGGACAGACCCACGAACCCGGGACACTCCCATATAACCACAGTAGAATGGGAGATTCAATCCCCGAGTGCCAACTTCAGTGCTTTCCTACGCTCAAGGAGGAAGTCGAAAGAACTAGCCGGTCCTTCAACTAGCCAGCCGGCGAAACAAGTCCTCACATTAAGGGAAAGGATGCAGAAGCCTTATTCCTTCCCAAGGAATAAAACTCAGGGGATCTTTAAATGGGCTGGCCACTATGGCAAGGTCGCCTTGCCACAGCCCAAAAGGCTAGAAGACGCCAGAAGAAGTGAAGACCCCGAATTCTGTCTCTATCATCGAATCCTGGTCCACTCTATCGAAGATTGTTATGTCTTCAAGGATATTGCCCAAGACCTGATCAAGAAGGGCGAATTGAAGGTGGGGGATTATGAAGTGAAGCCCCCGCAACCACATGAAGCGAGAACCCATAAAAGCGGAGTTTATATGGTCTCCCTTTTCACGGAGGCCGCATGCCTAGCCAATGGGAGATGCCCTGAAGCAGGTGAAGCATCCTCGTCCACTCTTCCGGGCGGAGGCCCCACGAAGCCTGTCTATGATAACTATCAACAAGAACATGAAGAGATCCTACGGCCCTTCTCTCCGGGAGATACTCCATAGCCCTACACAGTAAAGCATGAAGGGCCACAAGCCGAGGTCCCTAGCAAATACTGAGAATTTATCGAAGCAGGGATCGGCATGACCTCCAATGATGCTCCACGGGGATAAGAAGCTGAAGAGCTCCCCACTGATCCTAGGGGTGATCCACCTGTGGGCCAACATCGGAGCCGCCTAGAAATTCCATTGCTGGCGCCAGTGCCGATCCAAGAGCCAAGGAAAGAAGCTAGTGAACCTCTACCGCTGAGCAGGACAAGACAAGGAGACACCCATGATGTCCTCGAAATTGAAGAAGATGACAAAGGCTTTGTTGATTTACTGCCGGCTTCCCCGGAAATAGAAGATGGCGGCCAAGCCACTGTTAATGAACTGGTCGAAATAAACCTTGGCACAGAAGATGAGCCTAGGCCGACCTTCCTTAGCACTCTTCTTCTCCCAGGAGAGAAAGAATATTATATACAACTACTCTAGGACTTTCAGGACTACTTTTCTTGGAACTACAAGGAAATGCCAGGCCTCGGCCCTGAAGTCGCTCAACACATGTTGGCAATTGACCCCAAAGCCGAGCTGGTGAAGCAGTCACCTCGGCGAATGAGGCCGGAACTGATCGGCCAGATTTGTGAAGAAGTCGACAAGCTCATAAACGTCAGCTTCGTCGAAGAAAATCAATATACCACGTGGCTAGCCAACATTGTGCCCGTCAAAAAGAAGAACGATCAAATCCAGATTTGTGTGGACTTTCGAGACCTGAACAAAGCATGTCCAAAAGATGACTTTCCAGTACCCGTCACTGAAGTCATGATAGATGCCACCACCGGCCACGAAGCGCTATCCTTTATGGACGGGTCATCCAGATATAACCAGATATGGATAGCCGAGCATGATAGAATTCATCAGGCTTTCCAATCACCCAAGGGGATTTTCCACTACAGAAGAATGCCCTTCGGGCACAAGAATGTTGGTGCCACTTACCAAAGGGCGATGACAAAGATATTCGACGAGTTGCTCTACAACAAAGTTGAATGCTACATCGATGATTTTGTCGTCAAGACCAAGAGAAGAGAAGACCACTTGAATGACGTTAGGGTGATACTCCAAAGGCTCCGGTAATACAAGCTAAAGATGAATCCATTGAAGTGCGCCTTCGGCATTTCCAGTGGGAAATTTCTGGGCTTCATCGTCCGATACCGGGGTATTGAAATAGACCCCTCCAAGATAAAGGCCATTCAGGAACTGCCGCCTCTGAAGAACTTAACAGAACTCCGGTCTTTGCAAGGCCGATTAGCCTATATCCGTAGGTTCATCTCCAACCTATCAGGGTGATGTCAGCCGTTTCAGAAGCTGATGATGAAAGATATGCCATTCGGCTGGAATCAAGAATGTCATAAGGCTTTAGACCAGCTGAAGGAATACCTGAAGACCCCACCAGTACTGGGGGCACCAGTCAAAGGGGGGCCGTTAATTCTCTACATAGCGGCCACTGAATATTCGTTGGGGGCAATGCTGGTCCAAAACAACGACGAAGGGAAGGAGCAAGCGCTTTACTACCTCAGTCGAAGACTGGTTGGGGCCGAAGTAAAATATACCCCGATCGAGAAAGTTTGCCTCACCTTGGTCTTCGCAGCCAAGAAGATGAGGCATTACATGCTCTCGCATGAAATACAACCAATATCATGGGCCGATCCAGTCAAATATCTCTTGTCCTAGCCAGCACTGAAGGGGCGACTGGGGAAATGGGCCGTCATTCTGATGGAATTTGATGTCACATATGTGTCACAAAAGGCCATTAAAGGTCAGGCAATGGCAGACTTCTTTGCAGCACATCTTGTGCTCGAGAATTCTCCTCTGGTCACGAAGCTGCCAGAAGATGAAACACTAGAAGTGGGCCAAGTCCGCCAAGCCATAAGGCAATTATACTTTGACGGAGTATCCAGAACAGAAACATCCCAATCAGGGCATGCGAGGATAAGAGCCGGAGGAGGCATCGTCCTCAGATCCCCAGAAGGAGAAGTGCTGCATACATCATGCTCGATCAACAAGCCAAGCATGAACAATGAAGCAAAATATGAAGCCTTGATTATTGGCCTTCAGATTGCCCTCCATATGGAGATTCGAATGCTGTAGGTGTTCGGTGACTCAATGTTGATCGTCAAGCAGGCACAGGGAGAATTTGATGTCCAGAAGCCCGGATTGATCCTTATTGCGCCAAGGCAAAGGAGCTCATGGGGCGATTCTACTTCATCGAAATAGGCCATCTCGGCAGAAGTCGAAACGCCTAGGCAGATGCATTGGCAAAATTAGCAAGCTCACTGGCGGTCCTGCCAGGCGAATCCCTCAACATAACAATCATAAATAGGCGCCAGGTTCCTAGCATGATAGAGGAGCTTAGTGAAGAAAAAGAATGTAAAGCTACAACAGCAGAAGCAAGCACTTCTCCTGACTAGAGAGAACCCTTGATGAAATGGTTTAAACATCAAGAATTGCCCAAGCAGAGGGAAGAAAAGATTCGACTGATCAGAATGAAGGATTCTTATGAAGTCAGAAACGGAACCTTGTTCCGAACCATGGCAGATGCCAAAAGAAAGATGCTCCTCCGATGCCTGTCTACGGAGGAAACATGGACGGTCATGAAGGAAGTTCATGCCAGATCAGCCGACGCCCACCAGGCTAGGCCAAAAATGAAGATTGAAATCAAGAAGCTAGGGTATTACTGGCCAACTATGTTCAATGACTGTTGCAAGTATGCTAAGTCATGTCATAAATGCCAACATCACGTTGTGATCCCAAGAAGACCCTCGATACATCTGCACCCGATGGCCCCCAGTTGGCCTTTCGCCCAATGGGGCACCGATGTTGTGGGCCCATTGCTCGCATCTTCGTTAGGATGCAAATACATTCTAGCGGCGATAGATTACTTCTCCCGCTGGGCAGAGGTTGTGGCTCTAAGAGAAGTGACGGGAGAGATGGTAGTCAGATTTGTCCGTCGAAATATCATAATCCGATTCTACGTGCCCGATCGAATTGTCTCTAACAACAGAACCCACTCCCGAAACCAAAAGGTCTACAAGCTAGCTGATAAATTCAAAATTGATTGGAGGACGTCCACTCCGTATAATCCACAAGCAAATGGGTTGGTGGAGGCCTTCGACAAAACACTATGCACACTTCTTGCCAAGACGGTCAGCTCTAGCAAGAGGGATTGGGAAGACAGAATGTATGAAGTACTGTGGGCATACCGTACCATGTACAAGACCCTGTGTAATGACCGCCAATTGGGCACTAGCCCAATCGGGCACAATTCAGACCCATGAACCAAACAGGTCAAAAATCTGGACAGACTATCTAAGAACCCTTAAAAAATTCGTAACTTAACGTAGGATGATCAGAATGGGATGAAACTTGGTCCATTAGAAAGCTTGGACCCTTAGCCCAAACTCTTATGTTGAGGGGGAGACCCAATTCGCACCAGAACCCACGGTGCTGAGCCCTTTTCCGCCAGCTGTATGAAGAGGTGTGACTGTTGGGCGAATTCACACATAATTAATGGAAAAATCATAACTCCTGGTAGAGTTAATGAAATTCTATGAAACTAAGACTGAATGTTAGATCTGGAAGTCCTCTTTATTTCATATGAAGACATTCCAACGTAATTTCCAACAGAAATGTGCGCACACTAGCATTTATGATCAGCGGTCGAAGGGTCACACATGTTCAAACCCGAAGGGATGCTTAGTATTAACTCCTCTTCAAAACTCGCGACCTTGGTGCTTGTTAGAGCCTCGAGGGACATGGGTGAACTCTTGGGAGGCCTGAAAAACTATATAAGGAGGGGGTTCCGTGGGTGGCCATCCTTTAGCAAGACTCATCTTCTATTTTTCTGCCACCTACGGGTCATTTTGTGAAAGAAAGAGAGGTGAGGGACCTTGGCCTTTACGTAGGAGGGTGGACCTGTAGAAAAGTCTTGGTGGGTCTGGGGTGTGGATCTCATCCCCAGCTCGAAGGGTAAAGCTGAGGTGGATCTGGGGTGTAGATATTATCCCCGGATCGTCGGTTAACATCTTAAAGGTAGGCACCTAACCTCAAACTTTGGGGGTCAATGATGCATTAGAATGATTTCAAATATATTTCATACACTCTAAAGAGGGATTATGGGAAGGTGGGGATGACCATCATATCCATTTTGGGGTTTGTTTTTCAAATCAGTTTTGTGTTTCATGAGTTTCCACAGTTCTTGGGAGGGTCAGAACCCATATATAGGAAACCCCTAGTCGGTGCACCAATGGGGTAGCCAGTCAAGTCTGAGCATACGTGTTAGAGTACATACATCAAGTCTGAGCAAGTCCCGTAGTAGGTCGGTGCATGTTTAGTTCAGACGCAAAAGAGAGGATGGTGCATGTTTAGTTCAGGCTAAAGGAGAGGTCGGTGCATGTTTAGGCCAAGAGGGATCCGTGCATGATGTATTAGCATCGGTGCACATTTAGTCCATGCGTAAGGGACTGAGCATGTTTGTGTTGGCATCGGTGCACATTTAGTCCATGTATAGGTAAGGTCAATGTAGGTTTAAGGTCCGTGCATGTTTTAGTTATAGTAGGGTCTGTGCATTGTTTGTAGGGTCTGTGCACTTTTGCCCATACTTAGGTAAAAGAGGTATGTGCATTGTTTATAAAGTTTATGAACTTTTGTCCATACGTAAGTAAAATGGGTCTGTGCGTTGGTTGCAAGGTCTGTGCACTATTGGGTCCATGCGTAGGTAAAGGTCTGTGCAGAATAAGGTCTGTGCATGTTTTGTGTCAGTGCATGTTTGTGTCGGTGCATGTTTCGCATCTGTGCATGTTTTGTGTTAGCCACGGTGAGGTCTGAGCATACTAGGTCTGTGCACGTTTTGTGTTGGCCACGGTGAGGCCTGAGCACAGTCAGTCTATGCATGTGTGTGTTAGCATAACCAAAGTCCGTGCATAGTAGGTCGGTGCAAGTTTGGCCCTGGCCACGAGCAAGGTCGGTGCATGTGCGAGTGAGGTCGGTGCAGGCTGGCCCCGGCTATGAGCAAGGTCGGTGCACCTGTGGGTCTGCCCAATTTCCAGAAACTGAGAAAAGGAGAATTTTGAGGGGGCATATTACTTCATAAAAATCTAGAAATTAGAAAATGGCAAAAGGCTAAGTTAGCAACACACAGTAAAAATTTCATGCCCACAGAAATTCTGTACTTACAGATATAAATCATTTTCTGTGCATGTGTAGCCTAGAAAGGATAAACATATACTAACCTAAAATGACTGCAAGTATGTTTAGCGCTCTTAAACTATTTAGAAGCATATCTGTGAGCATGTTTAAGTTATGAGGAGCATGACTATGAGCTTGTTTATCCCCCTTGATCAATGAAAACATGTCTGTTATGATAAATATCATGCTAGCCACTAAAAGATAAATAAGAATGTCTATGCCATGAAGGGAAAATAGCAGCATTCTATGAGGTTAGACTTCGGTCCCTTCTGCGGGACGGCGATACATAACGCCGCAGAAGTTAAAGATCCCAGGGGACGGCGATACGTAACACCCTAGTTTGAAATCCTATTGATTCAGTCTTTGGTCCCATTGTGGGGCTGCCTTTGTGGGACGATGATACGTAACACCACTGGGCCACAAGAATCTAGGTGGGAGTTCGCTCCCGGGTCTGCGTAGTACTCTTTCGTTCATTTGTGTGTGTGTGTGGACCTCTTGTATTTGCGGCAGCTGTCCGGGTCCCGGCATGGCAAAAATATGAACACTCATGGAAATGTGATAATGTTTAACTGCTTAATCACTAGGTTCTGTCTGCATGCTTGGGTACCTTATACATTAGTCAAAGAATCTGTGTTTTCCTTACATGAGTTATCTTAAGAACTGATGATGAAATGTACTAAGCTAGTGTTAACATCTGAACTCTATATATAATGGTTTATATAGATGCAAAGTTAACCCCGGTTTGACTGGGTTGCCTACTGAGCGTCACACTCACCCCTTGTGACACATGTTTTCAGGGGACATAGAGAAAGAGATTGTGGAAGAGGCAGCAGCTGAAGAGTAGAGTTAGCCATTGTTCGTCTGGGTATGCTATAGTCGAATATTTCTATTTTGTGTAGGGTTGTGGAGTGGCAAGCCCATGTGGGCTAAGTGTCGTTTCATGTAGTTTTCTAGTGAGAGAAGCTCTGGTTTTTTCCCGCCATTGTTCTCTCCCGTCTTCCTCGGCGCGTCCCCCTTCTTGCCGGCCATGGCCGGCGTGGTGGGGGCCCCTCTGCCTTCTATCTCTTTGGTACCGCCGAAGGATGGCTCTTCATCTTCCCAGACAGCTCCTTGGTGAACTTTTGCTCAGGCTCTCATGGTGTCCAAGCTAAGGCCAAGGATCCCCATCCCGGTAAAGGACCCTGCATTCATCGATCGGGGTGAACCAGTGGTCTTTTTCTCCAAGGCCGATATCCAAGCTTCTTTATAGTTTCTTTCTTTTGCAGTAGTGGCAAAATGTGCATATGGTCGACCAGTTTTCTCTGAAATCAAGAGTTGCTTGATGCAGCGGTTGGCATTCTCAGCTGATTTTGTTATAAGCAAGCTTAATCTGAGGCATCTCCTCTTTCGATTTGAATGCGAAGCAAATTTTATGAAGTTGTTGATACAAAAACACTTCTATATAAAAGGATTCTTATTCCGTTTCTTCCGCTGGACTTCGGATTTCAATTTTGATGTAGATCCGCCAACGGTACCAGTCTGGATTGGTTTTCGAGCTCTACATGCTAACCTGTACCACGAGCACTGCTTGCAGTCTATAGCCGGAAATTTTGGTACTGTGCTATGGATTCATGACAGAACTCTGGCTATGTCAGACACATCAGAGGCTTTGGTCGGTGTAGAGATGGATCTATCTACTCCGCGTAGGGAGCGATTGTGGATAGATTTTGATGGTTCTGGCTATTGGCAGTCGGTTAATTACAATCGTGTTCCTGCTCTATGTTCCTATTGCCATAAACTTGGTCATTCAGAAGAAGGCTGTAAGAAGAAGAGGGGTAGGATAACCAGGCCCCAATCGGTCAAGGAACCTGATCTTAGGAATTTCAGATAGGAATTCCGGCCTCGGTCGGTAGGCCCTCAGGCTGCTCGACACAATGTAATAGTGGATAACAAGTTTGAAATACTACAGCAGACAATGGAATTCCAAGAGTTTCAGCAAGCAAAATCAACTGTCATTTGCAATATAGGTAGTAACAAGGTAATGGAGCCTCTGGAGAAGGAGCATTCAGCCTTAATCACCACAGAACTCCTTTCTTCCCCTAAGTCTGCTGGTGATGACAATGGAGAGAGGCAATGAAGCAGGAGATAGATAAGTGCCTATTGGCTACTAGAGAGGGGTCATTTCACCTTCCCCCTCTGATAGACAGGTAGACAGCTCTGAAGCAAACGGTCGTCTCTCACAAGCTGCTGTAGAGGATATTGCTATCCCGGAAGTTGGTGTCTCCTTTGTGGAAGAAATAACCTCTGATGTTGAGGCTACCAATAATGTGAGGGCACAAGAAATCCTGAAGGCCAGTAAACAAATAGCGGCGAAGGCCAGTGTTGGCAACGGGCTAATGCAGTCAACTTTGAATGACAGAGGTGGCGAAAATGTGATGTGGCATAGTGATGGTGGAATAATTACCAGATCAAGAGCTAGATCTTTGGAAGATATTAAATGGGTTCCTCCATGATTAATCCGATTTTAATCTGGAACATCCGGGGGGTGGGGAACTCTGGTTCCCATAGACATCTGAAACATACTATGCTTTCCAATAAGGTCAATTTGGTGGCCATTAGTGAACCTATGTTGAACTTCAATAAAGCTCCCTCTCTGGGAAGATATCGCAAGCTCGGGAGGTATGTAGGTAACAACTCACCTGACTCTAAGATTTGGGTTTTTTGGCATGATAGCTATAGTTTGGAGGTTATTGCTTCTTCTCCATAGCACATTACTCTTGGACTTAAGGTGGATAATTCTATCTGTATATATTATTCTATTGTATATGCTTCTTGTGATCCACACCAAAGACAGTCTTTGTTTAGTGACCTCCTCCTCTTTGCTGACTCTGTCTCTATCCCCTGGATTGTGGGGGGAGACTGGTGAGCACACGCGCCGCATTACTCGACGGAGCACACGGAGCACGCCAGCATCCCTTTGGCTCGGCGATCACTTGGCGGACTAGCGGAGTTATCTTCATTTATTTTATACTTTAGGCCATGCTGGGCCTTGGTTTAGTCCCTGCGTGGACACTTTTTATTATTATGGACCTTTGTAGGCCAATTGGGGCCAATTAGGCTTCCATTGGGTGATGTTAGGCTTATTAGTTAGGCAAAGGGGAGAGTGGGCCACCTTGTGATCCACCCTTCTTGGCCCATTTGGGCTGACCACCTTCCCACATGAGTTGGCCCATTGGGATTTCTGCCCCCCCCCCCTTGTGGGCTAGGGTTTGGGCGCCCCCTTCATCTCCTCCAAAAGGAGGAGGTGGCAGCCGCCCCCACTCCTACTTTCTAGGAGTGGAGTGCACCCCCCTCCTTGATTCAAGGAAAGGAGCGCACCCCACCTTCCCAAAGAAAGAAGTGCGCCCCTTTTTGTTTGAATTTTCCCCCCCTTGCTAGGGTTTTGAACCCTAATTCCCCTCCCCACATATAAAACCTCATGTATTTTTCTTTGGAGAACAATAATGAATGAAAGAAAGAAATTGCTGATTCTCCTTGAAGGTGGCTGCGCCCTCCTCCCTGTTCCTCCTTGCTCCTGCGACGGGAGCAAGCCTGGGGTGTGACTCCCCATCCCCTCAGTGCGACGCCGAGGTCCCCCCTCTCTTCTATCTCTTCACAGATTCACGTTCAGTGCAACCAGATATTGTCTTCAAGAGCTGCGGCGACCTCCTCCGTTCGTGGCGACCTTGGGCGACCAGCCCATTTTTGGGTGATTCTTCTACGAGTCGCCGACGCGTGCGAGATGGTCTCGCCTCATTCGGAGTTCGGCATCACCCGTGGAGATTTTCTTCGTGAGCGCACGTAGGACCCCCTCTCCCTACGAGCCTGGTTCTGTTGGCCCCCTTGCAAAAATCCCACGGGATGGACATCTGCGAGTTTGGACGTGAGATCTTCACCTGTCGTACCTCTCTTCGTCCTCTGTCCAACGCCGCTGATCTCGCCTCGTTCGATGTCCGAGCTGCTCATGGCGTCCATTCCCGTGAGGTCGCGCAGGTCTGCCCTGTCCACCCGGCGCCAGGACCACCTGCGGATTCCAGAGCTTGATGCTCTCAGCCACGACTAGATCTGACCGATTCCTTCTGTCTGGACCTGCTGCTCTGCGTCCTCTTCGTCCTCCAACAAGCGGAGCTCCGTTCGACCTTCGGAGCCACTTCGTCTCATTTTTCCCGCTCGAGCGCGCGGTTCTGGGAGCAGAATCCAGTCGCAACTTGCAGGTGCGCCCCCAGCTTCCACGGATGGAATCTGCATGCCCCCTTTGGCCGAGGCTTCCTCCCATGACCTAGCTACACGCCATCACAGACGGCACCTCAATCGACACCAGACCAGGTCATGGGAGCTTTCACCGCGGAGTCACGCATTGCTGCGAACCTGCCGACCACCGTTCGGATTCTCCTCGCGGCCAACCCTTCACCGAGTGCTGCCCGTCAGCCCATACATCGGCAGCCCCGAATCTCTTTGTGTAGCCTGTTATCTCCCTGCGAGGAGTGGGCGTTGGTGGTTGAGGTTGTATTATTGTTCGTCCTTGTGTATCGGAGTTGTTGATCTCGGCCGGGGTTCCTTCCCCACGCCTAGGCGTGGAGGTACGTGCGACGCTCCCTTTGTTGACATTTGCTTTACTAGTATACTTTCTAGCATGCCACGTGAGTGTGTGTAGGTTCCTAGCTAGCTTGTTATTCACCGCGTGATTGCGAGTTGAGCACCCATTCCGTGGCCCTAGTCGAGCGCCGAGCTCAGACTAGATTCCCATAGGCGCACGGCGGTTCCTTAGCCGCTGAGATCCCCGCGCTTCCCTCATAGGGACGGTCATTGGGCTTGGATTTCTTGTTGAGAGACGCCTCCACCCGGAGGAACGCTACGGAGGTCAGCTGCCCGGCTTGCCTTTGGCGTGCGAGTGCTGGCCGCACTTGTTGCATTCGTAGGTCTTAGCTCATTTCAATCCCGTCCCGCATCAAAGTGGTATCAGAGCATATAGGTTTGCGTCTAGGGTTGAGTCTTGCATTCCATTTAGCATGTGTCCACCCATATAGGTCTTAGTGAGTCCCCCTTCGCTCCATTTAGGTCCCTTCGCATGCCCACTCGGGGTGGCACCCACTACCATCGCCCGGACACTATGGGCGACCCCCGTGGTACCACCCAGGGAGGCCCCTCTCTAGAGGATTTCATGGCCGAAGTCATGGAGCGCTTGGCTAGTTCTGAACAAGCCACTAAGGACCTGACCAACTGTCTGGAGGGCCGACTCAAGGCCATAGAGGACCGCGCTGAGGTTTCTGACCGATCTATCCAAGGTCTGATCGGGCGGATAGGGAGGATAGAGGAAGTGCCCCATCAGGACACCCCTACAGTTGATCGTGCCCCACAGGCGGCAGCTGCCCAGCCCCCACCATATCGGGCTGAGGAGCGACGGCCACGAGTCCCCGACTTTGAGCATTACAGATCCGACAATGATTATGAGGGGAATGGCCGACGCCACCGTGGTCACCGACCACAGAGGGATGACGAGGATGATCGGGCCCTTAGGACCGTTCGCGCGGACTCTCCCACTTTTGACGGGTCCCTGGACCCGAAGATCTACCTAGACTGGGAGGCTAGCATGGACAGGTACTTTGAGTGGGTTGAGATGTCTGACCACCGGCAAGTTAAGTTTGCCAAGATGAAGTTACTAGGTCGGGCACAAACATATTGGAGGAATCTGGAGAGTCTGCTATTTCAGCGTCAGGACCCCCAGGTCGAGTCTTGGAGTGAGATGAAGGTCAAACTCCAAGACAAGTATCTGCCTCCCTCATATCGCCAGAGGCTCATTGACAGATGGCAGAGTCTCAGCCAGGGAGATCGGACCGTGTCCGAGTACATCGTAGAGTTCGACGAGTATTTCTTGCGATGTGGAGTCAGTGAGGAGAGCGCCATGCCCATCTCTCGTTTCCGTCGTGGTCTACGGCCCCATTACCAGTATGAGTTATTTCACCGTAATGTGAACACCTTAGAGCTCGCGTATCAGGTTGCTATGGAGCTAGAGCAGTTTGAGGCGGAGTTCACTCCTACTCAACGTCAGGGGACCACCAGTCAGCGGGGGTTCGACCCACGCACCGCACCTAGTTCCTATAGTCGGTTTCCGGCGGCCCGGCCCTCGGAACCCCCTCTCCAGGACCCCACTGTTCCTAGGCCTCGCCCTCCCCTGCCGAGGGACACTCTCCCTCCTCGTCGCCAGCAGCCACCTTACCCCACCTCACGCCCTCAGCCGCCCGCGTTCCCTACCCGACCCCAGCTACCACCACCCCCGGCCCGTCATGATGACAAGGGGAAAGGGCCAATGACCGGGGGAGCATCTCCTAGCACAGGGGCACGAAACAACTGTTATAGGTGTGGGGGAGTCAGCCATTATGCGAACAAGTGCCCCACTAGAGAGTCTCTTGTTGTGGCGGACCCCTCGCCCACTGATCCCACGACTGAGCTTCTGCCAGTCAGCTATGAGGCCGACCAGGAGTTAGCGGAGGAGTTCTTTGATGAGTTGCTTGAGGGAGAGCCGGACGATGTCTCTGGTACTCAGTATCAGGGCGATGCGCAGTTAGGGGTAGTCTGGTGTATCCTTACCCAGCCCCAGGTGAGTGACGACTGGCGTCGTACCACCATCTTTCACACCTTTTGTAGACTTGGAGGGAAAGCCTGCAAGGTGATCATTGACAGTGGGAGCTGCATTAATGCCATATCCACCGGTACGGTTACTCGTCTTGGGTTGACACCTGTGGACCACCCTGCTCCATATCGGGTATCCTGGGTAGATTCTACGTCTATCCCGGTCAGGCTTCGTTGTCTAGTGCCATTGCAGTTTCAGACCTACCATGATGAGATTGGTGTGACGTGCTACCTATGGAGGTGGGTAGTATCATTCTAGGTAGGCCTTGGCTCTTCGATAGGGATGCCACCCTCCATGGCCGGTCGAACACTTGCATCTTCGACCATGGTGGTCATAGGATCACTCTTCACCCCACCCAGCCTAGGGATCCTGCCGTCCGCGGGCCAGCCGGCCCCAGTGCCACGAACACCCCTCGTCAGGGGAAGGCCGACCCTCCTACCCCACCCTTGGTGCCAGCCACTACCTCCTCCACTACCCTCACCCTAGGAGAGCCTTCCACTAGGAGGTTGATGGTGATTAGTCCCCGTGAGATGGAGAGGGAGTTCACCAGTGGTAGTCCCCTCTTTGCTGTTGTTGTTCGAGAGGTGAGTGATGTCATCCCAGGATCCGAGGGTGAGCTAAACCCCGAGTTGGCTGCGATTTTACACGAGTTTTCTGATATCTTCCCGGAGTACCTCCCTGGAGGCCTTCCACTTATGCGTGACATCCAGCATGAGATCGACCTTGTCCCGGGCTCTTCGTTGCCTAACCTCCCTCACTATAGGATGAGCCCCGCGGACCATGCCGAGTTACAGAGGCAGGTCGAGGAGTTGATGAGTAGGGGATCCCTCAGGGACAGCAAGAGCCCTTGCGCTGTCCCCGCTTTGCTAGCCCCGAAGAAAGATGGCACATGGAGGATGTGCATCGATAGCCGTGCGATCAATAAGATCACGGTGAAATATCATTTTCCTATTCCCCGACTGGATGACTTATTAGATATGATGTCGGGAGCCACTATTTTCTCTAAAATTGATCTTCGAAGTGGCTATCACCAGGTTAGGATCAGGCCTGGGGATGAATGGAAAACTGCATTCAAGACCAAGGATGGTCTGTATGAGTGGTTAGTTATGCCTTTCGGGCTATCTAATGCCCCTAGTACATTCATGCGGTTGATGACCCAGGTCCTGCGGCCTATGATAGGGGTCTTTTTCGTCGTCTACTTCGATGACATCCTTATTTATAGCCGCACTAGGGAGCACCACTTAGACCATCTCAGGCAGGTCTGCGTTGTTTTGAGGCGAGAGAGCTTATTCGCCAACCCGAAGAAGTGTGCTTTCATGACCGATCAGGTTTCCTTCCTTGGGTTCATAGTGTCTCGAGATGGGGTCTCCGCTGATCCGGAGAAGATTCGCGCCATTCAGGAATGGCCCGAGCCCCGCACCCTCCACGATGTTCGGAGCTTCCATGGCCTAGCGACGTTCTATCGTCGCTTCATTCGTGGCTTCAGTTTCATCACTGCCCCGATCACGGATTGCATTAGGAAGGGGGCATTCACATGGACTAAGGCTATAGCCATGGCCTTTCAGAGCATCAAGGAGCGCATGACCCAGGCACATGTTCTTACCTTACCTGATTTTTCTAAGGTGTTTGAGGTCACCTGTGATGCTTCTGGAGTGGGTATAGGGGGAGTCTTGAGTCAGGAGTCTCATCCCATTGCCTTTTTCAGCGAGAAGCTGAACGATGCCAAACTGCGGTACTCCACGTATGACAAGGAGTTTTATGCAGTTGTCCAGGCATTGCGATATTGGCGGCACTATCTCCTACACCAGGAGTTTGTGCTCTTTTCTGATCACGAGGCTTTGAGGTTTCTCCATACCCAGAAAAAGCTGAATGCGCGTCATAGTCGGTGGGTGGAGTACCTTCAGGAGTATACTTTTGTGCTTAGGCACAAGGCAGGGGCCGAGAACAAGGTGGCCGACGCGTTGAGTCGGCGAATGATGATGTTGTCCACCATGAGTGTCGAGGTGGTGGGATTGGATAGGCTGAGGGAGGCTTATGTTGACTGCCCAAACTTCGGTCCGATTCATGCTGCCCTTCAGTCGGGCCCCTCCCTTGAGTATAGTGAGTTTGTCCTTCAGGAGGGTCATTTATTCCGAGGTGGCAGGTTGTGCATCCCACAGACGTCTGTTCGTGATTTTCTCACTTGGGAGTTACACGCAGGGGGTCTTGCTGGCCACTTCGGCCGGAACAAGACCATTGAGGCCGTTGAGCATAGGTTCTATTGGCCTAGTTTGAAGAGGGATGTTGCTCGCATCGTGGCTCAGTGCCGCACTTGCGCTATGGCCAAGCAGAGGAAGCAGAACACCGGCCTTTATACTCCCCTCCCTGTCCCGGACAGTCCATGGCAGGACATTAGCATGGACTTCGTGTTAGGTTTGCCTCGTACCCTCCATCGGCATGACTCCATTTTTGTGGTGGTAGACAGGTTCTCTAAGATGGCCTTGTTCATTCCCTGTTCCAAGACTTCAGACGCCTCTAGAGTTGCCCATCTGTTCTTTACTCACTGTGTTTCCAGGTTTGGGCTTCCACGTACTATAGTGTCTGATAGGGATGTGCGCTTCACTAGCTACTTCTGGAAAACCCTATGGCACATGAAGGGCACCCAGTTGAAGTTCTCTACCGCCTATCACCCCCAGACCGATGGTCAGACAGAGGTAGTCAATAGGAGTCTAGGGGATCTTCTTAGGTGCTTAGTGCGCGATCGTGTCGGGGATTGGGACTTGGTTCTACCTCTAGCAGAGTTTGCATTTAATGACTCGGTCAATAGGTCTACAGGTCTGAGTCCCTTTGAGATTGTTACTGGCCGTAGACCTAGGAAGCCGATAGACTTGGTTCCATCCCCCATCCAGGCCCGTGTTTCTGAGTCAGCTGAGTCCTTTGCAGAGCATATTAGGCAGTTGCATGAGCATGTACATCATCACCACCTTGAGGCCAGCAATGCACGTTATAAGGAGTTAGCTGACGCGCATCGACACACCCATGAGTTCCGTAAGGGAGAGTACGTCATGATCAGGGTCAGACCTGAACGGTTTCCTTCAGGGGCCGTGAAGAAACTCCAGGCCCGCAGTGCTGGACCCTTCCGAGTCTTGAAGCGAATTGGGTCGAATGCGTATGAGATTGAGCTGCCAGAAGGCTATGGGATCTGTTCGATGGTCAATGTCTCAGATTTAGTGGCATATCGGGACCCCGCGGTGATTCCCAGTGAGCCTTTTGAGCCCTCCCGTCCTCTTGAGAGTGTTACACGTTCGGAGCGTCCACCTCCTCCAGCCCCATTACAGAAACGTGAGCATATAGATTGCATACTAGATGAGCAGGTGACCACTACCAGGAGCAGAGCCTACCAACGCTTCCTAGTGCATTGGAGAGGGCGCCCTGCGACAGACGACACCTGGATCAAACGAGGAGAGCTAGAGAGGATCGACCCAAACTTGCTAGAGCGCCACTTGAGCGACCGTGACCCTTACTCGACAGGGTCGAGTTCTTCCCACCCGGGGAGAATTGGTAAGGACACGTGCCGCATTACTCGACGGAGCACGCCAGCATCCCTTTGGCTCGGCGATCACTTGGCGGACTAGCGGAGTTATCTTCATTTATTTTATACTTTAGGCCATGCTGGGCCTTGGTTTAGTCCCTGCGTGGACACTTTTTATTATTATGGACCTTTGTAGGCCAATTGGGGCCAATTAGGCTTCCATTGGGTGATGTTAGGCTTATTAGTTAGGCAAAGGGGAGAGTGGGCCACCTTGTGATCCACCCTTCTTGGCCCATTTGGGCTGGCCACCTTCCCACATGAGTTGGCCCATTGGGATTTGCGCCCCCCCCCCCCTTGTGGGCTAGGGTTTGGGCGCCCCCTTCATCTCCTCCAAGAGGAGGAGGTGGCAGCCGCCCCCACTCCTACTTTCTAGGAGTGGAGTGCGCCCCCCTCCTTGATTCAAGGAAAGGAGCGCACCCCACCTTCCCAAAGAAAGAAGTGTGCCCCTTTTTGTTTGAAATTTCCCCCCCTTGCTAGGGTTTTGAACCCTAATTCCCCTCCCCACATATAAAACCTCATGTATTTTCTTTGGAGAACAATAATGAATGAAAGAAAGAAATTGCTGATTCTCCTTGAAGGTGGCTGCGCCCTCCTCCCTGTTCCTCCTTGCTCCTGCGACGGGAGCAAGCCTGGGGTGTGACTCCCCATCCCCTCGGTGCGACGCCGAGGTCCCCCCTCTCTTCTATCTCTTCACAGATTCACGTTCAGTGCAACCAGATATTATCTTCACGAGCTGCGGCGACCTCCTCCGTTCGTGGAGACCTTGGGTGACCAGCCCATTTTTGGGTGATTCTTCTACGAGTCGCCGACGCGTGCGAGGTGGTCTCGCCTCATTCGGAGTTCGGCATCACCCGTGGCGATTTTCTTCGTGAGTGCACGCAGGACCCCCTCTCCCTGCGAGCCTGGTTCTGCTCGCCCCCTTGCAAAAATCCCACGGGACGGACGTCTGCGAGTTTGGACGTGAGATCTTCACCGGTCGTACCTCTCTTCGTCCTCTGTCCAACGCCGCTGATCTCGCCTCGTTCTGACGTCAGAGCTGCTCGTGGCGTCCATTCCCGTGAGGTCGCGTAGGTCTGCCCTGTCCACCCGGCGCCAGGACCACCTGCGGATTCCAGAGCTTTCTGCTCTCAGCCACGACCAGATCTGACCGATTCCTTCGGTCGGGACCTGCTGCTCTGCGTCCTCTTCATCCTCCAACAAGCGGAGCTCCGTTCGACCTTCGGAGCCACTTCTTCTCATTTTTCCCGCTCGAGCGCGCGATTCTGGGAGCAGAATCCAGTCGCAACTTGCAGGTGCGCCCCTGGCTTCCACGGACGGAATCTGCATACCCCCTTTGGCCAAGGCTTCCTCCCGTGACCTAGCTACGCGCCATCGCCGACGGCACCTCAATCGGACACCGGACCAGGTCGTGGGAGCTTTCACCGCGGAGTCACGCATTGCTGCGAACCTGCCGACCACCGTTCGGATCCTCCTCGCGGCCAACCCTTCACCGAGTGCTGCCCGTCAGCCCGTACATCGGCAGCCCCGAATCTCTTTGTGTAGCATGTTATCTCCCTGCGAGGAGTGGGCGTTGGTGGTTGAGGTTGTATTATTGTTCGTCCTTGTGTATCGGGGTTGTTGATCTCGGCCGGGGTTCCTTCCCCACGCCTAGGCGTGGAGGTACGTGCGACGCTCCCTTTGTTGGCATTTGCTTTACTAGTATACTTTCTAGCATGCTGCGTGAGTGTGTGTAGGTTCCTAGCTAGCTTGTTATTCACCGTGTGATTGCGAGTTGAGCACCCATTCCGTGGCCCTAGTCGAGCACCGAGCTCGGACTAGATTCCCATAGGCGCACGGCGGTTCCTTAGCCGCTGAGATCCCCGCGCTTCCCTCATAGGGACGGTCGTTGGGCTTGGATTTCTTGTTGAGAGACGCCTCCACCCGGAGGAACGCTACGGAGGTCAGCCGCCTGGCTTGCCTTTGGCGTGCGAGTGCTGGCCGCACTTGTTGCATTCGTAGGTCTTAGCTCATTTCAATCCCGTCCCGCATCAGAGACTTTAACTGTGTTTTGAGGCCGTCGGAGAAAATTGGTGGTGGCATCCCGGCCCTGGCCTCTATGACAGACTTCAATGCTTTTTTATGTTCTGCTGGTTTATCCGATGCTGGTTTTCTTGGGCCAGTTATGACATGGACTAATAACAGATCAGGCCTTGCTAATATTCGGGCAAGATTAGATAGAGTTCTAGTGAACAGCTTCTGCCAGTCTGTTTCACCCCAATTGACTGTTAAGCATTTGCCAAGAGGTCCCTCGGATCATGCCCCTTTGCTCCTCTCTATAGATAGACTGTTTTTAAGTCCTGGTCGTTTCATATTCCAGAGGATGTGGTGCACTCATTCTACATTCAAGCAGCTGGTTTATAATGTTTGGCAACAAACTCTTATTATTCATCCCAATGCTTTTGTTAGGCTCTTTGTCAAGCTAAAGGCTGTCAAGGATTCCTTACAAAAGTGGAACAAAGAAGTTTTTGGAAATATTTTTCTAAATAAAAGTCAGGCTGAAGCTGAGGTGGAACACAAGCAGTCTGCCTTTGACTCTGATCCTTCTCTTGCCAATAGAGAAAGCCTTAACGCTGCTAATGCTAGTCTCTGCCAAGCCTTATCAAGAGAAGAAATTTTTTGGAATCAAAAATCTCGGATAGATTGGGTTGAAAGTGGGGATAGGAACATTTCTTTTTATCATGCTATAGCCCAATACAATAGAAGGAGAAACTTTATCAAAAGGTTAAGGGTTGGAAACCCTGAAGAATGGTGTGCTGATCAAGACTCTCTAAGGCTTCATGCTGAGTCATATTTTAAGAAATTGTTTTCTTCTGAGGAGCATCGAGTAGATTCTACAATGTTGGATTGTATTCCTCAAATAATCACTGATGCTCAGAATTCTGCATTATGTGCCATCCCAGATGATATGGAGGTCCGCAGAGCAATATGGTCCTCAAAAGGTTCAAGCTCTCCTGGCCCTGATGGTTTCTCTGGTGAGTTCTTCACAGCAGTATGGGACACAGTAGGGCAGGATGTTATAGAAGCTGTTTGTGCTTTTTTTAAAGGATTCCCTCTCCCCAGGGGAATATCCTCTTCTTTACTCACTCTGGTTCCTAAGGTTCAGGACCCCCGGTCTTTCAATGATTTTAGACCTATAAGCTTGTGTAACTTTTCCTATAAGGTTATCTCCAGGATCTTATCTGAAAGGCTGGCTTCTCTACTGCCTAGCTTAATTTCTATTGAGCAAGGGGCCTTTGTGAAAGGGCGGTTCATTCTTGACAATGTGGCTCTTGCCCGGCAACTCATGGTGGATATCAATAGGAAGGTCAAAGGTCATAATGCCATATTTAAGCTTGATATGGCCAAAGCTTATGACAGGATGGAGTGGGACTTTATTCTAGCAGTTTTGAGTAAGTTTGGGTTCAGCACCAGGTTCACTTCTTACATTGGAATGCTTTTGTTCAATTGCTAGTTCTCAGTCAATTTTAATGGATCTATATCATGTTTCTTCAAATCCGGCAGAGGAATTAGCCAAGGGGACCCAATAGCTTCATACTTATTTATCATAGCTTCAGAGGTCTTAAGTAGAGGCATTTCTGCTCAATTTCAATCTGGTGTTCTGAAGGGATACAAAGGACCCAGATAGTCTCTACAGGTCTCTCACCTTTTATATGCAGATGATACTCTAGTATTCCTGAATGCCAGCAGGCAAACCATAGTGGCTTTCTAAAAGTTTATTAACAGTTATGAGCAATGCTCTGGTCAGAAAGTCAATGTTGCCAAGAGCATTTTATTCTTTCAGATAAAGCCCCCACTTCTCTCAGACAATCCATCCGAGCCCTTACTGGATATAAATATCAAACTGCAAGTATTAACTATCTTGGGATCCCTGTTAAAAAGGGTAGATACCTATGTTCAGACTTCACATTTCTGATGGACAGGGTGCAGCTAAAATTGGAAGGCTGGCAGTCAAAATTTCTATCTCAAGCTGGTAGAGCTGTATTGATTGACTCAGTCTTATATAGTATGACAGTCTTCCTTGCCTCAGCCTGTTTCATCCCAAAGAAGGTGATCAGTTTCATTGACCGGCTATGTGCCAATTTTTTTTGGCATGGAGAGAAAGACACCAAATGCAGGCATTGGGTAGCTTGGTCAGATATCCAGAGACCTAAGTTAGAGGGAGGTCTGGGAATCAGAGATCTGCAGTGGGTTCAGACTTCTTTGGCAATCAAAACCCTTTGGAACATTGTTCATGGGTCTTCTCTTTGGTCCATGTATGCTAGGGGCAGATTCATCAAGGCCCATCTTGCCAACTGTGTTAGACCATTCCCAGTTGGAATGCCTTTGGCTGTCTTTAGACAGGCTAAAGATATTATTATCTCTAACAGCAGATGGATTGTAGGGAATGGGGCTAATATAGACTTCCTGAGGGACAATTGGACAGGGTGTGGTCCAGCCATTAATGCTGCAATGGCTAATGAAAGGATTGAGCTCAATAGCCTCCCCTTGGCTTCTGTTAGAGAGGTTCTATGTGACACCCAACATGTTGCATGGGGATACCTCAATAGTGACTTCCACCTTCCTAATATTCAACTGAGCAATGAGGCTGACTGTTGCGTCTGGACAGGTACCCTAAAGGGTTCCTTTTCGGTTAAATCAACTTGCTACCTAAAGGCATTTCAAGGCCTGCCTGGGAGAAGCTCTGGCACTCAGCAATAGCACTGAGGGCAGCTCTATTTGTCTGGAAGATTATCCATCATGCAGTACCAGTGGACAGCAGGGTGGCAGATTGTGGTATTCCTATTGTCTCCAAATGCCGTTGTTGCTCCTCTTCTACCCAAGAAGACCTCAACCACTTATTCATATCTGGTGAGTTGGCCTCTGAACTGTGGGGCTGGGTACAGCCCTTGGTAAGCAACAAGGTATATCTAAGTAACCAGATTTTCATAAGGTGTTGGAACCTGTTGATCATTACCAATCTACTCTCTGCCTTCAGTTTTGTGGGGATGTATGCAATAATTCTAATGATGTGGGAGATTTGGAAGCAAAGGTGTGCTACCAGATATGAGGGTATGGCTCTAAGAACTGATTCAATAAAGAGGAGAATTTCCTCCTCTATAGCCCTGGCTCTGGACAAGCTTTATTTCCACAAGCCCTTATCCCCAGCTCAATCCAGCTATCTTGCTTCTTTTCACTTATTCCCCCAGGTGAATTTAAAGCAGGCACTTCTGGTCTTCTACAGATTGGCACCTCAGAAGTTCACATTGCATGTTGATGGGGCCTCCAAGGGTAATCCTGGTAGGTGTGGAGGTGGTGGTTGTGTAAGAGACTCAAATGGTAAATGGATGGTTGGCTTTGCTTTCCACTATGGCATTGGGAACAGTCTTTTGGCAGAGGCAAGGGCTCTATATGATGGGTTATCAATTGCAAAGCTAGGTGATCTATGTTTGGCAGCTATATATTTAGATTGTGCCGTTCTTGTGGAGGCTGTAAGGAAAGGAGCTCCTCCTAGCTGGATGGTTCTCCCATGGTGGAGGAAGATTTTGGATCTTATCCATGAAAGTGGTTGCTTGCTATTGCATACTTATAGAGAGGGTAACCAGGTTGTAGATTCCCTGGCGTCTTATGCATGCAACACTCCAGAAAACCAAGTCTTCATTCAAGTAGGAGATCTCCCTCGGTTGACAAAGGGAGCATTAAGATTAGATAGAGCTGGGCTGCCAGCCATCCGAGTAGTTTAGCTTTTCGGTTGTACTTCATAGCTTTAATTTTGCTATACTTTGAGTCTTTTTCAAGGGCTAAAGTTTAGCCCTTCAGTTTCGTTAGGGGTATGCCCCATTGTTCTCGTAAATCTTTCATCAATATCAATAAAATAAAAGGCCACAATTAATACCTAGGGGAGTGAGAACATCCTCCCTCTCTGAGGGTGGGGTGCATTCGACCAGTGGCTTAACTGTTGGTTGGTTTTTGATTAAAAAAAAAAAGCCCATGCGGGCTCACGTGTAATCTGGAACTATGAACTTGTACTCTTTTGGAGACTATGAATGGTAGAGATGTTTACTTACATTTCTGTAACCTATGGTTTCTCTCTCTCTCATGTGAATGCATGTATGTTTATCTACATTGCTGCTTTCGCGATACGTACGAAGTAATTTGCTTCGGGGTCCGACAAAAAAAAATACATACCCCCAAAATTTGGGAATCGGATATTGGGGCGTTACACCCTGACGGGTTTTTCTCCATTCTCTCTGGTGTACGGCTCGGAAGCAGTCGTCTCGATAGAGTTGGAGGTGCCCTCGCTACGAGTGGCGATCCAGCACGGATTGGTCAAAGATGGCCGAAGCAATATAGAAAGAAGACTGGTGGAACTCTCCGATCTGGAAGGACAACGGCTCAGAGCCCAGCAGAACATACAGGTCTACTAAGCTCGTATGGCCCGCGCCTTCGATAAGCTCGTCGAGGGGCGAGAATTCAAGAAAGGAAACCTAGTCATGGTCAAGCGAAGAGAAGTCATGGCAGCCAATCCCAAGGGAAAATAGAATAAAAATTGGACAGGGTCTTACGTAGTCCAGAAAGTTTATGAAGGTAGTGCCTATGTCATCATCAACCACAGAGGGGAAGTCCAGTTCCCACCCCTCAATGAGAAACACCTGAAGTTATACCATTCGCCACTCCCCTAGTTCGACGATCAACTGAAACCAACACCCCACAATGAAGAAGACTGCATCTTGGAACTCTTCACATGAATCACCAGAAAGCACCGTCTCCAACTCGGCGCCTAAGGCCTTTCTTGGGTCTCAACCCAGCGATCCAACCTAGACCTTTCGTCTAAGCCGAAGAAACCTGAAACTCCTTGCGTCGGTGCCATCCTAGCATTGATGAACCACTTAACGCAGCGCCTAAGGCCTTTCCCGGGTCTCAGCCGAGTGATCTGACCTAGACCTTTCGTCTAAGTCAGAGAAACGTGAAACTCCTTATGTCAGTGCCATCCCAGCATCGATGAACCACTTAACTCGACGCCCAAGGCCTTTCTCGGGTCTTAGCCGAGCGATCCGACCTAGACCTTTCGTCTAAGTCGGAGAAACCTAAAAAACCTTATGTCGGTGCCATCCCAGCATCGATGAACCACTTAACTCGGCGCCTAAGGCCTTTCCCGGGTCTCAACCGAGCGATCTGACCTAGACCTTTCGTCTAAGCCAGAGAAACCTAAAATTCCTTGCATCGGTGCCATCCCAGCATCGATGAACACACTTAGCTTGGCGCCTAAGGCCTTTCCCTAGTCTCAATCGAGCGATCCGACCTAGACCTTTTGTCTTCGTCAGAGAAACCTGAAACTCCTTGCATCGGTGCCATCCCAACATCGATGAACCACTTAACTCGGCGCCTAAGGCCTTTCATGGGTCTCAGCCGAGTAATCCGACCTAGACCTTTCGTCTAAGCCGGAGAAACCTGAAATTTTTTGCATCGGTGCTATCCCAGCATCGATGAACACACTTAAGTCAATGCCTAAGGCCTTTCCCGAGTCTCAGCTGAGTGATCCAACCTAGACCTTTCATCTAAGCCGGAGAAACCTAAAATTCCTTGCACCGGTGCCATCCCGGCATCGATGAACACACTTAGCTCGGCACCTAAGGCCTTTGTCGGGTCTCAACCGAGCGATCCAAGCAAGACCTTTCGTCTCAGTTGGAGAAACCTGCAAATCCTTGCGTCGGTGCCATCCCAGCATCGATGAACCACTTAACTCGGCGCCTAAGGCCTTTCCCGGGTCTTAGACGAGCGATCCGACCTAGACCTTTCGTCTAAGTCAGAGAAACCTGAAACTCCTTGCGTCGGTGCCATCCCAGCATCGATGAACCACTTAACTCGGTGCCTAAGGCCTTTCTCGGGTCTCAACCGAGCGATCCGACCTAGACCTTTCATCTAAGCCGGAGAAACCTAAAATTCCTTGCCTCGGTGCCATACCAACATCGATGAACACACTTAGCTCGGCGCCTAAGGCCTTTCCCGGGTCTCAACCAAGCGATCCGATCCAGACCTTTCATCTAAGTCGGAGAAACCTAAAACTCATTGCGTCGGTGCCATCCCAACATCGATGAATGACTTAACTCAGCGCCTAAGGCCTTTCCCAGGTCACAACCCAGCGATCTGACCTAGACCTTTGGTTTAATTTGGAGAAACCTGAAACTCCTTGCATCGGTGCCATCCCAACATAAATGAACCACTTAACTCGGCGCCTAAGGCCTTTCCCGGGTCTCAGCCGAGCGATCCGGCCTAGACCTTTTGTCTAAGTCAGAGAAATCTGAAACTCCTTGCGTCGGTGCCATCCCAGCATTGATGAACCACTTAACTCGGTGACTAAGGCCCTTCCTGGGTCTCAACCGAGCAATCCGACGGCCTAGACCTTTCGTCTAAGCCAGAGAAAGCCAAAATTCTTTGCGTCGGTGCAATCCCAACATTGATGAACAAACTCCACTCGACGGCCTAGTCTTTCCGGCCGGGCCGGACAAACTCGATTCTATTGCATTGACGCGAACCCAATGTCGACGATACTATAGTACGGTCCCACCGCATCATCTCAAAAAAGGGGGGGGGGGGGAGACGCCCTCTTAATGTTCAAACTTGGAACCTAAGGCCTTCCTAGGTCTCAATCGGGCAATCTGACCCAGACCTTTCGTCTAAGTCGGAGAAACCTGAAACTCTTTATGTTAGTGCGATCCCAGCACTGCTGAACACACTTAGCTCGGCGCCTAAGACCTTTCCCAGGGCTCAGCCGAGCGGTCTGACCTAGACCTTCCGTCTAAGTCAGAGAAGCTGAAAACTCCTTGCGTCGGTGCCATCCTAGCATCGGTGAACCACCTAACTTGGCGCCTAAGACCTCTCCCGGGTCTCAGCCGAGTGATCCGACTTAGACCTTTCGTCTGAGTCAAGAGAAACCAGAAATTCCTTTCATCGATGCAATCCCAGCATCAATAACTCAACGGCCTAGACCTTCCGCCCAGGCTAGATAAACCCGATTCCCTTGCGTCAACGTAGACCCGACTTCGACGAATATCATATTGATCGGTGCTTGACTTCGGATCAGGACCGATCGATACAACTCACGGCCGAAAGCATCGCCACGAAGCCGAAGACTCCCGCAGGGGAAGAAGTTGCACTCACAGATCCCGCTCCCCTATCTCTTGCTCGCGACACCTGTGAGTGGGGGGCACTTGGCGATCATGGTGGGACCGATATATCTTGGTAAGGTGATCCGATAGGCAACCTCGCCAACTCTTTCTAGCACTTCGAAGGGACCGATATATCTTGGTGTAAGCTTGCCCTTAACACCAAATCATCTAATACCTTGTCCCGGGGAAACCTTAAGAAAGACGTGGTGTCCAACTTGGAACTCGAGGTCTCTCCTTCTAGTATCGACGTAAGTCTTTTGTCTAGACTGAGCCATTTGGAGTCTTTCTCTAATGAGTTGAATCTTCTCAGTGGTCTCTCTTACCATGTCCGGGCCTAGTAGTTGCTTTTCTCCAACTTCGTCCCAACAGATTGGTGAACAGCAACTCCTTCCGGATAATGCCTCGAAAGGTGCCATTTGGATACTTTCCTGGTAACTGTTGTTATATGCAAACTTGACCAGGGGTAGATGATCATGCCTGCTTCCACCAAAATCAATAATATAAGCTCGTAGCATATCCTCCACGACTTGATTCGTTCTTTCGGTCTGACCATCCATTTGAGGATGAAAAGCTGTACTAAAGTTGAGTCTTGTCCCCAACAAATGTTGTAGACCCTTCCAGAAATGAGAAGTGGAGCGCGGGTCTCGGTCAAACACGATCAAACTAGCAACTCCATGCAGTCTGACGACTTCTTTGATGTATAAGGCAGCAAGAACATCAACTGACCATCGGCTCTTTATCGGCAAGAAGTGTGCCGACTTGGTCAATCGATCTATGATGACCCATATTCCATCATGTCCTCCTTTAGATTTAGACAGACCCATTATAAAGTCCATGCCGATATCCTCCCACTTCCACTTGGGAATATCTAGAGGATGTAGCTTTCTGGCAGGCTTTTGGTGTTCCGCCATGACTTGTGGGCACGTAAGACAGCGAGACACAAAGTCTGCTACTTCCCTTTTCATGTTGGGACACCAAAAGGTATGTTTCAAGTCTTGGTACATCTTGGTAGATCCGAGGTGAATTGTGTACCTTGATCGGTGAGCTTCTTCTAAAATTTTCTTTTTCAATTTTGGACAATCTGGTACACAAGTCCTTTCTCGGAACAATAATCTTCCATCTGATGCTTGGTTGAAATCAGGTTGTTCTTCTAACTTGCCTTTAACTTCTACCAGCATCGGGTCATTGTCTCGAAGTCCTTGGATTTCGGAGGGTAGATCCGGTTGTATCCTCACTTGCGATAGGGTGATACACCCTTTCTCCTTGTCCGTGCTTATGTTAAGATTAGTGAATTGCTCCAACATTTTCCACTCTTGGATCATATAGTTGGCCAATAACACTCTCGGCTTTCGACTAAGGGCATCGGCTATGGGATTACCCTTTCTAGGATGGTACTGTATTGTGAAGTCGAAGTCCTTGAGATTCTTCAACCAACGTCTTTGTCTTATGTTTAATTCCTTCTGAGAGAATAGATATTTGAGACTCTTGTGATCGGAGTACACGGTAAACTATTCTCCATAGAGATAGTGTCTCCAGATCTTTAAAGCAAATACTCCTGCAGCCAACTCTAAGTCGTGCACCGGGTAGTTTTTCTCATGCTTCTTTAATTATCGGGACGAGTAAGCAATGACTCTCCCTTGTTGCATTAACACACATCCGAGGCCAATGCCAGATGCATCGGTATATACCTCTAATTTCTCCCCTTAAGTTGGTAATGCCAAGACTAGGGCGATTGTTAGATGATCCTTCAAGGTTTGAAAGCTCTTCTCGCATTCTTCATCCCACCTATAAGGAATCTCCTTGTGGGTCAGCCTAGTAAGAGGGACAGCGATCTTGGAGAAGTCCTTGATGAATTGCCAGTAATAGCCAACTAGACCTAAGATAGTTTGGATCTCGGTTGCATTGGTTGGTCTTTCCTAATTCTTCACAGTCTTGACTTTTGACGGGTCCACAAAAATCTCATCCTTCGAGATCACATGCCCTAGGAAGGACACTTCCTCGAGCCAGAAGTGGAACTTGCTAAGTATGGCGTAAAGTTGATTATTCCTCAATATTTATAATGCCATCCTTAAGTGTTCTTCATGATCTTCTTCGGTCTTTGAATAGATCAATATGTCATCAATGGAGACCACTACAAATTGATCCAGATGAGGCCTGAATATGATATTCATCAACTGCATAAAGGCTGCAGGGGCATTCGTTAGTCCAAAAGGCATAACAACAAATTCGTAGTGCCTATACCAGCTCTGGAATGCGATCTTATGAATGTCCTCATCCTTGATCCTTAGTTGGTTGTATCCTGACCAAAGATCAATCTTTGAGAAATATTTAGATCCAGATATTTGATCAAACAATTCATCGATCCTTGGCAATGGATATTTGTTCTTGATGGTAAGGTGGTTCAACTGCCGGTAATCGATGTAAAGTCTCATCGATCCATCCTTCTTCTTTACAAATAACATGGGTGCTCCCCACGGGGAAGTGCTCAATCTGATGAATCCTTTCTTCAAGAGCTTCATCAATTGCTCTTTTAATTACTCGAGCTCAGCGGGGGACATCCTATAAGGTGCCTTAGAAACCGGACCAGCACCAGGAACAAGGTCAATGGTGAAGGCCACTTCTCTTTGTGGGGGTAATCCGGGTAAATCTTCCGGGAACACATCGTGAAACTCCCGAACCACTCAGATGTCTTCTATCTTAGACTCCTTCACTTCCGTGGCGGTCACAAATGCTATGAAATCCACACATCCTTTCCTCAAGAGTTTACTAGCTCGGAGGGCCGAAATAAGGGGTGACTTGTATCGACTCCGAGGATTAGTGTAGACAAGTTCCAGGATTTCTCTAAAAGTTACCTTGCCGTTTCGTCAATCTACAACTGTCTTGTGTGTGGATAGCCAATCGGCTCCTAGTATAACATCATAATCCTTCATGTCTAGGCATATTAAATCGGCAGGTAGATTTTTCCCTTTCACCATAACTTCACAATTCAGATAGTGTTGTGAGATCTCGGATTCGTTTCCGAGAGGAGTTGAAATAACTAAATGTATCCACTCCTGTTCCATAGGTAATGGATCAGCAAACTTCTTGGAAATAAAAGAATGTGACACGCCGGTATCAAACAACATACGAGCAGACTTGGAATAAAATTTTAATGTACCTTCCACCAGTCCGCCTTCATCTTGCTCCACTTCTTGAAGAGCTTGGAGACATGCTTGCTTCTTCACCGGGCGCTTCTTATCTCCGGTTTGATCATTAAGTAAGGGGCAGTCGGGAATCCGATGATCACGGCTCCCGCAATGCAGACAAGCTCCCAATCTCCTCCAACATTCTTCTGACTTATGACCGGCCTTGTCGTAATGTTTACACACCTCTTTGGAAGGTGTGGTAGTATGGGAGAAGGGCTTGCTATTCTTCTTGAACTTCTTCTCTTGGGAGGAATCTCTTCCATTGGTAGTACTCTTCTTATTGAAGGTTGGCTTAAAAGTGCCGGAGCTGGTAACATGCTCCTTCTTATCTTTTCCACGGATCCGATCAGACAGTTCCGTGGCGTCTTCTAGCAGTTGGGCTCGCCTTATCGTCTCCGAATAGACATGAATGTCCATCGGTGCCAGTTGAGTAATGTATTGGGGTCGAAGCCCATTAAGAAATCTTCTCGCCTTCATTTTCTCAGTACACACCAAGTGGGGTGCATACCTTGACAGACGGGAAAATTGGGCCTCGTACTCGACTACCGATAAGGTTCTTTTCTTGAGGATGGTGAATTTCGCGGCCTTCTTTTCTAGAATATGGTCCGAGAAGTATTTGTTGTTGAAATACTCCACGAACTCGCCCCACGTAACTTGCTCAAGGGGTAAGGCAGCTTCTATAGATTCCCACAAAAATGAGCGTCCCGCTCTAGTTGGAACGTCACTAATAAGACTTTTTCTTCATCCGTGCATTGCATGACATGGAATATCCTTCCTATATCCTTGATCCAGTGTTCGGTATCGTCGGGTCGGACGAGGTGGTAAACTTTGGTGGATTCATATTACGGAAGCTTCGGTGGAGATCTCCCGCTCCATGGTGTACTCCGCCCTGCGCCACTTGTTGTAGCGCCTGGGTAAGACCTTGGACAGTGCATTGCATGTCATGCCATTGAGCACATTCGGCGGCCATGATCCTACAATAATTAAGTAACTATATTAATATATGATTAATACAAGGGAATAAGTTCCTAAGTTAACTTAACCCATGGCTCTACCCAATCTCACCGAGTAAGGGTATAAACCTATCCTTGGACTTGGTTTCCTAGGAATTGAATATCCTAGGCTCTGATACCACAAAAAACTATCAGTTCCCGAGCGCGGAAGGAACCCGGTTCTTGTTACGAGTTTATATCATTCAAGTCAATCAGAGTAGAAGGCTTATAGGTAGAGATGCGGAAATTGCAAGATAACCAAATCCAATTTACTCATAATAGCCATTAAGGTAAATCCATTACATAATCTCCTTTTTAGGAAAGAGTACTAAGGACATTCTAGACTCAATAAAAGAAAATTATAATGATTGACTCAAGAAATAGGAAAAGACACAACTAGATAATGGCATCGATAGTTGGAACGGCTCTAAGCTCTTCACTCATGTCCTTTCCCATCCGAATGAGCTTCGTCATCGGAGTTATCTGAAAAAAATAGGGGAAAGCACTAGGTGAGCGAACGTTCAGTAGAAATTATATCTCAAGTACAAGCTTGCTTTAAGTAAATTACATGTTACATGAATGCATGTACGCATGACAATGACGAGAGAGAGAGTAGAGTATCAAGAGTTAACGAACTAGCAATATTTCAAGATATTCATGTAAAATGTATCAAGATGGTCAAGCATGTAAATATATCAAGTCATGTCACATGAATTGGCTATTTTATATCAAGCAAGTAAATACCCATTCCGGGTCATGCAAGTCATGTCAAGTCAAGTCAAGTACAAGTCAAGTACAAGTCGTGGAATGTTAACAATCAAGCAAGTCAAGCACTTTGGTGCAATGTCACACCGTGATCAATATAGCTCCCATGGGCACAAGTACTTTCGGGTGCTCCTCCTTGGACCAGATCGGGCCCTATATGCGCAAGCAATGAGTCATGTATATTTTATACATCCACTATAGTTATAGCCAATATAGAGTTCCAAAGGAATAAACTATTATATGATGATAAAGTGGATTTCAAAAATGAAGGAGTTCAAAGGCAGAACTTGAACAAGTATGACTCATCATTAAACTTTCATGAAAACCAAGACAAGTCATGGAACTGGGTAATTGGCACCCACTCAGTCGCCATCAATTATAGAAATAGCGCCCACTGTCTGGTCGCTAATTGCTGTGAACAGTATAGGCTCGATGAAATAGCACCCAGGCTCAGGTCTCCAAATCAGGGAAATAACGCCACTAGACTGGTCGCCAATTCCTTCCGGTGCCCAAGTCATGGTCGCTAATTACTGGCAGAACAGACTTCTCACCAGTGGCCAGAAACATTGCTCTTATGAGGGCTAATGCATCACATTTCTGTTGGCATCAAAAAATGAATAAAAATATATGGCGCCACGACCGTCATCGCCAATTCATGACTGGCACCTCCTGGGTAGACGTCAATTCATCAGGATGACTCAGCCCATGAACGGGTCAACAGATTGAAGGAATGCCCCTCCATGTGGGCACCATTTTCGAGATGAGCACCCTCCTAATGTGTCGTCAATTCTTGGCGGTTACTGAAATTTGGATTTTTGCAATCTGAAGATCTTAACATTGGGCGCCCACGCAAGCAGGCGTTAATTCCTAGACGAACGCCCTCACATGAAGTCCCTAATTCTTAGGAATATTCAAAATTAGTGAAATGCATGAAAAAAGGAATGGGCGCCTATCACCCAGGCGCCAATTCAAGAATGAACGGCAGAGGGCAAGTCACCAATTCACCGTGTCTTACTGTACTTCTTCCTCGCACATTGATTATTCGCAGATGGCTCCCCTCACGCAACAGTGACCTCCGACAGAAGACAGAGGACTTTCTCCCCTACTTCACCCCTCCCCATGCCTCCTCCAGCTCGTGGCATCCTCCGAACTCGACAGTAAGGCAACAAGTTGCCAGCAACAGAGCAGCGGCAGCTTGCGCGGTAGCACATTTTGTTTTTAAAAAAAAGAAGAAGAAAGGGAGAAAGCCAAGAAGCTTCTCCCTTCAAAAGTAGAGGCCCCTCTGCCTCTATAAATGCCCCCCACGGGGGAACAAAAAAAGGTTGGAAGGTTGGCCTCCTGGATTCCTAAAAAGCTAGAAGCCCCCCTTAAGCATTGAGTTTTTCTCTGAAGCCCGAAGCCTGCAGAAGTAAAGAGAAGAGGGAGAGAAGAGAGAGAGCGAGAGAGAGAGAGAGAGGTGAGGGAGATGAACCTCACCCCTACCACCTTTTGTTTTCTCTTTTCTCCTCCAAAAGCTATTTTTTCATTGATATATGTATTCACTCCCCTCTGTGGTGAAATCATGATACTCCTCCGGGAGACCTTTGTCTTTTTTTTACGGCTGATCCTCCCCTCCCTCCTTTGCTTTGCAAGGGTTCTGTGGATTCCCGACGTATGCATGTGCATATGAATGTATGCATATAGCTATCTCTATATGATATATTGCTCTGTTCTACTCTCCATACTGTAGGAGATAGGACGAACCCATTTTTATTTCTTCAAAGCCACCAATTAGGTGATTTTTATCACGATGGCCACCGGCCCGGGGTCTATCTAAACCCATAGATATGTCTCCGAGGCCACCAACCATCGGAAGCCCAATACTCGTCTCTTTTCGATTCCAAATTCTTAACCACTCTTGGACCGCCGGGGGTCCGCTTCGTCATAGCGTGTTCCCCGGTAACTCCTCTTTTTGAAGGTGGATATGCAAAGCCTTATACGGCGATAAAATAGAAAGAAAGAAAAGAAGTCCACATCTCGGCGATGAGTTCGTGGTGGCCTGTGGATCGGTGGGGTCTCTCGTAGACTCGCCCTCTGGATCTCCATCGCCACAATGGATGACGGGGTGTTGTCGCTTTCGCATATACCCCGGGGATCACGTCGCTTCGCACGTATCCCTTTTTGTTCGGGATCGTCGGAGTTCTCTCCATAGGACGGGCCCCCATTTGCAACCCCCCGACTCTTCAAGTCTCGGGGAGGTGCTGTCGAAATTTCGTCAGAACTAAGAACTTAAGAAAAATGACAATTGGACCAAGTTTAAGGACATTATGAACCAATTCATACCCAAAGAAATGATGAAAGATGCAAAAAAATGAATTTGTGAAGAAACTTTGAACCCACGGCTGAGCCTCTCGCTGGAGCTTCTATGACAAAGAAAATGGGCGCCCACATAGGTGCTGCTAATTAATTTAATTAATGACCACGTAAACAATCCCCATTTACGACCACTCACAGAGGCGCTAATTCATAAAGCTAAGAAAAATGATATAAGGAAATGAAACTCATAACGAACGACTGTGTGAATAGTCGCCAATGAATGAGTGCCCTTCTGGAAAGGCGTTAATCCCTCTGATAAAACAAAAATAAAGAAAAAGGAAAGAAAATGATAATGAAGGAAACTGCGGCTTGTCTGGGGGCGCTAATTAATGAATGCCCGCTCGCACAGGCGCCAATTCCTCAGAAATAGATTAAATGAAATGAAGAGAAAAAAAACTCAGAATCTACGCCGAGGTCTTGCTCACTAATTGTTTTAAACACCCTCTTGCACGGACGCTAATTCTTAAAACCTCAGAAATGACTGAAAAGGAAAGAAAAAAAATTGATAATCTGCGCCCATACCAGAGGTGCCAATTCTTAAAATCCCTAATCAGCGGCCATTGAGTGGGCGCCAATTAAAAAGATCCCAAAAAATGATAAAAATATATACATAATAAATGGAAGTGACGAGGCATTGACCTAAGAACAAAGAAATATGAAGAAATAGAAGGGAAAGAAAATGAATAACGTAATAATAATAAAAGAAATACCACGAAAGCAATACCATGAAGAGATAAGCTTAAAACTAAATGGCGATTTGTTCAGAAACCCTTCCCCTTTGACCCCCACGTGGGGGAATACCGAAGTCGCCCTTCGAAGATAAGCGTGGCTGCCCTCCCATGGTCAAGGCCTAACTTGGCAACGGGCCGACATCCTGCGATGTTTTGATCGTTTAACCGGGATTCCATCATGATTCCTCATTTATTGAGACATCAAATTTGTCGTACCCCAGCATACACTCATCCCAGTATCTCACGTACACTTGGGATGCTTCTCGACCCGGACCCTCGTCCGAACATGAAATGGTCCGCATGTGGCCGATACGGTTTTGAACACCATCTTGCACTCCGATGCGGAGGATTTCATTCATTCCAACCCAACTTGCATTCTTTAATGAAAATTGATCTCTAGGCCATTTGGCCCCTTTTCTTAGCGATTAATCAGAGGTTTTCCCCTCTCCGAGGGGATGTAACTAACGCCCTGACCTTTATGGCATGGCAGGTCTTCAGTCCCGACCCGATACCCATAATTATCTGGTTAGTCAGACGGAGCGCACCTTAGGCTTCGGACCACTCCAGTCTCGAAGCCCGAACACATTGTCACCTAGGTGACTGGCACGCCCTCGCACTTGACAAAATGATAATCTGATAAACGATAAACTGATAAACAAATGAATGATACCCCGATATTACAATAATTACCACAGAATGTTAGAATGCGTCCAACAAGTTGGCATGCCCGGTGGGACTGAATCTCCTCTTATCTCTTCGCCGAGAATAGGGGCCCAACAGCCTTTTTCAAAATTCTAACTATCGCATTTTTTTTAAATTGTAGGAGGGATCCATCTCTGAAGAACCAATGGCAGTCACTTTTGGTCCGTTGGTTGTCGCCAGCCATGCGGAGTATGGCTACCTAGCGGTGCCGATTCAATTCGGTGATTTTCCCCCAGTGGTTGGCTTCCCCAACTTTTTGGGTGTCATGTTCGTGAATCTCCCGGACGTCCAAGAGCCTGCGTCCGTCGCCCACGCGGAGGCGACACCTGAAGCCGTGAAGATGGTGGGCGGCTACGTCCACCACATTGAAGTGAAAAAGAAATGCACTCCAGCTGCCAGGAGGGTGACAAAGAAGACTGCCGGCGCGGTGCAAGGCCGGCTCTCACTCTCGGGCAAATCCGTCAAGATCGGAGGAGTCCAGGTTCACTTGAATGGTTGCCAGGCCACGATCTCGCCCAATAGGATGATACCAGCTGTGCTGATCCGTAACCATTTTCAAGCACTGGCCCGGGAAGGTGAGGACCACCCTAGGCCCAAGGCAAAGGAAAGAGCGGCACCAAAGCCGACCAAATTCAAGCAGACATGGGTGCCCAAGCGACGGGCCCCAGTCCCAATTCTACACGAGCCCATCAGGACTGACAGGCTTGAGAAGGAAGAAAAAGAAGAGGAAAAAGGGAAGGCTGATTCGCCAGTCTGGGCATCCCAAAGATCGGCCTTCCACGCCCGTGGCCGGCAAGCGAACATTTGCTCGCATGAAGGAAGGTACAGCAGGCAGTACGAAAGAAGACGCCTTGCCTACAAGCCACCGGCACATGCCAGAGTGCTGTCTCCCATAGTCTGCCCCACCAATGGGCAAGACGACATCACGTAGGCCGTAAGAGGATACCTCCGCAGCCTCGGAAACACCCGCTTGGGAACACAACGGCTCCTAGAAGCCGTGAATGATGCCGAAAGAGACCGGGGGCAACAGATCAACCCAGAAGATATCGAGGATTCAGAATAAGGGTGCTATGGGCCATTCCTCCATGAAGAAGTTGCACCGTGAGTCTCGATGTTTGATAGGTTAACTTTTCCTTGACAGTCAACCAGGAAAGTGACCCGAAGAAACAAGAAGATGCGAGTTTCTACCTGCAATATGGCAGGAGTGGCCGGTCACTACGGAACCCTCCCCGAAGATCAAGAAGATGTGGCCAGGCTTGCTGATAGGTCGGGTCCCATCACCAGAAGAGGAAGGGCCACAGCTGAGGCAATACAAGCCCTCGCCAGTGAAACAAGCTTAGATGCAGCCGCCGTGACGACGAACGTAATCACCACTGAAGATGAAGAGGAGAGGCCACCACCTCCTTGAGATGCTCAATTGGAAGGGGAGGCCAAGCTCCTAGCTCATCCTCCCCCGATCCGACAATGATGATACTACTCCAAGCCTACAGGCAGGAGATCGAAGCTCTGAAGCCGCAAGTGGGGGAACTGAACATGCATGCTTCTGCCTCGAAGCAGGACGAACCTCCTCCAGAAACATCCTGACGAAGTACCGATGAATTTGAGGGCTTCCCAGCCGATTCCCAACTATGCAGGGGGCACGGCCCCAATTCTACCTCTGGCTCCTCAACACCAGGCGACCGCCACCATACCTCAGGCGACGGTGTTGGCAACACCACAGATACAGTCGGCTCATTTCTACCCAGAAACGGTGGACCTGGCGATGCCTAACAAGCTCATGATCGAGCATATTGTCGAAATGAAGCTGGCCGATCGCGACAGTGAAGAACATGCCTCATTTGATGTGTACAAAGTGCCTTACCCTGTCCATCCTGTGGCGAAAAGATTGCCTCTCGGCGTCAACAAGCCACCGAAGTTCGACAAGTTTAATGGCCAGGGCTCGTCGAAGGCGCCAATCCTACATCAACGTGATGGGCGATCTGGCAACTGATGAATCATACCTACTGAAGTTCTTCAGGTGCTCGCTCACAAGGCTCACCTTCGAATGGTATTCGAACTTGCCAGTGGGGTCTATTAACGACTGGTCGGATATGTAAAGAAAATTTCGGGTGCGGTTCCACGTAACCGAAAGGGGTGGCTGAACTCTACGTGACCAGGCAGAAGAATGATGAAACTACCTTGGAATTTATGAAGAGATGACGGAACCTCAGCATGAGATGCAGGCGCCAGCCACACCAAGAAGATGCTGTTCAAATCTGCAAGCAAAATTTGAAGTGTGAAGTTCTCAAAAAGATGATTGGGATGGAGATCAAGTCATTTGATAGATTGAATAATGTGGTGGTGGAAATTGAGTCCTACCTCTCCAGATACTCCTCCGCACCAACCACCTCAGCCTAAAAATGGAAGTCAACTAATTAACGGCCCGGGCCCAGGGAAGTCAACACTGTCGACTTCGGGGACTTCGAGAACCAAAAGAACAAAGAAAAAGGAATAGCCAGCGCTCCTCTTGCCAAGCTGGATGAACAGCAAGAGAGCCCCTCCCGCCACCCGATCTATCGAAGAGGACGGGACTGAAATGCTGCCCCCCACTTTGACGTCCACCATGTCCGGATTGACCCTTGCAACTGATGGATAGCCAACATCACCTTCTCCTCCTCAACTGTCACGCCCCGAGCGCGGAAGATACTCGGATATGCGCGACGAATTTATATCAATCATGTCAATCAGAGTAGTAGTGTATTCGACACCAAAATAGAGATGCGTAAAATAGAAAGATAACCCAATCCTTTATTTCATAATGGATAGACTATTACAAATCCAATACTCTATTCAATTAAAAAGGAAAAGTACATAGTTGACTCAAGAAAATAGGAAAAAGACTAGACGACACTTGGAGAAGTTCTATCTCTTTCACTCTTGACCAATCCCATCCGATTGACTTCCCTCGTCGTCGGAACTACCTGAAAAGTAGGGAACACACGGAGTGAGCGAATGCTCAGTAGGAAATTATATCTCAAGCGCTAGCAAGGGGTTTAAATAATTACATTTTTCATGAATGTACTATAGCTATGCATGCTCGCATAAAATGACAAGATAGAGAGAGAATTTATCAATAAGACAGCAAGATGAACTAGTCATGAGCTTTCAAGAAAAGATAACAAGATATTCAAGCAAGTACTCTTTAGCAAGTCATGTCAAGAACTTTGGCTATCATGTATCAAGCAAGCAAGTAATTACCCTTTTCTCGGGTCACGCAATTCATGTCAAGTCAAGTACGAGTCAAGTACAAGATTTGTGTGGAATGTCCAATCAAGCTAGTCATGCACTCGGTATAATGTCAGATACCTTATCATTCAACTCCCATGGGCACAAGTACTTTCGGGTGCTCCTCTCAGGACCAGATCGGGCCCTATATGCGCAGGCATTTATCATGTATATTTGACATCCACTCTTGTATATATATATAGCCAATGTGGAATTTCAACAATTTAAGCTTGTAGACACGTAGGATAACTTTGAGAGAATGGAGTCCAAAAATACGACATTGGACATAGATATGCGATAACAACGGTACAATCACGATGAACGATGAAACTAGGTGGAATTAGGTTCCCTTAACTCGGGTACCATGACAAACAAGTATGGACATTCTTTACATAGAATTGAGGTCCACATGAACAGTATATCAAAAGCAAGATACCCTCATTCTTATTATAGAATTGAGGTCCACAAGAACATCAACAAATGGCATGATATCATCATCCCATTAAGAAGTCTCATGATATACTCTTTGCATATCATAAGGGCCGGTATATCATGTTTCTTTAGAGTGACAAGGCATTCAATAGTGTAATGGGTTTTTAGGGTACAACCAGCTCAGTCGGCCTTGAGGGAATCCAAGGCTCGAGGAGTCTTACGGAGGTCTCTATGACTAACTCGCTAGTCCAAAGGAACGGAATGTCCAATGGAGAGCTTGTATGTCAATGAGAGTTGAGGGTGATCGATAAAACATCATGAAACGTGGGACTATACTCACGGAGTGGAGATATAGTGCCGATATATATATATATATATATATATATATAGATATACTGAAACCATCGGTTATCAAAACAGACAAAAACATTTTTACTGGAAAATAACGACTTAAGTAAAGTCACTATTCAAGTAATTAACGCCTTAGATAAGGGCGTTTATCTATTTTTCCTATTTTGCAGGAATTTCAATAATTCAGTATTCTACCAAAAACGCGCCTTGGTGAAGGCCGTTTATTTACAATGTGACGACGTAACCAGTGGACGTCCATTCTTTCCTTCTATTTTTTTTCAGAGTATATATTTTCAGAATTTTCTCAAAACACGCCCTGGACAGGGGCGTTACTTTTCAATTCACGTCCTGAACAGGGGCGTTAGTCAAGTGAGAGACGACCTATACAGGGTCGTGAATTCAAGAATTTATAATATTTCAGGAAAATAAAATTCCAATAGCCAAGAGACATGATTTAGCAGGAATTCACAGGTCGAGTCATGCAATATATATTAGATTGGATATTTCATATTTATTGAATTTTTTAACGTGGATCAATTATTAATTACATGTGATTTTCATGAGATTAACGCCTGCAGGGCAGGGCGTCAAATCTCAAATTGACGACCTAGTGCAGGTCGTTTCTTTAAAGTAGCGCCCTGGACACGGGCGTCTCTTGCAAAAATATTACAGAAACGTGTAGAAACCATCAGGAAACTTATATACATGACATGCATGATGTGTTACTATGAATTTAATTTGTTTGGGCTACGTTGCTTGAGAAAACCTACCTTATAGTTGATTTGAAGATGGTCGGATGCAGGTTCTGGGAAAAAATGATACTCTGTTTATAAACAGAGTCTTCTGACGTACTGATAGCCAAGCAAGATATATGCTTCCCTTGGCAACAGATGAGCTTGGGAAGATGCAGAAGATGTTGGTTGATGACGAAGAATTTCCCGTTCTTCCCTGTCAACCGTCGGCAGATCCTATAAAAGAAAAAGAAACTATATACCTTAGTTTCTTCATCGTACGTAACAGAGGAGAAAGCAGAAGAACGTTACCTAGTCCTTCACCGGAGCTTCTCAACCTGTAAGCAGAGAAGAGTATGAAGAATCATTAATTCCTCATACAGTCGAAGCAGAGAACAAGGAAATAAGAGGAACTACTATTCTTCACGTACCTCTGAAGAATCCGAACGCCAAATAGCGTTTAAGGGTCGAACAGGAGAGTATTTATAGGGATTTTTGGGGTCCTATTAGGGCTAGAGTTTGATTGGAAGTAACACTTCCAAGATTGAGTTATTACTACATTCGAACTCTTTCTCATAGTTATCAACTTACCCTGGATAGACTCCTGGGTGGAACGAAACTCAAACTGAATTAGCGACCTAGGTCAGGGCGTCGAATTTAAATTGATGCCTTGTCAAGCGTCGTTTCTTGTTGAAACGCGTCCACTCAAAGGACGTTAAGCAAACTTGCCCTTTTTAATTATTTTGGTCGTTTGAAATTTGACGCCGTGATGTGTGGGCGTCCTTTCTTCAAAACACGCCTTAGGTAAGGGCATTTTATTGTAAAGTAGCGCCTATATCTAAGGCGTTATTTTTATCAGGTTTTACTTATTTTTATTCCAAGCTCCTTCGTTTATTTATTAAATTTTTTAATCTATTTTGATTTATTTTATTTATCAGGGTTGCTACACCCTCCCCCACTTAAAAAGAATTTGGTCCCCAAATTCCATATCATACATTTACATATGGAGAGTGTAGAGTATGTACCTTCTAAAATAAATCTGGAAATTGTTTCCTCATAGATTCCTCGGTCTCCCATGTAGCTTCATGTTCTGAATTCTTATTCCATTGTACTTTTAGCATGGGAATAACCTTATTCCTTAGGGTACGTACTTCTCGATCTAAGATCTTCATAGGCTTCTGTTCATACGTGAGATCCTTCTGGATTACAAGGTCTCCATGTTCGATAATATGTGATGGATCATGCACATACTTCTTCAACATAGATATGTGGAACACATTATGTACTTCGGACAGTTGAGGTGGCAATGCGATGCGATAAGCAACCTCGCCAACTCTTTCTAGTATCTCAAAAGGTCCGATAAATCTTGGTGTAAGCTTGCCCTTAACACCAAACCTCCGTATTCCACGTCCAGACGATATCTTGAGAAATACATGATCTCCAACTTGGAATTCGATATCTCTTCTTCTTGTGTCAGCATAAGCCTTTTGTCTAGACTGAGCAACTTGTAGTCTTTCTTTGATCAATTGTATCTTCTCGGTAGTGTCCCTTACCATTTCTGGACCTAACAGTTGTTTCTCTCCAACTTCGTCCCAACATAAGGGTGATCGACAACTCCTTCCGTATAAGGCTTCAAAAGGTGCCAGTTGTATACTTGCTTGGTAGCTATTATTGTACGCAAATTCGACCAGAGGCAAGTGATCATGCCAGTTTCCATCAAAATCAGTAATGCATGCTCTAAGCATATCCTCGACTACTTGATTGGTTCTCTCGGTCTGACCATCCGTTTGAGGATGAAAGGTTGTGCTAAAGTTAAGTCTCGTTCCCAACGAATGTTGTAGTCCTTTCCAAAAATGAGAAGTAAAACGGGGATCTCTGTCAGACACGATTGAAATAGGAATACCATGTAATCTGACTATTTCCTTGATGTATAGTGCAGCTAAGACATCAACTGACCATCGACTCTTGATTGGCAAGAAATGCGCTGATTTAGTCAATCGGTCAATGATAACCCATATTCCATCATATCCTCTTTTTGATTTAGATAAACCCATGATGAAATCCATACCAATATCCTCCCACTTCCATTTAGGGATATCTAGAGGATGTAGTTTTCCAGCAGGCTTTTGGTGTTCCGCCTTGACTTGTTGGCACGTGAGACAGCGTGATACGTAGTTTGCTATTTCCCTTTTCATGTTGGGCCACCAAAAATTTCTTTTCACATCTTGGTACATCTAGGATGAATCGTATACCTTGACCTATGAGCTTCATCTAAGACCTTGTTCTACAATTCTGGGCAGTCCGGTATACAAGTTCTATTCTTGAACATTAATATTCCATCAGAAGCTAATTGGAAATCCGATTGTCCTTCTAATCTGCCCTTGATTTCTACTAATGTAGGATCATCATTCTGAAGTGCTTGTATTTCAGACAATAAATCTGACTGTATGCTTACATGAGATAATGTGACACATCTAGGGTCCGTGTCCATGCTTATATTGAGTTCAGAGAATTGTTCCAGCAATTTCCATTCTTGAATCAGACAATTGGCTAACAGTGCTCTCGGCTTTCGACTAAGGGCATCTGCTACATGATTACCCTTTCCGGGATGATATTGTATATTGAAGTCAAAGTCCTTGAGATATTCTAGCCATCGTCTTTGTCTCATGTTTAGTTCCTTCTGTGAGAAAAGATATTTGAGACTCTTGTGATCGGAGTATACAGTAAACTGTACTCCATAAAGATAATGTCTCCATATTTTGAGTGCAAATACTACCGCGGTCAATTCTAAGTCATGGACGGGGTAGTTCTCTTCATGCTTCTTTAATTGACGAGAAGAGTAGGCTATAACCTTCCCTTGTTGCATTAGAACACACCCGAGGCCAATGCCAGAAGCATCAGTGTATACCTCGAACTTTTCTCCTTTAATTGGCAATGCTAAGATAGGAGCTGTAGTAAGATGATCCTTGAGAGTTTGGAAGCTTCTTCACATTCCTCATCCCATTCATAACGGATCTCCTTGCGAGTTAACCTCGTAAGTGGCACGGCGATTTTTGAGAAATCCTTGATGAATCGCCTGTAATAGCCGGCAAGACCTAAGAAACTTCGGATCTCGCTAGCATTGGTCGGTCTTTCCCAATTCCTTACAGCTTCAACCTTTGATGGGTCTACAGACAAGCCATCCTTTGATATAACATGTCCGAGAAAAGTCACTTCTTCAAGCCAGAATTCACACTTGCTAAGTTTTGCATATAATTGGTTTGTCCTTAATATTTGTAATGAAATCCTCAAATGTTCCTCATGCTCTTCCTTGGTCTTGGAATAAATCAATATATCATCAATAAAGACCACTACGAATTGATCCAAATAAGGCCTGAATATACTATTCATTAACTGCATAAAGGTAGCGGGGGCATTCGTTAGTCCGAAAGGCATAACAATAAATTCATAATGGCCATACCTGCTTCTGAATGCGGTTTTATGAATATCCTCGTCCTTGATTCTTAGTTGGTGATATCCGGACCTAAGATCAATTTTGGAAAAGTACATGGATCCTGAAATTTGATCAAACAATTCATCGATTCTCGGCAGTGGATACTTGTTCTTGATAGTGAGATGATTCAATTGTCGATAGTCGACGCATAACCTCATGGATCCGTCTTTCTTCTTTACAAATAATACAGGCGCTCCCCACGGGGAAGTACTTGGTCTAATGAATCCTTTCTTAATGAGTTCCATCAATTGCTCCTTTAACTCCTTGAGTTCAGCAGGTGACATCCTATAAGGTGCCTTTGAAATCGGACCAGCACCAGGGACTAAGTCAATGGTGAAGGCCACTTCTCTTTGCGGGGGTAATCCCGACAAATCTTCCGGAAACACGTCCGGAAATTCTTGTACCACTGGAATGTCTTCTAACTTAGCTTCCTTAGCTTCTTTAACTGTGACAAAGGCAAGGAAAGATGCACATCCTTTCCTGATGAGCTTGCTAGCTCGGAGAGCTGAAATAATAGGGGATTTACTCCGACTCTTGGGGCTAGTAAATATTAGTTCTGGAAATTCCTTGAATGTAACCTTACTATTGCGGCAATCAACCGTTGCCTGATACTTGGATAACCAATCTGCCCCTAGTATAACATCATACTCTTTCAGATCTAAACATATGAGATCAATAGGGAGATTTCTACCCTGAACCAATACTTCGCAGTTTTGGTAATGATGTGTAATATCAGTCTCATCATCTAGAGGAGTAGACAAAACTAACTTTATCCATTCCGGTTCTAGGGGTAATGGGTCAGCAAACTTCTTAGAAACAATAGAATGCGATGCACCAGTATCAATTAAGACATATGCATTCCTAGAACAAACTTTCAATGTACCTTCCACTAAGCCGCCTCCTTCTACTTGCTCGGTCTCCTTGATTGCATGAAGACGAGCATTCTTGGTTACTGGGCGCTTCCCGTCAATGGCTTGATTGTTAAGTAATGGGCAATCGGGAATCCGATGCTCACGACTACCACAACGGAGACATGCTCCTAGTTTCCTCCAGCATTCTTCTGCTCTATGACCCGCTTTATCACAATGTTTGCACACTGCATTTGGAGAGGTAGTGGTGATAGAGAAGGGCTTGGTCTTCTTGAACTTTTGGTCTTGTGAGGATGCTCCTCCATTGCTAGGCCTTTTCTTGAAGTTGGGTTTAAAGGAACCCGAACCTGTAACTTGTTCCTTCTTATCCTTACCACGAATCCTATCAGACAGTTCCGTGGCATCTTCTAATAGTTGAGCTCGGCGTACTATCTCCGAGTAGACTTGAATGTCCATCGGCGCCACTTGAGTAATAGCTTGGGGCCTGAGCCCATTAAGAAACCTCCTAGCTTTCATTTTCTCGGTGCTAACTAGATGCTTAGCATATCGAGACAATCTAGAGATTTGGGCCTCATACTCGGCCACTAACAAAGATCGTTGCTTTAATGCAGCAAATTCTGCAGCCTTCTTTTCCTGGACTCGGTCCGAGAAATATTTCGCGTTGAAGTGTTCAACGAATTCCTCCCACGAAACCTGATCTTGATTTATAGTAGCCTCTATTGATTCCCACCAGCATCTAGCATCCCTTTCTAACTGAAAAGTAGCTAATAAGACCTTATCTTGATCCGTGCATTGCATAACACGAAATATTCGTTCTGTTTCCCTAATCCAGTCTTCAGCGTCATCTGGATCAGTAGAACCCGTGAACTTGGGTGGGTTCATGTTCTTGAAGGTCTGGTGGAGACTTCCTGCTCGTTGTCCACCTCCTAGTGTTACTTGCTGCAGTACTTGAGTCATGCCTTGCAGTGTACGCTGCATGTTGCGCCATTGAGCACGTTCGGCAGCCATTATCCTACAATTACAATAACTAGATTAATACATGATTTGTATCTTAAAGACTAGCATTCTATGTTAACTTTAACCCTTGGTTCTACCCAATCTCACTGGTTAAAGGGTTAAAACCTATCATTGGACTTGGGTTTTCCTAGGAATTGAATACCCTAGGCTCTGATACCACAAAAACTGTCACGCCCCGAGCGCGGAAGATACTCGGATATGCGCGACGAGTTTATATCAATCATGTCAATCAGAGTAGTAGTGTATTCGACACCAAAATAGAGATGCGCAAAATAGAAAGATAACCTAATCCTTTATTTCATAATGGATAGACTATTACAAATCCAATACTCTATTCAATTAAAAAGGAAAAGTACATAGTTGACTCAAGAAAATAGGAAAAAGACTAGATGACACTTGGAGAAGTTCTATCTCTTTCACTCTTGACCAATCCCATCCGATTGACTTCCCTCGTCGTCGGAACTACCTGAAAAGTAGGGAACACACGGAGTGAGCGAATGCTCAGTAGGAAATTATATCTCAAGCGCTAGCAAGGGGTTTAAATAATTATATTTTTCATGAATGTACTATAGCCATGAATGCTCGCATAAAACGATAAGATAGAGAGAGAATTTATCAATAAGACAGCAAGATGAACTAGTCATGAGCTTTCAAGAAAAGATAACAAGATATTCAAGCAAGTACTCTTTAGCAAGTCATGTCAAGAACTTTGGCTATCATGTATCAAGTAAGCAAGTAATTACCCTTTTCTCGGGTCACGTAATTCATGTCAAGTCAAGTACGAGTCAAGTACAAGATTTGTGTGGAATGTCCAATCAAGCTAGTCATGCACTCGGTATAATGCCAGATACCTTATCATTCAACTCCCATGGGCACAAGTACTTTCGGGTGCTCCTCCCAGGACCAGATCGGGCCCTATATGCGCGGGTATTTATCATGTATATTTGACATCCACTCTTGTATATATATATAGCCAATATGGAATTTCAACAATTTAAGCTTGTAGACATGTAGGATAACTTTGAGAGAATGGAGTCCAAAAATACGACATTGGACATAGATAGGCGATAACAACGGTACAATCACGATGAACGATGAAACTAGGTGGAATTAGGTTCCCTTAACTCGGGTATCATGACAAACAAGTATGGACATTCTTTATATAGAATTGAGGTCCACATGAACAGTATATCAAAGGCAAGATACCCTCATTCTTATTATAGAATTGAGGTCCACAAGAACATCAACAAATGGCATGATATCATCATCCCATTAAGAAGTCTCATGATATACTCTTTGCATATCATAAGGGCCGGTATACCAAGTTTCTTTAGAGTGACATGGCATTCAATAGTGTAATGGGTTTTTAGGGTACAACCAGCTTAGTCGGCCTTGAGGGAATCCAAGGCTCGAGGAGTCTTAAGGAGGTCTCTATGACTAACTCGCTAGTCCAAAGGAACAGAATGTCCAATGGAGAGCTTGTATGTCAATGAGAGTTGAGGGTGATCGATAAAACATCATGAAACGTGGGACTATACTCACGGAGTGGAGATATAGTGCCGATATATATATATATATATAGATATACTGAAACCATCGGTTATCAAAACAGGCAAAAACATTTTTACTGGAAAATAACGACTTAAGTAAAGTCACTATTCAAGTAATTAACGCCTTAGATAAGGGCGTTTATCTATTTTTCCTATTTTGCAGGAATTTCAATAATTCAGTGTTCTACCAAAAACGCGCCTTGGTGAAGGGCGTTTATTTACAATGTGACGACGTAACCAGTGGTCGTCCATTCTTTCCTTCTATTTTTTTTCAGAGTATATATTTTCAGAATTTTCTCAAAACACGCCCTGGACAGGGGCGTTACTTTTCAATTCACGTCCTGAACAGGGGCGTTAGTCAAGTGAGAGACGACCTATACAGGGTCGTGAATTCAAGAATTTACAATATTTCAGGAAAATAAAATTCCAATAGCCAAGAGACATGATTTAGCAGGAATTCACAGGTCGAGTCATGCAATATATATTAGATTGGATATTTCATATTTATTGAATTTTTTAACGTGGATCAATTATTAATTACATGTGATTTTCATGAGATTAACGCCTACAGGGCAGGGCGTCAAATCTCAAATTGACGACCTAGTGCAGGTCGTTTCTTTAAAGTAGCACCCTGGACACGGGCGTCTCTTGCAAAAATATTACAGAAACGTGTAGAAACCATCAGGAAACTTATATACATGACATGCATGATGTGTTACTATGAATTTAATTTGTTTGGGCTACGTTGCTTGAGAAAACCTACCTTATAGTTGATTTGAAGATGGTCGGATGCAGGTTCTGGGAAAAAATGATACTCTGTTTATAAACAGAGTCTTCTGACGTACTGATAGCCAAGCAAGATATATGCTTCCCTTGGCAACAGATGAGCTTGGGAAGATGCAGAAGATGTTGGTTGATGACGAAGAATTTCCCGTTCTTCCCTGTCAACCGTCGGCAGATCCTATAAAAGAAAAAGAAACTATATACCTTAGTTTCTTCATCGTACGTAACAGAGGAGAAAGTAGAAGAACATTACCTAGTCCTTCACCGGAGCTTCTCAACCTGTAAGCAGAGAAGAGTATGAAGAATCATTAATTCCTCATACAGTCGAAGCAGAGAACAAGGAAATAAGAGGAACTACTATTCTTCACGTACCTCTGAAGAATCCGAACGCCAAATAGCGTTTAAGGGTCGAACATGAGAGTATTTATAGGGATTTTTGGGGTCCTATTAGGGCTAGAGTTTGATTGGAAGTAACACTTCCAAGATTGAGTTATTACTACATTCGAACTCTTTCTCATAGTTATCAACTTACCCTAGATAGACTCCTGGGTGGAACGAAACTCAAACTGAATTAGCGACCTAGGTCAGGGCGTCGAATTTAAATTGACGCCTTGTCAAGCGTCCTTTCTTGTTGAAACGCGTCCACTCAAAGGACGTTATGCAAACTTGCCCTTTTTATTTATTTTGGTCGTTTGAAATTTGACGCCGTGATGTGTGGGTGTCCTTTCTTCAAAACACGCCTTAGGTAAGGGCGTTTTATTGTAAAGTAGTGCCTATATCTAAGGCGTTATTTTTATCAGGTTTTACTTATTTTTATTCCAAGCTCTTTCGTTTATTTATTAAATCTTTTAATCTATTTTGATTTATTTTATTTATCAGGGTTGCTACATCAACACATTCCATAGAACTAAATATCCTCTCCATGTCATCTAACCACTCTCGGGCCATCTCAGGATCTGACTGCCCACTGAAAAGACGCGGTTGGAACTGCAAGAACTCCTTCAGCACACGACCACGGACACCCCAAGATGATGAACCCTCGCTAGCATCACCCCCTTGCTGCTGAAGAACATACTAATACATGCCCCTAAAGATCTCCGCTGCTCCAAGAACTCTCGCCTCTCTAGCCGCGTCTTCCGGAAGCGCTGCTCTGCTCTGCCCTTCTTGGCCCTCACCTGACTCTCCCTGTTGGGAACGAGTCCTCCTTCTCGGCGCCATCACCCTCCTATTAACAGGAAAATAGCCAGCGGAGTCAATAAAACACACGGAGCCTTAAGCCAGTCACCGACTGTACATGACATTCATGGACCTTCTGGACCACTAGAATCATTTTAGGTTCTTATGTACCTCCACAACCTCGCTCTGATATCAGCTGTAACGACCTGAGATCCGAGTACCGGAAAGGAACCGGCACGACTCGAACCTCGGCCCGCCACCCACGAGTCCGAAGATGCGGAAGGGTTAAAGGATGGTGTGAGGGTACAAGAGAAGCTAAAATAACTACAGAGTTAGCACAATATGTACAATAAAATGCATGGAATTAAACATTTACACACTAAATAGCTACAAGGTCTAGAGTATCACATGTCCAAAATAAGTATAGTCAACAGAATGAAAAAAGTACAAGTACACGGGGCATACCCCGGCTCTGGCAACTATCCCTGGCTAAAGCACCCGCGGTGAGACCCGGATGCGCCTCTCGACGACCCTGCCTCACCTGAGAACATAGGGCTGAGCCACATTTCATTATCTCAGTAGGGATACCACAGACCCCACCTTGCAACGAGGAAAACAAGACAGCAAAGAAAGTACGCTAAATGACAGGAGTATGGCAGTAACATAATAAATAAATGGAAAATCTCACTCCGACTAACTACATTGACTCGGTACTATACCGAACAAACTGACCATGAATCGACTGAAAAATAAGTCCGTACCTGCAAGAAGACAGGAGCACCACCCACTAGAATCAAAGTCAGATGTGTCCCCTGACATCTTACACCGTGCCTCAATGTCTCCCTACACGCCCCAGGCGGAGACTGAGACACACAACAAGTACCACGAACAAGGACTAGTTGGGGTCACGCTCGTCAGTGTGGATCCGATGCCCCCAACCATGTGTGCACACATAGACCATGTACCCTAGGTCAGATCCTATAGCTGGTTCTTCCCTAAAGCTCGGACTCAGGCTCCGCGAAGGGCCCTACGGTAACCAACCTAAAAATCGTCTCTCTCGGGTAAGCCGCTCCACCACTCTCGGGTGGGTCAGCACACACGTGCCGTAAGAAGGCTACGTCTAGTGGATGTGTCATTGGAGGTGTGAACTCACTAAACAACGGAAACCATCGGATACCACCGACGAGGTACGGAAACAGCCCTCAGCACCGACACTGACTCTAGGAGACTCGAACTGGGGAAAACGGGTGTCTGGGAAATGGACGACAAGCCAGACGGACATGCCAACTAAGGTGACTTACTCCTCTAGGGACCCCCTTGGCATACCTGTGGCTCTCACTGGGTGCTCGAGGCAACCCTCGGGCCACATGCCACGAGAGGCCCAAAAACTGGCTCAACCGGAGGCTAAAATGGCATCTATCAAACCCAGAATAAACGGAAACCAAGTGGCGGTCCTTCCTGGGCCGTCACCGTAGGTAGCGACCAGCTCTGGGCCGTTACCCAAGCCTAGCGGTCTTCCTTGAGACCGCTAGAGCGGGGTTGCGGCCATCCGGTGATCACAACTTCAAGGACCCCGGGGCATAGTAGCGGTCAAATCCTGACTGCTAGCACCCAGGAAACGGTCACTACCTGACCACAAGGTGCCATGAAATGGTCCTGCCTGGACCACAAGGCGACCGGGACCCCCAATGGCTAGTTTGACGTGCCCAAGGGGCAAGTTGACTACCACAGAATAGCGGTCAGCAGCCGGCTGCTACCCCTTGGGTAGCGGTCAGTCGCGAGAATGCAAGAGAACCAGGTGGTCTCTTCAAGGCCGCCAGGCCTGCCGACACTACATGAGCCGGGTAGTGGCCCTCAGCGGACCACATCATGGGATAGGCGGTCTCTGGAAGGACCGCTACCCCAACCCGAGCGCGGAAATAGTGAGATCTGCGAAAAAACCCAAACCAAACCCTAATCACGCCAGATGATGGGGAAACAAAGGGCAACTCTTCCCCAACCCTCCTTGCATGATTCTATACCTATAGATCGGTCAAAAACCTCAAGAAACGTTAGATCCGGTGCTCAAACCCAAATCATGTAATTTCCCATCCCGACACGAAACAAGCCCCTCTCGACCTCTCCTCGGCCTAGAAATCGCAGGGAAAGCAGGAAAGAGGGCAAGGATCCATCCCCCTACCTAAAGGAAGCTTTAAATCCTCTGGATTGTCGCCGATCTACAAATCTTGTCAAACCACGAACTCCACACTCTCGCCGTGAAAATGCCACCGCCATGATAACCTCGCCGCCGTCGTCGTCGCCACGCTGCCACCTCAGCTCGCCATCCACATCCGGAGAGGGAGAGGGCGCCGCGAGCTCTTGGATGGGGGAGAGGGAGCTTGCAATGGTCGTCCGCGGCTCACGGGAGAGAAAAGAGATGAAGAAGAAAGAAGAAAGGAAAAAGAGAAAAGAAAAGGGGTTATTTATAGAAAATCTAGAAAATCTAAAAAATGGGGAAAATTGGGAAAAATCATTTTCCCTATCCTCGGAACACGCTCAACGCACTGGTAATGTCTCGGAGTAGGAGAACGCAACGGTTCACGCTATACGGAGTTTCGAAGGCTCGTCAGGGAAAAACACGCGTAAACCACAAAACACTCTCTGGGACTCCCGAAAGTGATCCGAAACCCACGGATCCGGATCAAAAAAATGTCTGAAAAACCCGAGACATTACAGCCCTCCCCCCTTAAACAAATTTCAACCTCGAAATTAAAAATAGCACAAGAATAGTGGAGTAAACTCACTCGAACAAGTAAGGATACAGCCGTCGCATCTCTTCCTCTCGTTGCCACGACGCTTCACGACCAGAATGACGATGCCAGACCACCTTAGCCAAAGGAATAACCTTGTTCCGCAAGCACTGCTTACGCCGATCCTCAATGCGGATAGGGTACTCCAGTAGGGACAAGTCTGGGGTCACCTCGGGCCAAACGGATTCCTCTAAGACATGGGAAATATCGGGCATATGCATACGTAGCATCGACACATGGAACACGTCATGCACAGCAGCTACCTCCGGAGGTAACTGTAACCGATAAGCAACTTCACCAATACACTCGAAAATGGGAAAAGGACCAATGTAGTGGGGACTCAACTTCCCACGCTTGCCGAAGTGCATCATACCCTTCATGAGAGAGACCCTCAAAAACACCCGGTCTCCTACCGCGAAGCTAAGGGGTTGCCTTCTCCGATCGGCATAACTCTTCTGCTGACTCACGCTGCCAATATCTTCTACCGGACCAAATGCACCACCTTAGTACACTGCTACACCAAATCCGGTCCTGTTAGGACATGCTTACATACCTCAAACCAATCAAGTGGAGTCCAACAAGGTCGCCCGTATAACACCTCATAAGGAGCCATACCAATGCTCGAATGATAGCCGCTGTTATAGGCAAACTCCATTAATGGCAAATGGTGGGTCCAACTCCCTTGCCACTCCAGGAAACACGACCTCAACATATATTCCAAAGTTCGGATGGTCCTCTCAGACTGATCGTCCAACTGAGGATGGTAAGCCGAACTAAATGCCAACTCCGTGCCCAGAGCTCTTTGGAAGCTCCTCTAAAATGCTGAAGTGAAGCGAGGATCATGATCAGACACGATGAAGATAGGAACTCCATGCAACGGAACGATCCGCTCCACATACAGACGGGCCAACTTATGCACATTCCAACTGACCTTGATCGGCAATATCCAGGCCGTCTTTGTCAGTCTATCCACCAGCAACCAAATACTATCATGCCCACTGGAAGTCCTCGATAACCCAACAATAAAATCAGTGGTCACGTGGTCCCACTTCCACGCAGGAATCTCCAAGGGCTAAACCGTACCACCCGGTGGCTGGTGTTCCGCCTTCACCTGCTGACAAATCAAACACCTGGCCACAAACTCTGCAACATCTCTCTTCATCCCAAGCCACCAGAACTACCTCTTTAAATTCTGGTACATCTTTGCTGATCTCGGATGCACGGCATACCGGCTCCCATGAGCCTCTTGTAACACCACGTGCCTCACCTGGTCCTCGGCTGGGACATACAGCCAACCTTGGAACCTCACAGCTTCATCCCCACCAAACTCCACCTTAGTCATCGACAAAATTTGAGGTAGCTCGGGGTTAGCACGATGAGCCTCAATCACTTGACGATGAATAGCTAGCATGACAGTCAGGCTCACAAGAATAGCAGAACCCTGATCCAGTGGGATCTTGAACCTAAAAGTCATGGCCGACACATGCTCCCATAGCCTCCACTTCCGCAACAACATCTGACTGACCACCACCTTCTGAAGTCCCGAGATTAAATGGCACCCAAGAGGGGGGGTGAATTGGGTATTAAAAAATTAATCAAAGCTATCCTCAATTTTAAGATTATGTGATAACACTATGGAACTAGTGCAAGAAAAAATAGATCTATCAAAATCAATTACTATAATAACCCTTGGTACTAGGCGGAGTTAACAAATCCGTAGATTCACTCACGTAAACTCTTATCTTTCCGGCAAGAGTAACCTTGTCAGTCCGAATCCAGCTTTTGATATACCGAGGATCTATTCAAAAGTGATCAGTTAATCTAGATCCAAAAGATGCAATTAATCTAATTCCACAAGCATGCACAGAAGGGGGATAGGAGAAAAGGAACAAACCACAATGAGACAGCGATTTTTTGGTGGTTCGGATGCCACAACGGCAACCTACGTCCACCCCTCACCGACCGTGAGGATCCACACACTATCTTGTAAAGAGATACAAGATCGAATACACACACACATACGTTGGGAGATGAAGGCTCCCAGAAGGTGTAAGGACAGCCAACAACACACACGAAACCAACAGATTAACTAGACACACACACAGATCTAGGAAGATCCACGCACACACAAGATTGTTACAGAATTACAAGAACCACACTTAAAGCTTAGAAAGATTGAGAATGGAAACACAAAAGAAAAAACTTGATTGATGCTTCCCCTTAGTTGATGAAGAGTTTCTAGGATGCAGCTTGAACTCCACTTGGCTTGGGCTTGATCTCCTTCAGATATGGCTTGATCTTCACTTGAGAATGGATGTAGAAGGATGAAGAACTCTTCTCGGAGCACTGTTCACGTCTACAGTGCTAGCTCCCTTCTCTTCCCCTTTGGTAGCCTCCTTGATCCAACTTGAGCATTAGGGTTTTCTTAACCGTCTTGAATGTGTTTTATAGACTTTGAATTGTCCATGGACTCCCCCCAGACCAGATCCACAATATGTGGAAGGTTTGGTTGCTTAGGGATTAAACAATACCAAGAGGGAGGGCTTTCCTCGAAGTGACAAAAAGTAAACAATGTTGGGCAGCTCGGGGCTGGCGGTCGACCTGCAGGGGCTGGCGGTTGACCGCCACTGAGAAACCAGCAGGAGGCCGGTCCCTGGGAATTCTGGTCGACCGGGATTGAGGGGGTGGTTGACCGCCACTGAGACAGGCTGTAGAACGGTCCATTCTGTTATTTCAGGTCGACCGGGATCAGACCGGAGGTCGACCGGACTGTCAAAAACCTAAAAAATGAAGAGTTTAGCCCAGAAAAATGTATCCATATGATCGAGACATAAATTGAATGAATGGTTAAAACTTATTTCAAGTTCATTTGATTTCTTGGAAATACATTTGGAATGCTAAACACTTAAGCAAAAATCGTGAAGAAATCCGGCATGATGGCATATGGAATTCACTTAAGGTATTAGTTCCAAGCACGTGAACAAGTATATGTCCTTGGTTTTGTTATCATCAAAAGCACTAAGATATATACAACAATCTCCCCCTTTTTGATGATGACAAAACTCTAGGGCATGCAAACCATTTTTATTGCTTTCAGAACTCCAAATTGAACGTAATGCTTGAAAGTCATTCAACATGCTTGAAAACCATTCAACACAGCACATTCCATCCAACCACTTGTTTGCCAACAAGAATATGAAATAAATCACAAGTGCCAACCATCTGAATTCAAACACTAGTACATTCAAATTATCATTTCATTACAAAATACATTAGTGCGAGAGTGAATGCACGACTCCAATACAAAAGACTTGACACTACTGACAACCCTCACATGATCAACATACAAGCAAGCAACACAACCACACATCGACATACATAAGTATATAAACCTGCCCTACTACTTCTCCCCCTTTGTCAACATCAAAAAGGGATAGGATAGACGAAGGAGGGACTCAAGCATCACAAGACCAAAAGAGAACATGCTAGAGGCTAAAGCAAAACAAATCCTCATGGAGCATCTGCTGGAGGTGGTTGATCTGTCGGAGGAGGAGGTGGATAGCCAAGGTGCTGACGGATGTCGTCAAGGTAATGGTCATGAACCTGAAGAAGGTCATGAATATGGGCAAGACGCTCGTCACGAGCCACATCCCGACGCCGCGCGTCAAGAAGGGTGAGGTGCAGGAGGCTGACGGATGAGTTAGATGCATCGACACTTTCTCGGAGGGAAGCCATATGGGTGGTGAGAGTGGCCATTTGAGTACAGAGAGTGTCCAAGGAAGTAGAGAAGGTATCCATGCACTCTGATATGGTGTCAAAAGTAGTGCCTATAGTGTCCCCAAGGGTAGAGAGACGATCCCCAAAGGTATCCACACGAGTCTCCAATCCGGTGAGCCGCCCATCAAGAGCCTCGTAGTCCACCGAAGGGCGCTGTCCGGCCCCCTAAGTAGAAGTTTCTCCATGGTGAAACTGAGGTGGAGGAGGCATCTCAAAATCTTGGTGATAAGGAGATGGTGGAGGAGGCTGCTCCTCAGCTGGAACTGGAGGGGGGATATCCCCTTCACCTTGCTGTTCTGTGGGTTCTTGTTCTTCCTCACTGTCCTCTTCTTCCCCATAAACCGGAATGTCCCGTGTAAGCTGACCGTCGAGACCAAAGTAATAGACAAAATTTGTGAAAATTTTATGCTTGTTGTATATATCATCCTGCCTGACCAAAATAAAATGCTCATTTGCCACAGCAATCCCAGCATAGATGAAGACACCGGTCAATTGAGAAGCATATGGGAGAGAGCGCCAGAGGTAGGTACGGCAAGTTCCAATCAGATCTGTCATGAGCCGACCCATATTAATTTGAATCCCATTCATGACAATATAAAACAAGAATCTCTGAACTTCTGTAACTTCATCCCTGCCGCCCACTTTGGGATAAATCAAGGAGGTGAACATGTGATGCAAAATCCGTTGTAGTGGAGGAAAGTGATTGGCATTCAGTTTAATCAAATTGCTCACACCATAGACATACTCATAGTTAGTCATAAGAGAGAATGTGGCTGGATCTTCACCAAAACCATATGCCCTATCTGCACCCATGGTGGATACTCCTAGGGCCCACTGAAATAGATCCGGGGTGATGTGAAGCTCCACACCTTCAACCGTGGTATACAACTGTTCATTCCTCACAACCAGGTACCCGTAGAACTGCTGGACCAGACGAGGATAATACCTGTTGTATCGGGTAACAAAATCTATCCAACCCTCCTGAACCTCAAATATGGCACATAAATCTGGGAGGAGCTCATTCACCTCGTTGAAGTCGACCAAGCGGGGGTCGATAATAGGACGTGGAGGTAGAGGTGCTCGAGGCAGAGGAGGAGCTCGCTGAGGTGGAGGAGCAGGGGCCTCTTGCCATTGACGGCTAGCTTCTCCTTGGGCAGAACGCCAAGAACTCTGTCTGGGCGGCATCACGAACTAGAGAAACCCACCGGGAAGCCCTCGAACGATCGATCTAAACCCCGGGACAGGGATGGAGCACAGGGGCACTGCTAGGGCTTGGAACAACCTTTCCATATTATGGAAGCTGAGAGAGATCTCCTCAACCTCACGAACGACCGTATGGAGGTTGTCCCGAAATGATGACGGGACGGCCGAATCGTGTGCGGGTGGAGGAAGGATGGGTTGTGGAGGCTTGGGTGGAGGAGAAAGGAAGTGCTAGGGTTAGGGTAAGGTAGTAGAGAGTGAATGAAGGTGATAGGAGAGGAGAATGGTGAAAGGGGGGGCCCTTATATTAAGGGTCGATTGGCCTTTAGGCCGGTCGGTCTGCCGCCGGCGGTCGACCGGTGCCACCCTGGCGGTTGACCGCCAGGACCGAAATCCCATATTTTTTGAAAATTTTCTTTTTTTTTTGTTTTGTTTCTTCTTTTTCTTCTTTTTTTTTGTTTGTATATGGGAGATAAACAACCGACTGCCTGAGTGGGGCCATCAACATGACATGGGAATTGTGTGGAGGTGAAGTTGTGGATATAAGAGAAAATGTTCTGACTGCCCCTAGGTAGTACCTTTAGTTCCAACATCATTAAGTCCACAATGTTTTTAACCAAGGGATATTTGGCCGTAGAAAATTTTTTCAAGGAGGGCTATGTTGGAACCCTAGTTTTGATAATGACAATATATGAATCATGTTTAGATTAAAGTGTTTAAATCTTTCAATTATATTTGTTATGTTTGGTTCACCTGGTGCATGTTATTTCATAAAAGAAATCATAGTCAGTGCATGTGTTGTCCTGCTAAAGATCTAGCTCGGTGCTAGTCTGGCTTAGTTCTGCATTTCACGTATAAGTACTTGTCTCAGTGCAAGTTTTCTATTCACAAACAAACACTGTCGTCCCGTTCCTTCCTTGGTGCATTACTTGTCTCTTACATAAACGTGTCAGTGTATTTCAATGCAGCATGCGCATTTAGTGTCAGTGCATTCTTGTCTTCCATCTCGGTGCAAGGCTTCACTTAGATAGGATATTTCCATCTCGGTGCAAGGTCTCACTTAGATAGGATATTTCCATCTCGGTGCAAGGTTTCACTTAGATAGGATATTTCCATCTCGGTGCAAGGTTTCACTTAGATAGGATATCGCCATCTCAGTGAAAGTTTTGACTCGGACGGGATTTCTTGACTCGGTGCAAGCTTTGTCTTGCATCTTTCTTTGTCCGTGTATTCTTCTCCATCATCTCGGTGCAACTCTTGCTTGGACCGCAAATCCAACCCGGTGCATTTACTATCCTACACATTTTTTAGAGTCGGTGCATCCGCTGTTCTAGACACTTCATATGTCAGTGCATGTGTTTAGACCTTTTGACTCGGTGCATAGTTTTCCTCCTGTGCCTCGTGGAATCATGTCGGTGCAATCCATTGATCACCTTGTACTAAGTCAGTACAATGGTTGAATTGCATATTTCTACTCAGTGCATGTTATGTTTACTCTCTCATTATGTCTGAGCAAACTGTGCTAAGTGTTCGACTAACGTCTTGTATTTTTGACAGAGTTATCTCTCCGAGGAGGGGCACGTGATCCACGGCAGATCGTCCTCCAAAAGAATGTTGTAGACACGCCAAAATTGACGTTACTATGAGTACATCTCATATTACCTTGTAATGCCCCAATTTGACCCTCAAATTACCTTTGTTTGAGTGGTTTTTCTCACTTTTCTTGGATTTCTCACTTTTTTCTCTCTTTTCTTATTTTTTCCTATTTTTCCCTATTTTCTGGGCATTTTCCCCTATTTTTCTAGATTTTCTGGGCATTTTTCTCTATTTTTATGAATTTTCCAGAAATAACGACTTGAAGAGGGGCGTCATTTCTTTTTAAGAAAATCAAAGAAAATAAAAGAAAATTGACGACTATAGTGAAGGGCGTCCATTCTTTCAAAATTCCATTTTTCTGGATTTTTCTGAAACTTTTTCGAATTTTTTTGGGAATTAACGACCATGAATGGGACGTTATTTTGAGTTTTAATAAAATAAAAATTTTAAAATTGAATTAACGACATGTGCACAGGGCGTCACTTTCATTTGATTATTTTAATGATATTTTTTTAACCCTCTTCCATAGGAGATTTGGTGGCCTTCCGGGTGTGAGAAAAATACGCAAAAATAGTCATTGGAATCAGCACCTTGTGATTCACCTCCACCTAAAAAATGAGAAAATAATATTAAGAAATAAAAAATGGCCCTATTTTAAATATTTTGATTTAACGACCTTGAATCGGACGTCAATTAAATTGACGCCCGAATCAACGGTCGTCCTTTCTTTTTTGGCTATTTATCACGCCTCACATTCAGGCGTCTTTCACAATTGACAAATAAAAGATGTTTTATTTCTAAAATGATTCGTGAATTGACATCTTGATCCAAGGCGTATTTTTAATTAACGCCCTTCTTCAGGTCGTTAATTTATGAATTGACGCCCCTTTCCAGGTCGTGTTTCAGTTTCGTGTTCTAATCGAACGCAGCCCTTTCCCCAGAGAGTCCCTGCTTTCTTTGGTCACATTGCTCGATTGGGAACTTAATCCTTCCCATATTGGACTCTTGCCCTTTCTTATCCTTCCCTAAATCCAATGGTCTGCCCTATTAATAGAGCCATGCGGCTCTGTTAATCTGGTTCCTTCCCTATTATTCCTCTCCTCTGATTGCTTCTTCTTTCCCCTTTTGTTTTCTCTGTGTTTTTTTCTTCTTCACGCAGGGTGCTGTTGCTGTGGCTGAAGGAGAAGGCTCTTACACTTCCCCCCCTCTTTTCTTCCGAGGCTTCTTCTCCTATTTTCTCTGTGGTTTTCTCTTCTTCTCTTTTACAGCCAGGGGCTGCGTTTGCTTGGCTAAGGAGGAGCTTATACGTTCACCTCTTCATCCATCAAAGCTTCTCCCCATAGAGCATTCAAGCCAAAGCACAGGCTCCCTTTATTTTTTATTCTTCTTTTGTTTTAATATCATCGGTTCACATATACATGCATGCATCATTACTGTTAATCCTATATCACTCAACCACGTTGAGTATGAGAAAGTCTCCACAGTTTAACGCTTGCACTTATCTCTTTATTTACATCATTCATTCATCATATATTCCCCACCCTTTTACATAGGGGTTTAAGGGCAACCACCCTTAAGGTGTGTTCTTACACATGTTATTCATGCTCATCTTATTAAGAATTGATGCTACACTCACCATATTTCTAATCCAATCAATCTTTTGGTGTTTGTTGATTTTGCAAGGGTAATCAAATCGAAGAACTCTCTTCATCGGCCGGCCGATTGGAAGAGAAAGGAGCATTCACATCACCCGCGCTTTCAAGGTATTTTTCGCGATCCCTCCTCCATATTATTATTGATTATATTCTTTGAGGCCCTCGCGTCTCTGGCGATCACATCTCCATATTTGCACCTCGTGCATGCTTTTGTGCTTCATATTCCTCCATATCCATATTTTTTTTCCTAAGTGGATTTCTAATTAGGATCTACAAATTGGCGATCACGGTGGGACCCTTTGTGTTCTTCTCTTTTTACCCTTTTTCCCTTGGGCACCCTCGTGTGCCATCTCCCCTTTTGCACCCACGGTGCGCCTCCCTTTGTGCTCCAAGTAGTACCCTCCCCACTAGTGATTGGCTAGTTTGTTAGATTTTTTTAGAAACTCCATTTATCCTCTTAAAATGAAAAAATTGATGAGCATGTTATCCTTTTATTGATTGCCTTCATCATGTGACTGTGGTTGTTTTTATTACTGTTGGCCGTGGAACTTTGAAGGAATTCGCGCCCCTGTCAGGGGCGTCTTTTATTTTAACGCCTTCACGCAGGGCGTCTTTTGTCTGTTTAACGCCTCCTGTGAGGGCGTCTTTTATCATATCCCCTGCTATATTGCGCTGTCCGTGAATTCACGCCCTACCTCAGGGTGCCTCTTTATTGCATAGCGCCTCAGATCAAGGCGCGATTTTGAATTTGACGCCCACACCCCTGGGGGTTCGTTGATTGGCCAGCTTGCAGTTGACGCCCTCACCCAGAGGCGTTTCTTTCATTTGTAGCGCCTCACATCAAGGCGCATTTTTACCCTACCTGTGGGCCCCCACAGTGAGTCACGACCGTCACACGGTCGTCTCTTTTGTTGATAGCGACCTTCCTCAGGTCGTCTTCTTCCTATGTTTTTACAGAGCCACACTGTTGTGCTTATCCATGCTCCATTGATTATTATATTGATTGTTTGGTTTATCACTGTGATTTGCTCATATCTGCTGCATTCATCCACTTGCATTGGTTTGGGAGACCTCCTCTCCCCACATCTTTAGGAGCCACACACCCTCTTGGTGAAGGAACGACCCGCCATTGAGCGCTCCGTCTCTTTGGATCGGAAATTCCTAAACCAAGCCTCCGTAAGCCCCCGCACCCGTGGATTCCCTCACGGACGTCGGGCAAGTTGTACCCTTGAAGTCCCGGGTTAGTTGGCCTAAGCATGGTGAGAGACTGTTCCTAGTTGGCACCGAAGTTAAACCTCATTTGAAACTAGGTTCACCCCTTGAGTGAGCATATCTATTTGCAAAAGTCATTGATTCACCAAAGTTTAAGTAAAGCAAAATCAATATTCCAACTTGTGTGCTTCTTTGCAAGTTATTTTTGCTTGAAACATTGATTGCATAATGGCTTACCATGATAAGAAAACTAACATGTTTAATTCAATTCATGAGGATGCACAACCGTGCACATCTTATAATCCTCAATTTCAACATCATTCTCTCCATATCTTCAAGGGACCACATTCTCATTCTTATGGTCATGCCCGACCCATGGGCAATGTCCAATCTTATGGCCCCCCTATTCAATCACGAGCCACTACTCCTTCGGGACCGTTTCCTCCCGATGATGAGAAGGTCTCCCAAATCATTCATGCATTAGATCATCTCACCCCTAAACAAATCCAAGCCCTTAAGGCCGTTGTTGGGGGTGCATCTCATTCATCGCATTCTTCTCATTCTCCTTCCAATCCTATGCGGGTGGCCCATCACCCACCTCCCTTGTCTACTCATATGCCTACTCAGGTGGCCCATCACCCACCTCCCTCTTCAATTCACATTCCTACCCGGGTAGCCCATCACCCATCTCATCCTATTCACATTCCTCCTCGGGTGGTCCGACACCCGCCTCCTTCTATTCCTCCTCCATCTCGGCCCCAAGGCCCATTTATTTCTTGCAATCCGGCCCATCCAGGTTCTTCTACGGGTCGGCCCATTAATCCCTCTCCACGGCCTTCTTATGCGGCCCCTCCTTCAAGGCCCTGTCAACCCTTGGTTGCTCAAGCCATACCCCTCCAACAAACTCTTCTTGACAAGGTCACTTTAATGGAGGAACAATTAAAGAGGGTTACGAGCCCATGGCCCGCTCCTCCTACTCCAATCAATCCCCTTCATGCCGCCCTGAATGATATTACAAAAATGGAGAAAGATTGGAAAGATAGGATGGATGACTATGGTATCGGCAGTTCAAGCAAGCAAGAGCCGGCAGATTTCAACGCTCAAGTGGACACCGTCCGCCCTCCACCCGTCCGCACACTTCATTCATATGGCCTTCCACCTCCACATACGCAACATCATTACATTCCTCCATCCACATACACGCCTCCACTACGGTGTCCACTTGAATTTGATGATGAAGAACCGACAATTGGAGAATTCGAGGCAACATACGATGAAGCTTTGCAGGCACCCCTTCCGAGTTTCCTTCGCTTCCCACTTCCCCCACTATCATTTGATGAACCCCCTGTTCAAGACGAAACCACCGTCCCTAATCCAACCCCTATTTCCGAGACCTCTTGGTGTTACGATGATGGGTCGGTACTTCAATCACCCACGCCGGCGCATCTTGAGTCTCCTCCTCCTAACACCGCTCGCCCCGTTCGGCGTTTTCTCCGCACCAAACCTCCACCAATTACACCTCCACCAATTACACCTCCACCGGTTATGCCAGCCTCCACACCATCGGCCTCCACCGAGCCTAACGTCGAACTTTCTCCAATTCAACCCTCCATTACACCTTTAACACCAAACCCAACTACCCTTACTCCACCACTTAACCTATTACCCGTGGCTAATCCTGAGCAGGATCAACCCTTTTTTTGCACTCGAGCCAACCCCAACTGAACCTCCGCCTCCACTTATCCTTTCTCCAACGCCATCCACGGAGCCTCCCATCTCCGCTTCACCTCCCTTTACTACTCGGAAGGGGAGCGCTGCTATAAATACTTGTGCCGAGGATGATCAAGAGCCGCGAAAGAAGAATTTGGCCACTGCCGTGCAGTTCAAGATGTAAGAGTTCATTTGCCGGATGCCAATCCGGGTTATTGGGCCAAGCACGGCTGAAGAGGTCAAGCCGCCACTGCTCGCTAGAGAAGAATGCCAAGCATTGATGCCACCCAAGGGTAGGGCAGGGCACCCCTTGCTCCAACTTTCAAATCCTGAATTCATTCTTCCATACAAGGGGCGAATGCCCATTTTTGTCAACATTCTTTATATGCCGCAATCAATGGGCATGGCAATGCTTCCTGTCCCAACTTCCCAACTCCCTCACATTATTACTCTTCACTCTTCAAGAGGGTTGTCATTTATTATTGAAGCTTCTTTCTTTGGGCCAATTGGCTATACACTTTCACTGCCGTGGAGGGGCAGTTATCTTGGTGCTAAGGGGCCTTCCACTCTTTTATCCACCTTTCATTCAACTCCACCCATATTCTCCTCTGTCACCGATTCTTCATGGGCCACTCCAGGGGTAAGGAGGAGGATCTCATCCTCTCGCCCTTCACATTCTTCATGTTCTTTGCGTCTCATTGCATTCACGCATTCACTGCATTCATCGCATCCATCCTATTGCATACGTTTGCACATCCAGCTTCCCGGGTTTCCAAACCCGTATCTTCCCCACCTTCCGGCACCTCCGGATATCACGCATTTCCCATCCTATTCATCTTCATCCTCATTGCTCGGGCATTGTCCCCTTTCCAATCTCTTCTCAGGGCGTCGCGCCCCTTTCCAACTCATTCCTCCGGAACCTCCGGATCCTGCTCTTTGGGCATCGCGCCCCTACACACCCTCAAGTCCGTATCTTCTGGGCTTCTTACTGATTCTCCCTGAGCATCGTGCCCTTTTCCGTCTTCTTCCTCCGGAACCTCCGGACTTTCTCCCAGGGCATCGTGCCCTTTTCTATCTTCTTCCTCCGGAACCTCCGGATCTCTCACCCCTCTCTTTATCCCTTGGGCATCGCGCCCCTTTCCGTCTTCTTCCTCCGAAACCTCCGGATCTTTCTCTTCTCCTTGGGCATCGCGTCCCATGGTACCTTCCCCCTCTAGAACCGCCGGACTCTCTTTCCTTCCTCCCAGGGCATCGCGCCCTTTCTGATTCTCTTCCTTCGGAACCTCCGTATTCTCCATCTTATTCTCTTTATCTTCTTTCGGGGCATCTCGACCCTTCTGATTCCATCCCTCCGGAACCTCCGGACCCTCCTGATCCTTTTTATCCACTCTTCTCCGGGCACCGTGTCCCTCGGCATCTCATTCCTCCGGAACCTCCGGGCCCTCCATCTTTCTTCCGATTCATCTTTCTGCTCTTCCACGACATCACATCCTTCATTTTCTTCTTCCTTTTCCATCATCTTTTTCCCTATTTCTTCCCAGGGCACCACGTCCCTCGATATTTTATCCCTCCAGAGCCTCCGGATTCCTCCTATCAGGATTCTCCTCCTTTACTCCCAGACCCACCAGATACGCCACTTTCCATCTATCAATTTCTTCTTCTGATTCCCCCTAATCCTGGGTCCGACCCAACTTCTTCCACATCCACTGCCTTGGGCATCTGCCCATTCTCTCACTGCTTCCGAGGCTTTAGTCCTCACTCCTCCTTCTAATTCTCCACTTCTTCTGTAGACCTTTCATGTGATCAGGGTCTCCACACCTTAGTGAGGGAGTTCTAGCCCTCACCTCTTTTCCTTTTTCTCCTTATTCGTCTGAGTCTGGTCTGAGCACCACTCTTCTTGTTAAGCCACTTTCAATCCTTTTGATTGCCAAAGAGGACTATCCCATGTTGATCAACCTCGCCCCTGGCAGCTGCTTCCACAAAGATCGCAAGGTAACGTATTGGCATAAGTACGCATTTTATGATATCATTACCTTATTGCTTGACGCATGATTTTCAAAAAAAGAGTGCTTCTTAACAAGATTAAGAGTGGTGTTTTAAACCATTATCTTAGGCTTTTGTTTAACTAAATCATTATCAAAAGAGTCTTTTAGGCTTATTTTTGCAGCACCTTTGGTTAATAAGAACCCCACGTTGGGAATTCAACGTTCTCTCCCTGCTTGTTAAGAGTAACCTTCAGTTGGGCATTCCACACACTTCACGGCGTCCTTAGCCGGCTCCTTTGGTTAAACACCGTCCCTACTTTGGCCATGCCATGAGTATATCTGAAAGTCTTTTCTCTTCTTTACTCGGCCGAATGCAGGGGCAAGAGGTTGACGGATGAGATGACCCACCCAGGGTAATCCCCAATACGAGAGGAGTCTCAAATAGGGCAGTCTTGACCCAAAATCAAAATGAGTTTTCATATGAGTTTTCATGATATACATCTCGCCAAAAGGGCTATTATGAAAATCAAGTCAAAATTTTGATAAAAGCAAAATTATGAATTATGGCATGTCAAGAGTGGCAAAGTCCCCGCAGGGTAAACCCTTGTCGTATGCATGTCAAGGGTCTAAAAATCAAAGGCACAAAGCCCCGACACAACAGACCACCTCTTTGAGGGTAATACCTTGGAAGGAATTCAAGTCCCGATATTTTCCATCCTGCATAAAGCTTATCCTCAATTATTCTTCTCTCCTTCCTCCAAGACCGAATGTTTCTCAGGTATGGCCTTGGTAGGGGCACCGTTGATCAAAAGGCGGTCGGTTATAGGATGCCACTTTCAATGCACGCTCAGCTTTGGGCAGTTTTTAGTAAAAAGGGAAGGAACGAGGACCCCTAGCCAGTGGTTCCAAAAACACCCTTTGATGCTGCAATAGTAATGTCTAAACCAAACCAAAAAATTTTGAATATTTCCTGAGTAAAATCAAACAAAAAATCAGATATTTCTCCAAAGATTCATAAAAATTGAAATATTTTCCAAAATCCATAAAAATGTGAATATCTTTTTCAAAACTCATAAAAATTTGCATATTTCAAAATCCAAAAAAATTTGCATTGTATTGTCTGATGGTGTTTTGTAGGGACAACTTTGCAAGGACCAAGAGCACGGGATGAGTCCTCTCTCCACTTATTGCTATCAATCTATTGATTCTTCCCGATATTCGCATGACATGCCACCCTGGGCATTTTGATTATCATTTCCTCATATCTCTTGATTATCGTTCATCTCCAGATCTTTTTAATCAACTCCTGCTGATTTCACTTGATCACTTTGCCAATGGGCATTATCAATTCCTTGATCACTTTGCCACTGGGCATTATTTGATTATGATCATTCAACTCCAAATCTTGACATGCCAAGCTTGTCATCCTCATGACAAACGACAAACAATGATGTTTTGCAATGCAATGCTATTCATGCTATACATGTTTGAATGATATTTATACAAAACTTGATTGCTTTGATGTTGCTTGCTATGCTTACATGCTTAATTCATTGCTTGTTATTTTTTTTTATATATCTTGGCTAATGATTTTTGAGCGCAGGATAAGGAGCTTTTGGTCCCACCGACTGGGCATCATCATCCAAGCCCCACGGTGTTTGCATCTCATTTCTCAGTTCCCCCATGCTCATTGCTATCACCACCCCCTGTATGCATTTTTACTATATGTTACATACGCTACTAGATTATATCAAGGACCTTGTGACTTTGATAAATCTGGAATCTGAGTTCCCCTTCATCAAAAACGATGACGATTCCAGAGGAGTCTTAGTCATACGGATAGGCCGTTAAGTCGTCCAGGACTGGGGACGATGGTTCCCTTTTGTGAGTTGGTGCGCGGATAAACGGGCTTCGGCTTAGTATCAGCTCGCGAAATCGGTTTCTTGACCCAGTCTGGGCAGCTTAACAATATTATCCTTGATTATCTTATATTTTCATTTGTTTTAATTTGTCCTTTTAAACCCATCATGCATTCATATAGGAATTTGAATCAACATTGGAAAATCATTCTTAAGCGGATTTGGAGAGTCAAATTGATCTTAATCTTTCTAGATATGAGATATTCATTGCTGAATGGAATCCTCAGTTCGCCTTGTTGCTGTTTTGGGTCATTTTCTCGAAAGCTCCTTGTTTGGATTTCTATCATCTTATTTCAATCCTTTTCCCTTGATCCACCTTGGCTGCAGCACGTCCACATTGGCTGGTAACCGCTCCCCAATGGTGAAACCTACAGGTTTGTGACCTGGGGTACTTCCACCGCGCTGGAAGTTGATCATTCTCCTTCGTGCCCGCGTGCACACTCCCTCTTTTATCCAAACATCGTTGATTTCATTAAATTTCCCGAGATTGCTTCGTCTCGAGCTTTTGATTTAATTCTCATCAAGTGATGTTGATTGTGTGTCTCATCACACCTTGGCATCTACTTTTCAGTTTGCTCTGCTCCCTTGCAAAGCAGACGCCAAGGCGGGGCAGCTGTAGACACGTCAAAATTGACGTTACTGTGAGTACATCTCATATTACCTTGTAATGCCCCAATTTGACCCTCAAATTACCTTTGTTTGAGTGATTTTTCTCACTTTTCTTGGATTTCTCTCTTTTTTCTCTTTTTTCTTATTTTTTCCTATTTTTCTCTATTTTCTAGGTATTTTCCCCTATTTTTCTAGATTTTCTAGGTATTTTTCTCTATTTTTATGAATTTTCCAGAAATAACGACTTGAAGAGGGGCGTCATTTCTTTTTAAGAAAATCAAAGAAAATAAAAGAAAATTGACGACTATAGTGAAGGGCGTCCATTCTTTCAAAATTCCATTTTTCTAGATTTTTCTGAAGTTTTTTCAGATTTTTTTGGGAATTAACGACCAAGAATGGGACGTTATTTTGAGTTTTAATAAAATAAAAATTTTAAAATTGAATTAACGACATGTGCACAAGGCGTCACTTTCATTTGATTATTTTAATGATATTTTTTAACCCTCTTCCAAAGAAGATTTGGTGGCCTTCCGGGTGTCAGAAAAATACGTAAAAATAGTCATTGGAATCAGCACCTTGTGATTCACCTCCACCTAAAAAATGGTAAAATAATATTGAGAAATGAAAAATGACCCTATTTTGAATATTTTGATTTAACGACCTTGAATCGGACGTCAAATAAATTGACGTCCGAATCAACAGTCGTCCTTTCTTTTTTGGCTATTTATCACGCCTCACATTCAGGCGTCTTTCACAATTGACAAATAAAAGATGTTTTATTTCTAAAATGATTCGTGAATTGACGTCTTGATCCAAGGCGTGTTTTTAATTAACGCCCTTCTTCATGTCGTTAATTTATGAATTGACGCCCCTTTCCAGGTCGTGTTTCAGTTTCGTGTTCTAATCGAACGCAGCCCTTTCCCCAGAGAGTCCCTGCTTTCTTTGGTCACATTGCTCGATTGGGAACTTAATCCTTCCCATATTGGACTCTTGCCCTTTCTTATCCTTCTCTAAATCCAATGGTCTGCCCTATTAATAGTGTCACGCCCCGAGCGCGGAAGGTACCCGGATATGCGCGACGAGTTTATATCAATCATGCCAATCAGAGTAGTAGTGTATTCGACACAAAGACAGAGATGCATAAATAGAGAGATAACCCAATCCTTATTATTAATAGGCTATTACAAATCCAATACTCTGTTTAATAAAAAGAAAAGTACATAGTTGACTCAAGAAATATATAAAAGACTCGATGACATTTGAAGAAGTTCTATCTCTTTCACTCTTGACTATCCCCTTCAGAATGAGTTCCCTCGTCATCGGACTTACCTGAAAAAGTAAAAGGGACACACGGAGTGAGCGAACGCTCAGTAGAAAATTATATCTCAAGTACTAGCAAGGGGTTTAAGTAATTACATCTTTCATGAATGTACTATAGCTATGCATGCTCACATGAAACGACAAGATAGAGAGAATATCAATAAGGTAACAAGTTGAACTAGTCATGAACTTTCAAGAAAAGATAACAATACATTCAAGCAAGTACTTTTATCATGTCAAGAACTTTGGCTATCATGTATCAAGCAAGCAAGTAATTACCCTTTTTCGGGTCACGCAAGTCATGTCAAGTCAAGTACGATTCAAGTACAAGATTTTGTGTGGAATGTCCAATCAAGCTAATCATGCACTCGGTATAATGCCAGATACCTTATCATTAAAACTCCCATGGGCACAAGTACTTTCGGGTGCTCCTCCCAGGACCAGATCGGGCCCTATATGCGCAGGCATTTATCATGTATTTTGACATCCACTCTTATATAGTCAATATGGAATTTCAATAATTAAGCTTGTAGACAAGTATGACAACTTTAGAGAGAAGAGAGAGGCAATAATATGATTCTTGACAAAGATAGGCGATAATAACGGTATAATCACGACATCGATAAAACTAGGTGGAATTAGGTTCCCTTAATGCGGGTACCATGACAAGTATGGACTATCATTCTTTTCATAGAATTGAGGTCCACATGAACAGTATATCAAAGTAAGATACCCTCATTCTTATCATAGAATTGAGGTTTACAAGAACGACATGATATGGCATGATATCATCATCCCATTAAGAATTTTCTTATGATATACTCTTTGTATATTCATAAGGGCCGGTATACCATGTTTCTTTAGATTGACATGGCAAAGATCGTGTAATGGGTTTTTAGGGTACAACCAGCTCAGTCGACCTTGAGGGAATCCAAGGTACGAGGAGTCTTACGGAGGTCTCTATGACTAACTCGCTAGTCCAAAGGAACGGAATGTCCAATGGAGAGCTTGCATGTCAATGAGAATTGAGTGTGATCGATAAAACAATCGTGAAATGTGGAACTATACTCACGGAGTGGAGAATAGTGCCGATATATATTATATAAATAATTGGAACCATCGGTTAACAGAATCAGGATAAAAATCAGTTTACAGAAAATAACGACTTAGGTAAAGTCGTTTCTCAAGTAATTAACGCCTAACAGAAGGGCGTTTATCTATTTTCCATTTTTGCAAAATTTCAATATTTCAGTAATTTGTCAAAAACGCGCCCTGATCAGGGGCGTTTATTCAAGATTTGACGACTACACCAGAAGGCGTCCTTTTATTTTCACTATTTGACAGAATATCAATATTTTCAGGAATTTATCAAAAACGCTTCAGGAATTTATCAAAAACGCGCCCTAGGAAGGGGCGTTACCATTTAATTCTATTTTTCAGAATATGTATTCCAAGATTTTAACAGATACGCACCCTAGTAAGGGGCGTTTCTTTTCAATTCACGCTCTGTGATGGGGCGTTAACACATGGAAAACGACCTAGTCTAGGTCGTGAATTCAAGAAATACCAGGAATTTACATAATCAGCAAGATTTGCACGATAATCAAGGATAACGATCATATAGTCATGACAGGAAAATTGGCAGGAATTCATATGCAGTATATTAGATTTGATGTTTCATGTTTATTAACTTTAACCGCTAACAATTATTGATTTGATGCAATTTCATGGATAATCAGTTCTTAAGATAGGTGATTAACGTTTACATGAAATTAACGCCTGTATATAGGGCGTTAAATATGAAATTAACGACCTTGTGAGGGTCGTGTCTTGTAAAATAGCGCCTTGTACAGGGGCGTCTCTTTCAAAATATTGCAGAAACATAATAAAACCATATTAAACCGTATGCATGTCATGTCAATACGTATATAAGTCTTGTCTTAATTTATTTGGGCTACAGTAACTTGAGAAAACCTACCTTTAATAGTTGATTTTAAGATGGACGGATGAATAACTTGGTGAGAAGCCAACAACTCTGAAGCTTTACTGCAACTCGATAATCAGCAGCAGCAAAGGTATGCAGATGAAGAACCTTGGCTCAGTTGATTGTTTTCTTCAACAGTCAACCTGGAGGCAGAAGAACGAAGAGATCATGCTTCGTATTAACTGGAGAGGAGGTAAAGGAGGAGAAGGGAAGAAGAAAGAAGACTTACCCGTTAGTCTTCTTAACCTGCAAGAACAGAAGAAACGAAGAATATTAATTCTTCACATACTATGTTCATAAGGAAAAGAAACAGAAGAAGAAGAAGAACATATGTTCTTCACGTACCTGTGCAGTTCGATCGTCCAAATAGGTTTAGGGTTCGGCTGTCAAGAGTCTTTATAGGATTTTGGGAAATCCTATTAGGGTTAGTGATTGTGTGGAAGTAATACTTCCATGATAGAGTCATTACCACCTTTTAACTCTTTCTAATACTTATCCATTACACTGGATAAGCTCCCGTGTCGAACGGAACTCGAATGGAATTAACGACCTAGGTCAGGGCGTCGATTCCTGAATTGACGACCTGGTTCAGGTCGTTTCTTAAGAAGCGCCTGATATGAAGGCGTTCTTTGTTTTAAAACACGCCCAAGATAGGGGCGTTTCTTGGCCTTACCGTTTTTGGCGTTTAGAATTTGACGCCGTGTTGTCAGGGCGTCTCTTCTTGAATCACGCCTTTGCTAGAGGCGTTTCTAATTTAAATAGCGCCTTTATCCGAGGCGTTATTTTATATTGTTTTATTTATCTATTTATTTGATTTATTTTAAAATCTTTATTGTTATTAATATTTTATCAGGGTTGCTACACCCTCCCCCACTTAAAAGAATTTGGTCCCCAAATTCCATAATATATAAACATATATGTGGAGAGCGTAGAATATATACCTCTTAGAATAATTCGGGAAATCGTTTCTTCATAGATTCCTCGGTCTCCCATGTCGCTTCGTGTTCAGTATTCTTATTCCATTGCACCTTGAGCATGGGAATAACATTATTCCTTAGAGCTCGTATTTCACGATCTAAGATCTTCATAGGCTTCTGTTCATATGTGAGATCTTTCTGGATCACCAGATCTCCATGTTCAATAATATGCGAGGGATCGTGTACATACTTCTTCAACATAGATATGTGAAATACATTATGTACCTCGGACAATTGAGGAGGCAACGCGATGCGATAAGCAACCTCGCCAACTCTTTCGAGTACCTCAAATGGTCCGATGAATCTTGGCGTAAGCTTGTCTTTAACACCAAATCTTCGTATGCCACGTCCAGGCGATATTTTGAGAAATACATGATCTCCGATTTGGAATTCAAGATCTCTCCTCCTTGTATCAGCATAAGCCTTTTGCCTTGTCTGAGCAACTTGCAATCTTTCTCTGATTACTTGTATCTTCTCAGTTGTATCCCTTACCATGTCTGGACCTAATAGTTGTTTCTCTCCAACCTCGTTCCAGCATAAAGGCGATCGGCAACTCCTTCCGTATAAGGCTTCGAAAGGTGCCATTTGGATACTAGCTTGGTAGCTGTTGTTATAAGCAAATTCAACTAAAGGTAAGTGGTCATGCCAGTTTCCTCCAAAGTCAATAATGCATGCTCTAAGCATATCTTCAACAACTTGATTAGTTCTCTCGGTCTGACCATCCGTTTGTGGGTGGAAAGCTGTACTAAAGTTAAGCCTTGTTCCCAACGAATGTTGTAATCCCTTCCAAAAATGAGAAGTGAAACGGGGATCTCTGTCAGACACGATCGAGACAGGTATACCATGCAACCTGACTATTTCTTTGATGTATAGTGTAGCTAGCACATCAATTGACCATCGGCTTTTTATTGGCAAGAAATGTGCCGATTTAGTTAATCGGTCAATGATAACCCAGATTCCATCATGTCCTCCTTTAGATTTAGACAAACCCATGATGAAGTCCATACCAACATCCTCCCACTTCCACTTAGGAATATCTAGAGGATGTAGTTTTCCAGCAGGTTGTTGGTGTTCTACCTTGACCTGTTGGCATGTGAGACAGCGAGATACATAGTCTGCTATTTCTCTTTTCATATTAGGCCACCAAAAGTTCCTCTTTACATCTTGATACATTTTGGTTGATCCTGGATGAATAGTGTACCTTGATCGGTGAGCTTCATCTAAGATCTTCTTCTTTAATTCCGGACAGTCGGGTATACAAGTTCTACCTTTGAATAATAATCTTCCATCAGAAGTTAGTTGAAAATCAGATTGTCCTTCTAATCTGCCTTTGATTTCCACTAATATAGGATCATCATCCTGAAGTGCTTGTATCTCGGATAATAAATCTGACTGTATGCTTACATGAGATAATGTGACAAATTTGGCTTCCTTGTCCAAGCTTATATTGAGCTCGGAGAATTGTTCTAGCAACCTCCATTCTTGTATCATATAATTGGCTATCATTGCTCTCGGCTTTCGACTAAGGGCATCAGCAACATAATTACCCTTTCCGGGATGGTATTGTATATTGAAGTCGAACTCCTTGAGATATTCTAGCCAGCGTCTTTGTCTCATGTTTAGCTCCTTTTGTGAAAATAGATATTTGAGACTTTTGTGATCGGAGTATACAGTAAACTGCACTCCATATAAGTAGTGTCTCCATATCTTTAGGGCAAATACCACCGCGGCCAGTTCTAAGTCATGGACGGGGTAATTCTCCTCATGCTTCTGAATGCGGTCTTATGAAAGTCATCATCTTTGATCCTTAACTGATGATATCCTGATCTGAGGTCAATCTTCAAAAAATATTTGGATCCAGAAATTTGATCAAATAATTCATCGATTCTCGGCAGTGGATACTTGTTCTTGATAGTGAGATGATTCAACTGTCGATAGTCGATGCATAGCCTCATGGATCCATCTTTCTTCTTTACAAACAGTACAGGTGCTCCCCACGGGGAAGTACTTGGTCTAATGAACCCTTTTTGAATTAGTCCCATCAATTGTTCCTTCAACTCTTTGAGTTCAGCAGGTGACATCCTATAGGGTGCCCTTGAAACAGGACCAGCACCAGGGACTAAGTCAATGGTGAAGGCCACATCCCTTTGAGGGGGTAATCCCGGCAACTCTTCTGGAAACACGTCCGGGAATTCTTGTACTACTGGAATGTCTTCTAGCTTAGTGTCCTTTGTTTCCTTAACTGTGACAAATGCAAGGAAAGCTACACATCCCTTCCTGACGAGCTTGCTAGCTCGGAGGGCCGAAATAAGAGGGGAATTGCTCCGACTCTTGGGGCGAGTAAAGACTAATTCTGGAAAATCTTTGAAAGCAATTTGGCTATTGCGGCAATCAACCGTTGCCTGGTATTTGGATCACCAGTCCGCTCCCAGTATAACATCATACTCCTTTAGATCGAGGCATATGAGATCTATAGGTAAATTCCTACCTTGAACCATTACCTCACAGTTTTGGTAGTGATGAGTAATATCATTTTCACTTCCAAGAGGAGTAGTTAGAACTATTTTTATCCATTCTGGTTCTAACGGTAACGGGTCGGCAAACTTCTTAGAAAAAATGGAATGCGATGCACCCGTATCAAGTAAGACATAAGCACTTTTGGAACAAACTGTTAATGTACCTTCTACCAGTCCACCTTCTTCTTGCTCGGTCTCCTTTATTGCATGAAGTCGAGCGTTCTTTGTCACCGGGCGCTTACCGTCTCCGGCTTGGTCATTAAGTAACGGACAGTCGGGAATCCGATGTTCGCGGCTCCCACAACGGAGACATGCTCCTAATTTCCTCCAGCATTCTTCGGTCTTGTGACCAGCCTTGTCACAATGCTTGCATACTACGTTTGAAGGTGTAGTGGTGATAGAGAAGGGCTTGGTCTTCTTGAATTTCTGATCTTGAGAGGAAGAACCTCCATTACTAGGCCTTTTCTTGAAGTTGGGTTTGAAAGAACCCGAACTTGTGACTTGCTCCTTCTTGTCTTTCCCACGGATCCTATCAGATAGTTCCGTGGCATCTTCAAGTAGCTGAGCTCGACGTACTATTTCAGAATAAACTTGTATATTCATAGGCGCCAGCTGAGTGATGTACTGGGGCCTGAGCCCATTAAGAAACCTTTTAGCCTTCATTTTCTCCGTGCTAATAAGATGCTTAGCATATCTAGACAACCTGGAGAACTGAGCTTCATAATCTGCTAATGATAAAGATCGTTGCTTTAATGCAGCGAATTCTGCAGCCTTCTTTTCTTGGACTCGGTCCGAGAAATATTTAGCATTGAAGTATTCCACAAATTCTTCCCATGTTACTTGAGTAGGATCGATGGTTGCTTCAATAGACTCCCACCAACATCTAGCATCTTTCTCTAACTGGAATGTAGCTAATAGAACTTTGTCCTGATCCGTGCATTGCATGACACGGAATATGCGTTCAGTCTCCCGAACCCAATGCTCGGCATCGTCCGGATCGGTCGATCCCATAAACTTCAGGGGATTCATGCTCTTAAATGCTTGGTGTAAGCTTCCAGCTCGTGGAGCACCACCTTGTGCTACCTGTTGTAGCACTTGAGTCATCCCTTGGAGGGTACGCTGCATGTTGCGCCATTGAGCACGTTCGGCAGCCATTATCCTACAATTACAATAACTATATTAGTACGTGATCGTATTTAAAGACTCGTACACTATGTTAAATTTAACCCTTGGTTCTACCCAATCTCACTGGTTTAAAGGTTCAAACTTATCCTTGGACTTGGGTTTTTCCTAGGAATTGAATACCCTAGGCTCTGATACCACAAAAACTGTCACGCCCCGAGCGCGGAAGGTACCCGGATATGCACGACGAGTTTATATCAATCATGCCAATCAGAGTAGTAGTGTATTCGACACAAAGACAGAGATGCACAAATAGAGAGATAACCCAATCCTTATTATTAATAGGCTATTACAAATCCAATACTCTGTTTAATAAAAAGAAAAGTACATAGTTGACTCAAGAAATATATAACAGACTCGATGACATTTGAAGAAGTTCTATTTCTTTCACTCTTGACTATCCCCTTCAGAATGAGTTCCCTCATCATCGGACTTACCTGAAAAAGTAAAAGGGACACACGGAGTGAGCGAACGCTCAGTAGGAAATTATATCTCAAGTACTAGCAAAGGGTTTAAGTAATTACATCTTTCATGAATGTACTATAGCTATGCATGCTCGCATGAAATGACAAGATAGAGAGAATATCAATAAGGTAACAAGTTGAACTAGTCATGAACTTTCAAGAAAAGATAACAAGACATTCAAGCAAGTACTTTTATCATGTCAAGAACTTTGGCTATCATGTATCAAGCAAGCAAGTAATTACCCTTTTTCGGGTCACGCAAGTCATGTCAAGTCAAGTACGATTCAAGTACAAGATTTTGTGTGGAATGTCTAATCAAGCTAGTCATGCACTCGGTATAATGCCAGATACCTTATCATTAAAACTCCCATGGGCACAAGTACTTTCGGGTGCTCCTCCCAAGACCAGATCGGGCCCTATATGCGCAGGCATTTATCATGTATTTTGACATCCACTTTTGTATAGTCAATATGGAATTTCAATAATTAAGCTTGTAGACAAGTATGACAACTTTAGAGAGAAGAGAGAGGCAATAATATGATTCTTGACAAAGATAGGCGATAATAACGGTATAATCACGACATCGATAAAACTAGGTGGAATTAGGTTCCCTTAATGCGGGTACCATGACAAGTATGGACTATCATTCTTTTCATAGAATTGAGGTCCACATGAACAGTATATCAAAGTAAGATACCCTCATTCTTATCATAGAATTGAGGTTTACAAGAACGACATGATATGGCATGATATCATCATCCCATTAAGAATTTTCTTATGATATACTCTTTGTATATTCATAAGGGCCGGTATACCATGTTTCTTTAGATTGACATGGCAAAGATCGTGTAATGGGTTTTTAGGGTACAACCAGCTCAGTCGACCTTGAGGGAATCCAAGGTACGAGGAGTCTTACGGAGGTCTCTATGACTAACTCGCTAGTCCAAAGGAACGGAATGTCCAATGGAGAGCTTGCATGTCAATGAGAATTGAGTGTGATCGATAAAACAATCGTGAAACGTAGGACTATACTCACGGAGTGGAGAATAGTGCCGATATATATTATATAAATAATTGGAACCATCGGTTAACAGAATCAGGATAAAAATCAGTTTACAGAAAATAACGACTTAGGTAAAGTCGTTTCTCAAGTAATTAACGCCTAACAGAAGGGCGCTTATCTATTTTCCATTTTTGTAAAATTTCAATATTTCAGTAATTTGTCAAAAACGCGCCCTGATCAGGGGCGTTTATTCAAGATTTGACGACTACACCAGAAGGCGTCCTTTTATTTTCACTGTTTGACAGAATATCAATATTTTCAGGAATTTATCAAAAACGCTTCAGGAATTTATCAAAAACGCGCCCTGGGAAGGGGCGTTACCATTTAATTCTATTTTTCAGAATATGTATTCCAGGATTTTAACAGATACGCGCCCTAGTAAGGGGCGTTTCTTTTCAATTCATGCCCTGTGATGGGGCGTTAACACATGGAAAATGACCTAGTCTAGGTCGTGAATTCAAGAAATACCAGGAATTTACATAATCAGCAAGATTTGCACGATAATCAAGGATAACGATCATATAGTCATGACAGGAAAATTGGCAGGAATTCATATGCAGTATATTAGATTTGATGTTTCATGTTTATTAACTTTAACCGCTAACAATTATTGATTTGATGCAATTTCATGGATAATCAGTTCTTAAGATAGGTGATTAACGTTTACATGAAATTAACGCCTGTATATAGGGCGTTAAATATGAAATTAACGACCTTGTGAGGGTCGTGTCTTGTAAAATAGCGCCCTGGACAGGGGCGTCTCTTTCAAAATATTACAGAAACATAATAAAACCATATTAAATCGTATGCATGTCATGTCAATACGTATATAAGTCTTGTCTTAATTTATTTGGGCTACAGTAACTTGAGAAAACCTACCTTTAATAGTTGATTTTAAGATGGACGGATGAATAACTTGGTGAGAAGCCAACAACTCTGAAGCTTTACTGCAACTCGATAATCAGCAGCAGCAAAGGTATGCAGATGAAAAACCTTGGCTCAGTTGATTGTTTTCTTCAACAGTCAACCTAGAGGCAGAAGAACGAAGAGATCATGCTTCGTATTAACTGGAGAGGAGGTAAAGGAGGAGAAGGGAAGAAGAAAGAAGACTTACCCGTTAGTCTTCTTAACCTGCAAGAATAGAAGAAACGAAGAATATTAATTCTTCACATACTACGTTCATAAGGAAAAGAAACAGAAGAAGAAGAAGAACATATGTTCTTCACGTACCTGTGCAGTTCGATCGTCCAAATAGGTTTAGGGTTCGGCTGTCAAGAGTCTTTATAGGATTTTGGGAAATCCTATTAGGGTTAGTGATTGTGTGGAAGTAATACTTCCATGATAGAGTCATTACCACCTTTTAACTCTTTCTAATACTTATCCATTACCTTGGATAAGGTCCCGTGTCGAACGAAACTCGAATGGAATTAACGACCTAGGTCAGGGCGTCGATTCCTGAATTGACGACCTGGTTCAGGTCGTTTCTTAAGAAGCGCCTGATATGAAGGCGTTCTTTGTTTTAAAACACGCCCAAGATAGGGGCGTTTCTTGGCCTTACCGTTTTTGGCGTTTAGAATTTGACGCCGTGTTGTCAGGGCGTCTCTTCTTGAATCACGCCTTTGCTAGAGGCGTTTCTAATTTAAATAGCGCCTTTATCCGAGGCGTTATTTTATATTGTTTTATTTATCTATTTATTTGATTTATTTTAAAATCTTTATTGTTATTAATATTTTATCAGGGTTGCTACAAATAGAGCCATGCGGCTCTGTTAATCGGGTTCCTTCCCTATTATTCCTGTCCTCCGATTGCTTCTTCTTTCCCCTTTTGTTTTCTCTGTGTTTTTTTCTTCTTCACGCAGGGTGCTGTTGCTGTGGCTGAAGGAGAAGGCTCTTACACTTCCCCCCCTCTTTTCTTCCGAGGCTTCTTCTCCTATTTTCTCTGTGGTTTTCTCTTCTTTTCTTTTACAGGCAGGGGCTGCGTTTGCTTGGCTAAGGAGGATCTTATACGTTCACCTCTTCATCCATCAAAGCTTCTCCCCATAGAGCATTCAAGCCAAAGCACAGGCTCCCTTTGTTTTTTATTCTTCTTTTGTTTTAATATCATCGGTTCACATATACATGCATGCATCATTACTGTTAATCCTATATCACTCAACCACGTTGAGTATGAGAAAGTCTCCACCGTGCAACGCTTGCACATATCTCTTTATTTACATCATTCATTCATCATATATTCCCCACCCTTTTGCATAGGGGTTTAAGGGCAACCACCCTTAAGGTGTGTTCTTACACATGTTATTCATGCTCATCTTATTAAGAATTGATGCTACACTGACCATATTTCTAATCCAATCAATCTTTTGGTGTTTGTTGATTTTGCAAGGGTAATCAAATCGAAGAACTCTCTTCATCGGCCGGCCGATTGGAAGAGAAAGGAGCATTCACATCACCCGCGCTTTCAAGGTATTTTTCGCGATCCCTCCTCCATATTATTATTGATTTTATTCTTTGAGGCCCTCGCGTCTCTGGCGATCACATCTCCATATTTGCACCTCGTGCATGCTTTTGTGCTTCATATTCCTCCATATCCATATTTTTTTTTCCTAAGTGGATTTCTAATTAGGATCTACAAATTGGCGATCACGGTGGGACCCTTTGTGTTCTTCTTTTTTTACCCTTTTCCCCTTGGGCACCCTCGTGTGCCATCTCCCCTTTTGCACCCACGGTGCGCCTCCCTTTGTGCTCCAAGTAGTACCCTCCCCACTAGTGATTGGCTAGTTTGTTAGATTTTTTTAGAAACTCCATTTATCCTCTTAAAATGAAAAAATTGATGAGCATGTTATCCTTTTATTGATTGCCTTCATCATGTGACTGTGGTTGTTTTTATTACTGTTGGCCGTGGAACTTTGAAGGAATTCGTGCCCCTGTCAGGGGCGTCTTTTATTTTAACGCCTTCACGCAGGGCGTCTTTTGTCTGTTTAACGCCTCCTGTGAGGGCGTCTTTTATCATATCCCCTGCTATATTGCGCTGTCCGTGAATTCACGCCCTACCTCAGGGCGCCTCTTTATTGCATAGCGCCTCAGATCAAGGCGCGATTTTGAATTTGACGCCCACACCCCTGGGCGTTCGTTGATTGGCCAGCTTGCAGTTGACGCCCTCACCTAGAGGCGTTTCTTTCATTTGTAGCGCCTCACATCAAGGCGCGTTTTTACCCTGCCTGTGGGCCCCCACAGTGAGTCACGACCGTCACACGGTCGTCTCTTTTGTTGATAGCGACCTTCCTCAGGTCGTCTTCTTCCTGTGTTTTTACAGAGCCACACTGTTGTGCTTATCCGTGCTCCATTGATTATTATATCGATTGTTTGGTTTATCACTGTGATTTGCTCATATCTGCTACATTCATCCACTTGTATTGATTTGGGAGACCTCCTCTCCCCACATCTTTAGGAGCCACACACCCTCTTGGTGAAGGAACGACCCTCCATTGAGCGCTCCGTCTCTTTAAACCGAAAATTCCTAAATCAAGCCTCCGTAAGCCCCCGCACCCGTGGATTCCCTCACGGACGCCGGGCAGGTTGTACCCTTGAAGTCCCGAGTTAGTTGGCCTAAGCATGGTGAGAGAGTGTTCCTAGTTGGCACCGAAGTTAAACCTCATTTGAAACTAGGTTCACCCCTTGAGTGAGCATATCTATTTGCAAAAGTCATTGATTCACCAAAGTTTAAGTAAAGCAAAATCACTATTCCAACTTGTGTGCTTCTTTGCAAGTTATTTTTGCTTGAAACATTGATTGCATAATGGCTTACCATGATAAGAAAACTAACATGTTTAATTCAATTCATGAGGATACACAACCGTGCACATCTTATAATCCTCAATTTCAACATCATTCTCTCCATATCTTCAAGGGACCACATTCTCATTCTTATGGTCATGCCCGACCCATGGGCAATGTCCAATCTTATGGCCCCCCTATTCAATCACGAGCCACTACTCCTTCGGGACCGTTTCCTCCCGATGATGAGAAGGTCTCCCAAATCATTCATGCATTAGATCATCTCACCCCTAAACAAATCCAAGCCCTTAAGGCCGTTGTTGGGGGTGCATCTCATTCATCGCATTCTTCTCATTCTCCTTCCAATCCTATGCGGGTGGCCCATCACCCACCTCCCTTGTCTACTCATATGCCTACTCCGGTGGCCCATCACCCACCTCCCTCTTCAATTCACATTCCTACCCGGGTAGCCCATCACCCATCTCATCCTATTCACATTCCTCCTCGGGTGGTCCGACACCCGCCTCCTTCTATTCCTCCTCCATCACGGCCCCAAGGCCCATTTATTTCTTGCAATCCGGCCCATCCGAGTTCTTCTACGGGTCGGCCCATTAATCCCTCTCCACTGCCTTCTTATGCGGCCCCTCCTTCAAGGCCCTGCCAACCCTTGGTTGCTCAAGCCATACCCCTCCAACAAACTCTTCTTGACAAGGTCACTTTAATTGAGGAACAATTAAAGAGGGTTACGAGCCCATGGCCCGGTCCTCCTACTCCAATCAATCCCCTTCATGCCGCCCTAAATGATATTACAAAAATGGAGAAAGATTGGAAAGATAGGATGGATGACTATGGTATCGGCAGTTCAAGCAAGCAAGAGCCGGCAGATTTCAACGCTCAAGTGGACACCATCCGCCCTCCACCCGTCCGCACACTTCATTCATATGGCCTTCCACCTCCACATACGCAACATCATTACATTCCTCCATCCACATACACGCCTCCACTACGGTGTCCACTTGAATTTGATGATGAAGAACCGGCAATTGGAGAATTCGAGGCGACATACGATGAAGCTTTGCAGGCACCCCTTCCGAGTTTCCTTCGCTTCCCACTTCCCCCACTATCATTTGATGAACCCCCTGTTCAGGACGAAACCACCGTCCCTAATCCAACCCCTATTTCCGAGACCTCTTGGTGTTACGATGATGGGTCGGTACTTCAATCACCCACGCCGGCGCATCTTGAGTCTCCTCCTCCTAACACCACTCGCCCCGTTCGGCGTTTTCTCCGCACCAAACCTCCACCAATTACACCTCCACCGGTTATGCCAGCCTCCACACCATCGGCCTCCACCGAGCCTAACGTCGAACTTTCTCCAATTCAACCCTCCATTACACCTTTAACACCAAACCCAACTACCCCTACTCCACCACTTAACCTATTACCCGTGGCTAATCCTGAGCAGGATCAACCCTTTTTTGCACTCGAGCCAACCCCAACTGCTTCCGAGCAAAGGGAGAAGCTCGACGTGTTTGAACCTCCGCCTCCACTTATCCTTTCCCCAATGCCTTCCACTATACCCCCACCATCCACGGAGCCTCCCATCTCCGCTTCACCTCCCTTTACTACTCGAAAGGGGAGCGCTGCTACAAATACTTGTGTCGATGATGATCAAGAGCCACGAAAGAAGAATTTGGCCACTGCCGTGCAGTTCAAGATGCAAGAGTTCATTTGCCGGATGCCAATCCGGGTTATTGGGCCAAGCACGGCTGAAGAGGTCAAGCCGCCACTGCTCGCTAGAGAAGAATGCCAAGCGTTGATGCCACCCAAGGGCAGGGCAGGGCACCCCTTGCTCCAACTTTCAAATCCTGAATTCATTCTTAATACAAGGGGCGAATGCCCATTTTTGTCAACATTCTTTATATGCCGCAATCAATGGGCATGGCAATGCTTCCTGTCCCAACTTCCCAACTCCCTCACATTATTACTCTTCACTCTTCAAGAGGGTTGTCATTTATTATTGAAGCTTCTTTCTTTGGGCCAATTGGCTATACACTTTCACTGCCGTGGAGGGGCAGTTATCTTGGTGCTAAGGGGCCTTCCACTCTTTTATCCATCTTTCATTCAACTCCACCCATATTCTCCTCTGTCACCGATTCTTCATGGGCCACTCCAGGGGTAAGGAGGAGGATCTCATCCTCTCGCCCTTCACATTCTTCATGTTCTTTGCATCTCATTGCATTCATGCATTCACTGCATTCATCGCATCCATCCTATTGCATACGTTTGCACATCCAGCTTCCTGGGTTTCCAAACCCGTATCTTCCCCACCTTCCGGCACCTCCGGATATCACGCATTTCCCATCCAATTCATCTTCATCCTCATTGCTCGGGCATTGTCCCCTTTCCAATCTCTTCTCAGGGCATCGCGCCCCTTTCCAACTCATTCCTCCGGAACCTCCGGATCCTACTCTTTGGGCATCGCGCCCCTACACACCCTCAAGTCCGGATCTTCTGGGCTTCTTACTGATTCTCCCTGGGCATCGTGCCCCTTTCCGTCTTCTTCCTCCGGAACCTCCAGACTTTCTCCCAGGGCATCGCGCCCTTTTCTATCTTCTTCCTCCGGAACCTCCGGATCTTTCACCCCTCTCTTTATCCCTTGGGCATCGCGCCCCTTTCCGTCTTCTTCCTCCGAAACCTCCGGATCTTTCTCTTCTCCTTGGGCATCGCGTCCCATGGTACCTTCCCCCTCTAGAACCGCCGGACTCTCTTTCCTTCCTCCCAGGGCATCGCGCCCTTTCTGATTCTCTTCCTTCGGAACCTCCGGATTCTCCATATTATTCTCTTTATCTTCTTTCGGGGCATCCCGACCCTTCTGATTCCATCCCTCCGGAACCTCCGGACCCTCCTGATCCTTTTTATCCACTCTTCTCCGGGCACCGTGTCCCTCGGCATCTTATTCCTCCGGAACCTCCGGGCCCTCCATCTTTCTTCCGATTCATCTTTCTGCTCTTCCAGGACATCACATCCTTCATTTTCTTCTTCCTTTTCCATCATCTTTTTCCCTATTTTTTCCCAGGGCACCACGTCCCTCGATATTTTATCCCTCCGGAGCCTCCGGATTCCTCCTATCAGGATTCTCCTCCTTTACTCCCAGACCCACCAGATACGCCACTTTCCATCTATCAATTTCTTCTTCTGATTCCCCCTGATCCTGGGTCCGACCCAACTTCTTCCACATCCACTGCCTTGGGCATCTGCCCATTCTCTCACTGCTTTCGAGGCTTTAGTCCTCACTCCTCCTTCTAATTCTCCGCTTCTTCTATAGACCTTTCATGTGATCAGGGTCTCCACACCTTAGTGAGGGAGTTCTAGCCCTCACCTCTTTTCCTTTTCTCCTTATTCGTCTGAGTCTGGTCTGAGCACCACTCTTCTTGTTAAGCCACTTTCAATCCTTTTGATTGCCAAAGAGGACTATCCCATGTTGATCAACCTCGCCTCTGGCAGCTACTTCCACAAAGATCGCAAGGTAACGTATTGGCATAAGTACGCATTTTATGATATCATTACCTTATTGCTTCACGCATGATTTTCAAAAAAAGAGTGCTTCTTAACAAGATTAAGAGTGGTGTTTTAAACCTTTATCTTAGGCTTTTGTTTAACTAAATCATTGTCAAAAGAGTCTTTTAGGCTTATTTTTTCAGCACCTTTGGCTAATAAGAACCTCACGTTGGGAATTCAACGTTCTCTCCCTGCTTGTTAAGAGTAACCTTCAGCTGGGCATTCCACACACTTCACGGCGTCCTTAGCCGGCTCCTTTGGTTAAACACCGTCCCTACTTTGGCCATGCCATGAGTATATCTGAAAGTCTTTTCTCTTCTTTACTCGGCCGAATGCAGGGGCAAGAGGTTGACGGATGAGATGACCCACCCAGGGTAATCCCCAATACGAGAGGAGTCTCAGTCGTATGTATGTCAAGGGTCTAAAAATCAAAGGCACAAAGCGCCGACACAACAGACCACCTCTTTGAGGGTAATACCTTGGAAGGAATTCAAGTCCCGATATTTTTCATCCTGCATAAAGCTTATCCTCAATTATTCTTCTCTCCTTCCTCCAAGACCGAATGTTTCTCAGGTATGGCCTTGGTAGGGGCACCGTTGATCAAAAGGCGGTCGGTTATAGGATGCCACTTTCAATGCACGCTCAGCTTTGGGCAATTTTTAGTAAAAAGGGAAGGAACGAGGACCCCTAGCCAGTGGTTCCAAAAACACCCTTTGATGCTGCAATAGCAATGTCTAAACCAAACCAAAAAAATTTGAATATTTCTTGAGCAAAATCAAACAAAAAATCAGATATTTCTCCTAAGATTCATAAAAATTGAAATATTTTCCAAAATCCATAAAAATTTGAATATCTTTTTCAAAACTCATAAAAATTTGCATATTTCAAAATCCAAAAAAAATTGCATTGTATTGTCTGATGGTGTTTTACAGGGACAACTTTGCAAGGACTAAGAGCATGGGATGAGTCCTCTCTCCACTTATTGCTATCAATCTATTGATTCTTCCCGATATTCTCATGACATGCCACCCTGGGCATTTTGATTATCATTTCCTCATATCTCCTGATTATCGTTCATCTCCAGATCTTTTTAATCAACTCCTGCTGATTTCACTTGATCACTTTGCCAATGGGCATTATCAATTCCTTGATCACTTTGCCACTGGGCATTATTTGATTATGATCATTCAACTCCAAATCTTGGCATGCCAAGATTGTCATCCTCATGACAAATGACAAACAATGATGTTTTGCAATGCAATGCTATTCATGCAATACATGTTTGAATGATATTTATACAAAATTTGATTGCTTTGATGTTGCTTGCTATGCTTACATGCCTAATTCATTGCTTGTTATTTTTTTTATATCTTGGCTAATGATTTTTGAGCGCAGGATAAGGAGCTTTTGGTCCCACCGACTGGGCATCATCATCCAAGCCCCACGGTGTTTGCATCTCATTTCTCAGTTCCCCCATGCTCATTGCTATCACCACCCCCTGTATGCATTTTTACTATATGTTACATACGCTACTAGATTATATCAAGGACCTTGTGGCTTTGATAAATCTGGAATCTGAGTTCCCCTTCATCAAAAAGGATGACGATTCCAGAGGAGTCTTAGTCATACGGATAGGCCGTTAAGCCGTCCAGGACTGGGGACGATAGTTCCCTTTTGTGAGTTGGTGTGCGGATAAACGAGCTTCGGCTTAGTATCAGCTCGCGAAATCGGTTTCTTGACCCAGTCTGGGCAGCTTAACAGTATTATCCTTGATTATCTTATATTTTCATTTGTTTTAATTTTTCCTTTTAAACCCAGCATGCATTCATATAGGAATTTGAATCAACATTGGAAAATCATTCTTAAGCGGATTTGGAGAGTCAAATTGATCTTAATCTTTCCAGATATGAGATATTCGTTGCTGAATGGAATCCTCAGTTCGCCTTGCTGCCGTTTTTGGTCATTTTCTCGAAAGCTCCTTGTTTGGATTTCTATCATCTTATTTCAATCCTTTTCCCTTGATCCACCTTGGCTGCAACACGTCCACATTGGTTGGTAACCGCTCCCCAATGGTGAAACCTACAGGTTTGTGACCTGGGGTACTTCCACCGCGCTGGAAGTTGATCATTCTCCTTCGTGCCCGCGTGCACACTCCCTCTTTTATCTAAACATCGTTGATTTCATTGAATTTCCCGAGATTGCTTCGTCTCGAGCTTTTGATTTAATTCTCATCAAGTGATGTTGATTGCGTGTCTCATCACACCTTGGCATCTACTTTTCAGTTTGCTCTGCTCCCTTGCAAAGCAGACGCCAAGGCGGGGCAGCTGTAGACACACCAAAATTGACGTTACTGTGAGTACATCTCATATTACCTTGTAATGCCCCAATTTGACCCTCAAATTACCTTTGTTTGAGTGGTTTTTCTCACTTTTCTTGGATTTCTCTCTTTTTTCTCTCTTTTCTTATTTTTTCCTATTTTTCTCTATTTTCTGGGCATTTTCCCTATTTTTCTAGATTTTCTGGACATTTTTATCTATTTTTATGAATTTTCCAGAAATAACGACTTGAAGAGGGGCGTCATTTCTTTTTAAGAAAATCAAAGAAAATAAAAGAAAATTGACGACTATAGTGAAGGGCGTCCATTCTTTCAAAATTCCATTTTTCTGGATTTTTCTGAAGTTTTTTCAGATTTTTTTGGAATTAACGACCAAGAATGGGACGTTATTTTGAGTTTTAATAAAATAAAAATTTTAAAATTGAATTAACGACATGTGCACAGGGCGTCACTTTCATTTGATTATTTTAATGATATTTTTTTAACCCTCTTCCAGAGGAGATTTGGTGGCCTTCCGGGTGTTAGAAAAATACGCAAAAAAAAGTCATTGGAATCAGCACCTTGTGATTCACCTCCACCTAAAAAATAGGAAAATAATATTGAGAAATGAAAAATGGCTCTATTTTGAATATTTTGGTTTAACGACCTTGAATCGGACGTCAATTAAATTGACGCCCGAATCAATGGTCGTCCTTTCTTTTTTGGCTATTTATCACGCCTCACATTCAGGCGTCTTTCACAATTGACAAATAAAAGATGTTTTATTTCTAAAATGATTCGTGAATTGACGTCTTGATCCAAGGCGTGTTTTTAATTAACGCCCTTCTTCAGGTCGTTAATTTATGAATTGACGCCCCTTTCCAGGTCGTGTTTCAGTTTCGTGTTCTAATCGAACGCAGCCCTTTCCCCAGATAGTCCCTGCTTTCTTTGGTCACATTGCTCGATTGGGAACTTAATCCTTCCCATATTGGACTCTTGCCCTTTCTTATCCTTCCCTAAATCCAATGGTCTGCCCTATTAATAGAGCCATGCGGCTCTGTTAATCGGGTTCCTTCCCTATTATTCCTCTCCTCCGATTGCTTCTTCTTTCCCCTTTTGTTTTCTCGGTGTTTTTTTCTTCTTCACGCAGGGTGCTGTTGCTGTGACTGAAGGAGAAGGCTCTTACACTTCCCCCCCTCTTTTCTTCCGAGGCTTCTTCTCTTATTTTCTCTGTGGTTTTCTCTTCTTTTCTTTTACAGGCAGGGGCTGCGTTTGCTTGGCTAAGGAGGAGCTTATACGTTCACCTCTTCATCCATCAAAGCTTCTCCCCATCGAGCATTCAAGCCAAAGCACAGGCTCCCTTTGTTTTTTATTCTTCTTTTGTTTTAATATCATCGGTTCACATATACATGCATGCATCATTACTGTTAATCCTATATCACTCAACCACGTTGAGTATGAGAAAGTCTCCACAGTGCAACGCTTGCACTTATCTCTTTATTTACATCATTCATTCATCATATATTCCCCACCCTTTTGCATAGGGGTTTAAGGGCAACCACCCTTAAGGTGTGTTCTTACACATGTTATTCATGCTCATCTTATTAAGAATTGATGCTACACTCACCATATTTCTAATCTAATCAATCTTTTGGTGTTTGTTGATTTTGCAAGGGTAATCAAATCGAAGAACTCTCTTCATCGGCCGGCCGATTAGAAGAGAAAGGAGCATTCACATCACCCGTGCTTTCAAGATATTTTTCGCGATCCCTCCTCCATATTATTATTGATTATATTCTTTGAGGCCCTCGCGTCTCTGGCGATCACATCTCCATATTTGCACCTCGTGCATGCTTGTGTGCTTCATATTCCTCCATATCCATATTTATTTTTTTTCCTAAGTGGATTTCTAATTAGGATCTACAAATGCCACGTGGAAGGGTACAATACTCAGATGATGACACGTGGCTGAGAGCCTTCTGAAAGCATATGGGCGGGAGTTCTTCCTCCACACGCCCAATAAGAGGATATAAGAAGTTGCAGATCTAACGCAGAATTGATATCGAAAGAAGAGAGAACAGAAGAGAAAGAAAATGAAATAGAGAGCTTGTGGGAGAAGAAAAAGAGATAGAGAAAGAGTGAGTTCGTGAGAAGAGACTCTCTGATAGTCTGTCCACTGGTACTTGGATCAAATCCAGTCCAGTTCGCTCCTGCGTGAGCTGTTTCATCGATTTTCACTGTCAGCTTTCTGTAGCTATTTTCACCGTTTCATTTTGTTCTTTATCTTAATCTTATGATCAAGTTGTGTGGTAGCAGAGGTCAATTTGTAATCCTCAGCGGTCAGAGAAGGAATCCTCTGGATAGCAAGTTGTGTTGCTCAGCTATTTGTAAGCAACCTGTGAGGCTCAGCGGACGCAAGCTGTATTACGCAGCATTTTCAAGCTGTAAGGCAGCGGGAAGCCTCACTCTGATTTGAGTGAGGGATGGACGTAGGTCTGCCGGAAGCAGACTGAACCATCTAAATAACTCGTGTTCTGTGTGGTATGCTTGTCTTCTATGAATCGATAGATGCATGACTAGGCTCGAGTAGTTTAGTTTGGCTTTCAAAGTTCATTGGTGCACATCAGTTATTCGAGTCTATGATCTGACTCAATCTGGCCCTTGCGTTTGGGTTAATTGATTTTTATTCGGTCAATTTTTTTTGGGATTAATTCACCCCCCCCCCTCTGAATCCTACTCGCACCGTTGCTAGATCTCATCAATTGGTATCAGAGCAGGTTTCTGCACTAAAGGTCTAACAACCTTCAGATTCGTTCCTTGATTTGGTTTCGGTGCGATTTGATTTGCTCTATCTGTTTTGTCTTGTTCTTATGGCTGAAATTCATGTACACACTGGTTCAGATTTCTATGGCTGGTACGGTCGTTTCAGAGACTATGTGATACATTTGAATTCTGACTTATGGGTACTCATAGATCACAGTTCATATGAAGTTCCAGAGGATAAATCCCAATGGAAATCTTTTGACAAACTGAAATCTGAAGAAAATAAAAGGGCCCTAGATCTAACCAAAAGGGCAATAGACTCTAACTATGTTCCATATGTCAATGAATGAAGGAGTGCAGCGGCTATCGTCAACAGAGTGTTGGGAACATCTGTTGGAGGTGAAGAAATGTGTCTGATGGTCAGAGATCAGTCCGAGGACTCATCCTCCCAGGTAAATTCTGAAGCTGCAAATTTTAGTTATGATGACTTACTCTCCATGAATGAGCATTTACTGAATAAATATGATAGAGTCAAGTCAGAAAAGAACAAGTTGAGAAAAGAAATGATCCATGAAGTTGCTCACTTAAAAGCTGAAAAAGAAAATTTGAAATCTGAAAATGAAGGCTTAATAAACAAACTTACTAAAGATGAAAATTCATGTAATGAATGTGCTTTCTTAAGGGAACTAATTGAAGACCTTGATTCGGATGACAATATGCAGAAGAATCTAATTAGATCCCTGAAAGAAGAAAATGATTCTTTGCTTAAATAGAAAAAGGAAATTGATGAATTCCAAGACAAATTGATTGAAGAAAATGGTTATCTAAAAGATCAAAATAAAAAGTTGATGGTTCTGAATACTGTTCTCTCTGAAAAATGGTTAGCTTTTGAAAGAGGAAAATCAGTCTTGGAAGAAAAAGAAGTGAATATAGATTTGAAGTTAACGCAGGAGAATGAGACTCTGAAAAGTCTAAATGATGGTTTTCATAATCAAGTCATTTCCTGTGAAGACTATATTATCTCCTTGCAAACTAAATTGAAGATTTAAAGAATTCCCTGTCAAAGTTTGTTAAGGGAAAAGACAATTTGAATAAGCTGCTTGGAGCTAATGTAAATTTTCAGAAAGAGGGACTGGGTTACAGTCCAGTAATGAAGAAGGTTGATGGAAATAAATTGAAAACTATTTTCGTTAAAAGTTCAGAACAAGAAAAACCTTCTACTTCATCTGTATTTCAGTTCACAGCGAAGAGAAGTGAAGAACAAAGTGAAAATTCAAAAAATGGAGGAAAACAGAAAAAGAGTGAAAGCAAACATAAAACCAAACGTTCATCTGATGTTGTTAAAGTTTCTCTTGTCTCTAAAAATTATCCTGAACAAGTGCATGTTAGAGAAACCTTCCCCATTCAGTCACATGCAAACACAAAAACCTTTTCATGTCATTACTGTGGAAAAGCTGGTCATAAAATGCATGAGTGTAGAACAATGGAGCTAGATGAGCTGGCCTCCAAGAAATTTCATGATGAAAAACTCAAAACACTCACCATGCAGTTCAGAAGAAGAAAATTCACTATTACCACTGTGGGAAGTCGGGCCATATTGGAGCCCATTGCTGGCATGCTCAAAGAAAGAGAGTCAATTCAAAATTTGGAAACTCCCCTGTAAAATTAAAAATGTTACTTATGGAAGAATTGGCCACCATGAATTTGAATGTGGTAAATTTGAATGCTGGCATGCAAAAAGAGGTAACAATCTCCATGGCAGAACCATCTTAACGAAAGTCCACCCACAAAGATTCAATGTTTATCTGTCAAGAAACATCTGAATTCTGTTATTCACTGTTATTATTGTGGGAGAATGGGTCATATTATGAATAAATGCCATGACTTGGAATTTGATAATAGAAAAACTTGGAAACCTTGGAGTGCACCTGCTAGAGGTGTCACTCAACTAATAAGACCCAATAGTCTTTGGGTCCCCAAATTTGCAGGTTGATCTTACTTTGCAGGTGTGTCTTGAGAAGGAAAATAAAGGAAAAAAAAAACAAGGCACACAAAGGTTAGTTGAATTTAATTTCTTCTCTAGTTTACATCTGTTCTTTTAAGTTATAACTGCCTGCATGGTCTCTATCCTTCTACTGTGATCAATGTCATGTAATTAATTCATGCAGTTAGGAGGATGCAAACTTGTGATGAATGCTAGATTATGAATCTCATTCTGAAATTGATCATGTTGAATGATTAGGAATCTTGCATGCAGTTTAACACAATGTCATCATTTAGAGTAGCATTTCTGTGAATTTAAAAAAAAATAATGTTTGATGGAAATCTCTGCTCACTCAAAGGGGGAGTTTAGTCTATCTAAGGCAGCTGGTCATTAGAGGTATACCCTTCTGAAAAAGAGAACATGAGATTTGGTATCTCTTCTGCTGCTGAGCTCAATGTATCTGGTCTGTTGTGAGCTGATATCTCTTCTAGTGGAGTGTTACTCATTCTGGTTCAGTAAGCTAGATGCTACCTTGTGGATGTTTAAAATCTTGAGAGGCTGTGCTTTGCTCTAATGGGAGTCATCTTGTGGTGTCTAATGAATTTGAAAATTCTGTTGCGGGCTCTGTCATTGGTGTGAGCTTAAGTTTGCATGAGAAGTTTGTCTGAAGACTGAATGATGATTAATTTACTGAGAGATGTGCTGGTGGGCTGTTAGCCGTTTAAGTTGTGGCTTTTGGAAATGCTCTTACCTTGCTCACATATGGCATTCATCCTCCTCACCTTGTCATTGGTCTATCTCTCCTATCATTCTCTGTCTTCTAAATATTTCTGGTTGTACTAGTAAGGGGGAGTAGTATATATAAATGCTGTCACCTTTACCCTCTTCAATAAATAAATCCCAGATCACTCTGAACCAAAAACATCTTGCTGATCTAAATTGAGATGTAATTTACAGTGTATGAACATTAAATCTTATCCGAATTGTTCTCACAAATTACAATGAGTGATTTCTCAATGATTTTGAAACAGTCCAAATTGGAAACTTCTCTGTAGAAGGTCTGATATCTGAAAATCTTTAGTAATAAGCCAATCTGTTGGAAACCTAAGGTTTATATGTTTTTTACGTCTTGTTAAAGAGATTTTTCTGACAAAAGAACTGGGAATACGCCATGATATAAAATAATGAAAGAAAATTTGGCAGAGCAATGGCATGACATTTGAGAAACTGACCATCTGTTTCAAAGAAATTCAGAGGTTATGTCATGATAATCAATGCTAACTCTGTTCAACATATGAAGTATGAAAGTTAACTGCACTGAGTAACCAGGGATTCCGGTGTTTGATCGACATGTCTCCTTGTGTAAAAAGGTGCAGCTATACTGGAGTACTCAATAAAAGTTTTTTTATAATAAAAAAAGGGAGAGGAGTAATGAAATATATATGTGGTTGACCCAATAGTTCTCTCAGTTAATTTCTACAGACTTAAGTAAAATATAAAACTGGGTTTTTCAATCAGATTTCGGCTAATGAAAGGGACTAGTAAGATTAATGACTCCTCTGTCTGAGTTGTTTCCTTGATTAAGCTGTTTTATTTTTTCATTGACTTCAATTCATTTGAGATATCTTGTGAAGAGCTAACCTGTGAGATATAATCTCATATTCCATAAATTGCTTCTCTACGAAGAAAGGCACCTTATTTTAAGTTAAAGGGTATTTTGGGTATTATCTACTGAAGATTGGTAAAGTTGGTAGTATTCCTCTATATACGAAACCCTATCTACTTTACCATCTTACCCTTTCTTTCGAAGCTGAAGCGTCCTCCCGCTCGTGGCTCCTTCGCGCGTGCACAACCTGAAACCCTTCGCTTCTCCAACCTTTCTCTCCTCCCAGTGCACCCTCTCTGTCTCCACATCTCGTCTCTCCTCCATCCTTGCTGCCGCCATGTCTACTTCGTCAGCCGTGAGCAAAGGGAAGAGGAAAGCAGTGGAGCAGCCGCAGCCAGAAGATGCTATGTCCACGGTGGCCGCAGTACAACCTCAAGGGACGAAAAGGCAGAAGAAAGCAGCTTCTACCACGAGGAAGGAAGATACGTCTACAAGGCCTACAGAGAAATCTCTGCTAGTATTGGAAGCCAGGAAGATTATACCCCCTCGGTATATTGACTTTACTGATCAAGAGATGGCTTCCGAGTTCCCTGAGGTGCTTGAGCTGTTTGAGTTCCAACAATGGAAAGAGTTCTTAAGCATGCATAGGGTGTATTGCCCTAATCTGGTAGCAGAATTCTACATCAACTTGAGGTACGATGATGCTAATTTCACAGTTTCCTCTCTGTCAAAGGAAAAGTGATAGAGCTATCTAGGCAATCCCTACACAGGACTCTAAGAGTCCCTGTAGATGGAGAGGTCGAAGGAGGGTTTACATTTAACCTACATGATGCGTTTGCCCTCATCACTGACCTGCCTAGAAACATTCATGACAAGCAACAGACTAAGCTCGATTGTTATAACACCAACAAATTTTCTGCACCCAAGAGACTACTCCATCACATTCTCACCTCCATGATTACTCCACAAGTAGGAGGAAGGGGTAGACTGACAGATTCTCAACGGTTTATTCTCTACTGTTTACTGAAGAAAATTAGAGTCTGTCTACCACATGTAATGATTCAGGTCATAGGAACCTGTAAGGAGTCAAGAAGATATTTTCCTTTTGCTGCTCCTTTAACTACAATCTTTAAAGAGGAAAACATCTCCCTAGATGGTGAAGTTGTGTCATCAATCCCCAAGATAAACATCTACAACATGGGTTTCATTAATACCTTCATGAGGAGGAAAGGAACCAAACGAACGAGTACCCCTTCTACAAAGGATACTCTAGTGGAAAAAGATACAGAAACTCAGGATGAGTCAGTGTCTGATCAGCCCACACAAGAAACTCACACTCTTGAGTTAATTCAAAGTGAATGTCAGTCTGTTCAGTCACCCTTGGAACCTGTTCGTCAGAAGGAGGATCAACCTCCAGCTCAAATTCAAGCAACTGAAGGTTCTGATCAACAGGAACTTCAACTGGACCCAACTGCAGCTACAGCACCTGAGGCATCTCAAATTCATGATACAGTTGAACAGAGAGTTCAGGATGAAGACATCATTCAGGAATTAGATCACAACATCCATGACATATTTGATGCTTTTGGACAGAAGTCACAGGAAAGACTAGTCACTGCTCAAGCAGAGCTGGTGCAGGAAGAGACTCCAACAGAAGAACTACCTAGTGACAGAGAAGAGGAAATCATTCCAGATGAAGAGGAAATGACTAAATTGGTCGACGAAGTTATGAGAGAAGCTGCTGAAGTGATTTATGATGAAATTGCCAAAATTGTGGTCAATGAACAAGAAAATGAACAACAAGGAGCTCCAACAGCTGCTGAAGAAGCTCCACATGAGCAACCAACTGCTTCAGCTCCAGGGGCAGCTGAAGAAGAAACTCAAGACTATGTCATGGGACCTGCCCCTCACCACATATTATATCTAAGAATGTCCTTCTCTCAGGCTCCTGAGTATGGTCCACACTTTGGAGAACTAATTAGTCTTGGCATACCACCTTCTCCACCCCCTGAACAGCATCATGAGTACTTCACTGAGTTGCCAGATTCTAGTGATTCCACTTCTAGTACACATGGAGCAAATGCTGAACCCAATTTTGCACATATGTTGTCCAACCTGACAGAGATTGTTCTCAATCAAAATGACTTGATGAACAGACAGTTCTTGTTCCATACCTTTCAACTGGACAGAGTAGAGGGCCGATTGAAACATCTGGAAAAGACTATGAAAGTTCAAGGAATAGAGTTTTTGACTGCTAAACGAAAAACTGATGAAGCAGTACGAGAGATTTTAGAATCTCTTATGGGTATCAGCACTCGAGTGGGTGACATGGTCAGCAAAATTCAAGATACCCAAATCTCCATATTCAACAATATGGGTAAAATTGTTAGCCACACCTTTGACCTAAAATTTGAGCTTGAACTGTTAAAGGGCACAATAAACAAGATAGCGGCCAGTCAGCCAGAAATCATCACAAAGTTTGAAGTTCTCCAGTCTAATTTGCAGACATTGTCAGGGACCGTTAAACAAGCTTTCAACAAACGAGAGTCAACCACCTCGCTAGTGGAAAGGCTGGGGAACACTGTGCATCAGAAACTTGATAGACTGGCAGACTCCATTAGAGATCTTCATACCTCTTTGTTGAACAGACCTCCCTTCTCTGGCTCAAGTTCAGCATATTCTCCAAGAGACAGGGGGAGCTACCGAGGTCACTAGTTTCTACCATTTCCCCATTTTTTTGATAATGACAAAGGGGGAGAAGAAGACCTCACGTATGAAGAAGAACATATGAAGAAGAACATGTATGAAGAAGACCTCAGAAGACCTCACCTTTTCTGCTGAGTGAATTGGCAAAGTTTCATTGGCAAGAGGAATGATGTGCTGTCAAGGGGGAAGTTGTGCTGCTTCTAATACCTTTCTTCTTGTGAAAAGAGATGTACATTCAAACACTAATGTTTATTTTATTAATATACACAGAAGCATTCTCTTATTCTTACATGTTGCATATTTGCATTTTGTTGGTTTGCACACAGTTTTTTTTGAATGTTGAGTATTGAATGTTTTTATGGCTTAATCATACATGACTCATAGTTGTCATAATCAAAAAGGGGGAGACTGTTGGAACCCTAGTTTTGATAATGACAATCTATGAATCATGTTTAGATTAAAGTGTTTAAATCTTTCAATTATATCTGTTATGTTTGGTTCACCTGGTGCATGTTATTTCATAAAAGAAATCATAGTCAGTGCATGTGTTGTCCTGCTAGAGATCTTGCTCGGTGCTAGTCTGACTTAGTTCTACATTTCATGTATAAGTACTTGTCTCGGTGCAAGTTTTCTGTTCACACACAAACACTGTCGTCCCGTTCCTTCCTCGGTGCATTACTTGTCTCATACATAAACGGGTCAGTGTATTTCAATGCAGCATGCGCATTTAGTGTCAGTGCATTCTTGTCCTCCATCTCGGTGCAAGTTTCTCACTTAGATAGGATATTTTCATCCCGGTGCAAGGTTTCACTTAGATAGGATATTTCCATCTCGGTGCAAGGTTTCACTTAGATAGGATATCGCCATCTCAGTGCAAGTTCTGACTTGGACGGGATTTCTTGACTCGGTGCAAGCTTTGTCTAGCATCTTTCTTTGTCTGTGTATTCTTCTCCATCATCTCGGTGCAACTCTTGCTTGGACCGCAAATCCAACCCGGTTCATTTACTGTCCTACACATTTTTTAGAGTCGGTGCATCCGCTGTTCTAGACACTTCATATGTCAGTGCATGTGTTTAGACCTTTTGACTCGGTGCATAGTTTTCCTCCTGTGCCTCGTGGAATCATGTCAGTGCAATCCATTGATCACCTTGTACTAAGTCAGTACAATGGTTGAATTGCATATTTCTACTCAGTGCATGTTATGTTTACTCTCTCATTACGTCTGTGCAAACTGTGCTAAGTGTTTGACTAACATCTTGTATTCTGACAGAGTTATCTCTCGAGGAGGGGCACGTGATCCAAGGAGATCATCCTCCAAAAGAATGCCACGTGGAAGGGTACAATGCTCAGATGGTGACACGTGGCTGAGAGCCTTCTGGAAGCATATGGGTGGGAGTTCTTCCTCCACACGCCCAATAAGAGGATATAAGAAGTTGCAGATCGAAGGCAGAATTGATATCGAAAAAAGAGAGAACAGAAGAGAAGGAAAAAGAAATAGAGAGCTTGTGGGAGAAGAAAAAGAGATAGAGAAAGAGTGAGTTCGTGAGAAGAGACTCTCTGATAGTCTGTCCACTGGTACTTGGATCAAATCCAGTCCAGTTCGCTCCTGCGTGAGCTATTTCATCGATTTTCACTGTCAGCTTTCTGTAGCTGTTTTCACCATTTCATTTTGTTCTTTATCTTAATCTTCTGATCAAGCTGTGTGGCAGCAGAGGTCAAGCTGTAATCCTCAGCGGTCAGAGGAGGAATCCTCTGGATAGCAAGCTGTGTTGCTCAGCTGTTTGTAAGCAAGCTGTGAGGCTCAGCGGACGCAAGCTGTATTGCGCAGCGTTTTCAAGCTGTAAGGCAGCGGGAAGCCTCACTCTGATTTGAGTGAGGGATGGACGTAGGTCTGCAGGCAGCAGACTGAACCATCTAAAAAACTCCTTGTGTTCTGTGTGGTATGCTTGTCTTCTGTGAATCGATAGATGCATGACTAGGCTCGAGTAGTTTAGTTTGGCTTTCAAAGTTCATTGGTGCACATCAGTTATTCGAGTCTATGATCTGACTCAATCAGGCCCTTGCGTTTGGGTTAATTGATTTTTATTCGGTCAATTTTTTTAGGGATTCATTCACCCCCCCCTCTGAATCCTACTCGCACCGTTGCTAGATCCCATCAAGCGAAATATAAGTAAGTACATTCAAGCATACATAAGTGAATGAAGACACACAAGGTATTGAAAGAAAACAAAGTCAATATGCATGTTATTCTACCCTTGATGCACATGAATTTCTACAAATGCAACCCTATACCCTAAATGCAAACCTATGCATGTATGCTCTCACCCTTACATATCCCAAATTCTCTTCTTATCTTATTAAATTGATCCTGGTTTAGGGGTTTGGTGAAAATGTCAGCTAGCTGATTGTGTGTGTCAATGAAGTTCAATTCAAAGACCCCTTTCCTACATGATCTCTCAGAAAGTGATGACGAATATCTATATGCTTGGTCCTAGAGTGCTGAACTGGATTTTTTGACAGATTAATTGCACTGGTATTATCACACAGTATTGGAACAATTTTCATTTCAACATCTAAATCGAGCAGTTGATTTTTGATCCAAAGTACTTGGGCTCCACAACTTTCGACGGCTACATATTCAGCCTCGGCCGTTGAGAGAGCTACTGAAGGTTGTTTCTTGGAGGCCCATGAGACTAGGCAACTACCAAGAAACTGACAGTACCCACTTGTACTTTTACAATCTATAATGCACCCAGCATAATCCACATCGATATAGGCAATTAAATCAAAGGAACTACCGATAGGAAACCACAAGCCAAAGTCTATTGTGCCAATGAGATATCTAAAGATGTGTTTAACAGCTGATAAATGTGATTCTTTGGGGCATGACTGAAAACGGGCACAAAGACATACACTGAATTGAATGTCAGGGTGACATGCTGTAAGGTACAGTAGTGATCCGATCATACCTCGAAACAGTGTAGGATCTACTGTTTTACCATTTTCATCTTTATCCAGCTTTGTAGTGGTAGCCATGGGAGTTGATATAGGTTTTACTTCCGCCATCTCGTATTTCTTTAACAATTCCATCGTGTACTTTGCTTGACTTATGAAAATGCCTTTGGAGGTTTGCTTCACCTATAATCCAAGAAAGAAAGTTAGCTCCCCCATTAAGCTCATCTCGAATTCTCCTTGCATGATTTCTGTAAATTCATCGCATAAGGCATTGTTAGTAGCTCCAAAAATGATGTCATCCACATACACTTGAACTACTAAAATGTCTTTACCTGATTTTCTCTTGAATAGTGTTTGATCAACCTTACCTCTCCTGAAGCTATTTTCAACCAGAAATGAGGTAAGTCGTTCATACCACGCCCTTGGTGCTTGCTTTAGTCCGTACAAGGTCTTTTGGAGCTTGTACACATGTCGTGGATGTTTGGAATCTTCAAAACCTAGAGGTTGCTCTATAAAAACATCCTCTTTGATATAACCGTTAAGAAATATAAATTTAACATCCATTTGAAATAACTTAAAGTTCAAAGAACAAGCATAGGACAATAAGATCTGGACTGCTTCAAGTCTAGCAACTGGTGCAAAAGAGTCATCAAAATCAATACCCATCTCCTGGCTATACCCCTTGGCAACAAGCCGGGCCTTATTCCTAACAACCAATCCTGCATCATTTATCTTGTTTCTGAAAACCCAACGGGTTCCAATAGTGAGACGGTTCTTAGGACGCGGTACGAGAGTCCACACCTCGTTTCTTTCAAATTGGTGCAGCTCTTCATGCATAACCTGAATCCAGGATTCATTTTGAAGAGCTTCATGAATGTCCTTGGATTCTTCTTGTGAAAGTAGAGCCATCAAATCCTCCTCTTCTACCTGCCTTAGAGAGGACCTTATTTTTACCCCATCCTCCAAATTACCTATGATGTTCACAACAGGATGATCCTTTAGAAATGTGGAAGAATTGGGCAAGTCAGGATGCTGCACTTGTGATTCTTGTAGTGTCTCAATTGTAGGATCCTCATCTTCCTCATTTTTGCTTGATATTGCCTTCAATGGTTCATCCTTAGCTTGGACATTTGATGAGTTCTTAGGATCTTCATCTGCATCCAAAGTAGAAGAAATTTGATTTGTCAGTTTTGATTCGGATTCATCAAAAATAACATGAGGACTTTCTTCAATGACCAAAGTCCTTTTATTAAATAATCGATAAGCTCTAGAATTGAGTGCATAACCTAGAAAAATTTCTTTGTCACTCTTTTCATCAAACTTACCCAGGTTGGACTTACCATTGTTCAAAATGTAGCAAGGGCATCCAAAGGGTTTAAGATAGGAGATGTTTGGTTTCTTACCCTTGTAGAGCTTATATGGAGTTTTCTTCAGAATAGGCCTTACCATTGCCCTGTTGATGATGTAGCATGTTGTACTCACCACCTCAGCCCAAAAATACTTAGGTAGGGAAGTCTCATTGAGCATGGTCCGGGCCATGTCTATCAACGTTCTATTCTTCCTCTCCACTACTCCATTTTGTTGGGGCGTCCTTGGTGATGAAAAATTGTGTGTGTACCCCTGCTCTTCACAGAAAATGTTTAATTCATGATTTTCAAATTCACCACCATGATCACTCTGGATGGTGGTGATGAGGTAACCTCTTTCATTTTGGATTTTTCTGCAAAACACTTGAAACTTCGTCAGGGCATCACTTTTATTGGCTAAAAATAACACCCATGTGAATCTGGAAAAATGATCAACAATCACATAGCCATAGGATTTTCCTCCTGGGCTAGAGGTTCTAGTTGGACCCAAACGATCAAGATGTAGCCATTCCAACGGCCTAGCGGATGAAACAATATTTTTATTTTTGAAGGAAATTCGTGTTTGCTTACCTTTTGTGCAAGTTTCACAGATTCTATCACTTTCAAATTTTAATTTTGGCAGTCCATTCACCAAATCATGTCCAGACAACTTGGAGATTACTCCAAAACTAGCATGACCTAATCTTCGGTGCCATAACCATGCATTTTCATGACTGTTCACAACCAAGCAGAGATCATCACAAGAAACATTGTCAATATCAACAGTATAGACATTGTTATTTCTTTTTCTAAGAAATTTGATCTCATTTGTGTTCTTGTTCAAGACAATGCAGTGGGTTTCATCAAAAACAACTTTAAAACCCTTATCGCACAATTGGCTTATGCTTAACAGATTGTGATTCAGACCTTTCACCAAAAGCACATCTTCAATAAGAATTTCAGAATTCTTACCAATGTTGCCAATCCCAACGATTTTACCTTTGTCTTGACCTCCAAAGACAACTGAGCCTCCATTCTTATCTTACAGTGTAGAGAACACTTTCTTGTCCCCTATCATATGCCTTGAACAGCCACTGTCCAAGTACCATTTGCTCCCCCTAGCTTCAAGACATATCTGCAAGAAGAAAAATTCTCATGCAATTGTTTTTGGTACCCAAGCTAGTTTGGGTCCGTAGGAGTTAGTCCAGTTCTTGGTATATCTCTTCTTGGTCCAAAAATCATGGTTTCTAGGTGGGCTTTGTCTGAACCAGCAATTAACAATATCATGACCAAATCTTCTACAATGATAACAATTAATAGGTGCAAACTTTCCTTGACACTGTCGTGGTTTGGGTTGAACATGTTTTGGTTCAGGCTTGGAACATGAAGCATGGTTTTTATCTTTTTCAAGCACAAGGGATGTGGTGATCTTATGCTCAAAAGATTTTTTATTTTGGGGAGTGTATCCAAACCTTCCTTTTGAAAATTGACTTTAACTCCCAGCAAATTATTAAGGTTTTGCTTGCCCTTAACAAATCTTGACAATGTGGACTGAAGATCAGTCACTTCTTTTTCTAAACTCACAATTTTCTCTTCAAGTTCTGAGTTTGTGGATTTCAGAATTTGTTCTTCAATTTTCATCTTTTCACATGCTTTCTCCATTTCAACTATTTTGCTAGATAATTCTTTATTGGCTTTATCACAATCTAAAATTGTTTGTAATAGACTTTCTCTTTCTTCCGTAGCCTCAAACCATTCTTGTTCCAATTTCTCAAATTTGACAAAGATATCTTCATGTGACAAGTCATCAAGTTTCTTTTTGAGAGTTTTATTTTCAGATCTGATTTTCTTATATTTTGTGTAAACCTTTTCATATTCAAATTCCCATTGTTCATTGGAAATAAAATCTGGGTGACAATTTACCTCCGTAGATTCATCTTCATGTGCCATGAGGCACAAGCTTTCCACAAGTTCTTAGATCTCTTCATCAGATGGTTCATCTTCTCGTCGCTCCATGTGGCGACCATGGCTTTGGGTTTCTTGAAATTATCCTTCTTGAATTTCTTTTTCAGATCTGGACATTCACCTCTCATGTGCCCAGACTTCTTGCATTCGTAGCATATGATGCTACTTGGCTTGCTCGATTCGCCTTTGGTTTGCGTGGGCTTTCTTTGCCCTTTTCTGAAGTTTCCCTGAAAGTTTCTCTTCTTCCTTAGAAATCTCCTCACTTGACGAGTTATCAACGCCAATTCTTCCTCTTCATTGCTTCCGTCACTTGATTCACCTTCTTGAAATTCATCATCGGAGTGATGAGCTTTCAGTCCAATGACCTTTTTCTTCTTGATGTCTTCATCAACTGTCCTCTTTATATTTATCTCATAGGTCATGAGTGACCCTATGAGTTCGTCCAAGGTGAGAGTGGACAGGTTCTTTGAGTCTTCAATTACCGTGGCCTTTGTGTGCCAAGCCGATGGTAGAGGCCTTAACACCTTCCTCACAAGCTCGAATTTGAGTATTCCTTCCCAAGACTTTTGAGACCATTTGTGATCTCTGTTAACCTTGCAAACATCTCGGAGATGGTTTCTTCATGTTTCATCTTAAATAGCTCATAGTCAGTGACTAGGAGATTTGCCTTGGTTTCTTTGACCTCTGAAGTTCCCTCGTATATGAGTCGTAGCTTGTCCCACATTTCTTTGGCCGAGCTGCACATAGAAACACGAGAGAATTCATTAGGGTGTATCGCACATTGCATAATATTCATGGCATTGAAATTAGCGGTGCATTTCTTAATTTCCTCAGGTGTCCATTTATATTCATCATCCCCATGTTTATGAGGACTCTTGTCCATAACTCTCCAAACTTCGTACTCTTGAGCCCTCAGAAAGACATGCATTCTATTTTTCCAGTACGAGTAGTTTGAACCGTCAAAGAAGGGAGGACGGTTGATGGAGTGACCCTCGGGCATCATACCCTTGTTTGCCATTTAACCAGATCTTACTCTAGATCATTAGATCTGAAAAGAAAGAGCCTTAGCTCTGATACCAATTGAAGTCCCGAGATTAAATGGCACCCAAGAGGGGGGGGTGAATTGGGTATTAAAAAATTAATCAAAGCTATCCTCAATTTTAAGATTATGTGATAACACTATGGAACTAGTGCAAGAAAAAATAGATCTATCAAAATCAATCACTACAATAACCATTGGTACTAGGCGGAGTTAACAAATCCGTAGATTCACTCACGCAAACTGTTATCTTTCCGGCAAGAGCAACCTTGTCAGTCCGAATCCAGCTTTTGATATACCGAGGATCTATTTGAAAGTGATCAGTTAATCTACATCTAAAAGATGCAATTAATCTAATTCCACAAGCATGCGCAGAAGGGGGATAGGAGAAAAGGAACAAACCACAATGAGACAGCGATTTTTAGGTGGTTCGGATGCCACAACGGCAACCTACGTCCACCCCTCATCGATAGTGAGGATCACACACTATCTTGTAAAGAGATACAAGATCGAACACACACACACACACACACACACACACACACACACACACACACACACACACACACACACACACACACACACACACACACACACACACGTTGGGACATGAAGGCTCCCAGAAGGTGTAAGGACAGCCAACAACACACACGAAACCAACGGATTAACTAGACACACACACGGATCTATGAAGATCCACACACACACAAGATTGTTACAGGATTACAAGAACCACACTTGAAGCTTAGAAATATTGAGAATGGAAACACAAAAGAAAAAACTTGATTGATGCTTCCCCTTAGTTGATGAAGAGTTTCTAGGATGCAGCTTGAACTCCACTTGGCTTGGGCTTGATCTCCTTCAGATATGGCTTGATCGTTACTTGAGAATGGATGAAGAAGGATGAAGAACTCTTCTCATAGCACTGTTCACGTCTACAGTGCTAGCTCCCTTCTCTTCCCCTTTGGTAGCCTCCTTGATCCAACTTGAGCATTAGGGTTTTCTTAACCCTCTTGTATGTGTTTTATAGACTTTGAATGGTCCATGGACTCCCCCAGACCAGATCCACAATATCTGGAGGGTTTGGTTGCTTAGGGATTAAACAATACCAAGAGGGAGGGCTTTCCTCGAAGTGACAAAAAGTCAACAATGTTGGGCAGCTCGGGGCTGGCGTCGACCTAGCAGGGCTGGCGGTTGACCGCCACTGAGAAACTAGCAGGAGGCCGGTCCCTGGGAATTCGGTCGATCGGTATTGAGGGGGCGGTCGACCGCCACTGAGACAGGCTGTAGAAAGGTCCATTCTGTTATTTCAGGTCGACCGGGATCAGACCGAGGTCGACCGGACTGTCAAAAACCTGAAAAATGAAGAGTTTAGCCCAGAAAAATGTATCCATATGATCGAGACATGAATTGAACGAATGGTTAAAACTTATTTCAAGTTCATTTGATTTCTTGGAAATGCATTTGGAATGCTAAACACTTAAGCAAAAACCGTGAAGAAATCCGACATGATAGCTTATGGAATTCACTTAAGGTATTAGTTCCAAGCACGTGAACAAGTATATGTCCTTGGTTTTGTTATCATCAAAAGCACTGAGATATATACAACACCTTCCTACTCAAGGCATCAGCCACGACATTCATCTTGCCAAGCTGATATGATAGAGTGAAATCATAATCCTTTTTGTACTCCATCCACCTTCTCTGCCTGAGGTTAAGATCCTTCTGGGCAAACACATACCTCAAACTCTGATGGTCAGTAAAAATCTTGAACTTCTCGCCATACAGATAATGCCTCTAGATCTTTAGAGCAAAAATCACCGTCGCCAACTCAAGGTCATGAGTAGGACAGTTCTCCTCATGTGGCTTCAATTGCTGAGATGCATAAGCCACAACTCTACCATGCTGCATCAGCACGGCACCCAAACCTATCGTGGAAGCATCTGTACACACCACGAAACCTGCCGATCTAGAAGGTAACACCAACACTGGAGCAGTAGTGAGCAATCTCTTCAGCTCCATAAAGATCTATTCACACTCCTCCGTCCAGACAAACAACACATCCTTCTGCGTGAGTCTAGTCATCGGGAATGCAATGCGGGCAAAACGTTGGATAAATCTCCTATAATAGCCTGCAAGTCCCAAAAAGCTTCCAATCTCCATGACAGAGCTCGGCCTCAGCCACTACACTACAGCGTCGACCTTGGCTGGATCCACAGAAACACCATCACCAGAAATCACATGCCCCAAAAAGTGCACCTCTCGAAACCAGAACACGCACTTGCTAAGCTTGGCATATAGCTGGTGATCTCGTAAGGTCTGCAACACAACTCTCAAATGATGCCCATGCTCCTCAGCAGACCGCGAATACACAAGGATATCATCCACAAATACGACCACGAATTGGTCCAGATACGGACGGAACACTCTATGCATCAAATCCATAAACGTTGCGGGGGCATTGGTGAGCCCAAACGACATCACCAAGAACTCACAATGCACGTACCTCAAGCGGAACATGGTCTAACTCTCAAATTTAGACTCTCAA